>JAINUG010000053.1:4965000-5565000 GCA_029706075.1 Aldrovandia affinis | reverse complement strand
CTGCATCTTGTGAACGAAGCGAACGTGGGAGATTGTAGGGATGAAGTAGATCAGTCAAATAAGAGGGTGCAAGTCCATGCAACACCTTATAAGTTAAGAGGAGTACCTTATAGTCTACACGATAGTTTATAGGAAGCCAGTGAAGTGATGCTAACACAGGACTAATGTGCTCATACTTCTTTGTTCTAGTCAGGATCTTTGCAGCAGCATTCTGTATGAGTTGTAGGCTCCTGAGTGAGGTATTGGAACAGCCAGACAGTAATGCATTGCAATAATCTAATCTAGATGTAACAAAGGCATGTACCAATTTTTCTGCATCTATTAATGACAGGAAGCCCCTAATTTTGGCAATATTCCTCAAGTGAAAAAAGGCTACTCTGGAAATGTTTTTGATGTGACTATCAAATGAGAGACCAGGATCTATAGTAACACCAAGGTCTTTTACCACCAAACTTGCAGCAACAGAGCAACCATCCAGATTCAGAGATAAATCAGATAACCTTCTTCTGAGGTTTTTGGGCCCCAAGACCAACATCTCTGTTTTATCAGTATTCAACAATAGAAAATTATCTGACATCCAGTCTTTTATGTCTTTAAAACAGGCCTCCAACTGTTCGAATTGTCTTTTGCCAGGTTTCATTGATAGGTATAATTGTGTGTCATCTGCGTAGCAGTGAAAATGTACGCCATGTTTACGAATGACATCACCAAGTGGCAACATGTAAAGGGAGAATAATAATGGCCCCAAAACAGAACCTTGAGGGACACCATATTCCACCTTGATGAGAGCAGAGGGCTCATCATTTAACTGCACAAATTGATACCTATCTGACAGGTAGGATTTAAACCACATAGAGAATAGAGACACATCCACGGTCAGCTGATATCAGTAAGTCATTGACAACTTTAATAAGAGCAGTCTCAGTGCTATAGTGTTGCCTAAATCCTGACTGAAAAGTTTCATAGATGTCATTTGATATCAGGAACAAAGTCAGTCTCTGAGCTACAGCTTTCTCTAGAATTTTGGAATGAAAAGAAAGATTAGAAATTGGCCTGTAGTTCCTGAGATTTTCTGGGTCAAGGTTTGGCTTCTTTGAAAGTGGCTTAATTACTGCCACTTTTTGAGAATTTGGCATATAGCCTGATGAAAGAGACAGATTAATAATGTCTAGCATGGATTGCCCCATAACAGGAAGAAGTTCTTTAACAAGTTTTGTTGGGATTGGGTCTAATTGGCAAAACCCATCTGGTTTGGAGGACATAACCAATTTAGAAAATTCTGTCCACTCCAGAGCACTACACTCAAGAGTAGCCATAGGACCCCTGTCCTGGTAAGCCTGTGCTTTCTGATCAGTGTCCGCTATAGCAGAAGGTGCCATTTTAATAATTTCATCTCTAATTTTCTCAATCTTCTCAGAAAAAGTTCATGAAATCATTACATTACTGTACACATGTTTATATGTGTGCACAGCGCTGAACCAGGTTTAGTCATTTAGCTATTGATTAGCTAATTAGGCAAGCGACTATTGTGTGTGTGTGTGTGTGTGTCTAATGTGTTAGATATTCAAGCTATGCGATACTAGTTAGCTGTAGCTGTGTGGTACGGATATGAAAACCATTAAACACAATGAATACACTCTGGAATACATTTAAAATACACAACAAACATAAGCCCACTAATCTAGTTAGCCTGGATGTTTGTATCAGCCATTCGGCCCATCTAGGCTCGTCATGTCCTAATCTAAAGAGTATCTAGTACTGCATCTAGCCTGGACTTGAATAGCCCAAGTGTTTCTGCCTCTACTACCCGACCTGGCAAGCTGTTCCAGGCATTGACAACTCTGTGTAAAGAAAAACGTCCTAATATCTGTGCAGATTTTTTTATTTTTTTATAACATTTTTTACATAGATTTTTTTTCTTTTCACATTTAACACAAAACATACAATATATTCCATCATACTTGCCAACGGTGCACATAACCAAAGTAAAAAAAAAAAAAAAAAACCCAAAAAAACCCCACAAACATAGAACTTTTAAGGATATAGTCAAATACACTCAAACTCCCAGTCAACCAACACTCGTAAGTCACTCCCGTACCCAGCACGCCTGCATCTATCCGTATACACTTTATAGTTTGTTGACTATTTAATTCCACACACTATCAAATTGATTACATTTATTTTTGTCCTCTGCTAGCGATTTTTCCATATTTAAGTAAAATGCCATTGAGATCTTCCACTGTTCTATCGTTGGCGATGTTGGGTCTTTCCATTTCTTTAAGATTCGTTTTTTTATAGTCAATGATGACAATAGTATGACCCAGCCATTTGGATATCTTAAGTTCTCTGTATTTTGGAATATGCATATGTTAGGTGTAAAAGTAATGGAAACATTAAGTGTTTCAGATAGCCATTTCTCAACCTGCCTCCAAAGTTGTTGGACTACTTCGCATTCCCAAAAGGAGTGTATAAGTGAATCGCTCTTTTTATTACACTTCACACAGATATCTGATACCTTTGAATCACATTTTTTAATCCGATCTCGTGTGTAATACATTCTCATCATTCATTTATATTGGATTAATCTTACATTTTCATTTATTGTAATCTCATTAGTGATATTTAAACAGCTTTTCAATTTTTCATCCGTATCCTTAACTTTTAAGTCTTGATTCCATTTACTGTATATTTTAGTCAGTATATTGTTGCTGGTTTTTGATTTGACCAATATTTTGTACTTGTTCGTACTTCTATTTCTATTTCACTGCTGCTGCTTGGATATTCCAAATCGTAATCTTTAAGTATCCAACTTTTAAGTTGTAGATATTTCCATGTTTCAGCGTCAGTTAAATAGTAAGCCTCTTTGATTTCGGGGAAGGTCATTAATTTATTTTCTTTTAATATATCTGCTATGTAGTTTATTTTATTTGTCCTCCATTTTATCCATGCTATTGGTTTATGTTGAGTAGTTAACCAATGATTATTCCATAATTTTGTCGTTTTTGGAATTGTTATGGGTTCTTGCACCACCTTTTTCATCTTAACCCAAGCATGTAGCGTGCGGTTTGTTAAAAAGTTTTTATTCTTTAATTTATGTTTTGAAAATAAGCAATTAAATACGTTTTGTGGTTGGGTCATCAGATTTTCTATGTGAATCCACAATTCTTCTTTAGTTTTTTTCATTACATGGTATAAATAATAGCTTTGGGCGGTTTTGTAAATTCAGCCCCCCTCTAGGGAAGTGAAGGAGTTCCCTTTTAATCCTAGGCATTTTATTGGTCCACATAAATGATGTAATCAATGAATACACTCTTTTAAAAAAGGCTTGTGGTATTGTTATTGGGATTGTTGAAAATATATATAGGAACTTAGGCAACCATATAATTCGGAATAAGTTCATTCTCCCTATTATATTTATTTGTAAATCTGTCCATTTATTTAGACTTGTTTAGAAATTTTTAATTAGAGGTAAATAATTGTCTTTATACAGTTGTGATTTTTCTGGGCTAATGACACATCCTAAATATTTAATTCCTTTAGTTATCAACTTAAATTTTTCTAACTCGACTGGTATGTTTTGCATTCTAGCAGTTGTTAAAATTTCAGTTTTTTCAATATTTATTTTATAACCCGATATTTCGGAATGCTGTTGTATAGTTAATAATAGTTGCGGAATTGATGTTTTAATGTCGGTAATATAACACATGAGATCGTCTGCAAACAGGCTTAGTTTATGATGGTAATTTCCAATCATGCCTGATATTTCTTTATTTTGCCTTCTTTTTTGAGCCAGTGGTTCTATTGCAACTGCAAACAAAGAAGGTGATAGTGGGCAACCTTGTCTAGTTCCTCTTGTTAGGTAAAATGGTTTAGATAACACGCCATTTGAGAGAATTTGAGTATTTTTATAACGTTAATAAATTCTGGGGGGAAATTAAACGCTTGTAAACTTTTAAAGAAATATGGCCACTCCACCCGGTCAAATGCCTTTTCGGTGTCTACCAACATGAGTGCTAGATCGATACCATATTTCTTTGCATATTGGATGGTTGCTAAACATGTTCTTGTATTGGTGGTTTCTATTTTGAATAAATCCAGCTTGGTCTGGGTGAATTATCTCTGGTAGTACCTTTGCAATTCTGTTATTATTTTATTGTCACAATTAATTAAGCTAATTGGTCTGTAGTCTGCAGGTGTATCTGTGCAGAATTTGCCTTGAACTAATTTCCTGTGGCTGTGAACTGTGGCCTCTTGTTCTGCTGACCCCACTTATCTTTAAAAATCTTTGGTATTTCACTTTGTTAATCCCTTTTAGGAATTTACAAACCTCAATCAAATCCCCCCTACGTCTCCCGTTTGCTAAGCTTAAATAGCTTAGGTCTATCATCATAACTTGCCCTCATTAAATGCAAGACAAACATTACATGTGTAAGATACTAAAAACATGGCAGCAATTTTTTTTAAAGCACATTATGACCATCATGGCCAGTTTGCTGAATAATTAGTGCATATTGTGTGCTTTGTAATGAAAAACGAGTGGTGTAATATCAAGGGAAACCTGTCCTATATGGACAAAAAACTGAAATATCTGGTCATGTTTGTAATGATAGTCAGTGACATGATGATCATTTCAAATAATTACTTTTTGAGGATGTTAAATATGTATATCTCACAATTTTGAGGTAACTTGTATAGCACTGGCCATTTCTGGCTGAAACACTATTCATTGGTTAAACATTGAAACATAATATACGGGTTAAAATTGCATGAGACGCCTTTAAAATTGTGCGAGAATTTTCCTCCTTCATCACTGTAAAACTGTTACTAACATTAGCCCGGTTTCCAATTTTCCGTTCAAAATGTTATAAAGCTTCGAAATGGATAGATTTGTTGTGAGACAAAATGACACATGGACACCTTTCCAGCAGGGTCAGTTGAGCTCACCATCTGTTAGAACTTAAAAGTGGTCTGACCAGTGACGGAAGAGTTCTTAGAGTTGGTGGGCATACATGGGAGAGCACAAAGCTCTGTTTTGACGCATTTGCAGATTTTTTTAAAACAAACAACTTGCCAGTGGAGAAAATCATCTGTTACAACTGATGGCTATCCCTCAATGACCGGAGTACACCGGGGGTTTACTGCGCTGTTGAAGGCTCATGTGTCAAAGCTGTTCGGTGTGCACTGCATTATTCACCAAGAAGTTTTGTGTGCTAAACCTGACAAGGGAGATCGGCTAAGAACTGTGTTGGACAAAGTGGTGCAGATTGTGAGTTATATTCGTGCACGGCCTCTGCATCACTGTCAGTTTGGGGAACTTTTGGAAGATGTTGAATCTGAGTACGGAGACCTGGTCCTGCACAGAGACGTGCGCTGGTTGAGCCGAGGTAAGGTGCTTGCCCGCTTCCTTTCTCTCTTACTCACAATCAAGCAGTTTTTAGCTCAGAATTCGGCAGTGCACTCCGAGTTAGAGGAGGAAGATTGGCTGCTCGATGTGTCTTTCCTCAGACATCACAAGCCCTCTTAATGATTTGAATGAGTCCATGCAGGGGAAAAAACATGATCTGCCTACACTTGTTACCAGAGTCAGGAGGTTCAAGTTGAAACTCGTGTTAATGGCCACTCGGATTAAATCCCTCAATTTCACACACTTTCCCAAACTGAGCGAGACGTTACAGAAGTGTACCAATCACGGGCTCGACGAATACAATGAAACGGCCCATGCCGACATGCTGCGTGCATTAGCGGAGCGTTTTGAAATTCAATTCTGTTAGAACATAAGAACATAAGAATACATAATGATGAGAATGGGCCGTTCAGCCATCATGTCCTAATCTAAAGAGTATCTACTACTGCATCTAGCCTGGACTTGAATAGCCCAAGTGTTTCTGCCTCTACTACCTGACCTGGCAAGCTGTTCCAGGCATTGGCAACTCTCTGTGTAAAGAAAAACGTATTCATATCTGTGCGGAATTTGCCTTTAACTAATTTCCACCTGTGGCCTCTTGTTCTGCTGACCCCACTTATTTTATAAAATCTTTGGTATTTCACTTTGTTTATCCTCAATTTATAGATTGAGTGCCTTAAGTCTATCCTCATAACCTTTACCTTTCATACCAGGTATCAGTTTAGTTGCCCTTCTTTGAACCTTTTCAAGAGCTTCTATATCTTTCTTGTAGTACGGTGCCCAGAAGTGAGGTCTGACAAAGGCATTATATAACCTCCTTTGATTTATACTCAATACTTTTTGCTATGTATCCCAGCATCCTGTTGGCTTTTTTCACTGCTCTAGCACACTGCTTTGATGCAGATAGGCTTTGATCAACTATAATTCCTAAGTCTTTTTCAAATTGAACACCAATAACTTTTCTCCTCCCATAAAATACTCCTGTCTCATGTTTTTATTTCCCACATGCATAACTTTACATTTAGCAATATTGAATGTCATCTGCCATGTATTTGCCCATTCCTGGATTTTGTTTAAATCATCTTGGATTACTTTAGTCAATTCCAAACGGTGTGCCAAACCCCAAAGTTTAGTATCATCTGCATATGTAACTATTTTGCTACTAATGTCCATATCAAGATCATTTATGTAAATAAGGAAGAGCAGAGGTCCCAGCACCGTTCCCTGTGGGACACCACTGCCCACAGCACCGAGGTCAGATACGGCCCCACCTACTGTTACTCTTTGTATTCGCCCTTGCAGCCAATTATGAACCCACTCTGAAACTACTTCTGCAATTCCTACTGAATTCATTTTAGCAATGAGCCTCTCATGTGGTACCTTGTCAAATGCTTTCTGAAAGTCCAAATATATAATGTCATGAGCCTGGTTCAGGTCAACACACTTTGTAGCCTCTTTAAAAAAAAAAAAATAAAGTCCAGGAGGTTTGTTAGGCATGACCTCCCTTTGAGAAAACCATGTTGGCTCTCCGTTAAAATACTATTATTTTTCAAGAATGATTCCAACTTATCCCTAATAATACATTCCAGCATTTTACATGCGATGCAAGTTAAACTGACAGGCCTATAGTTCCCTGGGTCAGTACAGTCCCCCTTCTTATATACTGGAATTATACTACCCTGCTTCCAGTCATTTCTCTGGTGATTATGGATTGCATGAAAATATCTATCAATGGTTTATATATAATTTCCCCAAGTTCTTTGAGTACTCTGGGATATATGCCATCAGTACTCTGCCTTATTTGTCTTAAGTTTTAGTAGTATTTGTAATACTTTTACGTCCCTTATCTCAAAGTCCTCCAAAACATTCTGTACCTTGGCTATACATTTAGGCATATTTATAACTTCTTCTCTAGTAAAGCTCTCAACAAAGTAACTGTTTAGTGTGTTAGCAATATCCTTATTATTATAAACCAAAGTTCCTTCCCTATTCTTAATGCACTTAACCTCATCATTAGCTTTCCTTTTTCTACTACAATATTGAAAAACCTTTTTAGGATCACTTTTTGCATCTTGGGAAATTTTAATTTCAAAACGCCTTTTAGCTGATCTTATTTCCTTTTTAGCCTTAGCCCGCATATTACAATAATCTAACTTGTTTCTCTCTGAGTTATCCTTTTTATATCCTTTTTTATATACCTTTTTATGTACAGTCGCTTCTTTTGCCTCAAAATATCCCATAAAGATTTAGTCATCCACTGCGGAGACTGTTTTTTCATTCTATTTTTCCTTACATTTATCTTTTATCTACAATAACCCTTTTAAATGTAGTCAATTTTTCATTCACAGTTCTGCAATCTAGAAGTTTTACCCAATCTATATTACTTATATTCTTTCATTTTATTAAAGTCAGCTTGTCTGAAATGAAAAATACTAGTTAGAGGAGGCTGTCTTAACTTGCCAAAATAACTGCACTGTGGTCACTTGCCCCTAGAGGTTCTCCTACTTCTGTGCTGCAAATTCTATCAGGATTGTTACACAAAACCAGATCCAGTATTGATTTCCCTCTCGTAGGCTGAGTAACAGACTCTACCAAAAAGCAGTCATTGACCACATCTAAAAACTCCTCTTCACATTTACCCTGACCTGTCACTACTTCCCAATTAATAGAGGGGTAATTGAAGTCGCCCATTATTATCGTCTCTCCTTCAGCACAGGTTTGTTTTATGTTACCAAAGAGCATACTATTTATGTTACTGTCTGAAGCTGGAGGTCTATAGCATACTCCTACATTAAGGCCCTTCTCATGATTTCCCAGTAAACTAATCCAGATGTCCTCACAAAAAAAGAATGAGTTAATAACTGGAATTTCCTGCACATTAAGATTCTTTCACATAAAGGGCCACTCCCCCTCCTCTTTTATTAGTTCTATCCTTCCTAAACAATTTGTACCCCTCTACATTATATTCATCCCCATCTGCTGCACCAAGCCATGTTTCAGTAATCCAAACAATGTCATAACCCCCATTCAACATGACAGTCTCCATTTCCAAAAAAATATGTTTTATTCTTCTTGTATTTAAACACATGAACTTCAGAGCCTTACTCACACTTACGTTGTCCTTCCCCTCCACACATAACTCTGCCGAACCACCTCTATTCACATTATGATCTAAAAAATCTTTATTAATTATATCCTCAGATTTATTACACTCCACCCTGGTATCTTCCATCTGGGCAGTCTCAGCATGGTTCCCCTCCCTATCCATAATAGTACTACTACTAATTTCCCTCCCTGCCCCCCCAGTCCTTAGTTTAAATATTCCTCCGCTACCCTAAGCATACGCTGGCCCAAGGCAGCTGTACCCCTCCGGTTCAAGTGTAGCCCGTCCCACTTTTACAGGTCACCCTTGTTCCAAATGGAGTCCCAGTGCCCCATAAACCTGTACCCCTCTTTCCTGCACCAGGTTTGTAGTCACGTGTTAAATCTCCATATCAAATTCTGCTTGCCTTTGCTAGCATGTGGTACTGGCAGAATTCCAGAGAAGACCACCATGGAGGTTCTGCCCCTTAACTTTGATCCTAATTCTATCAATTTGTCCTGCAGAACCTCAAACCTTCCCTTACCTATGTCATTGGTGCCAACATGGACCCTGACCACTGGATCCATCCCTCCTCTGGCCAGGAGCTTGTCTGCGTGTTCCAGGAGGTCTCCAACCTGAGCACCAGGCAGGCAACATGCCATGCAAGACTCCTTTTCCTGCAAACAGACTATACTGTCTATACCTCTAATGATAGAATCCCCCACTATAATTAACTCCCTTTTCCTGGGTGGCACGGCCGCCAGGGTGCCCTGGGGCTCATTAGTTCTCCCACTCACAGAGGGCTGGGCCAGATCCTCTTCCTGCAAGGGCTGGAATCGGTTAGACGCCACAAGCTCTGGAGATGCCACCCCTGCATGTGCATACCCTTTTCTATGCTGGCGCCCTACTGTCACCCAACTCTCTCCCTACCTGCTCAAGAGCAGGGTTTCTCAAACTTTTTTACTCCACGACCCCATTTCATGGGTGGGAAAAAAATTGCGACCCCATACATAAATGAAAAACTAGTCCAGAAACATATATTGGTGGTCTATTTCCAAAATAGTAGCAAATGCATTCACAGGCTATATCTTTATGAAAAACAAATAAAACAAACTTACTTGCGACGACAAATGAAGCCTGTAGCCCCCTTTCGTTTGCTGCTGTTGCAGTTTTAAGCACGGTTTTCTGTCCTTGTAAAACTTTTTGTTTACTTTTTGTAAACGCATGCGTTGGATTAAACTCATGCATGTCGGTAGATTAAAAATAATCGGTCAGAAAACACAGATTTAACTAAAAAACAAGCAATTTGTTTTTCATTAAAAGAAATTAAAGAAATGCTTATGGTTAGAAAAATATAGCCTATATATTTTTTTTATTTTTTTGGTGACCCCACCATGACCCTTTGGCGACCCCAAGTGGGGTTGCGACCCATAGTTTGAGAACCGCTGCTCTAGAGGCTCCCCCTTACCCAGCTTCGGTGTGCAGGCTAACTCTCTAAAGGGAGTACTAATTAGTTCCTGGAACTCTACAAATTCTGTAGGGCAGTCGAGACCAGCAATTTGGGCTTCACAAGCTGGCAACGGTCAGAGACGAAACCCTCCTGGAAGTCTTCCAGAAACGCAATCATCCTGCAACACTCGCACTGCACTGCCGATGGCCACATTTAAACCCCTAAATATTATTCTATTGCTCTCCCTGCACTGAACGAATTACTGCCAAAACAGTGACACTAAGTCGATAAAAATACTATACACCGTGGTGGTTCCGAACAGTCAGGTGCAGAAATTTCTAAATGGAAACAACACCCCTCTTAAAGCTAACTAGAAAACTTTTGGTCTGGTTGGCTGTAGCAAGGGAGCTAGTAGCAGCCAACCGAAATGGCTATACGCTCAATTCTTGAAATTGAAACAATTAAATGTAAGCCAACAAAAGCTAATTAGATATAGTATATTTACCTGCTCTTGGATTTGCTCCTGAGAGGGCGAAAAACCACAAAAAACCTCATGTCAGCTGGGTGTAATGCCGAATCGGTAACTTTTTAACAAGCTTTCCGAAGCTAGACGGGGATTTTTTTATTTTTTATTCCCTCTCTGTCCCCTAACGGCGACAAGCGTTTACCTTAAGAGCAAATCTTTTGATCCTTTTACCCTTTCTGATGACAAACGCTGAACCCTAAGCAACAATACAAAACACAATTCCAATAATATCAACGACAGCAACAAACAATCCACTGAAATGTTACTGTACTAGGTCACCCATTATATAACGGTCTTTTGAAGTTGCCACTTGCAAGTAATATCTGTCTGTCCCTGTTGAACCGTCATGGATGCATGGACCCTCCACTATTATGTAACCACCAGAACCCTTCACTGTTGGAAGACTTTTGTTTCCATTTTTTGGTTCACTACCCGTACATAGGATAAATAAAAAATGTTGGCTTCATATTCAAACAGCAAGTCAGAGGAACGCAACACTATCCAACTTGCTTTGCTCAGGAATCCGTGCAGTATGAATGATTTGCCTCTTGTTTCCACAGCTCACTCTGGATACCCACTTCACCAGTGGCTGCTCCCTCCCCTCCCGAACGCCCACACGAAAGCAGACCTGCACTACAACGAGGCGCTGCGGCAGACCCACTGCGCGGTGGGGAAGACCGTCAGGCTCCTGAAGGCACGGTTCCCCTGCCTGGACCGCTCCGTCCTGCCCCTGCAGTACTCGCCCAAAGTGAGTGCCCGCATCATCCTGGCATGCTGCGTCCTCCACAACATTGCCACGTTCCGTGACGTGAAGCTCCCAGGGAGGAGCGCCAGTGTTCTGGCAGAACTTCCCGCAGCACAGGAAGACTACAACTGCGAAAGTGACGAAGAGGCGTTGTCTGACAACGAAGAGATTGTGGCACTTAGAGTCACAGCAGGTCAGGAAAAGCAGGCCTTCACAATCCAGCAGTTTTTCACATAAGGTCAAAAAAGTCCTCCTAATTACAATTTCTGTGCACAGTGGACCTGCACATGGCAGACAGCGGGGTAATCTAAAACACTTATATTAATCGTTTTGCCCATTTACATTTAAGCAAAGTAATTTTTCAAAAGCCTCCTCTTACACACATTATTTTTTAATTACAGGCTACTTTGTAGATCGCCATTTCATTTTGAGAATAATGCATGAAATTAATATATTTATAAACATACTCTTAAAACCGTATTAGCATAGCGGTCTACAAACCCGACTGGCCCTGGTGGGGAGTCTCGATCAGGGGCGCCGTTTGGCTGTCCACCCCAGGGGGAGGGTGAGCTGGCATGAGAAGCGTGAGAAGCATGTAAGGGTGACTCCAGAACGTGGGGTGGGGGGGGATTACATCCCTCAGAGAATTAGCTTGCCTCTTAGAGACAGGTGGTGAGTTCATGTGGGGAGGGCAAATAGAGGGTATATTTGGTCACTAAATTACTTATTAAAAGTAGTCTAATGGGTATGGAAAATTATACAATTAGGAACTTGGAGTGGAAAATCTGTATGTTTTCATATGTTCTGCAATTAATATTGTATTTTCATTCATATTTGATGCAGATTTTATACATTTAATATAATATTTTCATTTATATTTTTTTACTTTTCCCATATTTTTTACCTTAGGTTTTTTCTATATTGTATGATCGCATATAGCAAATATAACAGTGGTTGCACTTGTTTTACTTGGAATTTTTGCCAGGTTCTGCATAAAATGTAGAGACTTCCTAAAACCATTTGAAGAAACCTTGCAACATTACCTATACAGCTGTCTGATAGATCTACGGATAGGTCCACGTATTAAGCATCATAACCGTATTGAATCTAGTACAGAGCTGCTTTTAACAAACTATCTATATAAACACAGTTGTATTCTGTAAAAAAAAACCTTGGAAACTTGTTTTCTGTTTGTGCTTGATAAAAAAGAAAATTCTATAAGAATTGTCATTATTAGTGGAAATAATATATAAAAAATATATTTTAAGAAATGGGACACCTAAAATATTACACATTGATTGGATATAGCAAAACTAGGTTTCAGCAAAAATAAATAATCACAATCCATAATTGATTAAGTTACATGCAAACTGTTAATGTTGCAAGTTTTAAGGATGGTGTATCAAGTCAGATGCTAGTTTGGTAGCTAGTTGGAAAATTAATTTGTGGTGACATTTCTAAATATTAAATCTATCACAAAAATGTGTCTGCTTTCTTTTTGAGTAATGCTGACAAATATTTCCCAGCACAGTGTCTGTGTGTGTGTTCACACATTTTAAATGTTGCTCATTATTGGGGTAGTGTTGGAAAGAATAGTCTGAGATGGAGGTTGAATGTCTGTTTGTACTTGGCAACTGGCATGCAGCAATACTCTCACCATGTTTCATTTATTGACCGGTCCAAATAAAAGTTTTTCCCTGGTTTGTAGCAGATTTTTTGTTGTAAATGTACAGCAACACTTCCAAGGACACATAAAGTGGGTTGCAAAAATTTGGGCACCCCTGGTCAAAATGCCCTTTACAATTAATATCTAAGTGAACAGACGCTAACCTGACCTCTAAATGGTACAAAGTTAAACATGACACATTTCTTCAAATTTTAAAGCTAATTTTAATTACTTTTTATTTAAATTTTTTACAGTTTCAAAATAAATAAAAAAAGGAAAATGGCCCTGTTATTTTGGGAACCCTGTCAGTTAGTACTTTGTAACAACTTTGACAACTGTTTAGAGGAACCCATGGTTGTTAACACCAGAACAGCCAGATGCATTAGAAGGCATGGAGTTACTTCAGAGTAAATAGTTCAGTAAATAGTTCTAGCCCTAGAATTATATTCACCTGACTTATTGAAGCCCTATCGAGTAAATCACCTGGGTCTGGGCCTTAGTAATCATCTTTTTAAAAAGTAACAAAGAAAGTAACAAAGTACCAAACTTTTGCACAGGGCCTTTTTCCTTTTTTTTAATTATTTTGAAATTGTTAAAATGTAAAGTAATCTTGTACTCTTGAAGAAATGTGTCATGTTTAACTTTGTACCATTTAGCGGTCAGGTTAGCTTCTGTTCACTTCGATATTAATTGCTAAAGGCATTTTTACTAGGGGTAAGATTATTATTTTTTTTTTAACCAGGGCCCAAATTTTTGCACCCCACTGTAGGCCCCTGAAATGTATAGGTAGATCAAAATATTACAAGCCATTGTATGCTTGCAAGTGTATTGTTAAACTAAATAAGTCATTTGCAGTTATTCAGCTGTGTAAAGCTGGCTGCACACCAGTGGCGACTTAGGCCCAAAATATACTTGATCCGGCATGCATGGCGTTCATGATTCATGCGTTCCAAGTAGTAGTGTGTGTTGTTAAACTCCAGGACAATAGGTGGTGGTATAGATGATTTATGAAGAAAGCGAAGTAAACTACCTCAAGCACTTAACATCATGTTAGTCAACCAACCAATCATCATCTGTGCTGTAAACTCAGATTGCATACTTGCATTCTATCTAGTATGTATATCAAATACAAACGTAAATGGTCATGTGATCAAGTGCCTTGTCCCAAATGCAACAAGGCAAGTTATCTGCTAGCTAGCTAAGTGTTGCTCCGATGTAGCTTCTCCAACTTCTTTCAAAGCCAGCTAGCTGAATTTGTCCGATTTAACGTTGACTAACTACCTAGCAGGCATTAGCTATCTAGGTAACTGTACTGATGGTGATGTACGTTTGATTTTGTTGTTTCAGGGACCAGATGACCGAAGTTTGACACCCTGGTGTAACTGATTTATTATCCTTTTTTGTGTGTACGGTGCCCCTTTAAATCTATACCCCGTCTCAGAAATGTCAGCAAATGTTGCCTTACAGCCTGAAATGAAAACCTATTAAATCAGACTTTTCCCACTTTTATTTACACATTTTACAACTTGAAACAAGTGAATAACAAATTCTCAAAATTATCTGAAATTGTTTTGACTTCTTGAAGCTAATGATGTGGAAAGATATCCTTGAAAAAAAACATTACTGTGGAAATGGATTGCTTTGAAAGTTATTGCATCATTAGCTTGAAAGAGTGTTTTTATTTTGCCCATTGATTCAGACATTTTGAGTTTCCAGGAGTGTTGTGGGACTGTGTGCGGTGGATCAGGGGTAGTCGGAGGTGGTTTTGCCATCCATTTGTGTGTGAGATGTTTGACCATTGACTTTCATTGCACTTAAGGAAGCAGAATGTAGGCGACAGGGCTGTGGATGGATTCATGCCACCCAGTGTGAGTGGTGAATCATGGAGGTTTCATTTTTGGGTGAAGTATTTAATTTTGTGTTAAATCAGGAGGCATCCCTAATTTAGCAGAAAAGGCGCGCATATTTATCATCTGACACAAATTGATGCTGAATCCAACGTTAATTCATGCGGGTGCATTCTCACCATGCTGCCTCAATAAATGACAGGAGACTAGGTTAATTACGCTAAAATGCATGCAAGTGACACTTGCTCCTGCAATGAAATATGACAGGAATATGCCAGGAAAGCATAAACCTTGTATCGAGGGGACAACCCAAGTGAAAAATGTTCTGGTTTCAGTTGATTGAGGAATATAGAAATACAGTATAATTGTACAGTTACAATATTTTATAGTACATTCATAATTTTGTTACAATGTCAATGTACATTTCTGAGTATAAGGAAAACCCCCAAATATTCTGTTTTTAAATCATATCATGTATGTATTATCAACATCATCTCATATCATAAATATCATATACTTCTGTATAATCAGTGTGCAACTGCTTTACTTACTCATTGAGATGATTCCATCCATCCATCCATCCATTATCTAAGCCGCTTATTCCTGGTCAGGGTCGCGGGGGGGGGCTGGAGCCTATCCCAGCATGCGTTCCGGGCGAGAGGCAGGAATACACCCTGGACAGGTCGCCAATCCATCGCAGTGAGATGATTCCAATGCAGAAATAGGATGATTGGGCATATGTGTTCAAAAGATCACTTAATGCAGAGCCTTTATCAACATTTATTGCTGGAGTTTATCCTTTATAATAGACTATACATCCAGAACAATATTAAGGAATTCTGATCTAAATAAGCAAACACTTCTTGGAGATCATAAGGGAATGATCCTTTTGCTACTTTTATTTTATTCATATGCTAACACACATAGGTTCTCATTACTTATTGAGATTCTCTTTGGTATTGGATTTAAAGTATTATATTGTGACAGGGTTGTTAAGGAAGCATCTGTGTCACCATTTTTAGCAAACCTAGATATATCTAACAAAGTGGAGCTCCTCTCCAATTGCTAGGGGATGTGTGTTTTTACCCAGCAATGGTGATTAATTGATCTCTTCACCTTTATAGTGATTCAGCCCTCATAACAGATATTGTTCATTTGCATTGCACAAGTTGTATCTAACATTCACATGAACAGAATAAACAAAGTACCCTGCACTCATTTGATAATATTGAATATAAGGTGGGGGGATTCCTTGAAGTAAGGAGGTACTGTTTAAATCCTTCATATCTTACAAACTAAGTTTAATTAAATTTAGGGAATGCCAACCTAATGATAATGTGTAAGAATCAAAACTAGAACTGAATAGGCCGTACCCTCTAGTGGTAAATTATAAAGGTCACTCCTGTTTACTACTGAGGGAAGCAATTGTTTCTAGTGCTGTTCAACTGGTTAGAGTGAAATTGTGTCGTGGAAATTCTACTATTCAAAGGAAGCAAGACTATGTTCTTAAAGTTCAAATAATGTTTTATTACTGTTTCGAAACAGGGGAGCAGTCTAACACACTCGCGTGAAGAATGTCAGAGTATCTCCGACGAGATAAAGGAAATACAACAGTATATATATATTACATTCGAGGTGACCATCGCCCCTTGGAGTTTCACCCATTGGTCATGGTTGAAACCCCTCCTTTATTGATGGGTTCAGACACACGTTTTACCCCCAAACATACACATTTCTTGCATACATTAGGATGAGGCAACTCTCACCCATGACCCAGTAATAACTTTCCATCCGTGTTATTATGATTTATACAGTGCAATAATGAAATTAATTCCCAAGGTGTTGACTTGACGCTTCCTGCTCCCCAACCCAAACATGCCTTGTTTCTCATACTTTCATGAGTTGTTTCTCTCCCACTTCTAGCAATACACACTTATCTCTTCCTGACATGATGGTACGCGATATGAGGACAAAATGTTTGACCTGCTTGTGGAAACGGAAACAACTTATTTTAGTAAAGCTGAAAGCGGCCTTGAGATGAGATCTTCAGTGATTCAGAGTTGACTAGGTTTTGTGCTTTGGGACACAGGTGAAACAGCCCAGGGGTTTGTAGTGTTAATTCTCCACACGGAAACATCACTGTGAAATTGGATTTGCCCACAGATGCTCCCTTTGTACCCACACGTAGGCATCCAACTGACAACATTCATTTTAGAGGGAAAGTGTTCAGTGAGAAGCACTGTTGAACCCTTAATGCCTCTGTGGCAGTCCTTCTGTGGTTAGGAGAGCTGCAAACATATTTGTGGTTTCTCCTTAGGACAGGGTTACTCAAATCAAGGTCCTCATGGGCCGAGTATTGCTGTTTCTCCACCTTCCGTTTACCTGGGAGTCAGGTGTGAAGACACTCTGGCCAATCAATTGCACTAATTGTTCAATTACCTACCTGAGAGAAAGTAGAACCAGAACTGAATTTGGATTCATGGGCCAGATTTGAATAACCCTGCCTTAAGATTTCAAAATTGGCTCCAGCTGAAATAATCAATTTACTCAGGCAAATTTTGTTACACCCAATTTCACATTTTAAATCAGGAGTTTGATTTCCCCCATGTGATATGTTAAAAGGGGAACACCAGACACCTGCCAGCCATCAAGCTAGCTGTTTCTGTAGTTTGCAAATTCACACAAAAAACTGCAGGAGTAGTGCATCGTATTGAAAGGGCAAAAAAAAAATCTAAATCGATTTTGCGTGAACTATCACTTTTAAGTGCTGGTCTATTGTAATATGTGTTGTGTGGTCTAAAAATAAGTTGCAAAATTAATTAAACATGCGGTATGCAATATACCAATAGGATATTGTATTACTCTGTCATTGATGATGCCTCTTGACATTTTTGTGCATCCATGTTTCATCTCCACACTCATAACAGGATAATGCTATTGTTTTGTACCATTGTAACCCCTAATTGTATAATTAGTCACGTGTTTGTGCTGAATGCCAAATGATTGCGAGAGAGAGGGCCTACGGGGACACCTGCAGGATAACTGCTGAAATTCAACTTGACATTCCGGACTGGGCCCTATATACAGTACAAGCATTAAAATGTTAGTATGCATCAAATTGAGTAAGCTGAAATAAAGAATTAGAACTAGAACTAGAATTTCTGTGTGAGAAGATTGATATGGAGCAAAGTTATACGACCAGATGTCGAGCAGGTTGTGATCTTGAGCAATGTGGTCATTGGACTGGCAGAGCCCTTGCAACAAAGGCAGCTACAAAGAACCCGTAACTGACAGCACTTCCTGTATTCCAGTCTTTTACAAAACCTCTATGGAATTCTGATGCATCTTAATAAAAGATGTTCTGCTGGGCAGTTGACTCCTGATACTTTTAGATGGGTTACAACACCACTTATAGAAATTAACTCTCAATAGAAAATTCTGTTTCTATGGGTGTCTGAAGCCCAAGGGTAATCCAAAACAAGATGGCCAAAGTGTTCTTACAACACCACTTGCCAGGTGAGCACCAATGTACCGAAATGAATTATCAGATCATAATAAGCAAGTTATACTTGGCTATAAATCCCCTCAAGTGCTCTCTCATACATATGAGGACACACAAAATGACAAAACATTGAACAAACAATCCTGCAATCAGTACTCAAGATAGCAGTCATATGGCCCTGAGTGACTTCCAGTTTTATATCAGAAGCGATGTTGAGAATTATTTTTCATTTAAGTCTGTTTATCTTTGCCTGTCCAATGACTGTCCAGTGCTTAAGTCCACTGTTAGATATTGTGCTATGTTAAGCACAATATTCTTGTGTTTTATTCCAGCCATGGTTTTTTTTGGATGTGAGGCTGTTAATTATGAGATTTGTCATTAACCTCTGGTGTTAATTCCAATAGTTAATTTGAAAGCTGAAGTACATATTCTAAATATAGGAGAATTTCACCACAAATGATGTTCATCCTTTTAAGAAGATAAGACATTGCTTCCCCCATGTGGTTGTATTTAGAATTGCTAGAAATAAGCTTCTCTTCTGCTAAGAATAGTTGAACATATACAGTACATTTTCAAGTCTCCATTTAAAAAAGAGAAATAAATATGGAAGTGTCCATGGAATAGTAATAAGTTATTTTATTCCCTCTGCCCAAATAGATTTTATTTGGAGCATTATAACTTAAAATGTTCCTTCATAAAATGTTTTTTTCTTATTATGGGCAAAACATATTATTTTCACTACCCAGTTCTGTATTTGACATGTACCAATAAAACACCTAATTCAGTAATACGTTGCTGAATAATCCAACAAATCCAAATAGTTGTTATAGTCAAGGTGACATTAATCTCAATGTGTTATTGAGCCAATTGGAAAAGGAGAAGAAATGGTGCTGGTGTGAGAGCATGCATGGCAGTGTATCACCCAAGCTGACCTTTTGGACATCCATCTCAGTCCCAGAGTCCCCTATTCCATATTGCTACAGCACAAATTGTAGCTGTATGCTCTACGTTTTTAGTCTGCTCTATCTTAAAAGTAAGAGTGTGGGTCCCTCTCTGACAGGATGTTTTTTCAAAGTTTCTGAGATTGAGAGTTGAAGGATTTAGTATGTGCACTTACACAACCCCTGCAATGCCAATTAGAGGCTTAAAGGCTGCTGGGGAGCCAGCCCGCACGTCTGATCTGACACGTTAATCACAATAACAGAAGGGCTTCGCTCTTTGATATCTTTAATTGGTTGTTGGGACGGTGTAGTGGGTTGAGAGCAGCTGTAAATGGCCTCAGCCTATTTGCAGATTGGCACCTTGAGAAGTGTGGTGGAACGACAGCCTTCTGGGATGGGTTTTGTGTTGGTGTCTTGTAGTAAGCATCCACTTGTCATGAAGAAATTGTTTTCCTGTTGCCGATGTTTGTATACCTACCCTTGAAGTAACTTTTTCACCTGTGGGGATGCTTTAGAGTTATGTATAGAGGGAAAACACAATTGCACTGATGATGACAGTGTTTGCATTCTCATCTGTATTAATAATAATTATTTAGTGTACATAATTTATAAATGCAGTCACTGAAAATATTGTCATATATGCACCTCTGTTTTTAACAAAGAGAATAAAATACTCCAATCTACTCTTTAAAATATACATTTCTTTTTGGATTTCCTGACATTTCCATAACGATTTAGGAACTTGTTAACAATCTTGCTTACTACAGAGGCACTGGTTGGCAGTAACTCTCTAATTAACATGTGGTAGCAAATTACAAGTTTCTGTCTAAAGCTTGTCATCTGAATAATACAATTTCACAGATGTACGCAGTATGCAATTTTTTTTAAACATTTCAAAACATTGTGTTTTATCAGTTTTATATTTTTGACAATGGCAATACACATAATAAAAAAAGAACACAAGTTTAAATGTGTCATTAAATGTTAAAGGCATCACTTTGCACATCACACTGGCTCAGTAAGTGGGAGTGAATACTAATCTACTGAGGCTGATGGAATGAAACATTTTTAGGGCATAGTAACTCTAAAACCTTTCACTTTTGTCTTTTAAAATAAAGTTATACTGTTGCTCCACGGTCACACAGTGAAGAAAGTGAAGTGAAGATTTTGAGGACATGAATGCCATTTTCTCTTATTTAAATGGTCAATCTAGACATTAAATTAGACAGGGAGTCCTTCTCTCTGCATTCCACAGGGCTTGTCTACTATACGGGCTGCATGCTTTTGTTTTCCCCTCACATGGTTTTGAACTTTCTGCTGTGCTGGGTGCTTTCTCAAGTTTCTCAGCTTTCAATATACTTTGTATCCTGAATTTACTCAAGTGTTTCCCTTATTTTGGAAGTTATCTATCTGTCTGGTGAGATTGTGATTGTGTTCATTTTAAATTTGCAGTGTTGTATCATTTCATGCACACACACCTTCCTATTATTTCTGCTATTTTAACATTTTAACTGCCTGGTGTCATTTATAGCCAAGTATATACAGTACCAGTCAAAAGTTTGAGTACACTACACTGATGGAAACTAGGTTTATTTCATAACTGACAATGTTTTACACCGTATAAGTTTCTGTAAATACTTGCAAATTACAAAAAACAAACATAAGGAACATCAAAGCAATGTTCAAGAAAATTGAAAATTGTCTCTAAATCTAACTCAAAATAGCCACCCTTTAAAGGCCTTGATAACAGCCTCACAAACACGGGCCATATAATAATATAATACATTTCAGCAGGAAATCACCCAACATGTCTTCCCAGCTCTCCTGCAGCAATTCCCAGAGAGACTTGTGGGTTTCTTTGCTTTGACTCCTGTCCAGTTTGTCCCATACAAGTTCTATGGGATTGAGGTCTGGACACTGGCCAGGCCAGGTCATTAGTTTGAGTTGTACTTCACGTTCCTCCTTCACCAGATAGTTCTTGCACAATTTCAAGGTGTGTTTCGGGTCATTATCTTGCTGAAGAATGAAGGAGTGCCCGATTAGTCGTAATTCAGATGGAAGGTGTGCTCAAACCTTTGACTGGTACTGTAGACTATATATGAAATATACGGTTTCATTGTTATTGAATTTATGTATCTCAATTTTATGTTCAAAACTGAGCCTTTTTGAGCCAGTAGGGGGCAATATTCCCTGCATACTCAGTGTTGATCAAATTCACAGTGTTGGCACTTATTGCAAAGAACGATTTAGCAGTTCCCTGGTGCGATGGTCATATTCCCAATCAACCTTTTGCAATCTGCCAATCTAATCATCCTCCTGCCTGATTGGTTAATCAAATATTTTCCTTATCACCATTGTGGGTGCTACACATTGCAATGTGCTTGAGGTGAGGTGAGTCCCCCACCAGTGTACGTTTCATGAAAGATGTTATGTACAGTTCTGGCCAATGTTATTGCCACCCTTGCATTTTATGTATAAAATGTACAATATCTTTGGAAATAATTGGAAATTCAACCAACCTTTGGCCCTCAAATCAAATTAAATTTTATTTATAGAGTACATTTCAGACATGGAGGCAACTTAATGTGCTTTACACACAAAATACATTTGACATTGTACAAATATACAAATACGTATACATGTACACACATAAATATACATAATACAATAAATAAAACATAGTAAAGCGCATAACAGTAGTTGTAGATATTAGGGAAAAACATTATTCATATGCAGCACCGAAAAGGTACATTTTTAGTTTTTTCTTAAAACCATAACAAGGATTGAGATCAGGACTCGCTGGCCACTCCAGAACAGTCCAGCGTTTTCTCTTGAACCATTCCTGGGTGCTTTTGGATGTGTGTTTTGGGTTATTGTCCTGCTGGAGGACCCATGACTTTTGAGTGACACCCAGCTTTCTGACACTGGGTAGCACATTCCGCTCCAAAATGCCTTGGTAATCCTCTGATTTCATGATGCCCTTAATACATTCAAGATGTCCAGTACCAGAGGCAGCCCCATAGCATTATGGAACCTCCACCATATTTGACTGTATGCAGGGTGTTCTTTTCTTTAAAAGCTTAATTTCTATGTCTGTAAACAAAGCGCTGATCTGCATTGCCAAAGAGCTCTATTTTGGTTTCATCGTTCCACAGATAATTTTCCCAGAAGGATTTAAGCTTGCTTAGGTGGGCCTTGGCAAAGATTAATCGGACCTTCTTGTGTTTCTCTTTCAGCAGTGGAGTCTTCCTTGGCCTCTGACCGTAAAGTCCGTAAACTTGGTTCAGTGTCCGGCGTAAGGTACGGGCTGAAACCATTATCCCAGACCTCTCCAGGTCAGCCTTGAGATCTTTGGATGTCATACGAGGTGTTTTTTCAATGGCTCGCACCAACCGTCGACGACATCTGATATCAATTTTCCTCTTACCAGTGGCCTCCGATAGCGTAGCGGTCTAACACACACGTATTTGCTGGTCCTTTACGAGAGAGCTGCCTATCACAGTCGCGGTTCGTAACCCGACTGTACCAGACCAGCCCTGTTGGGGTTTGGCTGTCTGCCCCTGGGGGAGGGGGGAGGGAGAGCTGGCACAACCTCAGCAAGGAGCAGTAGGGCAACCTCATAAACAGGGTTGGGCGATTTACATCTTGAAGGAGGCAAACATTGCCTCAAGGCATTAGCTTGTCCCGTGGAGGCGGGCAGCAATTTTGTGGGGCAGGGTAAATCGAAAAGAAATAGAGGGTGTAGTGACGAAGGCGAAGCATCGTCTCCTCCGAGACGACACTCACCAGGCCGTCGACCATAACCCGGTACTACAGGGCCACTCTTATGCGCAGCGAACGTCCTGTCGGCTTCCCTCCCCACTCCCTGGGGCAGACAGCCAATTGCCGCCCCCTAGTGGCACTCCCGGCCAGTGCCGACTCTGGCGGGATGGGGAATCGAACCCCGGTCTCCGTGGCCAGTGTCGAACGTTGTAACCACTGGACCATGCGGGAGGCCTGATAATAGTTTTTCTGACATGCTCAGATGTTGGAACAGGGTAGCAGAAGGGACTGTTTTCTCAATCTAAAAATGGTACATTCATACCATGTGGGCACCTGCAACCTGTCACAAGTGAGTTGAATTACACTGCAAACAAGAATCTATTTCCTACAACCAAATTTATTTAAATTGGGGGTGTCAATAATTGTGTCATGGCCACTTTTAAATTTTGAAGCCATAAAATAGATATTTTTAATTTGTATTATTATTGTTTCATCGTGTGCAGTTGTAAATCAACCAGATGGATGTGTGAAGACTTTTGTTGTTTCAATTTCCAATTATTTCAGAAAATATTGAACATCATCTACATGCAAGGGTGCTAATAACGTTGGCCAGAACTGTAAGCATTATTGTTGTCACAGGTTCATGGGTGTCTCTCTCTGTGTGTGTGTGTGTGTGTGTGTGTGTGTGTGTGTGTGTGTGTGTGTGTGTGTGTGTGTGTGTGTGTGTGTCTCTCTCTGTGTGTGTGTGTGTGTGTGTGTGTGTGTGTGTGTGTGTGTGTGTGTGTGTGTGTGTGTGTGTGTGTGTGACCTGCGACCTGCGACCTGCTCATAGTAGTATGATGGAGTTGCTCATTCTGTCACAGACAGTGTAGAAGCAGCAGAAGAGGTCTTCGCTGCTCATTAAAGGAAAGCCCTGCCACGTAAATTCACTGTATCAGCAGAGCAAATCCAAACACTGCCACAGAAGGAAACGATGAACTCCTTATACCCTTATTAAAATCCACTATTAATTCAATGTTGTCATGGCAACTAGCGCCAGAGATCTACCTCAACAAAGAGGCTTACAGGGCAGGGCTGTGCAGACTAAATCAGTGCAACTAAATCAAATTTTGATATGGACATATTCCATAGAGGGAATACAAACACCATTTTATAAAAAAAATATGAAATAGTCTTTATTTTATTTTGCCATGTAAGTTGGTTAAGAGCATATTCTAACAGCAACCTGGCCAAGAGGTTCATACCAGATCTCTCATTGAAATGCAGATTTACAAACTAAAAAAATGAAGAAAAAGTGCCAAGGAAGGCTAGGGGACAAATACATTCTGTCATCACCATATCCTTAAATCGGAATGCCTTTAGAGTGTAGCAAGGGTCAAATTGGGGGTTACGAATTGGATCCAAGCTATTGGGATGGGCCAGAGTAAAACCATCTCCAGACTGGTGCACTCCTCACCTACCTGATGAAACACAGGTACCTCACCAAGCCCTACCTGATCATCAACATCCCAGTCCTGTGATCAAGTAGCAGTAATCCTTTTCCATTAAGTAGACAGGAAAAAAAGCATGTCTTATCTACAGTATCTATTCTTTGTCAGGTACATGATGAGTTGTTGTTTGGGCAAACTTTGTCAAAGAGGTTTTCAACCAGGGGTCCTTTAAAGGCTTTGAGGGTAACAGTACTTAGAATCAAAAGTAAATAATCACAGATAATATAATTCACAGGGCAAATTACATAAAAGGGGGCTTGGGTTAAAGCCTTGGGCCAGAAAGGCTATTATTTTAGAACTTATACTGAAAATCTCTCGTTTAAGGTGTTAAGTTATAATATGTGTGTTTCCTCAGTATAGAAAGCCCTGTTTGTCTTTTCTCTGTACTTTCTGTGAGGATGCCGCCAGCTGGGTATAGGATGGATAAGTAGTGTGTATCTGCTGTCAGAATTACCTGAATACAGTACTGTCTTAGTATCTCTGCTTTTTCTCCATTTCCTAAAGTGCTGACGTGTACAATGTATGCCATTTACACATCGTACTGAAATTGTTGTGCCAAATCACTGTCACTGTCACTGAAGAATTAACAGAAAGTGTAATATGTAGTAGAGTTCAGGCTGACAGGAGAGCTCTCTCATAGCAGCAGGTTGTGAGGCTGTGTGGAATGTTTTAATGTGAATGCTTGCAGATTGGACAGCACTTTAAGGGCTGATATCTGAGGATGTCCTAAAATGGCTGCCATAGAACTGTTGCAGTAACCAATTGGTGAGACATTGACTGACATATACAGTCAGTTCCATAAGTATTTGGACAGTGACACAATTTTCATCACTTTGGCTCTGTATGCCAGCACAATGGATTTGAAATGAAACAATCAAGATGTGCTTTAAGTGTAGACTTTCAGCTTTAATTTAAGGGTTTTGTCAAAAATATTGTATGAACCGTGTAGGAATTACAACCATTTTTATACATACCCCCCCAATTTTAGGGGCTCAAATGTAATTGGACAAACTAATATAATCATAAATTAAATTGTCATTTTTAATACTTGGTTGCAAATCCTTTGCGTCAATGACTGCCTGAAGTCTGGAACCCATAAACATCACCAGACGCTGGGTTTCTTCCCTGGTGATGTTCTGCCAGGCCTTTACTGTTGCTGTCTTCAGTTCCTGCTTGTTCCTGGGGCGTTTGGCCTTCAGCAAGTGAAAAAATGGTCAATTGGATTCAGGTCAGGTGATTGAACATTCTGCTTCTTTGCCTTAAAAATGTATTGGGTTGCTTTCGCAGTATGCTTCGGGTCATTGTCCATCTGCACTGTGAAGCGCCGTCCAATGATTTTTGAAGCATTTGGCTGGATAATTCTGCTGCTTTTGTCAGCAATCACATCATCAATAAATACAAGGGAACCAGTTCCATTGGCAGCCATACATGCCTATGTCATAACACTACCTCCACCATGCTTCACAGATGAGGTGGTATGCTTCGGATCATGAGCAGTTCCTTCCCTTCTCCATACTCTTCTCTTACCATCATTCTGGTACAAGTTGATCTTTGTCTCATCTGTCCATAGGATGTTGTTCCAGAACTGTACAGGCTTTTTCAATGTTTTTTTGGCAAACTCTAATCTGGTCTTCCTGTTTTTGAGGCTTACCAATGGTTTGCATCTTTTGGTAAACCCTCTGTATTTACTCTGGTGAAGTCTTCTCTTGATTGTTGACTTCCTGGAGGGTGTTCTTGATCTGGCCAATTGTTGTGAAGGGGTTTTTCTTCACCAGGGAAATAATTATTCTGTCATCCACTACAGTTGTTTTCTGAGCCTTTTGGTGTTCCTGAACTCACCAGTGTGTTCTTTCTTTTTAAGAATGTACCAAATAATTTATTTGGCCACACCTAATGTTTTTGCTATCTCTCTGATGGGTTTGTTTTGATTTTTCAGCCTAATGATGGCTTGCTTCACTGGCAGTTCTTTGGACTTTGCCACACTTGAAATCAACTCTAATCAACTATAGACCCTTTATCTGCTTACCTGTAAATTAAATAATGAGGGAATAACACACACCTGGCCATGGAACAGCTGAGCAGCCAATTGTCCAATTACTGGTCCCTTAAAATGGGGGGGACCACATATAAAAAGTGCTGTAATTCCTACACCGTTCACCCAATTTGGATGTAAATACTCTCAAATTAAAGCTGGAAGCCTGCACTTTGAGCCCATATAATAATATATAATTATATATAAAATAATTAATAACTGCAATTAACTCCAATATGCTGTGGTAGACAACTAAAATAACGTTAACTTTGTTAATGTCCAAATATTTATGGACCTGACTGTAGATTGCTGTCTTCTGTCAACTAATTAAATGAAATATTTTTGGCCTGGATTCTGTCAACATTTTTCCTTAACATTTATTTACAAATAATTGTATTAAAGCAATTATTTTTTCCTCCACAGATGTGATTTGGCAAGTTAATTTTAGTGTTTGCAATGAAGGAAAAGTTAATGCTTGCATTTATTTTTAAGTAAAATGTAAGGACAATTGTTTATTGAACCTGGGTTTTGATCTCTTCTCTTTAGTCAAACTAAATATATATGCAATAAAAAGACATCATTATTGTATATTATATATGTATTGAGGTCAGGCAGATTCAGCATCCCCTCTAATCACAGCCACATTCACTGTCTGTCGTGTGGACCTGAAAGAAAAATAAATCACTGTCCAGTCAAATGAGGTTCTCAGCTGTCTGACAGAAGCAAGAAACCACACTAGGGGCCAGATTTGACAGATTTAAGGATTGTGACTGCTTTTAGAACACAAAAGCAGTCGCTACAAGGTCGCAATATCTACATCGGATTTACTAAACTGTCTCAATGGGTCAAATTGCTATTTGAGTAGTTTTCTGTATTTTGCAGGTATTTTTCTGTAGGTTACTTTGTGACTTCCCTTTAGATACATAGGCCAATCATATCAAAGCACTTAATACAGGGTGGAGATTTTTTAAATTAGGCTGATTAAGTATTCCGTCTGATTTACTAAAGCATGCCTTAATTGTGACTCTCCTCTTTGCATGAGAATATTAAGAATACCTGAATACAGGTGGTAATTTGCTGAGAGCTGATATAGTCTAGGCATTTCACAAACCACGTTTTGTATTGAGCTCTCTATAGTGCTCTGCCCTGTCCCAGTGAAGCAAAACAAATAATCACAATTGTTGTTGCAAAGTACTCTGGTTCATGACACCTTGCTGTTAGGTAAGGCCTTAAAAGTATTGATTCAGAATTTAAAATATACAGTATATCCTATATAGCATACATATTACTTACTAGAACTTGTAATTATGAACACTTTTTTATGGGTGTCTCAAATTCTGTAAATTTGATTTACGTTCATTGTGTAATTAGAACCTTAGTAAATTGGTTGTTAATGTGTCTGTATCTGCGACTGTAAAATAGTTGTAACATAGTTGTTGCACTGTGACTATTTCCTTAGTAAACGAACATTAGTCAGATTAGTTGAAGGGTGGTTTGAGGAGAGTTTGAAAAGGGCCTCTATAATTAATGACAATTGTGACTTTGGCAGTTTAAATTGAATTACAAACACAAGTGTTCATTTATTGCAGTGGTAACCTTTCAAAGTCTTACTTAGCCATTGTTTGAATTGTGTTTTAATCAGCTCAATGGTACTACAGATACAGTGATTTTAATTTAATATTTACTGAACTTGCCAAACTTAGTTTTTTCCTCTCCTTGACTCTTGGAACCAGTTAAACTACATTTGTGCAGTTTGTAGTATTTTATTTCTCCATGATGCCTAAATATTTTCTCCATGTTGTATAAGTATACATTCACAGCATGCTGTACATTCATTGTCGTGTGTCCAAACTAATGTGGAAAGCAGAAGTGGAAAATGTTCAGACTGATTAATTAAATGAATTAATTAATAATTCCTTGCAATATTATCCATTAGTCTTTATCATCATTATTTCCAGATCTTATGCAAATCAAATACTCAGTTTGTGCTATTTAAAACTCCTGGAGTAAGAAAGGAAATATAATGTTTTGTCTGTTTCTCATGGAAGAATTCAATTTCCATGAGTGGGCAGAGGAAGACTGTGGACTTGTGTAGGAAGTTTAACATGTCCATCGTTCGGATGGGACGGTAAAACTCTGACAGATGACTCTCTGTGGTCACAAAAGATACCACAGCGATTTTTGATAAGGAGTAGGGTGTTAATCTGGTGTCCTGGCCAAATTACCAACCAAAACAATATATATATACATGGAATTCATTCATTCCCTCCCTCCTCACCTCTCCACTGTGTATCTGATGTGCAGTGAGCTTGTACTAGTGCATTATGGCTGCCATAGCGCGACGTTCACCCAGGTGGGTGCTGCACATTAGTAGTGGTTGAGGTGATTGCCCCTATCATTGTAAACGTTTTGAGTTCCCTGGAAGAGGTTTTAGGTTACTGCGAACATTAATGAAAACATACATCAGCTTATCACCTGAGATTGTGTTGTGTATCGGTTGGTAATGAGCTATGATAATTGTCCTTGTGACCACATACAAGTTACAAGTCAATTTTTGACATTGCAAGAATTTTTCTCTGAATTGTGTTCAATGTCAGGTTTCAAGAGCCATGAGGAACTGCCAAAAGCCAATGAAAAGTAACGATTCAATAATGTAATTACCACCAGGAAGCAACTGTTTTATATACAGTCAAGCCGGAAAGTCTGCACACCCCTTTCACCCTCTCCACGTTTCATTGCGTTACAGACTTATTCTACAATAGATTAAGTTCATTTGTTCAAGTGAGTTCAAGTGAGCTGAGGTGCATTTTGTTTCCACTGATACTGCTTGAGATGTTTCTACAACTTAATTGGAGTCCACCTGTGGTAAATTAAATTGATTGGACATGATTGAGGATTGCCAACACCTGCCTATATAAGGCCCCACAGTTGACAGTGCATGTCAGAGCAAACTCCAAGCCATGGGGTCAAAGGAATTATCTGCAGACCTCAGAAACAGGATTGTGGCAAGGCATAGATCTGGAGAAGGGTACGGAAACATTTCTGCAGCTTTACAGGTCCCAAAGAGCACAGTGGCCACCATCATTCATAAATGGAAGAAGTTTGGAACCACCAAGAATCTTCCTAGACCTGGCCGCCCAGCCAAACTGAGCAATCGGGGAAGATGGGCCTTGGCCAGGGAGGTGAGCAGGAACCCGAGGGTCACACTGACAGAGCTCCAGCGTATCCTTGTGGAGATGGGAGAACCTTTCAGAAGATCAACCATCCAGGCAGCACTCCACCAATCAGGCCTTTATGGTAGAGTGGCCAGACGGAAGCCACTCCTTAGTAAAAGGCACATGACAGCCCGCTTGGATTTTGCCAAAAGGCACCTAGAGGACTCTCAAACCATGAGAATCAAGATTCTCTGGTCTGATGAAACCAAAATTGAACTTTTTGGCCTGAATACCAAGCGTCACATCTGGAGGAAACCAGGCACCGCTCATCACCTGGCCAATACCATCCCTACAGTGAAGCATGGCGGTGGCAGCATCATGATGTGGGAATGTTTTTCAGCAGTGGGAACAGGGCGACTAGTCCTGATAGAGGGAAAGATGAATGCAGCTAAGTACACCGAGATCCTTGAAGGAAACCTGCTCCAGAGCGCTCTGGACCTCAGACTGGGGCGAAGGTTTACCTTCCAACATGACAACGACCCGAAGCACACAGCCAAGAGAACAAAGGAGTGGCTTCGGAGAAAGTCTGTGAATGTCCTTGAGTGGCCCAGCCAGAGCCCAGACCTGAAACATCTGTGGAAAGAGCTGAAAATGGCTGTGTACCGACGCTCCCCATCAAACCTGACGGAGCTTGCAAGGATATGCCAAGAGGAATGGGCAAAAATCTCCAGAAACAAGTGTGCCAAGCTCGTAGCTTCTTTCCCAAGACGCCTTGAAGCTGTAATCGCTGCCAAAGGTGCATCAACCAATTATTAGGTTCTGGGTGTGTACAGATATGTAACCCCTAAATAACCTATTTTTGGCAGTAAAATAAAATTGCATATTTTCTGAAAACCTGTTTTCACTTCGTCATTATTGGCTATTGTGTGTAGAATTTTGAGACAAAAAATGAACTCAATCTATTTAGAATAAGTCTGTAACATAATGACATGTGGAGAGGGTGAAAGGGGTGTGCAGACTTTCCGGCTTGACTGTAAGTTGTTTCCTGCAGAACCACAGCAATGTGGCCATGAAAGAAGACACAATGGGAAAGTGCCAAGCCAAAAATACACACTGGACAGAAGTGGAACATGAGGATCGTATTAAATTGTGGCAAGAGCTTTTATGAAACAAGTGTTATTTGGTCCTTCCGCAGACACCTACCACAACAAACCAAGGAGGCATTATAAGTGGAAAACACAGCTGGGCCACTGGTTAGAATGGTCAGCGATTTTGTTTTCTTTGAGTTATGTTCAGTATTTTATAAACATAGAGCAGCACTACTGATCATGCATGGTCTGGCTCTGAAACCATTACATGGAGCATTGAAGTGATGAGGCCCTAAGACCGTATTAGCAAATCAGAAAAGAAGTGGAGAAGTAGCCTTTTTTATCCTCCAAAGCTGTGCAATATTCTACCAGAATTAGATTTGCAGCATCAATTGACATCTTTAATAAAACACCTGAATATGTATGTGTTTTTACGATTTTAATTAGTATATTTATTTTATCATGGATTGTACAAATGTTTCCTACTGTGTTTTTTATTAACTTCCATTTTAACTAATTTTGATTTAATTTAATTATCTATTTCTCTATTTTATTTGATTCTATATATTTTTTGTGTAAATGCAAGTGCTCATCTGTGAAGCACTTTGGGTTGCAAACCATTGTAGACACCCAATTAACCAACAAGGGGTTGCTGATGCACAACGAAACATCCCCCCCTCGGCGATTAAGGTAGCCAACATTAGCTAGCTATGTTTATGTTGTTGGCACCTACAGTAGCTAGTTAGCAAGAAGTGCATGTAGCTAACTAAAAAAGAATATATAATGAAATTAGTTTGTATAATATCTATGTAACATTATATTTAAGTTATTGACTGCTAACTCCTATCTGGTAACTTTACCAGCAGTGCGTTAGCTAGCTAGTTAAACCAGTTGGTGTCAGATGTACTAATGTAAAATGTATCCATTATCCATTTCCGTTTTGTGAAAAACCTCAACTTCATATGGTTGATGTATTTAGAAATATGATTATTATCCACCTAAGACCAATGTAAAATGAAAGCATGGAATCCACAAGGCTTTTTATTTCCACATGTCAAAAGACCAATTGTGTTGCTATACACAAGTGTAGGGGGAAGGGTATATATGTTATACTCTTGACAGCGATTGGTTTAATGTCAATTCAGGTTATTGGATGAATCCAACACTCTCTCACATTTAAAGAAACACCTCACACACATATATTCACTTAACCCTTTTTGTTCACATGAGGTCGAGATGTGCACGTAGCCTGTTTCAGAAACTTGGAACTGCAGAGGCAAATCATTTCCAGAGGATTGGGTAAGGGTTTAAATTGGCTCTCTGTGATGTGAATAACACATTATGTATGTATATGACGTGTACCAATTACTCCCACTGTGCTTAGTTCAATCCCCTCCCTCGTAGTTCGCTGCCGTAGCCCTGTGACCGGCAGTGACAATGGCGAAGCACTGCCTCCTCCGAAACAGCACTCGTTATGCTGTCGACTAATTCCGGCACCCCAGAACCACTCGTGTGCGCAGCAAACTGTGTCGGCTTCCCTCCCCTCTCCCTGGGGTGGACAGCCAATTGCCGCCCCAGTGGCACTCCCGGCCAGAGCCGACTCTGACGGGGAATCGAAGCCCGGTCGCCATGGTCAACGTCGGAAGTTGAAACCACAGGGAGGCCCCCTGGCTCTGCAGTTTTTTAATAGAAGGTTAGAAGGCTTCATTCAAGGCTTCTAGTGCAAAGCAGGTGGAAATAGCCTTTTTAAGTACTTAGGGATAAAAGGTTAAAGCATTTCTTTCCTGTAGAGAGGGTGTCTTTCAAGATGACAATTTCCCTCAACTACAGAGCATGAATAGTCACCCAATAGTTTGAGGAGCATAACACTGATACTATCCATATTTTATGGGCTGTTCTGTCACCATATTTGAACCCGATTGAGCATATATAGGACATTCTGGCAAGACCCCAGAGATAGAATTTTCCACTTTATCATCTGAGCGTGAGTTGATTGACTTTCTTGTGGAAGAGTGGTATTCCTCCTGCAGAATGGAAGACACCGGTAGACATGCCAGCTTATTAGGTGATTTGAAATTGGCGTTTCCTTTCTTTGTCCACTATCTGTCCACTTCCTTTTCTTGTATGTTTACTAGCTAAAATAACCTTGAAAGGGAATGCAGTATTATCTTTGATCAATTTCATCACAGAGAAATAGCAACAAAGGCTCAAATGAGGCTGTTTTAGTGCGCATTCAATGGCACTAATATAGAGCATAATGTGGGCGTGCTTGGTTACAATGAGAAAACTGCAGAATTTGTTCATCACAAGAACAAACATAATAAAATGACAAATAAAATACATATGACAAATAATGTGGAGCTAAAAGACATATGACTTGAAAGTTGATGAAGACAGCCCTAAAATAAAGAGTTATTTATTCCACCTTCCTTCCTATGTCTTCTCTAATGCATTGTGATTACCGCAGTGTTTTCCAGTGTCCGTGTGTGCCTGTGATCACATTTGCTGAAGCAAATTTAGTTGTGTGAATGAAAATATGAATGTAAAATGTCAGAGAAAAATATAATATACTGAATGAAGTGAGCTTGACAATGCATAATATAATTTTTCCATAAAAACCCTGAACTGATGATGCAACATGTCATATGCCTGCTGCATTTTACAACTACATAAAGTTTAAGAGTTTGTAAGAGACTCCATAATCACATATATGTTCAAAATGTGGCCTTGTACCTCATCATTTTATTTTCATATGTAATTTATGTCATATAATTTCATTTATATGGAATGCACTAACTTACCTTGGATTGCAAAGCAAACTCAGAGGGGAATGTATAACATATTATCCCGGTAATTATTTTTTCTTTACTGTTTAAAGTTTAAAAGGTATTTCTGTGCAACTTATGTTTTTTACTTATTTATCACCTGAGCATCTGATATGGAATATTCCTCTGGGCCAAGGAAGACAAATATTCTCATGCAGTGATTCACTGTGCTGTAGGTGTGTTCTTTTGGATGAGGTTAAACCTAGGTGTTCATTAAAGTTCCCATATACTGACCAATTGCCTGGGCTCTTTTGTTTTTCTTCTTTACATTGGCTCTTTAATTTTGACAACTGTTATATCTGATTGGCTATCCAATTCATAGCATTATCTAAAACTCTTCTGACCCATCTAGCTAAATAAAGGTTACATTAATTTGTTTTACATTTTGCCATTTAGCAGTTTACCCCCCAGTTGGTCCTTAATCTATTTGCAATATCTACTTCCTATATCTCAAGGCTGTATAAAATAAATACAGATAATTTGTCACATTTTATTTTCTTACTTCATGGAATCAAAATGGATTTAATTGAGATTTCTTTCCACTGATCTGATCAACACAAAATACTCTTACAATGTCAAATAAAGAACACAATTCCAAAGCTTTTTCATAATTAATTACAAATAAAAAACAGACAATAATTGATTGCATAAGTATTCACCCCCACACCTAAATAAACTCTGGTGCAATCTATTGTCTTCATAGGTCACATATGATTTCAAATTATTTGACATTAGAATATTTTGTGTTGATCACTGGCAAGAAATCCCAATTAAATCAATTTTTATTCCATGAAGAAAATAAAATGTGAAAAATGGCAAGGGGGTGAATACTTTTTATACTCACTGTATACTTTTATTGTAATGCAATTGTAATTTTTCATTTCATTTTCATGGACCCAAGTGCAGAGGTGAGGCAGGAAGCAGGAATTCAAAACAATCACATGGTTTAATAAAACAATAAAGGGTTTGAACACAGAGAAACACTAACTAATAAAAAGTACAAACAAACAATAGAGAAAATAAGTCCAAGTTAACTAATAAACAAGAGATGATCAAAGAACACTAAAGCTGATGCTTGAACTGGCAAGACGTATACAGAGGAATGCAAACACTAGGAACAAACATTTCAAGACAGAGTACACTTCGCAGAAAACAAACAACTTAAATAATGAACGAAATGAGACAGAGGTGAAAACACTAAGACAATAATCCACTCAAACAATCAGGTGAAACAAGTCACAAGTGGAAACACTCAAGACAATGAAACAAGGCACAGTTGAAAACAATCAAAACAATAAAACCATTAACTAATTATATAATAAGACATTCAGGGAATAATCAAGTGTGCAATGCCGCCCTCTGGTGGCGAGCAGCAGCTGTGACAGTAATAGTATTTTTCCTGATAAACGTAAGTGTAAAAAAAAACTAAATAAAGCCAAACAAAGTTAAATCTGCAAGAAGTGTACTTAAGTGAAACTCAGTCTTAAGGAACTGTATTGTGGCCAATCACTTTATGTTTCATTAGGGTAAAATCTGTTTGTCATGCATAACCAAGGGGAAAACCAAAAAACTGTCAAATCAAAAGAGAGAGATGGCTGTTGACCTACAAAACTCAGGTAATGGGTACAAAAAAATACATAAATGGTTAAACATACTACTAACCACTGTTATGGCAATAATCAAAACGTTTCAAACATCTGGAACAGTTGCAAACTTGCTAGGAAGAGGATCCACACTGTCCCTACTCACAGTGAAGAAGATGGTGAGGGAGGCAAAGAAAAACCCAATGACCACAGTTCAGGAACTGCAGACTTGCAGACACTTTTTGTGTCTTGGTCTCAAAATCAACCAAGGGAAACCACCACCATACCAATAGACTCAAAGAAAGCTCTTACTGAGAGCAACCAACAAATTCAAGCATCTAGAATTTAGACAAAATGTAAACCTTTTGGCCATGTGCATAGTTTGGCATCAAAACAGGGATGCATACAAGGAAAGGCGTCCAGGGTTCCACCGGCCATGCCAGTTCAGCTCTGGCCGGGAGTGCTACTAGGGGGCGGCAATTAGCTGTCCACCCCAGGGAGGGGGAAGGGAAGCCGATATGAGCTTGCTGTGTATAAGAGTGGCTATATGTGTACTGGAGTTACAGTTGACGGCTTGTTGAGTTCCGGCTCGGAGGAAGAGAGTTGTCATTAAAATAGAAAATAGGGAAAACTGAAACAAACTCTTTAAAAAATATATATACTATATGGTAGTGGATCACTGATGCTTTGGGGCTGTTTTACTGCCAGTGGTCCAGGGGCTGTTGTTAAGATCAAAGGCATAATGAGTTCCAGGACATTTTAGCCAAAACCTGGTTGCCTCTGCTAAATGTGTTCTCCAACTTTGTTTGTGGTTCTGTGTGGCTCAGTAGGTAGAACATGGCGTTGGTGACACTTAGCTTGTGGGTTCAATTCCCACTGGGACCACATACACAAAAAATGTATCCATTCACTACTGTAAGTCGCTTTGGATAAAAGCGTCTGCTAAATGGCATATATATATATATATATATATATATATATATATATAGACATTATAGAACAGCTCAGCGCCATTATCCTTGTCAGGGGAGGCTGCTCAAAGTACTAAAAATAATTGTGCCAATAATTGTGAAACCCTTTTTTTTCAGAAATGTATAATTTAAAAGTTTTATCTTGGTTGATTCCATTTAATTTTTGTTTGTTTTCTACAGCCTTTTTTCAGATTTTCATCAAGGGTGATAATAATTTTGGACCTGACTGTGTACAGATACACAATGCATGTATTTTCATGACATGAGCTTGAATGACTGTTGACAGTCAGTCCCATATTCAGCTGAGTACCTGGAGGTGTCAGATATTATAACTACTGAAATATATGGAGAGGTATGTGGGTGATGGTTTCTTTTTTCCAATTATTTGTCAAACCTGACCAGAGCATTGACTCACCTACTGTTTTAGCACTGCAAAAGACATTATTTCTACCCCCTGCTTCTCCACTAATCTTGTGTGCCTAAGATGAGTCATGTATTCAGTGTGTTTTAGATCATTTCAGTGACTTGATTTCAACATAATTTGTGTTTTCACATGGAATTTTGTGATCAACCTCACAAATATCAACCTCACATTTAAACAATTTATCATTGAGACACCAGGAGGGGTAGATGAAACGGTAGAGTGCGCCACTCCTTTTCTTTGGCTGCTGTCAATAGTTCCTGTTCCCTCTCACAATCTGGGGAGCACTACAGGACCTTGGACAGCAGCTGCCTCACCTGCAGGCTGGCTCATGGCTGTTCACTGTTCTTTGTATTTTGGCCACCCACTTACCAGCCGGCAAAGGTGGCCACACCTGCCACAATCATCAAATAGATATAGGTTCATCCCATCAAATTCGCTTTGATAACTGCTTTCAATAGCAAGATTGAGGTCAGACATGACTGAAACAATTATGTGAAATACTTTATCCCTTGAGACACCAGTAAGATATCTGAAAATTATTGACAGTTTTAAAAGAAACTAGAATCTAATTTCACAAATATTCAGAACAAAGTTATTCTCTCATATGAATGACAGTTTTCAGTTGTCTACAAATCTCAGGGATCTACAGGAGTGTTTTCAAATTCAAATAGCATATAAACAGTTAATGTATTTCAAATACATATTTGACCCAGGTCTGGTTGAGGTTACATCTTTTCCATTCCTTTTCCATTTGACTACTCACTAGTAAACAGTAGAAATACTTTTTGTTTCAACAATGTGTGAGGTGCCTGTCCACCATTAGGGCTGATTATATGATCCAGAGAGTTCCATCTTACAATATTAAACATAACAGTATATAAACATAAATGAATATATATATATATATATTCAGGCCAAAACGTTCAATTTGTGTCTCATCAGACTGGAGAATCTTTTTCCTGATGCTCTTAGAGTCCTTTAAGTGCCATTTGGCAAACTCCAGGTGGGCTGTCATATGCCTTTCACTCAGGAGTAGCTTCCGTCTACTGCAGAGATGTTTGTCCTTCTACCAGGTTCTCCCATCGCTGCAGAGGAACTCTGAAGCTCTCTTAGAGTGGCCATTGGGTTCTTGGTCACCTCCCTGACCATGGGCCTTCTTGCCCGGTTACTTAGTTTGGCCAGACGGCCAGCTCTAAGAAGAGTTGTGGTGGTTCCAAACTTCTTCCATTTCACAATGATGGAGCCCACTGTTCTCCTGGGTGCTTTCAATGCTTTAGCAATGTTTTTATACCCTTCCCCACATCTGTGCCTCAACACAATTCTATCTCGGAGGTCTATGGAGAGTTCCTAGGACTTCATGGCTTGGTTTTTACTCTGACATGCACTGTCAACTGTGGGACCTTATATAGACAGGTGTGCCTTTCCAAATCATTTCCAATCAATTGAATTTACCACAAGTGGACTCCAATGAAGTTCCAGAAACATCTCAAGGATGATCAGTGGAAACAGGATGCACCTGAGCTCAATTTTGAGTGTCATAGCAAACGGCGTGAATACTTATGTACATGTGATATTTTATTTTTTAATTTTAAATACATTTGCAAAAATGTCTAAAAAACGTTTTTCACTTTGTCATTATGGGGCATTGTGTGTAGAATTCTGAGAAAAAAATGAATTTAATCCATTTTGGAATAAGGCTGTAACATAACAAAATGTGGAAAAAGTGAAGCGATGTGAATAGTTTCCGGATGCACTGTATATATATATAGGTAGACAAAAAAATGGAAACACCACACAATATATGAATATTTATTAACCCCCTGAGGTCGACGGGAGCGGTATATTACTATTTCTAACCCGCGATATTTTATCATACACACGCGACAAAAACATTGACAGAAACCTTAGAATCGCGACTTTCCGGTTTGAGCACTGGCAAATCAAATGGGATTTTTTAAATTAAACCAAAAAGTAAACCTTGCCTTTTACTCTCTTTTTTACCTGGTAGTAACGTCCCCTTCTATTGACATGGTAACTAGGTGCGAGTTTCGGGGGTGTGTGGGGCGGGGCGGGCGGGGCGTGGGGCCATGTGTGAAAACGCCGGCGTAAACACATAAACTGTCCCGACAATTTGAAGCAAGATTTTATACAGACATACAATTTTATTCAAGATGGAAAGATTTTCTGCGCTGCAGTGTTTGAGAGTATTGATGAAAGCGGCGAAGACAATAACTGGCCGAAGAGTAAGTAACTATATTTGATTTGCCATGTTATCAAATACTCGTATATATATTCAATATATGAATTCAGCGTCTTGTGACTACATATTCGCGTGTTAAACGTAACAAATTGCAATATGCACACAAGATCTATGGAAGAATACTTTTCAAACAGCCTAAAATGTTATTTATTTAGCTTGTTTTCAAATACTCGTGAAAATATATGAATTCAGCGTCTTGTGACGCCAAACATATTCAGCGTGTTAGTAACTTAATCTAAATCCCTAACGTTATAGATTAGTTGGTTAGTACTATACACATCTACCTAATATATACAAAGTGCAATCTAGAAAGTAAGAAGGAAGAAAACGAGATAATAGCGAAGGCGGAAATAACCGAAAAAGTATAAACTCCCGAAGTGCATGACAAGACAAGGAGTGGATCTCGAAATAAACGGAACAAGGACAGACAGGGAGCAGAACGTGACAGAACAGGGAAAATGCAATACTGGATAAAGAATAATTAATAAGGACTGAATGAAAAATAAACAAAAACCAAAAAACAACAGAACAGGAACTCAGAATATAACACTGATGGCCCAGTGAGATGGCCCATCTGACAGATCTTAGGTTAACTAATAAAGAGTTGGCCACCTTTGCCTGCTTCTAGTCCTCGCAAACTGTACTCTACGTTTTCCTCTCTCCTCACCCCACCACCTCCCCCACCCCCATCACTCTAACCGCGGATGACTTTGCATCCTTCTTTCCCAAGAAGGTCGATGACATTCGCAACTCCTTCCCCCCATCCCCTCCTGCACCTAACCCTCCCTCACCCATCTCTCTACCTAAACCTCTCACCCCCCGTCTTCGTTCTCACCCCTCCCTGACTCAATTGGTTAAGTAATAATCATTCAGCTCTGTCCTCTTCCTCCTCGACCTGTCAGCTGCATTCGACACTGTGGACCACCAGATCCTACTCTCACCAGATCCTACTGGGAATCTAGATGTGCACTGACATAGTTCAAGTCATACCTGGCTGACCGGTCCTACCAGGTGGTCTGGAGAGGATCCCTCTCTTCTCCTCACACCCTCTCCACTGGAGTCCCTCAGGGCTCGGTGCTAGGCCCCCTCCTATTCTCCCTGGACACCAAATCACTTGGTTCTGTCATCTCTGCTCATGGTTTTTCTTATAACTGTTATGCCAAAGACACTCAACTCTTTCTCTACTTCTCTCCTTCTGAGACCCAGATCCTGGTGCAGATCACTGCATGCCTGGTAGACATCTCTGCCTGGATGTCCACCCATCATCTGAAGCTGAACCTGGGGAAGACAGAGCTGCTCTTCCTCCCAGCAAAGGGCTCCCCAATGATTGATGCTTCAATCACCGTGGAAGGCTCCATAGTGTCTCTATCCCAGTCTGCCAGGAGTCTTGGAGTGACCCTGGGCAACCAGCTGTGCTTCTTGGACCACATCGCAGTGATCACCCGGACCTGCCAATTCTCCCTCCATAACATCCGGAGGATCCAACTGTTCCTCACCCAAGAGGCCACACAACTCCTGGTCCAGGCTGTGGTGAGCTCACGTCTGGACTACTGCAATTCTTTGCTGGCAGGCCTACTGGCCTGTGCCATCAAGCCACTGCAACTGGTCCAGAATGCTGCCGCACGTCTGGTGTTCAATCAACCCAAGTTCACGCATGTCACCCCTCTACTCTCCTCTCTGCACTGGCTCCCCATCACATCATGCATCAAATTCAAATCACTGGTGCTGGCTTATCAAGGGGCTAGAGGAACTGCTTCTCCTTACCTCCAGACACTCATCATACACCCCAACCAGACACCTCCTCTCCGCTTTCTCATGCCAAACTGACTGTCCCATACCTCCGGGTGCCTGGAGTCTCCTCGTGGTCTCGCCTCTTCCCGGAATCACTCTTCTGCAAGAGACTCAAAACCCACCATTTCAGACTCCACTAACACTAAATTCTGTACATCTATCCAATTGTCATCACCACTGCCTACATGTTTAATACTGCTTTTTGTATATGTATACTTGTTTAAAACTTCCTCTAAAAAACCTTTTCCTTCCCGGTGTTACAGGCATGGTATGCAGCTGCCAACAATGATGTCTATTGCTGTATTACTGCACTGATCTCTTGCGCGAACAATGATTGATCATACCATGTATTAATGCACATCTTGTAAGTCGCTCTGGATCAGAACATCTGCTAAATGCTTAAAATGTAAAATGTAATGTAAATGAGCTGGGCCGTCCTTTGTAATGTTCTCATACAAGTTTTGAACTGTTTTCAGTGGGATATTGAAACATTCTTCAAGACGGAAAGCCTCCAGTTCTTTGAGAGATTAAGGCGGTGGAAATCGACTCTGTACTCTTTGTTCCAAAGCGTCCCATAAAGGTTCAATGATGGTTAGATTTGGTGATTGGGGAGGCTGTGGAAAATCCTGGAACATCATCCTGGTGTTCATGAAACCACTCTTGAATCTGTTTAGCAGTGTGTATGTGGGTTGTTATCATCTTAGAATATGGGAACATCTTGAGGAAACAATGTTTGCACCTGGTTGCCTAAAATGGCTTTGTATTCCTTAGCTGTAATTGTACCATGCAGAGTAATAATCGGACCCAATGACTTCCACGAGATGGCTGCCCATACCACAACAGATCCACCACCATATTTAACAGTTGGGAACCGGCAATGTGGGTTTCGCTTTTTAGAAACATAAATCTGTCCAGATGTAGGAAAAATAGTAAAATACCACTCAACAGACCATATTACTTTCTTCCACTGCTCAGAATTCCAGATTTTGTACTCATTACAGCAGGTTATGCGTTTCTGTGCATTGGCCTTGCTTACAAGCGGTTTCCGAATGGCAGTCCTACCATAAATATCAGCTTTGTGAAGCTCACCACACATTTTTTGTTGATATTGGGTCAAGGAGGTGTATATAGATAGTGGTGGATCTTAGATGTTATGCCGGGTTTTTTTTCTTCATCTTCTGTTCCTGGGGCTCTTGTTACGGTCAATGGAATCATGAAAGTAAGCAAGGACCAATACATTTTGGCCAAAAACCTGGTATGAAATAAAGGAGGCTGAAACCCATACCTTTTACTCTCAACCTGTTCCATTTAAATTCCTTCACTCAGGCAATACATTTTGTGAATAATAAATACCAATAGGTATAGCTTCCCAATTTTATTTTATGATATGTTTTTCTTTACATCACATTATTGTGTAGCATTTTATTATATCTACAGATTATCTGAATTTGTGGATAAATGTACTTAATGTAATTATTATCCATGCCCAACTTCTATATAGACTTCTTAAATATCCATTAATCTGATCTGTGCAGATCAGGAGATTTAAGGTACATGAAAAAGCACCTTCATTTTAAACTAACTGAAGTTTGCTTGCTAGGCTTTATTGTGCATTTCTCAACACTAGTGTGCTATACATTTAACAGAGGGATTTAAGTAAAAAATGCCTATATATATATAATAATAAAACAAATGTGTATACCTTTGAATACGCTTGAAGAAACGTTTGTCTTTTTTAACTTATTTTGTATTTTGTTAATATTATGTTGAGAATTGCCATTTAAATGGGAATATGACCCAAAAACACAATAGGGATTCTAAATTGTACATTTATTGTACAAATATACTGTGTTATTATTGTTGTGCAGTGACTGAAGACTCAAGTTCCGAGTCACAATTTATATCAATTTATATAAGGCCTTACAAAGCTACTTTTTTAATGTACATGGTTTCATACAGAATATGCTATATATAACATTATGATAGCTGTTATAAAGCATTGCTGTTGTTTATGAACGTTTATAAAGCAGTAATGCCATTTTAATGAAGGTGTTATGTATGCATTATGGTGTATATACAGTGCAGAAAAGTATCACAAAGGTTATTTTTTGAGGAAGTCATATATATTTAAAGAAGCTTTATGCGTAAACATAAATACATCTGCATCCAGGTAAAACAGGAGCAAAAAAGGACAAATGGTAGTCAATATTTATAAAAAATAAAAAAAACAGGAGGAGAAAGGCTTCAGGCCCTTCTCCTAGAAGTATGAAATTGCTGAACTGGAGTCTGCATTCTACTCACTATTACATTTTCAAAAAGAAAAAAAAAAAACTTGATTATGAAAACGTAGCATTCCCCCAGCTCTATTTTTTGACTGATCAGCTGATGAAGAGACTAGCTGCACGCTGCTCTGCCGGGTTGTTAATTTTATCCCCTCTAACTGTGATTGCTGATAGCCGGCCTACTGATTTCAGACAGGTAAATATCCTTCTTTATTGTCTTGTACAGGATTCGGCAGGGCTACAGCACAGGCACAGAGTGTGTAGGTGTGCAACAGATCAAACGCTTCTTTCAGAGCCACGGCAGTCGAGTGCTTGTGAAGATGGTGATGAAATGAAAATGAGTACAAAAAAATGCATGCAGCAAGATTTTATATTACACATCATGCTTTTATTCTCCGGAATTAAGATGAAATAGCTGCAGCTCTCCGAGGAGCTCGCAGCATTGCAAACCGTCAGCGTCCGATTATTAACAGATTTGTTTTTTTGGTCATTGTTGTCATTGCTGTACTCACTCATCTCCAATATTTGCGTCTGCTCTGTGATGTTCTGCATTCCCGTGGATTGTGCTGGAGATTTTTGCTGTTGATTATTAGGCCCGGTTTCACAGGATCTCCCAGAGGACGTATGTTTTTGTTCGCTTGCTCAGTCCAAACGTTAAACTGCTCAGTATGCTGCTAAAACCTCATTCCTGAGTCTTTTTCCTTTTTTCTTTTCTCTTTCTGCTCTCCACAAAACTGGATACATTTCCCGTAGAAGGGATCCATTTATATATTGTATTGTTTATCCTAATTGTCTCTGTGTGAATATGCATGGAGTATGAATTGCATTAGGAGCATTAGCTGGGATGCAGAGAAAGATGAAAAAATTGAGCGAGTGAGGTAATTGCATCCGCTGACGGGGGATGGGAGACACAAGCCATGTCTCATATATGTGTGAACAAAAACAACGGGCTGGAGAAGAAATATCAGGCTGGCTTCAGGAATGCATTTCAGGGGAATTCGAAATATCTATACATTTTAATGCATGTCAGGTTCTCTCCAGAAGTGTGTATATCATATATAGATTCATTAAGGGGAAAGCAAACTATCTGTGTTTTGTTGATTCTTATGTGATTCGTGGATTTTTTTTATTTAAATGTACTTGAAATGTTCAAACAAAAAAAGGAATGCTAAAACGTGATTTTGTGAGATTTTTATTGAATCGTATATCAGTTCTTTATGATAAGATACCATGACATTATAAACATGTTAATAATAGTGTCTTTTATAATATCATATCCTGTTATCTGAAAATTTTCAGTTTATTATGCACATTTAAATAAATATACCTAACTCTAATTCCATTGATGTGGACTTATCACATTGGTATATTTTAATGAACAAGCCTGTATATAATTTATTATGAGTGAGATGACTAGTCATACGTCTGTTTTGGGAGAAATACGTAGTTGGAAAAAATAGCAGTGAATTTCAAAGATTGATTTAAAGACAGCATCATTCACGCATGATACAAGTTGTATCAAAGTCTGTCAAGTTGAGTCAGATGTCAGTCATTTCCTTCATTCAGAATTGGTCATCAAAACTTCCTTCAGATAAACATTAGTCCTTCGGAGTTGGTATCATACACAGAAAAATCTAAATAATTAATGCATGCTATGAGACATACTTTAGTCAGGTGTGATTCAACCAGAATTATGATTGAGTTTTTAGGCAGAAGCCAGACAGAAAGGTAGCTACTTTGAAAAGCTGTCCAGAAAATGAGATGTGGCAATATTATCAGTTGCTAGCATTAGCTCCATGTAAATAAAATAATAGCTCACTGGTAAGCAAGCTAGCTAGCTAACTAGACAGACTGCACCCACTCGCATGTTGAATAAAAAATAAAAATAAAAAGATATATATATCAAATTCATTTGCAAAGTGTCAGTGCATATTTGTTGCTAATGGCTCATTAGATAGCTAGCATGACATTATAAATGACTAGCTAGCTCGTTATAGCTAACATTATCTAGCCATCTTGATACTGCTAGCTATCTAACTAACGAAGACACACATTGACAGCTTAAGTTCCCAGCTTGACATATAGTATGCAGATTGTTGTCAAAGAATTATCCACAGCGATGGACAGAAGAGGAACAGGATTTTATTTTGTTTTGGCCTTGAATAGGCACCTCCAATTGAAGTCCCGCCTACACAAGTTCACAATTTGTCAGCAAAGATTTATTAGAAAAGCACATTTATACCACATCTGAGTGGGAAAGTGAGGCTATATTATAGCTAGCTCTGTCAGTCCATGCATGCACACTCTAGCCACTCATTTATTAGATTTATTAGATAGGATGATCATGTGTACTGCATTGCAGACAAATACCAAAGCTAGTTAGCAAAGTTTCCTAGTAAAATTATAGAGCGTATCAAAATATACTCTATGCTGACTACCTCACAGCCAGTCTTTACCAAAAACGAAAGCTAATATTTTGTGAGCTTAATGAAACATATTTATTAAAATAGATGTAACATACTGTACCTCATTTGCTTATGCTTTGTCGCAAATAATTAATTTAATTTTTCATTCTCCTTTTTAATATGAGTGCTTCCAAATTTTGGTTGTTAGCTAACTAGCTAACATGCTTGCTGGCTCACTTGAGTTGAAGATATCACATTCCACCTCATAGCTACCAATGCAAAGCAACCAACACACCTGGTGAAAAAGCCCTTCCTCCCAGCGAAGGGCTCCCCGATGATTGATGCTTCAATCACCATGGAAGGCTCCATAGTGTCTCCGTCCTAGTCTGCAAGGAGTCTTGGAGTGACCCTGGACGACCAGCTGTGCTTCTCGGGCCATATCGCAACGATCACCCGGACCTGCTGATTCTCCCTCCACAACATCCGGAGGATCAGACCATTCCTCACCCAAGAGGCCAATCCTGGTCCAGGCCCTGGTGATCTCACGTCTGGACTACTGCAATTCCTTGCTGGCAGGCCTACCGGCCTATGCCATCAAGCCACTGCAACTAGTCCAGAATGCTGTGGCACGTCTAGTATTTAATCAATCTAAGTTCATCCATGTCACCCCTCTACTCTCCTCTCTGCACTGGCTCACCACAGACAGACCCCTCCGCTCCGCTTCCTCTGGCAAACTGACTGTCCCATCCTTCCGGGCGCCTGGCAGCCACTCCTCGGGGTCTCGCCTCTTCTCTGTCCTGACCCCTTGGTGGTGGAATGGCCTTCCGCAATCGGTCAGGACCGCTGAATCACTTGCGATCTTCCGCAAGAAACTCAAAACCCACCTTTTCAGACTCCACTACCACTGAATTCTGTACATCTAGCCAATTGTCATCACCACTCCCTACTTGTTCAATACTTCTTGTATATGTATCCCTGCTTACTCCTCATTTATTAAAAAAACGAAAATAAAAATACTAACCTTTTCCTTCCCAGTGTTACAGGTATGGTATGCAGCTGCCTACAACAATGTCTATCGCTGTATTACTGCACTGATCTCTTGCGCAAACTATGATTGTTCCCACTATGTATTAATGCACATATTGTAAGTCGCTCTGGATAAGAGCGTCTGCTAAATGCTTAAAATGCAAAATGTAAATGTAGTGGTTTTCCTCTTATGAGATCAATTTTATATAGCAAGATATACTGAATTGTTATATTATCTTTGAAATTCTCAGCTATTTTTTATGACTACGGTATAATACAAAAATAGATGTATTATAGTTATAGTCATAAAATTGCCCAGATTCTGAAAAATATTTTTATTTTGCCTACTAATATTTCAAAAAGTATTCACCACCCTTTGGCATTTTTCACATTTGATTTTCTTACTTCATGGAATCAAAATGGATTTAGCTTTTTTTTTTTTACCAGTTACAAATTAAAAACAGACAATGATTGATAAAATACGTATTCACCTCCTTGACTTAATACTTTGTAGAAGCACCTTTAGCTGCAATTGCAGCTGTGAGTCTATTTGCTCTACCAGCTTTGCACATCCGGAGATTGCAATTTTTGCCCATTCTTCCTTACAAAATGTATTGAGCTCCATCAGGTTGGATGAAGACCATTGGTAAACAACAATTTTCTAATCTTTCCACAGATTCTTTAAAAACAATTTTGTTTCAGATTTTATTACATTTTTCTCCCAATTTGGTAGCCAATTACACCCGTTATTTATCCCTCCCTCATAGTTCACTGCCGTAGCAGTGGCACTCCCGGCCAGAGCTGACTCTGGCGCGGCCGGGGAATCGAACCCCGGTTGCCGTGGCCAGCGTTGGACGTTGAAACCACTAGACCACGCAGGAGGCCCACAGATTCTTAATTGGATTGATGTCTGGGCTTTGACTGGGCCACTCCAGGACATAGATTTTTTGTTTGTTTTTAAAACACTCCAATGTTGCTTTTGCTGTATGCTTTGGGTCATTGTCCTGTTGGGATGGAAATCTTATCCCTATGGTTTCATCAGACCATAGAATCTTCATCCACTTGGTTTGAAAGTCTCTCACATACCTTCTGGCAAACTAGGCAAGATTTGATGTGAGTTTTCTTCAATAATGCTTCTGTTTTTGCCAGCCTCTGGATAAAGCGCAGATTTGTGAAGTACCCATGCTATTGTTGTCCCATGGCCATCTCTGCCATGGAAGACTATAACTCTGTCAGAGTTGCCATAGACCTCTTGGTGGCCTCCCTAACAAGTGCCCTTCTCACACGGATGCTCAGTTTTGGAGTACGACCTGTTCTATGCAAATTCACAGTTGTGCCATATTCTCACAATTTTTTAATGGTGACTTAACAGTGCTCCAGAGATATTCAAAGTCTTTGAAATCTTCTTATATCCTTCCCTTGATTGGTGCTTTTGTAAAACATTTTCTTGGATTTGTTTTGAATGTTCTTTGGTCTTCATGATGAAGCTCTTGCACTAACCAATTGTGGGACCTCTCACAGACAGGTGTATTTCATTTGAAATCATTTTAATCACCTTATTTGTACACAGGTGGACTCCAATCAAATAATATAAATAATTATGTGACCTCTGAAGACAATTGATTGCACCAGAGTTTATTTAGGTGTGTCTTAGCAAAAGAGGTGAATACTTATGGAATCAATTACTGTCTGTTGTTATTTGTAATTAATTAAGAAAAAGCCTTAGAGTACTATAGAGTATTTTATACCTACCAGTGACAAGAAATCACAAATTGATTCCATGAAATAAGAAATGAAAATGGGAAAAATGCCAAAGGGGATGAATACTTTGTATACCTACTGTATGTTTCTATTTTTTAGCTTGAAGTGAAAATTAAGACGAGAAAAAAAGATGCAACCTATATTTGTAATTGTTCATATTGCCAGGTATTGTAAGGCTGTTGACTAAAAATCCCACTCTCAGTGTAAATGCTGTCAACTATTGACAGTTCAGTTTGAAGTCTAGCATACTGTTATGCATTTTAGACAAATTCCTGGCCCTGAAGGATTCCCACTGATGTAATTTAAGGTTTAAGAAATGATATGGCTTATATAATTTCTTTATTAAGGAATATCTGTATTGCTAGCCTTTCTACCACCCTGGAGAAATTGCAAATCATTCACAAGCATTCAAATTATCCAATAACAGGCTATCAGAAGCCGGAACGTGGAGGAGATGGAGGAGGAAATCCATGCAAAGAAACGCAGGGGAAGGCGACGTATCCACAAGGATCCTGGCAAGGATGATGGAGAGAAAGTGAAAAAGAGGCGTGGTCGGCCCCCAGCAGAAAAGCTCTCCCCAAATCCCCCAAACCTCACCAAACAGATGAATGCCATTGTGGACACTGTCATCAACTATAAGGATGGGTACGTTTCCCTGCAAGGCCTATAAATCAAATCATTTATCATTTTAATATTCATATGGTTATTGAAAATAACATTAAAATAGTGAACACTACACATACAGGTTCAAAGTTCAGGTGAACCTGATTACAAGGTGCTCTTTCAACACAAGGGTGTGTATATAAGGGCAAACAAGAAAAAGGAAAATATAGTTTTTAAAAACATATTGTAAAAACTGGGCTATCTGGAAATGTTCAAAGCACTTCTTATAGGAGACAACGAGGAAAAATGCGATATGGATGTGGCATATATAGTATCTAAAAATTATTTAAAAAACAAGCTAATTTAGCCTTCATCAGAGTGTAAACTGATTGCCCGTGTAAGGTTCTATATATAGATTACCATTGACCAATCAGACAGAGCCTCTCTCCTCCCTCTCTCTCTCTCTCTCTCTCTCTCTCTCTCTCTCTCTCTCTCTCTCTCTATATATATATATATATATATATATATGTATATATATATATATAAAGTGGGCACAAAAAGTATTGGAGCAAGATATAGACAAATATTGGAGGGAAACCTGCTGCAGTCTGCAAGAGACCTAAACTTTGGGAGAAGATTTATATTCCAGCAGGACAATGACACAAAGCATATAGCAAAAGTCACATTGGAGTAGTTTAAAAACAAATAAATCAATGTTATGGAGTGGCCCAGTCAAAGCCCAGACCTCAATCCCATTGAGAATCTGTGGAAAGATTAGAAAATTTTAGAAAAGAAAAGATCAGAGAAAATCTCCGGATGTGCAAAGCTGGTAGAGACTTACCCAAATAGACTCACAGCTGTAATTACAGCTAAAGGTGCTTCTACCAAGTATTAAGGCAAGGGGGTGAATACTAATCATTTCTTGTGTTTTATATTTGTAATTAATTCATAAAAAGCTTTGTTTTATTATTTGACATTATAAAGTATTTTGTGTTAATCAGTGGCAATCCCATTTTGATTTCATGAAGTAAGAAAATAATGTGTGAAAAAAATAATATATACTGTATATATATAAACACTACTGGTCAAAAGTTTTAGAACACCCCCATTTTCCAGTTTTTACTGAAATTTAAGCAGTTCAGTGAATAACCTGAAATGGTACAAAGGTAAGCGGTAAACTGCCAGAGGTAAAAAAAAAAAAAAAAAAAGTTTAGGTTACCAAAAACTGAAAAAGAATGTAATTTTTTTGGCAATGAGTAGTTTCCTACACCATCAAACGGCAATTGGAAACTGGAGGAAACTCTGACAGGAAAAGGTCTGGCAGACCCAAAAGCCACAACAAAATCAGAAGACAAGTTTCTGAGAGTCAACAGCTTGCCTGATAGGCGGCTCACAGGACAACAGCTTCAAGCACAGCTTAACACTGGTCGAAATAAGGAAGTCTCAGGTTCAACTGTGAAGAGAAGACTTCGAGCTGCAGGTTTGACAGGTCAAGTGGCAGTAAGAAAGCCATTGCTAAGATGGCAAAATAAGAAAAAGAGGCTTGCCTGGGCCATGAAGCACCACCACTGGACTACTAACGACTGGAAGAAGGTCTTATGGACTGATGAATCAAAATTTGAAATCTTGAAATTTTGAAAGGTTTTTGTAGGCCGTTGAGTAGGCGAAACCAACTGTCAAACATGGAGGAGGAAGCGTGATGGTCTGGGACTCTTTTGCTGGATCCAGAATAGGTGACTAGCACAGACTGTTAACCCACGTTAACCCATTACTTGTTCCCTGAAAAGGGCCTTTTTTTTATAACTCTGAAATGTACATTCTTTTTTAGTTTTTGGTAACCTAAACTTTTTTTAAACCTTCTGGCAGTTTACGGCTTACCTTTTACCATTTCAGGTTATTCACTGGACTTGAACTGCTTATAATTTCAGTAAAAACTGGAAAATGGGGGTGTTCTAAAACTTTTGACCGGTAGTGTATATATAGCCGTCCCACGATATAATAAGGGAACTGCAAGATCAGGAAAAGACAACAAGTATGTCAACACAAAAACAATAATAACATTTCACATTCTAAATCACTTCCCCCAACCCCCCACCCCGCACCCCCGGCAATCCAAATGCTCTATATTACTGAGCATAGTATCTAATCCATCATTATTCAATTTGTTTACATCTGCATATATACATTCCTACATACAGTGCATCCGGAAAGTATTCACATCACTTCACTTTTTCCACATTTTGTTATGTTACAGCTTTATTCCAAAATGGATGAAATTCATTTTTTTCTCAGAATTCTACACACAATACCCCATAATGACAAAGTGAAAAAAGTTTTGTAGAAATTTTTGCAAATGTATTAAAAATAAAAAAATAAAATATCACATGTACATAAGTATTCACGCCGTTTGCTATGCCACTCAAAATTGAGCTCAGGTGCATCCTGTTTCCACTGATCATCCTTGAGATGTTTCTAGAGCTTCATTGGAGTCCACTTGTGGTAAATTCAATTGATTGGACATGATTTGGAAAGGCACACACCTGTCTATATAAGGTCCCACAGTTGACAGTGCATGTCAGAGTAAAAACCAAGCCATGAAGTCCTAGGAACTCTCCATAGACCTCTGAGATAGAATTGTGTTGAGGCATAGATCTGGGGAAGGGTATAAAAACATTGCTAAAGCATTGAAAGCACCCAGGAGAACAGTGGGCTCCATAATTGTGAAATGGAATAAGTTTGGAACCACCACAACTCTTCTTAGAGCTGGCCGTCTGGCCAAACTAAGTAACCGGGCAAGAAGCTACTTGCGGAAGCTACTTCTGAGTGAAAGGCATATGACAGCCCACCTGGAGTTTGCCATATGGCACTTAAAGGACTCTAAAAGCATCAGGAAAAAGATTCTCTGGTCTGATGAGACACAAGTTGAAATTTTTGGCCTGAATGCCAAGTGCTACCATAAAGGTCTGATTGATGGAGTGCTGCAGAGATGTTTGTCCTTCTACCAGGTTCTCCCATCGCTGCAGAGGAACTCTGAAGCTCTCTTAGAGTGGCCATTGGGTTCTTGGTCACCTCCCTGACCATGGCCCTTCTTGCCCGGTTACTGAGTTTGGCCAGATGGCCAGCTCTAAGAAGAGTTGTGGTGGTTCCAAACTTATTCCATGTCACAATGATGGAGCCCACTGTTCTCCTGGGTGCTTTCAATGCTTTAGCAATGTTTTATACCCTTCCCCAGATCTATGCCTCAACACAATTCTATCTCGGAGGTCTATGGAGAGTTCCTAGGACTTCATGGCTTGGTTTCTACTCTGACATGCACTGTCAACTGTGGGACCTTATATAGACAGGTGTGTGCCTTTCCAAATCATTTCCAATCAATTGAATTTACCACAGGTGGACTCCAATGAAGTTCTAGAAACATCTCAAGGATGATCAGTGGAAACAGGATGCACCTGAGCTCAATTTTGAGTGTCACAGCAAATGGCGTGAATACTTATGTACATGTGATATTTTATTTTTTATTTTTAATACATTTGCAAAAATTTCTAAAAACCTTTTTTCACTTTGTCATTATGGGGTATTGTGTGTAGAATTCTGAGAAGAAAAATGAATTTAATCCATTTTGGAATAAGGCTGTAACATAACAAAATGTGGGAAAAGTGAAGCGATGTGAATACTTGCCGGATACATATCCATAAACAATGAAGGACACTGTGCATATACAGTATATACTGTATAAGTAAATAATAATAATAATAATAATAAGACTAAAAATTATGATAATATACTAAATGTAGTCAAGGTGTATATATAAGGTAGATTATATATGTCTGTTGCATACTGCTTGTATATCAGTAGCAGCATGAGACCAAGTTGCAAGTGTTAATTGTTTGGCTTGATTTATCCTGGGTGTAGAGAGTTCCAAATAAATGATCTCTTTAAAGCTCAATAGCCAGTGTTTTACAATATTTGTTGCTGCTGTAACTTCAGCAAGCCAAATTTTGCACTGGCATTCATATAAATTCAGTTCAGTCTTTATTGAGTAATATGATCACAGGATCTTGATGTACTGTCTTATCAATCAGTTACATGGCACCCAAAAAACAGACACCTGAGGACACTCCCATAAAATATGTAGCAGCGTTCCAGGGGTACATAGAGAGCAATACTGACAGATTGGACTTGAGACTACGCCCATTGAGTATCTTCCTCAAGTTAAGTATGACCTGTGACAAATCTTGAAATGTATTGATGATTTTGTTTTTTGGAAGCACTGAAAATATTAGCCCAGACCACATCCCAGAGAATTTGTCAATTGTTTAATGTCAAGTCATTTTCCGAAAGAGAGACTAAAGTTAAAGGTTTATAAGCAGCTTGGAGGGCTTGTAATTATATTTCTGAAACCAACCCCTTTGAGGAGGGACTTAGAGTTAGGCATTCAGTACCCCAAGGAACACCATATGCTCGCAGGGCAGAGCATAGTCTAAGGTAGAAGAAAAGTTATTGGAAACTGCAAGGACTATCTGTATTAAATATATTTTTGAAGTTGTAGATGCCTTGGTTAGCCCAGGATGATGAGTAGAAAGGCTGTTTACCAGATAGTAGCGCCATGTTATGCCACAAAGGATGATAGAAACACAACTCGTGATAGAATATGTTACAATGGGACTGAACAATAATAATACTTTTTTTGAGCTGTAACCAGAAAATAAGCAATCTTGTAAACATATTGGAGATACTAACCTCTCTTCAATTGCTCTCCATGGGGTAGAGTGGATACAACCAGATTTTAATAAAACGGATCTGAAAGTGGTATAACTTGAAAATAGGGACTGCCAAACCTCCAGATCTCTCTGTAATGTGGCATACTTAATTTGTGATCGCTTTTTACCCCATAAAAATGTTCTAATACTTGAGTCAAGTTTAGCACAGTAGCCTGTGGGAGGCGATAGCGGTATCATGGAGCTAATGAAGTTGCTGTGGGGAGAATGTTTATTTTAATGGATGAGATATAAGTATGCAGGGAAAGGGCATGATTGCTCACCTATCCATAACTTCCTGTATCTTCCAAAGTGTTTCCATATAATTTAGCTTTGATATTGTACAAATGGAGGAGGAAATGTGAATGCCTAAATAGGTGATTTCTTTATTTATAGGAATAACAGTGCACAGCACAGTATCCCCTGCACATTGATTAAGAGGTAACAGGGCAGACTTACTCTAGTTAATTTTGTAGCCAGACCATGAGGTAAACTCAATGAAAGTTGACAAAATTGGAGGAATGGATTGTTCTATATTATAGATATAAAGCATAATATCATCTGTATATAAAGATATTGCATGTTCAGTATGTTTGAATTGGATAGGCAATGTAATTATATTTTTATGTATATTTTGAGCAAGAGGCTCAAGCGATAGAACAAATAAAAGAGGGGAGAGGGGGCATCCCTGTCTTGTACCTCTAAAAATACCAAAGGGTTCGGAATTATGTGTATCAGTTGATGTTATTGCCTAGTGTTTGTATACATGATCCGAATCATGTGTATGAATTTGGCACCAAAACCAGAGCGCTCCAGGGTAAGCCACAGATATTCCCACTCCAAACAACCAAACGCTTTTTCAGCATCCAACGATAACACAGCACATGGAGTGGGAAGATCTGGAGCCTCATTGATGATATATAGCAGACGGCATATATTCCCAGCATTGCAACCCTTTATACAACCTGTTTGGTCCGGATGTACAAGTTTGTCAATAACTTTCTCTAGCCTTAAGGCTAAGACTTATACTTAAGGCTAAGGCATATACTTTTATATCAGAATGTATTAATGAAATTGGCCTAAAATTCAAGCATTCTGTAATATCTTTACCTTTTTGCGGGATTAAAGAGATCAGTGCAGTATTCATGTTCCTATGGAAACACCCTTTATCGATAGCGGCTTGCAATGTTTCAAGCAGTAGTGGTCCCAGTTGGTCCCAAAATGTAATCAGCAGCTCTAGTGGTGGCCCATCTAAACCTGGGGCTTTACCTTTCTTGGAACCAGTGAGCACCTCATTCAATTCAGATAAGGAAATTAGCTCTTTTAGACCTCTAGCTTCTTTTGATCTTCATCCCTCTTGACTTTTGGAAATAGAACAGAGCAGCTGCCAGTGCATAAAAGACTCATAAAGGGCAACTGACATGATTTTAAACATTGCCAAATCTAATTAAATCTATCAATATACATCTTCGACAGTAGTATCGTTCCTGTTTTGCTGAGTGATTGCTCTGTACTCTGTTACTCTTACAAATTCAGTACTACATTGAGCTAGCAAAATGGTCTGTTTGTGGTAGTTTGCCCTATCAAGAGCAAATCTAAGAGCAAGAATATATTAGTTAACTGGCTAGGTAGCTTTCCTTTTATTGCAGAAAGATTGTGTTTCTGGAGGCAGACTCCCAGGAGGCATTCAGCTGCAACCGCTTTCGGCTTGTACAGCATCTTGAGAGAAAAGGTCTTTGAGGCTGGCGGATAGCGTAGCGATCTAACGCACCACACTTTGGCTGGTCCGGTGTGGTGTGTGCTGCCTGTCAGGGATGCGGTTCGAAACCCGCATCTCTACCAGACCGGCCCTGGTCATCAGCCCGATCGGAGGTGGCGTTTGGCTGTCCGCCTCCGGGGGACGGGGAAGGGTGAGCCGGCACGAGTCTGACGAGGAGCAGGAAAAAGGTGTCCATGGTAGAATTCCGTCTCGAATTTCAGCCCGGAAATAATGTCTCGCCCCGGAGGACGGGCGGCGGACTTGTGGGGGAGGGGGAATTGAGATAAATAGAGGGTATAATTGGCAACCAAATTGGGAGAAAACCGAAAAAAAAAGAAAAAGAAAAAAAGGTCTTTGATGTCCAAGTCCAACTTGATGGACTCTGCTGCTCTGAGGAATTGGTAGAGTTCTAGGAACTGATTTGGAGACACCCTTTACAGAGTTAACTTGTACGCTAAGTTCGGTGATGGTAAGGCGTAAGTGCAGAAAAGGGCGCACAAGGGCAGCAAATCTGAAGTTTGTGGTGTCCAAATGATTCCAACCATTGCAGGTAGAGGATCTGGATCCCAGTGCACCCTGCTGACCACACCACCCAAGAAAAAGGAGCTAGTCATAGTGGGGAACTTGCCTGTCTACTTTTGCCTGACGTAGAGTCAGGTGTTTGTGAACATTCTATCAATTTGACTGGGTGGGAAAATGGCTCCAATGTTGAGCTGTCAAATAGTGAGTATGAGACAGAAACTTTGCACCAACATCAGGGCAGTGCATGCCTAATAGGCTATTTACACCAAAGGCGACATTCCCATGCCACTCTAGCCAAACTCATTCATTTTCAATGGAGTGAGGGTGACAAGGAGTGATACTGCGATACCACATGGGAAATCGTGCTTGTGTAAATCGCCCATTACAGGTTCGCGCCATGTCTCTCATCATCAGAGTCTGACACAAAAGATATTAGTTCTGCTGCTGCTGCTCCATTTACGTCAGATTCAGATCCCATTTGCCTCACCAATACAGACTATGCAACTACATGGTTTTGATTTAGCAAACTCGTGTACTAATTCAGAGTTGAAGAGAGGTTGACCATAATGTTGTTAGTCAGCTCTGTTGTCAGAGAGTGAATGTAGCAAAATAAAAAGCAGGATGTACTTCACAGGAATTTATTAAGTTATTAATTGATTTAAGATATCATATTTTTCTGTGGCATTTTTGTTTCTGTGGCTAATCAACTTTTTTTTGCCTGCTTTGACTCCTCGACCCCATGGACAGTCAGTACTATCTAACTGCCGTCATGTTGATATTATAGTCATTGTTATATTTGTGATAAATGGCCAATGCAAATGGGATATCATGATTATATATTTTTGATGATAAAACTAGCTCAACATTAATTAACTTTTTTTTTTTTTTTTTTTTGCAACTTTAGCTAGCTAGCTAGTCACGTGACACATTTCTGGATGGCTGGGTGAAAGCTAATAATTCATCAGATGTGTTATTTGTGCTACAGTTTTGAAATAATTATTAGCATCATGCGGCATGGAATGCTAGCTACCTGTGTCAACTCCAGAAGCAACAGATTTGGAGGGGAAGGGGGAGTAGTAGGGCTCAGTACCTTAATTTGCTTTATTTCATGATTCCCTGTATGCAGGCAAGAAAGAAGTGTAGCTGTGTGTATAGAAAGATGGCCAGGCTAGCTAGCTGGCTGGCTGAATAGGTAACCAGCTGTCATTATCTGTCAGCAGTTGGAACTAGCTAGTTTGTGGTAGCTAGATCATTGTGTAATGTTAGTGATTATTATGCAGGCTAGCTTGCTAGACAAGTAGGTAAGATAGTTATCTAGCTCGCTAAATTGGGGTGAAACATATCTGTCTAACCAAAATCATCTTTTACTTCTGGAAAGCCTGACACGGTTTCTTCACCACTGGCCACCGTCGACTTGGGTAAAAAATAATAATAATAAAGCAGTACAGGGAGATTGAAGATCCGGGAGATTCACCAAAATCACTCATATTCTTCAAAACAATCTGCAGCGAAATGCTAACTACAAATATAGTTTGGGTTTTTTTAACTTCAAAAACATGGTTTGAAAATAATGTTTGAATGTTTTGTGGTGGCACTTTTTTTTATTTCTGCATTTGTAACTAGCGTATCATCTGTTCTTTAACCATCCCGGAAACAATAGAATTTGTTTAAACTCTGGAAGACACACTATCCGTCTGTGAGAGCAACTTATTCTGTCTTAGTATTTAATAAAGTTCCAGCCAAACAGGTCTTGTTAAATTCACAGTGGTAGGGATGCTTAATAATGCATACCCATATTTTGTCTCTTTCATTGGCTCTGCAAGGTGCTTTCTTTGCTGTAACTCCCCGCTGTAACTGTAAATCAACCCTGTTGTAATACGGTGCTGGATGAGAAATTGTATGACAGCACTGGATTATTTATTTATTTAATTATTGAATAACATTTTCCCGTAGCATGAGCTGTTATTTTGACAGAATCCAGGGTTTGGTCCTGTGCATGCTGTTTTCAATAACCCAGTGTCTGGTTTCTCTGAATCACACTCATTATTTGTATGAATTGTCATTCGGCTGTTGTGCTGTTTCTGAATCAGAGCAGAGGTTGCATACAGACCATACTGCCAATGTCTCTCAAGGGAAGAAAGGTTTCTCTATCATGCAGAGTACAGAAGATGAAAAACATACAGTGCAATTATTACTGCGTCAAGACAAAGCAGGTGAATAACAGAGCTTTTTCAATGTTAGCTTTCAATATGTGCCTCATTTATAAAGGAACAAACTACATGGCCTTAAAAAGCAGGATTAGTCTTCAAGACTCCTCATTCATAAATAATTATTTCTTAAATTTCAAACTGGTGACCAAGTGTGATGCATTAAGTAGACCCTCAATGAGGAAATGTTTAGGCAGTTTGGCCATACTATAGCAACTACGCCTATTTATTTAGAATGTGTACTTAACTTTATCTTGTTGCCATGACATTGCTTAAAGTAATGTCAAAGCATGATTCAGGGAGCTCAAGCTGGAAAAAGGAGGCATTAATTTTCCTTTGCATTGTGTTAGTGCACCGTGGATGCAATGTATTATATTCAGCTGCTGTGTTTTCAGGAATTCATATGGACTTTCCTTATTTACATACACATTATCTTGCTAGTAAGCCATCCACACAAAACCTTTGATGGATACAACATTTTTGATGAAAAAAGGATCATTTAATATAACGCTTCCATTTAAATCAAATTATGTTCAGGACATGGGCTTCGGGTAAGCCTGTTATTTGACAAATGGAGATATTCTGCTGCATTGATTAAATTCTCACATTCTGACATTCAGCAGGGCCCCAGGCAGCAGAGTACACAAGGGCCACATCTTGTTACTCGGGCAGGCAGTATTAGCAAAGTATTTTATGGCTGATTTCAGGTCTGGTCGACAGCTCAGCAAAGCTTTCGTCCAGCTCCAGTCCAGGAAAGAACTTCCAGAGTACTACGAGCTGATCAGAAAGCCTGTGGACTTCAGGAAGATCAAGGTAGACGCAACACAGCACTTTTATTAACAGGACATGTTAATTACAATTCTTTTATATGAGTTCTAGAAAGTCCAACAATAATTAAAAGCACTGTATGGTGTGGGGAAAATGGACGACACAATTTCCAGGGCCTTGTTAAAATCATACAGGCTATATTTATGCTTTATACTTATTGTTGACCAAAGCTCCATTGAGATTGTAATCAGTTTGAGTTTTACATGTTGGACATGACATTGAAAACTATTGCATTTACCACACACTGATTTGTTTCTGAGCAAGCTCTTCTTTGCTGTCAGGAACGTGTCCGTAACCACAAGTACAGGACTGTAGAGGATCTTGAGAAGGACGTCCTGCTCCTCTGTCACAATGCTCAAACATTTCATCTGGAGGGATCTCAGGTGTGTCTATGGCAGTACTCCAGGGCTCACTCACAGTTTAAACCACAGGGATTTGTTCAACGAAATCAGATATGAGCTATTTATGTTTTATCATGCATTACTTAATCGCTAATTGAACTGAGCCTGTTATACCCATAACATCGTCACTGTTGGACTTTGTTCCTCTCCTATGTCGTACCTGCAGATCTACGAAGACTCCATTGTGCTCCAGTCAGTGTTTAAGAGCGCCCGACAGAAGATTGCTGAAAAGGATCAGAGGGAAGAGGAGTGTGCTGATGATAATGATGAAGTTCCAATATGTAATTTCCTGAAGTACAAAAGCTTAGTTGTAGAAGATTCAGAATTCAGTGGGAGTACATGCTTTGAATGTATTTATGTAGACACTTTCATTAGTGTTTACACAGTACAATGTAAACATTGTAAATCGTAAAAGGCATCTGAAATGTTCCTAATCATGTTCCTAATCATATCAACCCATGTTGGTTTAAAACTAGACTATTTTTTGCAGCAAAAGAAAAACTCAAGGTTAGAAAGATGGATGAGTGCTGGAACGACAAGGAAAAGAAATATCAGAGACGAGGCAAGACCAAGCCCACCAACAGTAATGAGGACAGCGATGAGGATCGAGACAATAATGTAATTCTGAATATTATAATAATACAAATAAACAAAAACAATATAAACAAATCTGTCCTAGGGACAGTGCAATACTGTAGTTAATTTCTCTCTCTCTCTCTCTCTTTTATGTGGCAGGTCCAATATAAAAGGTAAGTTGTTGTGCTTTGTCTCCTTTCTCATTTCCTTTGGATATATTGTTTCTATTTATTTTCTTTGGCAAAAAAAAGAATTTGCAATATTTTGTCCTCAGGTCTTCAGTCAGAAGCAGAACATGTTGATGATGTGTCACTGCAGACATAGGGCTGTGCTTTGGAATATGGGCTTTGGAAGAAGGTCAACAACACCGTGTTGATTAACTCCAATCCATTTTTTTTACCTTTTCTCGTGTTCGTGGTGCGAAATCACAGGCTGATGCAGTCCTGTACGAAGGGATGCCAGTTGACCACAGTTTTGTGTGTTCATAGGATCAGTCCGAGGATCCAAGGGGGAGCGAAGTGAGGAAGCTGAGAGCTGATGCACACCTTTTCTCAGATTTTGTGTTAATTCCACTGTATTGATTTTCTTTCTTTAAAAAAAGGTCACTTCAAAACCATGTCCTGCACCAGCTTTAGCAACAGTAATTGACAGTAAATGTATGGCATATACAGATCTTATCATTATACCCAGTGGACTAATGGAAGTTCAACCTTTATGTTAAATTCTGTATACCTTGTCCAAGTTGCCCATGCCATGTGTGCGCACCTAAACAGTAAGCAGTAAGCTTTGTAAATATTATCATTTTAATTCAAGAACAAAAAATGGATTGATTAAAAATACAAATTTATGCCTGTTTTTTAAAAGAAAAGAATGCTCAAAATGCTGTATTAAAATTGATATGAAGTACTGCATATCTACATCTTAATTTTTTTTCTAGCATCATAGAAAAAATGGTAAAACATATACTACATGATACATAGTCTCTGGTCCATTAAGAATTCATATAAGTTTGAATAGACTGGGGCCTCCGATATCATCGGGGGCGGCATTTGGCTATCCGCCTCAGGGGAAGGGGGGAGGGAGAGCTGACGCGAACTCACTGAGGATTGGTAGGGCGACCTCGTAAACAGGGTTAGGGCGAGTTACATCTCGGAGGAGATGAACATTGCCTCAAGGTATTAGCTCTTCCCGCAGAGGTGGGCGGCAAGTTCGTGTGGAAGGGTATAATCGAAAAAAGAAATAGATTCGTATAATTGGCTACCAAATTGGGAGAAAAACAGGGAAAAATTTGAAACAAAAATAGAACATTTAAAAAAAGGTTTGAATAGACTATCAAATCCAGTTAAATACTGCTCTAGAGGGATATTTCTTTGCAGATGCCAGAGCGACTTACAGTGCAAGAGAACATAAGTGTATCCACAGGATTGCACTCTTCTACTCGCATACCCCTCTACCTCCAGTCGCCATACCAAAGACAGGCTCTCACAGGAATGTGATTGAGCTCAGGAAAATACCCCCAGAATCCACTTAAGACTTATTGTGTGTGATTAGTGCTTGCCATCATATTATCTCATTGAATGTCCTCACTTGCCACAGTCCACAGTTGCAGAAAGGGACCACATCATTAAGCTTTATTGCCTTCTATGCTCTCTATATGCAAGTGTTCAATGCAGGAAGGGTTACATTATATTAGCTTCCACTTAATAGTTTTGAGTTCTTACTGTCTTTGAAACAAAACCAGAACATAGTCTTTCCAAAGAGGAAAGCTTACCCTTTAGCTGTTATGTCAAAAACATGCATGGTTCTCAACAGATTATTATACATAACAATGCAGCAATGCTGTTAGCCCCTTCCACCAAACGGCCATTTTTCCAATTTCCACCTAATTGCCCATGCCCATATTCAATAGTCATTGAAAATATGACGTATGAAGAGAAAATACATGTTTGCATGAGAGAATAACACAGCCCTCAGCATTGGGTGGTATCCTCTCAATGTCCTAAAAACCTCTCCAAATAAACACATTGAATTGCCTTTCCATTATTGTAAAACATATTAAATTAATATATGGATAACTAGGAACCATATACGCGGAACATTATTATTGAACTTATCTTGTTTGATCAATTGATCAGCAAATTGAACCCAATCACAACCCAAATGCAGTGAACACAATTGCTGTCATTCCTGAGCTGAAATAACTCATCTACATGTAAAAGTGCACACATTTTTAATGTCTTGGACCATTTAGCTTCCCATATAAACAGGTAGTGATAGGAGAATGCTATTCCATTGCCTCTCAAATATTAAAGTATTTATAAAAAACTCAAAACGTGTTGAATGTATTCATGTACAGAAGTAGAACAAAAAATGTGTTTAAATAAATAATACCGGAGTAAATAATTGGATACTTTTATCTCCATTATGTGCAGTTGCAATCCTTTTAAAAGTGCACCTGCCTCCTGTGTGTAATGCCAAACATTGTAGCTGACCCTTGTACAACCAGTAAATGTAGAATTACTGGTAAATGTTAAAAATATTGTGGTAAATGTAAAACTGCCAGTAAGCATAAAACAAGTTGATAAAACAAACATCTCAACATAGCAATGTTTGGTGTTGCCACAATACTCATCATGAGAGGGTCATTTCAATGATAACCTTGAAAAGATGTATTGTGTTGTGAAGTGACCCAAAATAAAAATATAAAAAGGGGTGCAGACAAGGTTCCTCCTCTAAATGTAAATTAATTATCTGGGCTAGGAAGAGAACGGGGGATCCCCCTCCTTCAAACACTTCTTTTAATCTACAGCTTTGAAGGTCCTTTTTCTAACATTCATTTTAATTCTACATTTGTCATTTTAATCCTAGTTTTCAAACTAGTCTCTGGAGTGGAGTTCTTTCAATCTACCCATCTCACACTTTGACACTCATTTTTGCTTTGTTTCCTGGCTGCGTGGGGTGGGTGTTCTGGGACAGACCAAAGCTTGGTTTCTTCCATTTGACCTCTTTCATGATTGTTACATGTCAATTTTATGTCTAGGATTTAGTGTTTGTTAAGGTAGTTGAACCTGCGTCTGTAGATTGGACGTTGAATATTTTGTCTTTGTCTTAGTGTTGTAACTGAATAAACCAGCTCTTAATTTTAATCTGATTGATTGAGTTGTATATTTTGACACATTGATCCACGAGATTGCTGATAAAAGAATTTGGCGATTTAATTGATAATTAGCATCCTGTGTAATAATAATGAAATTAAATCAAATCAAATATATTTTACAGTGAGGGGATAAGTGAGGGGTTTTAACATGTAATACCACTTCACTTAAGTATTCAGTGTGCTGGACTTTAAACAAGGGCATTTGATTGTTAAGGCTACTGGATTCAGGAACAGACATTTTTATTTAATTCTCATTTGCCCCACAATACAATCACATTATCTGCAGGGTACAACATATCGGGTCTGTAAATTATCTTTATTTTTATGTATAAACTGGTCATAAAGCAGCCACAAATTATGAAAATTTGTAATAATATCTTTTTGTGGAGATATATGGTATGTCATACTTAACCCATATCTGCCTAATGCATTAGTTTGGTCAGTATCATATGTTGTAAATAGATCTACAAACACACAAGTTAAAAATAGTGTGCCTAGACACATATCACACTCACTCACATTCAACTTCAGTCTAACACTTCCACTTTCACTTATTGGAAATGGAAAGGGAAACAATTAAACAAAGGGCATGAAATTATCTTTATTTTTATGTATAAACTGATGTGTTAAGCCCAATCACAAAAAAGTTGCAATTGAAAAACATCATATACAAATTATGAAAATTTGTAATAATATCTTTTCTTGTAAAATGGTAGATATATGGTTTATGTGTCATATCAATTAAACGTTTTAACAAATTTTTGGTCTAATTAACCTAATTTTTAAAATCCCATTTGTTTGCCAGTTATATACAAAATATGTTAAATATTATGTACATACATTCTTACAATCATACATTTATTTGTCACATATACATAACCATTTTGAAATTTGACGTGAAGAGTTATATTTCAATTCATTGAGTTTGTATCATTCTCTGTAAGTTCATCTCATTCTTCATTTTGTTATTAGTTATTAGTTTGTATGCCTTTTGTTTGTTGTGTCTGTTGGGATCATCATAAGTTAACTTCTGGTAATGGACGCGGCCAAAACATGGATCAGGACACATATGCACTTCACATACCGAAGTTTTATAATTTTATCTTTGTATTATGGGCTTTATTGTAAACAATGCAAGCATTTAGGATAGCGATGTCAAGCATGTACCAAATTATTTTATACTTACCACTTTAGTGACTTCGTTTGTCTCTTGTAACAGGCTTTTTTTTGTCAGCGAAGTCTACATCCTGCATGTGTTTGTTATATAATTATATAATATTTGGACATTGCACCTCAACACGCATTTCAATTTCATTGAATTTCTGCTACAGGATTTTCCATAGACCGGTGAATGTACCGTTTGTGAGGTCTATGAAAAATCCTGTCGTTTGGTGGATATGGGTTAAATAGCTGCCCCCTGAAAAGCTGAAGAGAGGTCTGAGTTGACCAGGATGAAGTAGATATGAACAGACTCATGATAGTTGGTAAACACGTGGCATTTTGAATCCAAAACCACCATAAAATGGACCGCTTTATGGGCACTGGTGAGGGATGCAACTGCTATCACCCTTACAACAAAAGGAAAAGAGCCAACAGTTCTCAGAAACCACTTGTCAATACAATAAAGGTAATTTGTTCATCTGACAACAATGAGATGTAAAAGTATTTTTCATTTACCAGCAGTTTTACATTTACTGGCAAGTAGGTTTACATTTACCAACAGGTTTACCTTTACCAGCACATTTCTTAATTTACTGGCTATTTTACATTTACCGGTTGTACACCCTGTACACCCTTACACAGAGCCACTTCACCTGACCTGGACATCGACGTGGTCTTTATTGTGCACACCTAGCAACGCTACCTACCACTGGTGGCTTTTTCCCACCAACACTGACACTCTCAGGCACCCTGCGATTCATCAGGCATCTGCAAGATCCTCGGATGACATTAATGAGGTAGTGCCTATCCTCCAATGAGCGCCCACCTCACTATGGTGTACTGTTGGACTTGTAGTACGAAACATCTAGTATGAAAATTTGCCATTGGCTGCGTGTGAACATGTTGGAGCATTCCATTCATCACACTTCAGTGCTCCCATACAAGTCCAGATGTTTTTTGCGAAGAGATGAGCTTAATATCCAAAAAAGAGGGAGAAAAAGGAGAAAAAGAAGGGCCTCCTGGGTGGTCTAACTGCTACAACATTTGACACTGACCACTGCAACCGGAATTGCCGGTTCGATTCCACCGGCCATGCCAGGCTTTGGCCGGGAGTGCCACTAGAGGGCGACAATTGGCTGTCCGTCCCAGGGAGGGGGGGAGGGAAGCCGATATGAGTTCGCTGCGTATAGGAGTGGCTCTGGAGTACGGTCGACGGCTTGGCGAGTCACTGCCGGTCACAGGGCTACGGCAGCAAACTCACAATATGAGCGGGGGATTGACATGAAAAATAAAGGGTGTAAGTGGCTACTAAATTGGGATAAAGGGGATAGTTTAGAAAATGGGATAAAGTTTGACACAAATTATTTAAAACAATAGATAATGTGACCAGTAAACATTATTTTTGATTGATTGCTCTTGATTGGTTGATTGCTTTTGTCTGATGAGGTCATTCATGCAGAGAATTTGCTTTGCTGAGATGTTACAGCAGTTGATTTGCTACTGTTTTCAGTGATTGAGATTATTATTATCATTACTGCTCCTAAGATTAACTTTTGTTGCCATTAGGGAACAGAGAGGGAATTTTATATTTTTTCCGGCTAGCTTCGGCAAGCTTGTTCAAAAGCTAAACAATTACCAAATTCGCCATTACATTTAGCTGACATGAGGTTTTTGTGCCCTCTCAGGAGCAAATCCAAGAGCAGAGGAATATTAGATAACTAACTAGCCTTTGTTTAACTTTAAGCGTTTAACTTTAAACATTAAGAAGTAACCCTTTCAGTTGGCTGCTGCTAGCTTGCTTGATACAATCAACTGGACCTAACGTTTGCTAAGTTAGCTATAAGAAGGGGGTTTGTTGCCATTTTTAATTTCTGCATCTGTCTGTTCAGAACCACCTCAGTGCTGGTTGTGACTTAAGTGTCTCTGTTTTGGCAGTAATTCCTTCAGTTGCAGGGAGAGTCAGGTTAATATACTTAGCTTAAAATGTGGCCATCGACAGCACAGTGTGAGTGATGTAGAATGATTGCGTTCGGGATGGAGACTTCCAGGAGATCATCTGCGACTGTTGTCAGCTTGTCAAGCATCTTGAGAGCAAGATTCTTGATCTCGAAGCCCAACTTGCTAGTCTCGACTGCCCTGCAGAATTTGTAAGTTTCCACATGCACATGCACATGCAGGGGTGGCATCTCCAGAGTTTGTGGTGTACAACTGATTCCAGCCCTTGCAGGAAGAGGATCTGGCCCAGCCCTCTTGTGAGTAGGAGGACTGATTAGCCCCAGGACACCCTAGCAGCTATGCCACCCAGGAAAGGGGAGTTAGCCATAGTGGGGAACTCAATTATTAGAGGTGTAGACAGTATAGTCAGTTTGCGGGAAAATGAGTCTCAAATAACATGGTGCCTGCCTGGTGCACAGGTTGGAGACCTCCTGGAACATGTGGACAAGCTCCTGGCCAGAGCAGGGGTGGATTCAGTGGTCATGGTCCATGTTGGAGCCAATGACAAGTAATTTTGAGGTTCTGCAGGACAAATTTATAGAATTAGGATCAAAGATCAGGAGCAGAACCTCTACGTTGGTCTTCTCAGGAATTCTGCCAGTATCACATGCTAGTAAAGGCAAGCAGAATTTTATATTAAGACGTGGCTACAAACTGGTGTAGGAAAGAGGGGTACAGGTTTATGGGGCACTGGGACTCCATTTGGAACAGGGGCAACTTTTACAAGCCAGACAGGGTCCACCTGAACCGGAGGGGTACAACTGCATTGGACAAGCGTATGCTTAGGGTAGCGGAGGAATATTTAAACTAGGGACTGGGGGGGACAGGGAGGGAAATTAGTACTGGCCCTATATGTGCAAGAAAATCTTAATGTATTAACTCAGGTAGTGTAGTAATGTAGTAATCCAGGTACTAACTCATTCATTCCTTGTGAGGATATCTGGATTAGATTACTGGGAGATCATGAGAAGGGCCTTAATATATGAGTATGCTATAGACCTCCAGCTTCAGACAGCAACATAAATACTATGCTCTATGGTAACATAAAACAAGCCTGTGTGGAAGGAGATGTTAATAACGGGCCACTTCAATTACCCCTCTATTAATTGGGGAGTAGGGCCAGGTTAGGATAAATGTGTTCTTAGGTTAATTACAATTTATTGGTACAGACATGAAAGTAGCAACCAAACTGCATTGTTGCTCAGAGCAAGTAAGCATTATGTTACGTGCAGTGAATGCAGACCTGGACCCAAATGCAGACTCGACGCGAAGTTGGTAATTGCACTCCTCACCGGAGGCGTTTAATCAACGAGGCAAATAAAAGTGACGGAAAACAAGCCGTCAAAAAACACGCACCAAACAACACACGAATAGCCGTGCGAAATAAAAGTGACGGAAAACAAGCCGTCAAAAAACACACACAAAACAACGCAAGAATAGCCGTGCGGCTACTAAACAAGAAAACGGAAAACTGGCTAAAGCACAGAACAAAATAAACAGGCAGATTCAGGATATACGAGTTGACAGGAACAAGGAACCAAACAAAAGCAGTGCTAGAAACACTAGTACGCATTGGCAAGGAACTAAACGTGTGCTGGGCTTAAATAGGCAAAATGAATAACTAAATTGGGGCAGCGTGCAGAATGTGCAGGGAGAGTGAATGTGACAGGCTGAAACGTAACGAGGGAACATGAAACAGATTGCGGCGAAGCCGCGCCCGCAAAACAGACAACACAGGGAGAACGCAAAAACCAGACATGACACGCAAGGAACAAAGTGGCAGGAAACACAAGGGAGGTGAACAGGGCGGACAGCGATGTAACACATTACAAGAGAGAGGGATATGATAACAATCATAATGTTGACAGGTAAAATGTGTAATACAACTTTGTACACTACTTTGTGAGATAGTCATGATTCAAATCATGATTCAAATGAATTAAATCATTGCTAGTTGACTGACCATAATATTATGTAGAGACACACAATTAGCTTTTTGCCTGGTCCTTGTTTAGGCTACATTGGTAAGAGTTCTCTTTGCACTTCAGTGTCACTCCATTGTTTCGTTTAATCTGAACTAGCTAATTCTCAGGAGATACGTATATGTGTGACCGGTCTTGTTGTGTATGAAGATCTGCGTTGTGGACTGACTGAAGGACACACTGGACCACTGCTTGCTGGATGACTGCACATTTATTGTGTGAATAGAATAAAAAGCATATTGCCACAGCAGTGTTGTCTCTGGCTGGTCACAGGCATAAAACACCTCTCCTCAGACAGCTCAATACAGACTGAGCATAAATTACTGTAATGCTACAATTTCAATAAAAGAAATACATTTCAAATACATTCCTCAAATGTATCGATACAAAAATATAATACTGTGTTGTAGTGTTTAATGCAATACATATACATTTGAAAGCCTAACCTGACATTTAAGTCTATCGAAGTTCAATATGAATCACCAGCAAAACGTTTTATGAGTAATACATTTTACATTTACATTTTAAGCATTTAGCAGACGCTCTTATCCAGAGCGACTTACAAGATGTGCATTAATACAAGGTGAGAACAATCAAAGTTAGCGTACAAGATCAGTGCAGTAAAACGGCAAAAGACATCATTGCAGGCGTCTGCGTATCATACCTGTAACATTGGGAAAGAAAAGATTAGTGGGGTTTTTTTTTTTTTTTTTTGAACAAGTAAACAGTGGTGATGACAGATGGACAGTGTTCAGTGGTAGTGGAGTCTGAAGAGGTGGGTTTTGAGTCTCTTGCGGAAGATTGAAAGTGATTCCGCAGTCCTGACCGATTGCGGGAGGTCGTTCCACCAACGAGGGACCAGGACAGAGAAGAGGCGAGACCGCGAGGAGCGGCTGCCAGGCGCCCGGAGGGATGGGGCAGTCAGTCTGCCAGCGGAGGCGGAGCGGAGGGGTCTGGACGGGGTGTAGGGCGTGATGAGTGACTGGAGGTATGGGGGAGCAGTACCTCTGGCCGCTTGAAAAGCCAGCACCAGTGACTTGAATCTGATGCGTGCTGCGATGGGGAGCCAATGCAGAGAGGAGAGTAGAGGGGTTACGTGGGTGAACTTCGGCTGGTTGAACACCAGGCGAGCAGCAGCGTTCTGGACTAGTTGCAGTGGCTTGATGGCACAGGCCGGAAGGCCTGCCAGCAAGGAATTGCAGTAGTCCAGACGTGAGATCACCAGGGCCTGGACCAGGAGTTGAGTGGCCTCTTGGGTGAGGAATGGTCTGATCCTCCGGATGTTGTGGAGGGAGAAACGGCAGGTCCGAGAGATCGCTGCAATGTGGCTCGAGAAGCACAGCTGGTTGTCCAGGGTTACCCCAAGACTCCTGGCAGACTGGGACGGAGACACTATGGAGCCTTCCACGGTAATTGACGCATCAATCATCGGGAGCCCTTCGCTGGGAGGAAGAGCAGCTCTGTCTTCCCCAGGTTCAGCTTCAGGTGGTGGGTGGACATCCATGCGGAGATGTCAGCCAGGCATGCAGAGATCCGTGCCGGGACCTGGGTATCAGATGGAGGGAAGGAGAGAAACAGTTGAGTGTCATCAGCATAACAGTGATAGGAAAAACCATGAGCAGAAATAACAGAGCCAAGTGACTTGGTGTACAGAGAAAATAGGACAGGGCCTAGCACCGAGCCCTGCGGGACACCGGTAGAGAGGGTGCGGGGAGAGGAGAGGATCCTCTCCAGGCCACCTGGTAGGACCGGTCAGCCAGGTAGGACTCAAACCATGTCAGCACAGATCCAGAGATTCCCATCTCGACGAGAGATGAGAGCAGGATCCGGTGGTCCACGGTGTCGAATGCCACCGACAGGTCAAGGAGGAGGAGGACGGAGCTAAGGGATCGGGACTTAGTGACGTGAAGAGCCTCAGTGACCGCAAGGAGAGCAGTCTCTGTGGAGTGGCCGGCTCTGAACCCAGATTGGTTGGGATCAAGCAGGTCGTTCTGTAAGAGATGAGCAGACAGTTGATTATAGACAGCCCGCTCTAACGTTTTGGAGAGGAAAGGGAGGAGAGAGACAGGTCGGTAGTTAGAGATGACAGCAGGATTCAGAGAGGGTTTTTTGAGGAGGGGGACAACCTGAGCGCATTTGAGGGAGGAGGGGACAGAGCCAGAGGAAAGAGAGGAGTTAATGACATTAGAGACAAAGGGGAGGATGTCCATAGCAATGGACTGGAAGAGGGGGGAAGGAATGGGATCAAGAGGGCAGGTGGTGGGACGGTGGGAGAGAACAAGTTGAAGGATGTCCGAGTCAGGGAGGGGTGAGAAGGAGGACAGAGGAGTGGGAGGTTTAGGTAGCGGGATGGGAGAGGGAGAGGTTGGGGGGAAGGAGTTGCGAATGACCTCAACCTTCTCGTGAAAGAAGGATGAGAAGTCATCGGCGGTTATAGAGGAGGGGGGTGGGGGAGGAGGAGGGGTGAGGAGAGAGGAAAACGTAGCATAGAGTTTACGTGGGTTGGAAACAGAGGATTGAATCTTAGAAAGGAAGAATGCAGACTTAGCAGAGGAGAGGTTAGCGGAGAAGGAAGCCAGGAGTGTGTGGAAGTCAGACAGAGCAACAGGGGATTTGGATTTTCTCCATTTCCTTTCTGCCGCTCGCAGTTTCAGACGGTTAGCCCGAATGGAATCGGTTAGCCAGGGGGCGGGGGGGCGGAGATGAGCAGGTTTAGTGGATAGAGGGTAGAGTAAGTCAAAGGAGGAGGAGCGAGAGGAAAGTACGGTGGATGATGCTTCCTCAGCAGGTAGCTGAGAGAAGGCATCAGTAGGGGGAAGGGAAGATAGGACAGTAGCTGACAGGGCAGCAGGGGAGAGAGAGCAGAAGTTGCGACGGACAAGGACAGTAGGAGCAGGTGAAGATGGTTTAGGCACAGAGGGGAGGGGGAGGGAGAAAGACAGAAAGGAATGGTCAGACACATGTAGAGGCGATACCGTAATGTTGGGTGAGGCGCAGTTCCTGGTGAAGACCAGGTCCAGTTGGTTACCGGCCTTGTGGGTGGATGGGGATTCAGCCATGGTGAAGTCAAAGGACTGAAGGAGGGGGAGGAATGCAGAGGCCTGGGAGGTCTCTAGCTGCAGGTTGAAGTCCCCGAGGAGTAAGACGGGAGTGCCGTCCTCAGGGAAGGCACTGAGTAGGGCATCCATCTCGTCTAGGAAACTCCCCAGTGGACCTGGAGGGCGATAAAGAACAATGATGTGCAGTTTACATGGAACAGTGACAGTGACAGCATGAAATTCAAAGGAGGAGGGTGAGAAGTGAGGAAGAGGAACAATACCAAATCTCCACAGGGGGGAAATGAGTATACCTGTCCCTCCACCTCTACCTGAGGGTCGTGGAGTGTGGGAGAAGGTGTAGGCAGCAGAGAGAGCAGCAGGGGTGGCCGTGTTTTGCGGAGTGATCCAGGTCTCCGCAAGCGCCAGGAACTGCAGGGAGAGTAGTGAGGCCTGGGCCGATATGAAATCGGCCTTCCGGACAGCGGACTGGCAGTTCCATAGTCTGCCTGCTACCACCACGTCAACACCGGGAGATCTAGGAGGGTGGATGAGGTTGGACAGATTACGGGTGTGGGTGGAATCTCTCCTTCTAGGCAATCTAGAAGAGGAGACATGGACTGGGATAGGGAGGAAGCATGTAGTGTTAGATGCAGAGGAAGTAGAACAGGGAGATACAAAACTATGATACTCACCGTGCGGCGAGCACTCCCTAGCTGGCCCCCTCGGTGGACTCCTGCAGATAGACTCCTCCGTCTTTGTCCGCCGAGTCTTCGTCCGGGGAGGCTAGGACGGGGAGGCTGCCGCGAAAAGCTGCCGCTATCCACAACTATGGCTGCTAATATAGCCGAGTGATGCTAGGCACTAAGTGGCGAGTGCCACCTGACAACAATGCACAGTAATTAACAACTGTTAGCTTTCTAAGGCTACTAAAGGAACACTCAACAACAAACACGGGCTGATACAATAAAACCGATTGAGTAATAAAATGTAAAAGGAAATACAGTACAAAACGAATGCACTTGGATGAGAACAAAATGACAAACACGGGAGCTACAGTACAGTAACATACCTGAATAGAATAAAAAGCATACTGCCACAGCAGTGTTATGTCTCTGGCTGGTCACAGGCATAAAACACCTGGGCCCTCATTTATAAAACGTACTTACGCACAAATTTGATCTTAGAACGTGCGTACGCTCAAATCCACGTCAAAGTTCAGATTTATAAAAACGGTCTTTGACGTGGAAAAGTACTTACCTCCACGTCAGGTTTCAACCTGGCGTACGCACTTTCCCTTGTGGCAATGTTGGAGTACTGCAGGTATTCGTGGTCTCGTCTCTTCTCTGTCCTGACCCCTCGCTGGTGAAATTATCTTCCGCAATCGGTCAGGACCGCGGAATCACTTGCGATCTTCCGCGAGAGACTCAAAACCCACCTTTTCAGACTCCACTACCACTGAATTCTGTACATCTAGCTAATTGTCATCACCACTGCCTACTTGCTCAACACTATATACCCCTGCTTACTCCATTAAAAAATAATAATTGACTAACCTTTTCCTTCCCAGTGTTACAGGTATGGTACGCAGCTGCCTGCAATGGTTTATTGCTGTATTACTGCACTGATCTCTTGCGCGTACTATGATTGTTCCTACCATGTATTAATGTACATATTGTAAGTCGCTCTGGATAAGAGCATCTGCTAAATGCTTAAAATGTAAATGTAATGTAAAATGTATTCGAAATCTAACAGCGCCAACATGTCGTCTGCTGCCTATTATTATTATTATTATTATTATTAGTAGTAGTAGTAGTAGTATTACCAGATTGAACACATTGCTTAGGCTATACGTAATGGTTTGCACAATACATTTATTAATAAATTAAAACAACATAAGCTAAGCTACTTGTGGAAAACAAAACAAAAACACACATTGGTTTTCCAAAACTACCCCAATTAGCATAATTGACACATCCTTGAAATGTATTTAATACATATTATGGTTCCACGTGTGTAAAACACTTCGGTCAATCTGTAGGCTATAAAATAGAATGGCTTCGCTTCTCGAAGATATCGCCAACCGCGCAATAAGAAGGGAACGAGTTATTAGAGATTTTGACCTCAGTTTTAAATCAGTTTTAAAATTATTTACGTCCTTCAGGGACCTTTGCTGCCCCCCCGTTCACAGCCTGGGCTACAGACTGCCAGGCCACGTACTTGGTTGTACTGGTAAAGCCATTGGAAAGGCTCCCAAACAGCGTCCCTGCACGCAGCTGCACCTCCGCCAACAAGACCTCGATTTCCGCCTCGCTAAAATTCTTTTTCTTGCAGCTTGCCATTATCAAGTAGAACATTTCTGTTTTGATTCGTGCTCCTTTATATGCTAATGATATTAATTAGGGGGCGTTTACAAGGCGGAGATCTAAAACCATTCAGCTACGCACAATTTCAAGATCATTTGCGATTTATAGATTTCACATCTGGGCGAGTGGCGTACGCACGTTTTTTTTGGCGTACGTTCAGTTTCTCTGAATCACACTTACGCACATTTCAGAAATGATCTTAGATCAAATATAGGATGGTTTCTACGCAACTTTTTATAAATGAGGCCCCTGATATGAGAGAAAGGGCGAGTGAGCAAACACGCGAACGAAACCAGCACCAAGTTGCATAACTTCGCACAATTTAGCACGTTCATATAACCTGCGATATTCGACAAGATACTCCTATTCGCATGACACAAAAATGACAACGGCATTTCGCCAGCTTAATCGATTTATAAACTCATGAATTACAATGCTTATGAACACTTTTATGAACCTTTAAACATTGTTTCCTCAGAGCATTAACATCACCCTCTCCTCAGACAGCTCAATACAGACTAAGGAGAGAATACGCGGGCAGCACACTAATGACATCGTCAAAACTTCAAAGGTTAATATTTTTAAAAATAGATTAAGCTCCCAAAAGTATCCACACTTCTTATTTATGCTTAAAAATGAAAGAAAACACTTAGAAAAATAATCAAATAGAAAAACAGGGATTTCTGGTGAAATACATTATACATATTTGGGTGGTTGACGTGGCATGGGCTTTTTTTGGTTCCAGGCGTCAAACACAAATAATAGTTCAATTTGTCAAAAAACGTTCTTATATTGTTAAGAAGATGCTGCTTTATGTGAACATAATGAGGATTCATGCAAGCCATTAATCACTTTTTCACAATTTTCAAACAAACATGAAAAACTCAACATATGGTGTGACTGTCCCAAGCATGTTTCACAAAGTTTAAACTAAAGTAAAACTAACAAAAATAAGTGCAACTCCCCTCAACAAAGTACAGTATGATAACACAGATGTATATTTGTGAGTCTGCTATTTTCAAAGTCCAGGCATAACATTTTGAGTTAATTTTGATCAAACAGATTTTGTCCCAGAAATGGATATCATATGGTGTGACACTATAATGCGATATTTAAATGGGCAATTATTTGGACACCCTTGTGGAGGAAGGGTCCTTGCTCAACCAGGAAGTACAGAAAACATCTCAGAAGGACATTTAGGGGTCACAAGGTGAGTTTTCTCTTGTCATTTTTTCAATAAATCAAATATTTTTTGCACTCCCACTTTAGTCCCCTTTCCGCTTGTCTTTTAGTGTGACGCTCTTCACACAAAAATGCCAAAGATACAATTACTTTTTTTCATTAATACATTGAAATCTATGTTACCATGTTACAGTGGGTATGCTATTCGGATGCTAGCTTATAAGCACAAGGCCCAATATTGTGCTAAGTGCATGAAACATCATACGGTGTGACACTACATCATGTTGTGTGACAGTTTTTGCTTGTCACTCCATATGATCCATTTGTCACACCATATGATATGAACTGTATTTTCCTACATACAGAATGATTATTTATTTGAGTTAACAATTTATTCTTGTATTTTATAACTAATTAAGTTTTATCTGAAGTTTTTGCTATTTTTTCTCAATATCACATGATAAAAAATGGATACTTACTCCACTCAGGGAAATCCATACAAAGCAGATGTATGTATCATGTTTATTCAAATGAAAACTATCTCCTTCTGTCATACTTACTCACATACTCACCTTTTTGGGTTACACACCAAAAATTGGGTTAAAAAAACTAAAAGAGGGACACTAGGGGAGTTGCAAGAAGTCTTCCAGAAGGGGCTGGAGGAGATTGCCAGTCACCAGTATAACTGGCTTCACCAGGTGCAGCAATTCAGGCATGTCAAAGAGAACATAAAAAACAATGAGATGGTGTTGCACACAGACTTCTCTGAAAATTATGCCTGTAAACTCAACAGTGAGATTCAGGCATTTCACTTCGGTGGCAATAGGCAACAGGCAACAATACACACTGGAGTTGCCTACTCGGTCAATGGCTCCCAGTGCTATGCCACAATTTCTAAGTCCTTAAGACATGATGAATGAGCAGTGTGGGCACACATTAAGCCAGTTATAGATGATTTCCGGAAAATAAATCACCATGCAATCGACACCCTGCATGTCCTGAGTGATGGCCCAGCAACTCAGTATCGCAATCGAGCAAACTGCTTCCTCATGAGCAATATTCCCTATACATGGGGATTCAAGCGGGTCACCTGGAACTTTTCGAAGCGATCTCATGGCAAGGATGCACCTGATGGTGTTGGGGGAGTATTGAAGCGTAAGGCAGACATGCATGTCCTTGGAGGCAGTGACCTTCAAACCCCAATGGATCTGTATAACTATTTACAGAAGAGCTCTGAAAACGTCACAGTCAAGTGCATCGAAGAAGAAGATATCTCTGCCATGGATGAAATGCTGCCTCCTTCAGTGCGTCCAGTGACTGGGATCAGTAATACACACCAGTTTCTGTCTTTTTCCCCAGGGAAAATATTTTACAGAGCTCTAAGCTGTTTCTGCAAGTACCCAGAGATCTGCCCTTGCTACAAGCTGAGCAAACTTGAGTTTGACCATGTCTCCGCTGCTGAGGTGCCCTGTGCCGTCAAGTGACTGTGGCTCTTCTGCTGAGGTGCCCTATGCCCAGTCAAGCCACCCTGGCTCTCCCACTGGTGAGCCCCATGCCCAGTCAGAAGATGCCACACCATGTGAACCTGACCTCGGGACAAGTTCAGATGAACAGGAGAAGTACATGGAGGGGAATTTTGTCATTGTTAAATATGATGGCAACCCATATGTGGGACAGATCACGGGGATACATGATGAGGAGGAGGAGGAGCTGGAGGTGAACTGTATGCAACAACTTGGGGAGAGAAATGCTTTTGTCTGGCCAAGCAAATCAGACTGCATTTTCTACCATCACAATCAAATAGTCTGTATAATATCAGAACCCAAGCCATGCAGTCGGTTTGCCATGCTCTCGAATTATGACTGGCTTGTGTATAATGAATTGTGAACACACACACACACACAGACACATAGACACAAAAACTTCAGCTAACATAGCAAAGATATCCAGACAATACTATACCTGTAATACTATTCTTTACTAGTGTGTTCTTCACTAGAACTACTGTTCTTCACCAGTCCTGTGTCAGATACCCAAGTACTATGTTAAGTGGCACAATGTTTCACACGTGTGTGATTTTTCTTCAACTGTTCTTGTTTGAATGTTTTAAATGCAATGCTTTTCAGTCATGTGATTTCAGAACATGCTATAATACACTTTTTTTTGCATAAAAAACTCCTTTCATTTGTGGTGTGGTTCATCCTATGGTGTGACACTATATCATTTGGTGTGACATTCAAAATGTGTGACATTTTTTAGTGATAAATAATAAAAATCTTACTGGAACATATGTAAAATAGTATAGGTGTGAGTCACAAGCATTTTGTTAGATTTATAACAGGGTTTGTCAGAATTAATCTAAAACTTATTGAAAGATAGAGGGGAGATGTCTTACTCTGCACCATGATTAAGAAAAAGAATACAAAATATAATGAATTTGGACAAGGATATGCTGGATTTCAAGAAAGTAATGATAAAGAATTATGATAAAGTGAGTTACTTGAGAAAAGAATACCCCATTTTAATTTTATATACAATAATTTTAATGTCACACCATATGACAGTTTTAGGCACTAATACATAAAACAGTGAATAAATTCAGATTCAAATGCAAAATCTTTAAAAATCTCATAGATTTTTAAAAACGTAAGAGTCAGTACAACACAACTAAATAATTGTCATGCCTCTTATTTGAAGTAAAAAAAACAGGCTTATATGTCAACCACCCATTTATGCACCTGCTACATATGCACGCCTGGGGTGGTGCTGCTGCACGAGGTTGTTAAGCCAAGTGCTGTTCCCACCCGAGAAGTGTGTATATATCCCGAGAACACATGGCTTGGAGTGGTTTATTTCACTTATACTATGGCTACTTCCCAGAAAATATATTATTTGCAAAATGATTAAAAATGGAAACTGTTATCATGTAAAGATTATCATATTTTGGCATGTGTAAAGTAGTAGTTCCTCATTTGCCCAGGTTCGGAAAGAGATGAAAACATTCATGACTTGCACAGTAGATGGCAACAATGGGCCAACAAAGAAAAAAAGCCAGACATCAAAATGAAACATGAGATATATTATAAAACTATATTGGAAATGGACATTTATTACAAAAAAATAAAATAATAATAATTACAGTCGCATCCTTGTTGTCAGAATTATAACAAAAAAGCCTGTTAGCTTGAGTCAAGATTAGAAGCAAGATTAGATTAGAAGCCAGAGTCAAGCCAAGCCACTGCAACTGGTCCAGAATGCTGCCGTTCGGCTGGTGTTCAACTAGCCGAAGTTCACCCACGTCACCCTTCTACTCTCCTCTCTGCACTGGCTCCCCATCGCAGCATGCATCAGATTCAAATCACTGGTGCTTGCTTTTCAAGCAGCTAGAGGTACTGCTCCCCCATACCTCCAGTCACTCATCACTCCCTACACCCCAGCCAGACCCCTCCACTCCGCCTCCTCTGGCAAACTGACTGCCCCATCCCTCAGGGCGCCCGGCAGCCGCTCCTCACAGTCTTGTCTCTGCTCTGTCCTGACCCCTCGCTGGTGGAATGACCTTCCGCAATCAGTCAGGACCGTGGAATCACTTGCGATCTTCCGCAAGAGACTCAAAACCCACCTTTTCAGACTCTGTACATCTAGCTAATTGTCATCACCACTGCCTACTTGCTCTACACTGTATACCCCTGCTTACTCCACTTAATAAAAATAAAATAAACAGGTGTTACAGGTATGGTACACAGCTACCTGCAATGATGCAGTATATTACTGCACTGATCTCTTGCGCGTACTATGATTGTTCCTACCATGTATTTATGCACATCTTGTAAGTCGCTCTGGATAAGAGCGTCTGCTAAATGCTTAAAATGTAAAAATGTAAATGTAAGATTAGCTCAAATAACAATGAAGGGGAAGATTTAAAAAAATAATGGACACATTTGTAAACTAGCAAAGTACAATACGTTGTCTTAGCAATCTAACTTATCTAGCTAGATTAGTTACCTAATGATGCATATAGCCAGCTTGTTATTGGAGTTCATAGGACTTGTACCATAGTCAAGGAGCTAGACCAAGTTAATAGTGGTGCTAGCTCATTAGCTAACGTTAGCAAACTTTTCATGTATGTATTAAATATGCAATAAATAGTTTCTTGCAAACGTTTTCAGTTAGCAATGGATGGTGAGTTAGTTAGCTAGCTATCTACATATTTTGTGTGCTAAGTTACTAGCCAGACAAGTTATCAAGCTATGTAATAGATAAGTTATATGACAGACAAGTGTTAGAGTAGATAGCTAGCAAGCATTAAGTAAGCCAAACTTGTTCTACCTCTACAGTATGGATTCAAGTTGGTGTGGGAGTTTGCTGATTTTAGAGAAATTTATAGAATTTATAGAAGCTGGCTGGCTAGCTAGCAGTATATATTTCTGGGTACATTAGAAAACAATTTCAAGTTATTGCAATCTTTTGATCTAAGCAAGTCAGTCCTGTTGCTTTAGCAAACTCCTAGACAGGCTTTCAAAAAAATGTTGTTTCTGATTTTATCCCATGGCACACAGCTGGTTGCCCGCTATTTTCAGGTCAATCCCTCCCTTGTAGTTCGCTGCCGTAGCCCTGTGACCGGCAGTGACAAAGGCAAAGTATTGTCTCCTCCGCGATGGCACTTGCCTATCGACTGTAACTCCGGCACCCCAGTGCCACTCTTGTGCGCAGCAAACGTCTTGTCGGCTTCCCCCCGCCTCACTGGGGTGGACAGCCAATTGCAGAGCCAACTCTGGCGCGGCCGGGGAATCGAACCCCGGTTGCCGCAGCCAGCGTCGGATGTTGAAACCACTAGACCACGCGGGAGGCACCTTTACACAGGCTTTCTAATCAATTGTCTGGACATTCATTTCGTAACAGACAAAATCTACAGATGAGTTGCCATATCTGTTTGAATTTGGAACCCTGATCGTACAAATAAGTTCTGGTGCTGAAGGAACATTGATCCTTGTTTATGCAGCATGTGTCTTTGGGCGAATAAATATGGAACATGTTTTAGAAGTGAAAAGGATTGACCATATGCATATATCATGGCTGTTAGCCAACCAAAATCGAGTATTCATCCAAGTCGTAGTACAAATATATATATACACTATATGGCCAAAAGTCAGTGGACACCCCTACTAATTATTGAGTTCAGGTGTTTCAGCCACACCCATTGCCAACAGGTGCATAAAGTCCAGCACATAGCCATGCAATCTCCACAGACAAACATTTCGAATTCAGAATGGTTCGTAAAGAGCTCAGTGGCTTTAAACGCGGCACTGTCATAGGATGCCACCTTTGCCACAAATCAGTTCGTGAAATTTCTGCTCTACTAGATGTGCTCTGGTCAACTGTAAGTGCTATTATTGTGAAGTGGAAGCGCCTAGGAGCAACAACAGCTCAGCCACAAAGTGGTAGACCACGCAAAGTCACAGAGCGGGGCGGACGAGTGCTGAAGTGCATAGCGCATAAAAATCGCCTATCATCTGCTGCATCACTCACTACAGAGTACCAAACTGCCTCTGGAAGCACCATCAGCACAAGAACTGTGCATCGGGAGTTTCATGGAATGGACTTCCATGGCCGAGCAGCTGCACACAAGCCTCACATCACCATGCGCAATGCAAAGCGTCAGCTGGAGTGGTATAAAGCACGCCGCAACTGGACTCTGGAGCAGTGGAAATGTGTTCTTTGGAGTGATGAATCACACTTCACTATCTGGCAGTCTGATGGATTAATCTGGGTTTGGCGGATGCCAGGAGAACGCTACCTTCTGAAATACATAGTGCCTACTATAAAGTTTGGTGGAGGAGGGATAATGATCTGGGGCTGTTTCTCAGGGTTTGGGATAGGCCCCTTAGTTCCAGTGAAGGGTATTCTTAATGCTACAGGATACAAAGACATCTTAGCCAATTGGGCGCTTCCAACTTTGTGGCAACAGTTTGGGGAAGGCCCTTTGCTGTTCCAGCATGACTGTGCCCCTGTGCACAAAGCGAGGTCCATAAAGACATGGTTAGACGAGTTTGGTGTGGAGGAACTCGATTGGTCTGCACAGAGCCCTGACCTCAACCCCATTGAACACCTTTAGGAGGAATTAGAACGCAGATTGCAAACCAGGCCTTCTTGTCTAACATCAGTGCCTGACCTCACAGATGCTCTGCTGAAAGGGCACAAATTTCCACAGACACACTCCAAAATCTTGTGGAAAGCCTTCCCAGAAGAGTGGCAGCTGTCATAGCTGCAAAGGGGGGTCCAACTCCATATTAATGCCCATGGTTTTAGAATGGGATGTCCAACAAGCTCATATAGGTGTGATGGTCAGGTGTCCACTGACTTTTGGCCATATAGTGTATATACACACACTGTATATATACACAATACACAATATTTGTCATTTATTTTCAAGATGTCTACCTCGGTGAACGTAATTGTTTTCTGAGTGCACATTGATACCCTTTCTCAACAAATACATTTACAAATTCACTTAAGAGAATAGAAGAATACTGTAATCTTGTGAGGAGGCACAACCCATCTGTTCTCAAGGGAATTAAAAGATATTTCCTCAATTGAATGACACTGTTTTTGACATCTGTCTTGACAGTTAACCATTCCACTACATACCAAACAACAGTGCATTCACATTCAATATTTTTATTCTGAAGTCTGTATAAATACATGCCAAAATGTCTTATTATCTACATAAAACATTACGAACAAAGCCCTAAACAACCTTTGTTATAGCTTTACCATTATATACATCTTATAAATATCTATGTCAGTTGGTAATTTTGGAATATGTGCATGTAATTTTATGCTAAGCAAATGGGTTTGGATACAAACAGTCTTTACTTGATGTGCTTGCTAACAATTACACAAATAATGTAACCACAGACCACTGAGAGGAACTGTAGATGAAACTAGATCTAAATTTCACAGCAGCATTCATTGTTGACATTGTTTGAGGGATGGTTGGCTCAATGGACACTGAATAGTGACTTCCCCAGGGACTTTAATGGACTGACGTTTATTTTCCTGATACTTCAGCTGAGCAATTTATTGCCTGTTAGCATGCAAAAACTGAATGGTTTTGTAGGTATTTTGACAGATTTCTGTTCACATTGCTAACTGTTGTTAGGGTGAGATGCACATGGGGACACACGTTAATATGTTGTCATGCGGTCAATGTAATTACTGTCAGAATGTGCATTTTGAAGCAGTTTAATGTGTTTTATATAACAATAACATTATGCTAAGTAGCATATGTAATTAAGCGGTTTCCTACTATCTAAATAACCAGGTTTTTAATGGATCTGCATTGTATTTTAAAAGTTATGCCTGATTTTGTGTGTAAAAATAAGGGTGAGAAAACATCAGACATTTTTAACAGTCAGGAGCAGACCTGAAAGAGAACTTCAGAAAATGATACATTTGGATATAAGACGCAGGCCTGCGAAAATAGAGGGGTGGTCTCTCTCAGTCTTCTGAGTTGTGAAGTTCAAGTGTTGTTAAGAGCATGTTAACCGCATAACTGTCACTGGCCTGTTGCTGGGCTGTCTACGTCACACAGCATGTTCTCCTTTAGATGTTACGGTTAAATGTACCGAAAATATGGACATGTATTATATGCATATATATCGTTGGGTGGAATCTTGTCTTTTCAACAATGCATGCCAATTCATGTCAACTGTGAAATTGCTAAAATAAATCCTGTCCCGAGATTCAAGCCAGGGTACTCTAGGAGAATAGCTGCTCCTTACCTTTGGTGAAATCTAGAAGTCCCAAAATATGACACATTATTTATAATGTGGGCATCCTGATCACTGTAAGGGTCTAATGAACAAAAGTAGTGACCCTCTTTTGTCACAAGAACAAGCTAACTTGAGTTCCAGTGTTTTCTATGGCTTTTTATCACCAACAGCAGAAAAGATGTCATTCTCCTGGGTCTACGAGATATGTGAGTATGTTTCACACAGGAAAGTGTTGTATCCTCGTGATAGTAAATATGTTGACACTGGGGCCTCCCGGGTGGTCTAGTGGTTAACACTTTTGATGCTGGCCACTGCAACCGGGGTTCGATTCCAGTCAGCTCTGGCCGGGAGTGTCACTAGGGGGCGGCAATTGGCTGTCCACCCCAGGGAGGGGGGAGGGAAGCCGACATGAGTTTGCTGAATATAGGAGTGGCTCTGGAGTACTGGAGTTACGGTTGACGGCTTGGCGAGTGCTGTCTCCGAGGAGACGATACTTTGCTTTTGTCACTGCCGGTCACAGGGCTACGGCAGTGAACTCACAATACAAGGGGGGGATTGACATAAAAAAGAGGGGGTGTAATTGGCTACTAAATTGGGAGAAAATTTGATAAAATCAGAAACAAATTATTTAAAAAAAATTTAATAAAATAAGCCGACACCCATCATTCTCTGATAAGTGTTGGCTAAACAGGCCCCCTGAATGGCAACCAGTACCACCAGTAATATGATCATGTGGCATGATCCAGGGGCATAATTGGTACTACTTCCCGCCATATATGCAGAAATTTGTCTATGGTTCTAGCCAATAGGTTATCCTTTACATTAATATAAGGTTTCCTTTGGTTTGCATTTAATATCATGAATGTGCTATGCGCACATCGTGATGCTAATGAAGATGCACATGATTGAAGAGAGAGCACGGACTTCAGAGTTTTGGAAAACTCTATCCTTTATAAACCTCTATCCCTTTATAAACATCCAGTTTATTTGGATGCATTATTTGGTTTTACAATACTAAAAGCCCCGAAGATGACCCGTTTTGATTAATAGGATCCCATTCACGACTGGTGAGTAGCTACTAGTGATCAGCCAGTAGGCAGAAGTGCCGGCTCTACCACCAGGAGAGGCCTATCAAGTTAATGTCCTGTGACGGAGACTGCCTCAATGACTGGCACAACCAAAATAACCTATAGCTTTTCCTGTGTTCCCTGACTAAAGAACACTGACACTGTAAAAAGTTTTGTGCAATGAGGGCAGACAATAGCCAAAAAAGTGCAATTTTGTCTTGGCTAAACAAATTTGTTGTATTATTTATATATTATGACTATAATTATATATCATTTATATTGGTGCAAGATTTAGATATATTTTATTTATTTTGCTAATTCTTATTTATTTAGCTGTTGCTGTTTGATTTGGGGGAAAAGTTGATAATGGTAAATGCCTGTTGGTTGCTTTTTTACCATTGAAAAAACTTCTGTGTGTGTCTCATAGGCAACAACATGTTATAGTGTGATTCTCATTGTCACAGAAGTGAATTGCGCCACTTGTAGACATTAGGTGACACAGCTATCACATTAGTATCTGTTTTGTGAGGAAAATAACAATAGTGTGGCAGGGTGAAGGGGTGGTCTCACAGCTCCCATCAGGCTGCCTGCAAATGCCAGCAGCAAACGGAATAAACAGGTCTGCGCAGCTAATTGTACTGACGGAAGCTGGCTGTTTGCTGAAACGAGGGTCAGCTGCACCTCGTTTGGAAAATCCCAGATGCAGCCACTCACAGTGAATAGGTGTGAATAGACACACAAGGCAGATTTCTCAATGGCCGCCTGCATGTCATCTCACCACTGCTAACTCTGCTTGGATTCCGCTTGGACAGCTCTATGCTTTCCAGAGACGACTTCCTCTATATGTTTTTGCAAGTGACTTCCTTGTTTTGAAAGCCTGATTATCTCTCTCTCTCTCGATCTCTCGATCCTCTCTCTCTAACCCTCAGATTCCTCCAGCAGAAATCCCTAAGCCTGGAAGGCCAAGGAACGGAGTGCCTGATCCGTCCAGGAGAGCAGTGTGCCTGAGCCCAGTGATGGAGCCAATTAGACGCTGTTAAACCACGTGGAATGTAATAATAATTATTTTGTATTTTTTTTCCTGCCCCACCTGCGAGTGGAAATCCCGGGAAGCTTGGCATAGAAAAGTTTTAAATAAAGAGAACTCCTTTACCTCCCACTAAAGTCTCTCTCACTCTCTTTCTGGTCATGGTCAAGTGAATGGAACACACCCTGCACCCATAATGGTTTAGGTGATAGAAACAAGGTTACATAGTGAAAACATTAGAGTATGTTTTCCCATGTCACATAATTTAATCAAAATCATTGGGCCAATTTGGCCACCATGGATAGGTTTTGGAAACGCTTGGAAACCACTAGTGACACCACTCACTAAAAGGCATCTAGTTCACGAGCCCTTGGGTCTAGAAGTCTGTTTTTTTACACAGATTTATTGGACCAAGGCTTGCAAAAAAATCCACAGGTATAGTATATTATGAAATGTAATATGTATGTAATGTCCCTCTTATTTTTCCTGCTATAACTGAAATATTTATCACGAGTAAAGTTGAAGGTACAATTAACTGTAAGACAATCATAGAGTTTTTAGAGCCTTGCTCTGAAATAATTGACAAGAACAATATGCTTGTAGCTTGTAGTGTGGGGACATCAGTTTTCATGTCTATGACAGGACAGCAGGAATATTTTGACACGCACTTACAGACTATGCTAGACAGAGGGGTAGTGCAGCTGAGTAGTCCATGGGCTGCCCCCATGGTTTTAATTAAAAAGAAAGATGGTTCGTTACGCTTTTTTGTAGATTATAGAACATTTTATAAGAACACTGTAAAAGATACTGCACATTTATGAAATGCTAGATGCACTGGCTAGTGCTAAATGGTTTTCGATGCTGGACTTAGCCAGCGGATACTGGCAAGTATAATTGCATCCAGATGACCGCTGTAAAACTGCATTTTGAACCAAGAGGGGTCTGTTCCAATCCAACGTTTTAAATTTTGGTTTGTGTAATGCTCCAAGCAGCTTTCATAGATGAATGGATCTTGTACTAGCAGACTTACAATGGATGTGTCTTGTGTACCTAGATGATATCATTGTTTTTAGAAGGACATTCCAAGAACATGTTAATCGGCTACATGAGGTTTCCAGCCGACTGAAACAGGCTGCGTTTAAAGTTAAACCATCAAAATGCAATTTGTTTCCATCGCAGGTTAGCTATTTAGGACATTTGATTTCACCTGAGGCTGAAACCATAAACTTTACATTTTTGGGGTCTAGCATTGTATTACACATTACAGATTGACAGATAAAGGTGCTGAGTTTGAGTAGTCTGTCAATTGTGAAATCTCTTTTCATGAGTTGAAGTCGACATCGACACCAGTATTAGCACATCCTGATCCAAGCAAAGCATTCATTCTTGATACAGATACCTTGTGATACTGGCATAGGGGCTTTCTCTCTCAAACGCATGAGGCAGGAAAAAGGGTTGTGGCTTACGCTAGCTGTACTCCACAACTAAAAAATAACTCCTTGCAGTTTTTGTTTTCTTAAAGCATTTTAGACATTACCTCTTCGGGAGGAAGTTTCTCTTGAGAACAGATCACAATTCGCTTTGCTGGTTGAGAAACTTCAGGCAACCTGAAGGTCAATTAGCTATATGACTAGAGCAGTTGGGTCAGTATGAGTTTGACATTGGTCATAGGCCGGGGAAGCTGCATAAAAATACAGACACTGTGTCGAGGCGCTACTGCAGGGAGTATACATATATGTCCTCATGTGATAATCAAATAATGTAATGACAATGGGTTGCTGAGCCCTGTAAAAGGGTGTCCAAGGCCGATCATATATTTTACTATTAATTATACTCATGAATTTCAATATATAATATCAAAATTACAATAATGAATAATATAATAGAAATGTACACTACCAGTCAAAAGTTTTAGAACACCCCCATTTTTCCAGTTTTTACTGAAATGTAAGCAGTTCAAGTCCAGTGAATGACCTGAAATGATACAAAGGTAAGCGGTAAACTGCCAGAGGTAAAAAAACAAAAACTTTTGGTTACCAAAAACTGAAAAAATAATGTAAATTTCAGTGTTATTAAAAAAAGGCCCTTTTCAGGGAACAAGTAATGGGGTTATCAAGTAAGTGGGTTAACAGTCACTCTGTGCAAGTCGTCAACTCTGGATCCAGCAAAAGAGCCCCAGACCATCACGCTTCCATCCTTTTGCCTACTCGACGGCGTACAAAAACCCTGCATGATGAACCGAAGATTTCACATTTTGATTCATTGGCCCATAAGACCTTCTTCCAGCCTTCAGTCGTCCACTGGCGGTGCTTCGTGGCCCAGGCAAGCCTCTTTTTCTTATTTTGCCATCTTAGCAATGGCTTTCTTACTGCCACTCGACCTGTCAAACCTGCAGCTCAAAGTCTTCTCTTCACAGTTGAACCTGAGACTTCCTCACTTCGACCAGTGTTAAGCTGTGCTTGAAGCTGTTGTCCTGTGAGCCGCCTATCACACAAGCTGTTGTCTCAGAAACTTGTCTTCTGATTTTGTTGTGGCTTTGGGTCTGCCAGACCTCTTCCTGTCAGAGTTTCCTGCAGTTTCCAAATGCCTTTTGATGGTGTAGGAAACTACTCACTGCCAAAAAATGCACATTATTTTTAAGTTTTTGGTAACCTAAACTTTTTTTTAAACCTCTGGCAGTTTACCGCTTACCTTTGTACCATTTCAGGTTATTCACTGAACTGCTTACATTTCAGTAAAAACTGTAAAATGGGGGTGTTCTAAAACTTTTGACTGGTAGTGTATGTGACTTGGGTCAGCTATACCATACAACAACACATGAATAGAAATCTTAATTAATCAGTCTCATATACAGTGAGCAGTGAGTTCTGTACTCTAGCACTTTGAGTTTGAAAGAATACAATGAGGGTGAAGTGCAGACTGGCAGCTTTAATTTGAGGGTATTTTCATCCATATCGGATGAACCGTTTCGAAATTATAGAACCTTCCGTACATAGTCTCCCCCATTCTCAGGCACCATAATTCATTGGACAGTTTAACATAATGTAGAATAAAGTCATCATTTTTCATATTTGGTGGCATATCCTTTACATGTAATGACTGCTTGAAGTCTGTGATGCATAGACATCTGACACTGGTATCTTCCCTGGTGATGCTCTGCCAGGCCTGTACTGCAGCCATCTTCAGTTCCTGCTTGGTTTGGGGACTTTTTGCCTTCAGTCTCCTCTTCAGCATGTAAAATGCATGTTCAATTGGATTCAGATCCGGTGTTTGACTCGGCCAGTCAAGGATTTTACACTTTTTGGCCGTCAAAAACCCCTTCGTTGCTCTAGCACAGGGGTGTCAAACTCATTCCATCGTGGGCAGTGTATGCAGGTTTTGTTGCAACCAGTGCACTACACCAGGTGATTTCACTAATTAGCTTCCTTCCTCAACCAAGGAGGGGAACTAATTGAAATCACCTGGTGTTGTGCACTGGTTGCAACAAAAACCTGCATACACTCGGCCCACGATGGAGTGAGTTTGACACCCCTGCTCTAGCAGTATGTTTCGGGTCATTGTCTTGTTACATGATGAAGTGCCGTCCAATGTGTTTGGAGGCATTTGGTTTTATCTGAGCAGATAAAATATTTCTGTAGACTTCAGAATTCATTGTTCTACTTCTGTCTGCAGTCACATCATCGACGTTCCACTGTTCCACTGCCAGTGTTCCAAATGTTCCACTGGCAGCCATACAGGCCCAAGCCATAACACCCCCTCCACCATGTTTCATGGATGAGGTAGTATGCTTTGGATCATGGGCATTTCCTTTTCTCCACACTTTCCTCTTTCCATCACTCTGGTACATGTTAATCTTTGTCTCATCTGTCCACAAGACTTTGTTCCAGAACTCTTGGGGCTTTTAGGTGCTTTTTAGCAAACTAATCTCGCCTTTCTGTTCTTCAGGCTTATCAGTGGTTTGCATCTTGTAGTGTACCTAATCCTGCTGGTGTAGTCTTCTACATATGGTAGACTTTGACACATCTACACCTGCATCCAGGAGAGTGTTTTTGATCTGTTGGGCCGTTATCAGGGGGGTTTTCTTCACCACAGAAAGTATTCTCCGGTCATATATTACAGTGGTCTTCCTCGGTCTACCAGGTCTTTTGACATAATTGAGTTCACCAGTTGTTTTTTTCTTATTAATGATGAACCAAACTGTTGGCATGCCCAGGGTTTTCGCAATATTCCTGATTGATTGATTTTCATTTCTGAGCCTTATGAGGGACAGCTTAATTTCCATCTACATGTCTTGATAGATAGATCCCAGTGTATTTCAGCTGATGGTATCCAGTCAAACTTTATTGAAATAATTAAAGGAGTACCACAGGGGTCTATTCTAGGTCCAATACTGTTTACATTGTATATAAATTATATTGGTTTTAATGTAAGAAACTGTCAAATTAATTTTTATGCAGATGATACGGTGATGTATGCTACTGCCTCCTCTATGACACAGGCCATGTTCAACATTAAATTGAAGCTTTTAATACAATACAAGTTGCACTTTTTAAACAAACTTCTGCTAAATTCTAATAAGACCAAATGTATGACATTATCTGGAGGCCAGAGAGACTGCCCTACTGATCATAGAATTCTTACCCTAGATGGCTTTCAAATCGAAAGTGACTTCACATAAATATTTTGGTATTTGGTTGGATGAAAAACTTTCTTGTAAAACTCACATAGCCGAAAATTAAGAAAAAAAACTATGCTTCTTTTATATAATTAAATCATGTTTTACTTTTAACAGCAAGAAAATGATTGTCCAATCCACATTTGTATCAGATTTAGATTATGGGAATATCATCTACATGCATGCTTCTGCTTCAACTTTAAAACCATTAAATGCAGTTTATCACAGTGCCCTACACTTCATTTCAGGAGATAATTTTAGCATACATCATTGCAACCTACTGTATATCAAATTGTTGGTTGGCTGTCCTTACTACCCGAAGAAAAAAACACCTCTTATTATTTATCTACAAAGGGCTTTTAAATAAATTACCATTTTATTTATCTCTTTTAAATATTAGAAAAATGTCATATTCCCACCGGTTGCAAGACTGGATAATGTTAGACGTTCCTTTTACAACATCTGATTTAGGAAAAAAGGCTTTTAGCTTCCACACCTGTGGAAGTATCCTTCACACAGTTGTGTCCTTGCAAATATTCAAACAGTTGTTGGAGAACTGTGTCATAGAGGATTGTAACTGACTGAGCTTTTTCTCCCCCTTATATTTTAATTTAATTTAAATTTGTATTTTGTCCTTTATTGTATTCTATATTGTTTGTTGTTTTTTATACACTTTATGGCAGATGGCCAGGGGAGGTGCGGGAAGTGGTAATAGAGGGGAGCTACCTCTTGACCCACTGGGTCCACCCCCGAACCTTATTTGGAAATCCGGTGGAAAGGCCGAAATCGAGGTCCTGTTGGCGGAGGTGCAGATGCGTGCAGGGACGCTGTTTGGGAGCCTTTCCAGTGGCTTTACCAGTAAAACCAAGTACGTGGCCTGGCAGTCTGTAGCCCAGGCTGTGAATGGGGGGCAGCAAAGGTCCCTGAAGGACGTAAAGAAAAAGTGGTCTGATTTAAAACTGAGGTCAAAATCTCGAATAACTCGTTCCCTTCTTATTGCGCGGTTGGCGATATCTTCGAGAAGTGACAATGCTGCCATTCTTCCTCTTGCAGACATTTTATGGCCTATAGATTGACCGAAATGTTTTACACGTGTGGATCCATAGGTATCTGTATCCATATATTAAATACATTTCCTTCAAGGATGTGTCAATTATGCTAATATAGGTCGTTTTGAAAAACCAATGTGTGTTTTTGTTTTGTTTTCCACAAGTAGCCTAGCTTATGTTTTAATTTATTAATAACTTTATTGTGCCAGTTTTTTCCCCTCTCCATTATTGTGCGTTACCCCTAATAAAACCCGATTTGTTTGAGTTGTTCATCTTGTGTGGTGTTTGGTTATCAAACTTGGTTGCATGGAAACCCCACAGCCCTATTCCCACTACAAAAGGTGGAGAATGCGGGCAACGCATTGCATTAAATAACCACAGTTGGATAACTAAACAGGCAAGAAGGGCAATGGAACTCACTAGTTAAATAACTAATAGATGCGAATTTAGCGCAGCATAATATGCATTGGGAACTGATGGAGGAGCAATGTTAGCAGACCGCCCTGAGGTGAGCTGAGCTCGCAACACAACAGGAGCCAGGGCCGACATAACATCCCATCCCAAACCAAGTTTATTTCTATTGAAACTGACCAAGTCTGATGACATTGAGGCATACCTACAAGCCTTTGAGAGAACAGTGGTCCGGGAAAATTAGAGCCACCAGAACAGTGAGCCAGCCTGATCGCACTGTTTCTGTCTGGGACCGCCCAAAAAGCGTATCAAAAAGCGTATCAAAAAGCGACCCCTGAACAAGCCATGCATTAGTATTGAAAAAGGAAATCCTAAGGCGATATGGATACACCCTAATACACTGGGGTACACACCCTAATACATACTCCATGACTGGAGTTTTGATCCAACAGGATCCCTCAGGTCACAGATGTCAGATCTGTTCAGATTGGTGAAAAGCTGGTTAACTGCCCATCCCATAGAAAGGATTGTATTAGATACATTTACGCACTCGCTTCCTTTTGAAGCCAAAACAAGCTTTTTAATTCCTTTTGGAATTTCCCTAATGCCTATGGCATCCGCCAGTGAGGTAGCTACAGGGCGTCCATGCAGCTTATTTATGTCATGCTGGGCTCATGAGAGTAGCCCCTCCCCTGCCACCCCAGTGAAGGCCAACGGGAAAGACACCACCGCTCTCCTGGACTCCGGCAGTATGGTGACATTAATAAGACCAGAATTTGCGTGGTCCCCATCCATAACCGACACTGCATCCATGAGGAAACCAAAGAATACCAGACCTCAATTTTAAACTTACAGACAACGAAGGGACAGAATGTGGGCAGAGCTGGAGTGGTACCCAACCTGCCTCTACCCGTGTTGATAGGGAGAGATTCTCCGTTATTCACCCGACTGTGGTCCAGCATATTGCGAGAAATGGGAAAACGAGTAAATAAAGGACAAGGGATCAGAAAATAGCTGAGAGCCACCGGCGAAGTAGAAACCAAGTGATGTGGATGCCAGGAAGTGGACCCCAATGCATAGACGGAACCCCTTTCTGAAGGTGAACCAGCTAAAGAACAGTGGTAAAAGTGGAGCTGAATTTGGAGGATTTGATTCCAATGGAACAGGAGGGGTAACGGTTGGCTGAGTGTGAATGGGTGTGTTATGTAGCTAGGCAAACACCGTGTTTATACAGAGACCCGTTTCGAGACTGCTCAACTGGAAGACTCCAACCTGGCTAGGGCTCTCCAGCAGGTGGCGGTCATTGACGGAATGCCTATCGAAGGGGTGAGTCAAATTATCTAACCCCATTTCACGATCAAGAATCAGCTGTTATACAGTATCAAGTGATCCAAAAGAATAATGAATGTATAAATCTGTTGTTGGTGCCTAAATCATTCACACAATCTGTACTACAGTTAGCTCATGCACATCTTCTGGGGGCACATCTGGGGGTAGAAAAGGCTTTGTAGAGAATCAGGAACCGATTTCACTGGCCCGGAGTAAAGAAAGCGGTAGAAGACTTTTGCCGAAATTGTCCTGAGTGGCACCCAAAGCAAATTTCCGCAGTCCCTTAATCCCACTACCCATAATTTCAGTTCTGTTCAGTAGAATAGCTATGGACCTCATTGGACCCTTACCCAAGACTGGCCGAGGGCATCAATGCATCCTGGTCATTGTGGACTATGCCACCAGATACACAGAAGCCGTTCCACTTCCGCACAATAGCTACAAAGGGAATTGCACGTGGGTTGGCACTGCTGTCTTCCAGAATGAGCATTCCCGACCAGATTTTAACCAACCAAGGAACCTCATTCATGTCACGCATAATTTATGAGAATAACCCAGTTACGCATCTCGGTGTATTACCCCCAGACCGATGGACTACTGGAGAGATTTAATCGAACATTAACCCATATCCGCCTAATGCATTATTCTGTATAAACACGGTGTGTGCCTAGCCACATAACACACCCATTCACACTCAGCCAACCTTCAGTCTAACACTTCCCTCTTGGAAATGGAAAGAGAAACAATAGGCAAATTATGTATCATTGGAAAGAGCATGAAATGATCTGATGTGTTATGCCCAATCACAAATCAATTGCAATTGAAAAACATCATATACAAATTATGAAAATGTTTAAATATGTACTTGTACATAATTTATAATAATACATAATTTGTGGAGATATATGGTATGTCATATCAATTAAACATTTTAACAAATTAGTGTTATTATATATAAAATATGTGTGTAAATTATGTGTGTATATTATTTATTTGTCACATCTACATTTACATGTAACCATTTTGAAATTTGATGTGCAAGCACTTAGGATAGCAATGTCAAGCATGTTAAAAATTATTTTATAGTACCACTTTAGTGACTTCGTTTGTCTCTTGTAACAGGTAATTGTTTTGTCAGTGAAGTCTACACCCCTTATGTGTTTGTTATACAATGATATAATATTTGGATGTTGCACCTCAACATGCATTTGAATTTCATAGAATTTCTGCTACCATATTTATAACAGACAAAATGGAAGGGGAGGGAACCAAATAAAAGGGGAGGTCACAGGGTGTGAACTTAAGGAAAAACAAGAATGTAGGTGTCACCGAAAGTAAAACAGAATGGAAGATTACCGCAACTTTGTTAGTAAAACTAACAGAACTATATAAAACCGGTGTAACCCCCTGTGAATATTTATATAGCATTTCAACATAATACAAACAGGACACATTTTTTCCTTCCAAATAACACTGCTGTGTTTCCGTTTTTTCGCTATACAAATGCTTGCAAATCTCAAATTTCTATTAATTCAATTAATGTATTCAATTAATTAATTACTTCATTTTTCAAAAAGGTGTAAAAATGAAAATAAACATTGGAGATCCTACTGTACACTTTCACAGTTCTGGAGTGGGCCAAGGTTTTGGAATATGTTTGACTTTGACTGAACTGCACATGATGTTATATGCCTTAGAAACTGGAAACTTGAAGAGGGACCATAGTTTTCATAAAAAGGGAATGAAATGGTGAACAAAGAAATTAAGGTTTAACTTAACAATTAAGTAAAGTTGTGTCTGGCTTTATTTGGGTCTCCAGGCACAGTCAGCTGCCAGAATATTGTTTTTGTGCTTGTGTTTTGTTTCTGTCAGTGTTTCTTCCACATATAACTCAATTTGACATTATCCAATCTGGATTAATCTTGGACTGTACTCTGTCGATGTAAAAAGCAAATATGGCATTTTAATTTTGTAAGCTTCACCAAAATTCATAAGCCTCCAAGATGAAAAAGTACAGAATATTAATATTCACTGTCAAAAATATAGTATCTCAATGAAAACAGTTTCAACGTAAAAAAATTAAAAATAATACGCCAAATTACAGGGCATATGCTCTCTGTACATCTATAAAATACAATTCCTAAATTCTCTCTGCATACCAAATTATTAATATCAAAATGATGCCAATTTACAACTAAACTTTCATCAATATATTTCACTGAAAATAAACAAGCACTGTTCCAAACCAATATTTTCCTATATTTCTTCAAGTACATTTTTTCATCTTGTCATCTCATCTCTCATACGGTTTCCTCAAACGTTATGTCACATCCCAAAATGTCTAAGATAAATCACAATCCATAAATCCTTCCTATGATATTGATTGATATTTGGCATTATTTATTTGTTTTATTTATTAGTTTATTTGTAAGGGACAAGCACAGAGAACATTGACAGCCGCAGAAGCAGTGCCCAATGCACTGTATATGTGTATATAGCCGAAGCTCATTTCCAACACCAGCCCCTTGATGGGTATTGATAGTTCAATCAATCAATAAAATTACATTGTTACAGTTTAAAATCAGTGCATACAATGACCAAAAACAACAACAGCAACAACAACCATACATGACAGACCTGCAATTCCTCCCACCAACATCAAGGACAACGCTATCCAGAGTAACAATTTATAAATTCCTAGGAGATAACAACCTTACCTTTGAGGCCTGTGCTGCAACCAAATACAAGAAAATCCAGCAACACTTGCACTTTCTGCATAAACTGAACCATTTCCATGTTAACCGTACCATGATCTCCCTGTTTTATAACAGTATGGTCCAGAGCATCCTTACATTCTGTCTCATTTGTGTATATGGCAACATGCGTGTTATAGATCGAAAGAAGCTCAAGAGAGCTGGCAGACAAGCTGGCAGAATCATTGGCAGCCATCAAGTGGTTGTAGTCGAACTCTACTCCAACTTGATGGCAAACAAAACAAAGCAGATCATGGGAGATGAGAGTCACCCACTCCACAAACTCTCTGTAGACATAGCAGGAGAGGCAGCCACCGCCTCCTCCAGCACAAAATCAAAACGAAGAGGCGGGATGATTCTTTTATCCCACCTGACATAAAACTGTATAACAGCTCTGTCTAGTTGTAATAAATGCACTTTGGCACTTTTAATGCCCTAAATGTACTGGGCTAGATGCACTTATACACCATAACAATGGAATTTGCCCTGAGTGTAGTAGATGCCTTTTTATAATATGTGCGGTTTTGCTATGCTTTTTGAAAATAATTTTTATTTTATTTTATTTTTTATAAATGTTTCTATGTCTTAATGTGTATTGAAGCTGTCAACTGAATTTTGCTCCTTTGGGACAATAGAGGTCTTCTAATTTAATCTAATGACACAAAAAAGCAACAACAACAAAAAAAAAGTCCTAAAATATTACATACAATACATACACTTACATTATATAACATTACTACCATTACATACTGTACGTAGACATAATTCCTATACACCACATGTTTCAAACTATACTATGCAAATAACCTACCATACAGAATAACACATCATTATTATTAACACATATAAGGAACACATTTTGCCTAAAATAATTATTACAGAAATTTGTATTTTTATTCTGTAATACTGTATGGAGATATTTGATGTGCTATTATTATTATTATGATTATTATTTGTAATAGCTTCACTATGCAGAGACATAAGACTGATCCTACATGAATATATAATAAATATGCAGATTATTCCCCGAAAATATTATTCAAAATCCTTCATTTTCAATTGACTCCCATACAAATGTATTAAGACTTCCCCCATATGTTTATATAAAATCCCTCATCTATCACTGACTCTAAGTCATCTATCTATCAAGTTTCAAAGCATTTTTGCTTTGAAACTTCCCCCATTAACCCATATCCGCCAAACTACGGGATTTTCTGTAGGCCGCGCAAACCTTTCATTCGCCGATCAACAGAATATTCTGCAGCCCGCGCAAACGGTATAGTCGCTGTCCTACGGAAAAATCCCGTAGCAGAAATTCAATGAAATTGAAATGTGTGTTGAGGTGCAATGTACAAATATGATATCATTATATAACAAACTAATATATACATATAATATGTATATCATATTTATACATATTATAAATTATGTACAAATACATATTTTAAAATTTTCATAATTTGTATATGATGTTTTTCAATTGCAACTTTTTTGTGATTGGGCATAACACATCAGTTTATACATCAAAATAAAGATAATTTTACACCCTTTCCAATGATACATAATTTCAAAGTCAAAGTGTTTTATTTGTCAAGTGCACAGTATAACACAAGGTCATTCTGAACAATGAAATTCTTGGGACATGGCAAGCAACAACTAAGTAGTGACCAATAGCAGAAATATACATAACAGTAAAACAGTAAACATTAAACATTAAACAATTGTAGCAGTTCCGGAAACAGTAAAAAGGGGGAATATAGACAGTAGAATAAGAGTTTTAAATATATAAATATAAAGTAAAGTAGTGCCAATGGATATGTGCATTTAAATTGAGGTGATGTGCATTTCATGTACATACAAAGTGATTAGAGAACACATTGGGGTGATGATGTGATCAATGTGATCACTGAGATTAGTGCTGCTGGTTGAGAAGCCTGATGGCCTGGGGGAAAAAACTGTTCGTGAGTCTGGTAGTCCGTGCCCGGATGCTCCGGTAACGTCTACCAGACGGCAGCAGCGAGAACAGTCCATAGCCTGGGTGGCTGTAGTCTTTTATGATTTTCCGTGCTTTCCTAAGGCATCATGTGTGGTAGATGCCTTGCACGGAGGGGAGGTGGCAGCCAATGATGCGCTCCACTGTCTTCACCACCCTTTGGAGGGCCTTGCGATCAGCAGCGGAGCAGTTGCCGTACCAGGTAGTAATGCAGCCAGTGAGAATGCTCTCAATAGTGCACCTGTAAAAGTTGGTTAAAGTTTTGACAGACATGCCAAACTTCTTGAGTCTCCTCAGGAAGTATAGGCGCTTTTGGGCAGTTTTTACTGCCGCGTCCGATTGCTTGGACCAGGAGAGGTCATCATTGATGAACACACCGAGGAACTGGAAGCAGGAGACTCTCTCCACTTCAGCTCCATCGATGTGAATGGGGGCATGACCCCCTCCCCCCTGTCGCTTCCTGAAGTCCACAATCATCTCCCTAGTCTTGCAGACATTGAGAGAGAGGTTGTTATCCTGGCACCACGTTGCCAAGATGCTGACCTCCTCTCTGTAGGCGGTCTCATTGTTTTTGGAGATGGTGCTGTCGTCTGCAAACTTGAGGATGATATTGGAGCTGCGTGTGGCCACACAGTCATATGTGAACAGGGCATACAGGAGGGGACTGAGTACACAGCCCTGAGGGGCTCCTGTGCTCAGGGTCAGTGCAGAGGAGAGGTTACCCATTCTCACCACCTGGGGTCTGCCCGTCAGGAAGTCCAGGATCCAATTGCAAAGGGAGGTGTTAAGACCCAGGATCCTGAACTTGGGAACGAGCTTAGCAGGCACAATTGTGTTGAATGCTGAGCTGTAATCTATAAACAGCATCCTCACATATGTGTTACCCTTATCCAGGTGGGAGAGGGCGGAGTGCACTGTCAGGGACATGGCGTTGTCCGTAGATCTATTGGGACGGTATGTGAATTGAAGGGGGTCCAAGGTGTCAGGAAGGGAGGAGCAGATGTGGGTTCTGACTAGCCGCTCGAAGCACTTCATGATGATAGAGGTGAGTGCAACAGGGCGGTAGTCATTCAGGCAGATGATGGGATGTTTCTTTGGTACGGGGACAATGGTTGTCTGTTTGAAACAGGTGGGGACTGCAGACTGGTTCAGGGAGAGGTTGAATATAGAGTTAAATACCTCCGCTAGATGGTCGGCGCACGCTCTGAGGACACGCCATCTGGCCCTGGTGACTTCCGGGGGTTTACTCTTTTAAAAGCCCTCCTCACGTCAGGGATAAATAGATAGGGACAGAGTGCAGTCGTCCTGGTCCTCAGCTGGGCTTGCAGTAGGGATGACGTTGCACGCCTCAAACCGCGCGTAAAAGGTGTTGAGCTCGTCGGGAAGATAGGCGGCAGGCTGGGCATCACTGCTATTTCTCCCTTTATAGTTAGTGATGGAGCGCAGTCCACACCACATGCATCTGGGGTCGGAACTGTGGTAGTTGGACCTGTAGGCTCTTTTGGCATTCCTGATGGCTTTCCGTAGGTCATATCTGGACTTCCTCAAGGCCTCCAGATCCCCAGAGCTATAGGCAGAGGACCGTGCTCTGAGCTTAGCCCGGACATCACCATTAACCCAGGGCTTTTGGTTGGGGAAAATCCTAACATTGACTCTCGGGATGACGTCATCAATGCACTTGGAGATGTAGGATGAGACAGAGTCTGTGTATTCATCAATGTCCCCCTCAGCTGCAACACAAAACATCTGCCAGTCTGTGGTTTCAAAACAGTCCTGGAGAGTGGCAATAGATTCCTCACTCCAGCGTTGAACTGTCAGAAAAAACGTTTTTTTCCTGTTTTAGACGTTGTCTGTAGGTTGGGAGGAGAAGAATGGAGGTGTGATCCGCCTTATGAAAAGCAGGGCGGGGGAGGGGTTTGTAGCTGTCCCGTAGTTGAGAATAACAATGGTCAAGAGTTTGATCACCACGGGTAGGAAAGTTAATATGCTGGTGATATTTAGGCAAAACTTTTCTCATATTAGCCCTATTGAAGTCGCCAACAACAATAGAAGCTGCCTCAGGATGAGCATTCTCTCGTCCATTAATTACTCCGTAAAGGTCCTCCAGCGCACGCGTTTTATCCGCCTGCGGGGGTATGTAGACTGCTGTGATTATAGCGGAGCTGAATTCCCGGGGGAGGTAGAAGGGACGGTCTTTTACAGCCAAGAGCTCCAGGGCTGGTGAGCAGTGTTTTGTAATTACTGCTATATTCGAACACCAGCGAGAGTTAACCATAATGCAGACCCCACCGCCTCTGCGTTTACCTGACTCCGTAGTTCTGTCCTGCCTGTAGATGGAAAATCCAGCCAGAGTAACAGCTGAGTCCAGTACCGCAGGGTCTAGCCAGGTTTCAATAAACGCCAGCACGCAGCAGTTCACAATGTCCCACTGAAAGTTAATCCGTGTGTGTAGTTCGTCCATTTTATTGTCCAGGGATTGAACATTTGCCAGTAAAATACTCGGTAGTGGCGGATTGCAGAATCTCGTCCGAGATCTGCATAGGATACCGGCACGTTTGCCTCTTCTCTTTCTTCTCCGTCGGCGTATTAGTAAACACAGTGGCGGCAGGACAAAGGGATCACAGCACGTACTTCGGTAAGTTGAGAAAAAGTCAGTGTCCAGTGACGAACTTCCAAAAGTGCTTGTCGATCATACTGTATGAGCGACAGTGCAGTACATACAAAAATAAGAACAATAAAAATGATAATAAACACAAAACTACGAGTTGAATGCGGAGCCATTGTCAGTGCGACCTTCCTACGGCGCACCGGATGTCACAGTCCTCCAATTTGCCTATTGTTTCTCTTTCCAAGAGGGAAGTGTTAGACTGAAGGTTGGCTGAGTGTGAATGGGTGTGTTATGTAGCTAGGCACACACCGTGTTTATACAGAATAATGCATTAGGTGGATATGGGACAATATTTTAAATTGTAATTATTTAAAAACCCTATATTAGGGGGAATATCCCCCAGTTTGGCAACCCTGACCCTTTTATATATATATGTGGAAAGCTTGAGACTCAAGGCAAGCATGAGGGTTTTGCAACTCTGCAATTCAGGTGTAGTAGCCTAGTTTTGGGAATAACTACAGGTGGGTACTGTTGGATAATTTCACTGCAACACAAACATACTCTGAACACAGTTATCAGATTCACGTCTCTTTATTCGATATGCATAAAGGGTTCAATGCACACAAGCAAAGAACAACTCCGCTCTGGGGTTGTCCTTTATTTATATGGTCTTTGTTGCTGGGGAAGGTTCAGGAGTACTACAGTAAAAGACAACAATCACAAATAGGCTAAAATATAAAAACATAAAACAATTTACATAAAAACAACAATAGAGCAGCAGCTGCCCAGTGGCAGCACAGTATATTAAATTAAATTACACAGTATATTGAAGTGTAGTGTAAAGTGCAGGTTCAGTTCAGTAGCAGCAGTGTTTTAAAGTGAGTAGTGCAGTCACATCCGGTGCAGTCAGGCAGGTAGTGTGTGTGTAAGGGTGGGGGGGGAGGGGGGCATGTCAGAGGGAGAGGGCACAGTCTGTTCACCATCTTGACTGCCTGTGGAAGGAAGCTGTTCAGCATCCTTTGGGATCGGGCACAGAGGCTCCTGTACCTTTTCCCCGATGGCAGGAGGGAAAACAGTCCATGGAGAGGGTGGTGAGGGTCCCTTATGATGCTGGTGGCCCTGCGAGTGCAGCGCTGGTTGTAGATCTCCAGCAGGGACGGGAGAGGGGCACCAATGAGCACCAATACCGGCTAACTTCACAATCCTGCTCAGCTGATGTTTCTCCAATGCCTTGCAGCTGCCGAACCAGGACGTGAGGCCATAAGATATGACAGATTCAATGGTGCCCCTGTAAAAGGTGGTGAGATGGGGGGCAGGGAGGCCTGCCTTTTTCAGACGCCGGAGGGGATGGAGCCGCTGGTGAGCCTTTTTACGGATGGCCATGGTGTTGGTGGTGAAGGTCAGGTTGTCTGCCAGGTGGATCCCCAGAAACTTGACGCTGCTGACTCTCTCCACCGCGGTGCCTCCGATGGTCAGTGGCATGTGGTGGAGCTTGCCGGCCCTCCTAAAGTCAATCACCATCTCCTTTGTCTTGTCGGTGTTGAGGAAGAGATTGTGTGAGCTGCACCGTGAAGTGAGGTGCTCCACCTCCTTCCTGTATGCAGACTCATCATCGTTGCTAATAAGACCCACCACTGTTGTGTCGTCTGCAAACTTGATGATGTGATTGCTGTTGGATCTGGCAGTGAAGTCATGGATGAGCAGGCTGAACAACAGGGGGCTCAGTACACAGCCCTGAGGAGACCCTGTGCTCACTGATATGGTTCTTGAAGTCAGACTGCCCACCTTGACTCTCTGCTGCCTCTGTGACAGGAAGTTGTGGATCCAACTGCAGGTTCCAGCGTCCACATTCAGCCACCTCAGCTTTTGTACCAGCTGCTGTGGAATGATGGTATTAAACGTTGAGCTGAAGTCGATGAAGAGGAGTCTGGCATAGGTGTTTTTCTCTTCCAGGTGTGACAGAGTGAGATGGAGTGCAGTGGAGATGGCGTCCTCTGTTGAGCGGTTGGCTCTATATGCAAACTGTAGAGGGTCTAAGTCTGCGGGGAGGCGGTCCTTGATGCGCTGCAGGATGAGCCGCTCAAAACACTTCATGGCTATAGGTGTAAGAGCCATGGGGCGGAAGTCATTTAGGCAGGCTGGGTTTGACTTTTTTGGTACAGGTATAATAGTGGCACTCTTGAGGCAGGTAGGCACGACTCTTTGAGTGAGCGAGATGTTAAAAATGTCTGAAAAAACATATTTTAACTGCTCGGCACACTCCTCACCACACGCCCGGGATGTTGTCCGCCCCGCTGCCTTGCGTGGCCTGACGCTGGCGAATACTTTTTCACCTCAGCTGCTGTCACCTGAGGTATCTGCTCGCTGGGTGATGGTGGGAGCATCTGTGCCTTGTTGCTGTTGTTAGCCTCAAAACGTGCGTAAAAGTCATTGAGCCTGTCAGGTAATAAGAACATAAGAACATAAGAATACATAATGATGAGAACGGGCCGTTCGGCCCATCTTGGCTCATCATGTCCTAATCTAAAGAACATCTAGTACTACATCTAGCCTGGCCTTGAATAGCCCGAGCGTTTCTGCCTCTACTACCTGACCTGGCAAGCTGTTCCAGGCATTGACAACTCTCTGTGTAAAGAAAAACTTCCTAATATCTGTGCGGAATTTGCCTTGAACTAATTTCCACCTGTGGCCTCTTGTTCTGCTGACCCCACTTATCTTAAAAATCTTTGGTATTTTACTTTGTTAATCCCTTTTAGGAATTTAAAACCTCAATCAAATCCCCCCTAAGTCTGCGTTTGCTAATTTTAAATAGATTGAGTGCCTTAAGTCTATCATCATAACTTTTACCTTTCATACCAGGTATCAGTTTAGTTGCCCTTCTTTGGACTTTTTCAAGAGCTTCAATATCTTTCTTGTAGTGCGGTGCCCAGAACTGCACACAGTATTCTAAGTGCGGTCTGACAAAGGCGTTATATAACATTAATATAACCTCCTTTGATTTGTACTCAATACTTTTGCTATGTATCCCAGCATCCTGTTGGCTTTTTTCACTGCTGTAGCACACTGCTTTGATGCAGATAGGCTTTGATCCACTACAACTCCTAAATCCTTTTCAAATTGAACACCTACTAACTTTTCTCCTCCCATAAAATACTCCTGTCTAATGTTTTTATTTCCCACATGCATTACTTTACATTTAGCAATATTGAACGTCATCTGCCATGTATCTGCCCATTTTTGATTTTGTTTAAATCATCTTGGATTACTTTAGTCGATTCCAAACTGTTTGCCAAACCCCAAGTTTAGTATCATCTGCAAATTTAACTATTTTGCTACTAATGTCCATATCCAGATCATTTATGTAAGTAAGGAAGAGCAGAGGTCCCAGCACCGATCCCTGCGGGACACCACTGCCCACAGCACCGAGGTTAGATTCGGCCCCACCTACTGTTACTCTTTGTATTCGCCCTTGCAGCCAATTATGAACCCACTGTGAAACTACTCCTACAATTCCTACCGATTTCATTTTAGCAATGAGCCTCTCATGTGGTACCTTGTCAAATGCTTTCTGAAAGTCCAAATATATAACATCATAAGCCTGGTTCAGGTCAACACACTTTGTAGCCTCTTCGAAAAAGTCCAGGAGGTTTGTTAGGCATGACCTCCCCTTGAGAAATCCATGCTGGCTCTCCCTTAAAATACTATTATTTTTCAAGAATGATTCCAACTTATCCCTAATAATACATTCCAGCATTTTACATGCGATGCAAGTTAAACTGACAGGCCTATAGTTCCCTGGGTCAGTACGGTCCCCCTTCTTATATATTGGAATTATACTACCCTGTTTCCAGTCATCTGGTATTTCTCCAGTGATTATGGATTGACTGAAAATATCTGTCAATGGTTTATATATAATTTCCCCAAGTTCTTTGAGTACTCTGGGATATATGCCATCCGGGCCTGCTGCCTTATTTGTCTTAAGTTTTTGTAGTTTTTGTAGTACTTCTACATCCCTTATCTCAAAGGCCTCCAAAACATTCTCTACCTTGTCTATACATTTAGGCATATTTATAACCTCTTCTCTAGTAAAGCTCTCCACAAAGTAACTGTTTAGTGTGTTTGCAATGTCCTTATTATTATAAAGCAAAGTTCCTTCCTTATTCTTAATGCACTTAACCTCATCTTTAACTTTCCTTTTTCTACTACAGTATTGAAAAAACTTCTTCGGGTTACTTTTTGCATCTTGGGAAATGTTAATTTCAAACCGCCTTTTAGCTGATCTTATTTCCTTTTTAGCCTTAGCCCGCATATTACAATAATCTAACTTGTTTCTCTCTGAGTTATCCTTTTTATATACTCTATACAGTCGTTTCTTTTGCCTCCAAATCACCCGTAAAGATTTAGTCATCCACTGTGGAGACTGTTTTTTCATCCTATTTTTCCTTACTTTGGGGATGAATTTACACTGTACATCTACAATAACCCTTTTAAATATAGTCCATTTTTCATTCACAGTTCTACAATCTAGAAGTTTAACCCAATCTATATTACTTAAATTCTCTCTCATTTTATTAAAGTCAGCTCTAAAATTAAAAATTCGTGCTAAAATGAAAAATTGGGGCCAGAGTTAGAGGAGGCTGTGTTAAATGGCATGCCAAAAAAATATCAAAAATAACTGCACTGTGGTCACTTGCTCCTATTGGTTCTCCTACCTCTGTGCTGCAAATTCTATCAGGATTGTTACACAAAACCAGATCCAGTATTGATTTCCCTCTTGTAGGCTGAGTAACAGACTGTACCAAAAAGCAGTCATTGACCAGATCTATAAACTCCTCTTCACATTTGCCCTGACCTGTCACTATCTCCCAATTGATAGAGGGGTAATTGAAGTCGCCCATTATTATCGTCTCTCCTTCAGCACAGATTTGTTTTATGTTATCAAAGAGCGTACTATTTATGTTACTATCTGAAGCTGGAGGTCTATAACATACTCCTATATTCAGGCCCTTCTCACGATCTCCCAATAATCTAATCCAGATGTCCTCACAAGAAACTAATGGGTTTATACCTGGAATTTCCTGCACATTAAGATAGTCTTTCACATAAAGGGCCACTCCCCTCCTCTTTTATTAGTTCTATCCTTCCTAAACAATTTGTACCCCTCTACATTATATTCCTCCCCATCCGCTGCGCCAAGCCATGTCTCTGTAATCCCAACAATGTCATAACCCCCATTTAACATGACAGTCTCCAGTTCCAAACATTTATTTTTTACACTTCTCGCATTTAAACACATGAGCTTCAAAGCCTTGCTCACCCGTACGTTGCTACTGTTTCTACTATTCCTCTCCCGCTCCCTCACTCCCTTCCATCCCAAGCCACACTTGCTAAAATGTTGTTTACTCAAGACTTTATTCATGCTTTCCCTGTTATATGTAGTCTTGACAGACTCCATCTGGGCAGTCTGCACCACCCTACTCATTTCGCTCACTATCCTCCCTGCCCCCCGAATCCCTAGTTTAAATAATCCTGCGCTACCCTAAGCATACGCTGCCCCAGAGCATAGGTACCCATCCGGTTCAGGTGTAACCCATCGGGCTTGTATAGGTCACCCCTGTTCCAGAAGAAGTCCCAGTGCTCAATAAATCTATACCCCTCTTTCCTACAGAAGTATTGTAGCCACGTGTTAAACCTATAGATAAACTTCAGCTTCCCTCTGCTTGCACGTGGTACTGGTAGAATTCCCGAGAAGACTACCGTGGAGGTTTTGCTCCTAATCTTTGCTGCTAGATCCTCAAATTTATCTTGCAGGACCTCCAACCTGCCCTTTCCCATGTCATTGGTCCCTACGTGGACCATGACCACTGGATCCCCTTCTGCTTTGGCCAGGAGCTTGTCCACACACTCAAGGAGATCTCCAACCTGGGCACCAGGCAGGCAACACACCGTGCGAGTCTCCTTGGCCTGGGAACAGACTATGCTGTCCACTCCCTAATTATGGAATCCCCACTACTAACAACTCCTTTCCCTGGGAGATGTGGCCATCAGGGTGTCCTGTGGCACATGCATCCCCGTCTCTCTCAGGGTCACGGGCCACAGATTCCTGCAAGGGCTGGAATCTGTTGGACACCTCAACCTCTGGAGATGCTGCCCCTTTGTGGTGTGCAAGCCCTTTCCTACTTTTATTTCTGACTGTGACCCACCTGTCACTTCCTGCCTGCTCTAAGTTCTTCCCTCCTCCCAGCCTAGGCATGCACACCTTCTCCCTAACGGACGTTCTAATTGGTTCTAAGAACCCTGACAATTGTGGACTCTGTACGGCCGATACGGCCGATACAGCCAATTGGCCCTCGAGAACAAGAATCTTGTCTTCGAGATGCTCAATGAGCTTGCAGCGGAGGTAGGTGAACAGCCCAAGAAAATCGCTTTCCAACAGGGCGATCATCCTGCACACCTCACAAAGTTTGGGCCACATTTTAGACCCCTAGCTGACTCCCTATCTCTCCCTAAGTATAGATTTTTTTACTGTCTAGATGGAGTCAGCAATACCACTCTTAAAAAACACGCTAGGTGGCTCCGGATAGAAGGCAGTAGACCAGGGGTGTCAAACTCATTCCATCGTGGGCCGAGTGTATGCAGGTTTTTGTTGCAACCAGTGCACTACACCAGGTGATTTCACTAATTAGCTTCCTTCCTCAACCAAGGAGGGGAACTAATTGAAATCACCTGGTGTTGTGCACTGGTTGCAACAAAAACCTGCATACACTCGGCCCACGATGGAGTGAGTTTGACACCCCTGCAGTAGACCCTAACGTTAGTAGTAGGCTAACTGTAGCTAGAGAGCCTCTTATTTATATCACTTACCCAGCTACTTATATAAATACTATATTTTAACGTTAGTTTACAACCTAAGCCCAACTATTTAGCAATCAAACTTTTGTAATATACTAGCTACAAATACAAAATCAACAATCCACACCTTCCGACGTACAATTTACGTTTATAAACGACGTTAGTTTATAAATAACTATACTAGACTACCGCAATAATTAAATTTTTCCAATCGGTTAAACCGACGAACTTACTTTTAATTCGAGGTTGCTTCTGGGAGGGTGAAACAAAAACCTTGTTAGCTTTTGTGCCAATTTAAACTAACAAGGAGAAAAAAAAAAAAGCCCGTCCCTGTCCTTAAATGCAACAAAGGATTACACCTTAGAAGCAGTAACTCGTAACTAATGCGGTGATATATTTATATAACGTTGATACCGGTTAACGTTATATAGCTACGTTAATTTTCGCAAGAGTAAAATGCAAGATACACAATACAGAGCAAACAGCCCACAGCCCACAGCAAACAAATCCAACAATCCGGAAACAGGAAACAGGAAGTAGCGTCTCAGCGTCAGATCCTCTCAGCGTCAGGATAACAGATATCTGAAAAGACGGGTTCTACACGGGTTCTCTGCTGGCTCAGGACAACAGCCATGTAGGGTCCATGTGGCTCGCCTGCGGGGGGGGTGGCTTGTTGTCAGCGATTGTGTTAAAACCCTGCCACAACCGCCGTGAGTCTTGGTTGTCCTCGAAGTGGCTGCTGAGCTTCTGCCCATACTCTGCATATTCCTGCAGATCAGTGATGCCATTCGTACTTGCTGCCTTTCTGAAAATCTCCCACTGTGTTCTCTCAAAGCAATCTTGCAGTGATGGGATTGCCTCCTGTGGCCACAGTCTGACTTCTCTGAGTGCTGGTCTGTTTTGTTTCACCCTAGGTCTATATATAGGTGTCAGCATAACAGCCAGGTGGTCAGAGTTGCCGATGTGGGGGAGGGGGACTGCTCTATGAGAGTTCTTAATGTTAGTATACACATGATCTAATGTGTTGTTTCCCCTGGTTGCACATTTCACATGCTGGTAGAACTTCGGTAGCACAGACTTGAGACTTGCCTGGTTAAAATCTCCAGCAACAATGAAGAAAGCGTCAGGGTTTGCCGTCTGCTGCAAGCTGATGTTGTGGTAGAGCTCGCTCATAGCCTCCTTCACGTTAGCACTCGGTGCTACGTAAACTGCTACAATGGCGACCGCCGACAGCTCTCGCGGCAGGTAAAAGGGTCGGCATTTTACAGTCATGTACTCTATGTGCGGTGACCAGTGTGTGGAAACCACCTTGGCATCCTGACACCACAGATTGTTCGTGTAGACAGCCAGCCCCCCTCCTCTCAGCTTACCAGATAACGTTGTTCGGTCGGCTCTATGGAGAGTTAGCTCATCCAGCTGGACCGCCGCGTCCAAAATGTTTTGATTCAGCCATGTCTCGGTAAAAACCGAGACACAGCAGTCTCTGAGGCTGCGCTGGGAAGCTCTCCAGAGTCTGATGTAATCCAGTTTGCTGTCGAGGGAACGTACGTTTGCCAGTATGATGGTAGGAACTGCCGGCTTGTGTGGGTTAGCCGTTAGCCTAGCATGCGCTCCTCCGCGCATGCCCCGCTTCCGCGTCCTCTTGCACCGCTTTCGCTGTCTCCTCACCGGTGGTTCCCCGAGCGGAGCCGCAGGCTTCCACGGACCTCCGCGCCGCAGTAGTCCAAGCTCGCTCGCTACACTCAGCCAGTGTTTCTCGTAGCAGAAATCTTTGTTACGAATATCCAGCAGAAGCTGGCGATCGTACACATATTCCCCCACTCCACTCGTTGACACAGACGTAGACACGGACAACCTAGACAAAGGTACTGCATAATCGCTGGGAGAGGTCGCTGCAGGCAACAGCCGCGCCGCCATTGTTCTCTATGCGACGTTAGAAATAGTAATATACTTTTATTGCTGCTGGGATCGTCGGCGATCCCGTCGACCTCAGGAGGTTAACTAGCTCGCAATTGTTAGCTAGCTTAGGAAACCAAGATTGGATGTCTACCCCTAACATTATTGTGTCAGCAGTGATAACGGGCTCTCGAGGTTAACTAGCTGGCTAAACATAGCTAGAAGAAAACATACTAGGTCAGAGTTAGCTATGCTGAACAATTAGCTAGATGGTTAACATTAGTTAACCAGGCTCACTAATGCGTTTCCAAGCTGTTTGCAGAGGGAAGATAAGTGAAGATGGTGTCAACCAACTAAACGTTTCTACAGTTTGTAGAACAGATTATGGCAGTTTTCAAGTTCAATAGCTAGCTCAATTGAGCAATAGATAACATGAACGTTTTCTGAATTGGCTAGCTACATACCAAAGCGGATACACGCTAGCTAGCTAGCTAGCCAAGACTAGGTCTATGCTACCATTAGCTAACTCCATATAAGAAATGTTAGCAATAGCTAGCGAGCTTACTAACTGCTAGCTTATTTACCCTACAACTCAGACTCTGGAAAACATCAGTTAGCCAACTAGCTAGTACTTGGCTACTTTAGGACTAAGATAGCTCCATAGATGCTAGTTAGCTAACGGTAGCTTACTAACCTAACGTTTTAAAAAGCGGTAAATGGGCAAAAATGTTCACTGCTTTAAGTGTTTTACAGAATAAATGGAAATCAAAGTTATATTTGTCTCCAAGAATATTTTTTTTGCTGATCCGAAAAATGATCCGATCCGTGACTCAAAACCGTGATACGATCCGAACCATGAGTTTTGTGATCCGTTGCACCCCTAGTCAAAGTGCAGGCCAGATGAAACATTGTGTGAGGAACAGAACAGGGGTGCAAAGTGTATTTCTTTTTGTTTATTTGTTCATTGGGAGGAAAGGAGAGGTCTGCTTGCTTCACACCAGCCACCAGCAATGTTTTTTTTTACTTTTGGTCTAATTAACCTAATTTAAAAAATCCCATTTGTGGGGTTTTTTGTGAGGGCGACCTGGCACCCCTAGCCGACATGGCGCCCCAGGCAGCTGCCTGTATTGCCTGTGCCTTGAGCCGGCCCTGTATATATATATACACTACCGTTCAAAAGTTTGGGGTCACCTGCTGGAAACTATTTTTATCTCATAATTGACAATGTATTACACCGTATACATTTCTGTAAATACTTTAAAATGACAAAAAACACATGTAACAATGAACAAAATGAACATCAAAGAAATGTTCAAGAAAATTATATTGAAAATTGAATCTTGGATTCCTCAAAATAGTCACCCTTTGGCGTGAGAATAGCCTCACAAACAGTGGCCATTCGGTTAATAAGTTTTAGCAGGAAATCACCCGACATGTTTTCCCAGCTATCCTGCAGCTTGTGGGTTGCTTTGCTTTGACTCTTCCTTTCCAGTTTGTCCCATACAAGTTCTATGGGATTGAGGTCTGGACACTGGGCAGGCCAGGTCTTTAGTTTGAGTTTTTGTTCACATTCCTCCTTCACCAGATAGTTCTTGTACAACTTCAAGGTGTGTTTCGGGTCATTATCTTGCTGAAGAATGAAGGAGTGCCCGATTAGCCATAGTCCAGATGGAAGGTGACCCCAAACTTTTGAACGGTAGTGTATATAGATCAGTGGGTGGTTTATTAAATTCTTGCGTATATATGGTTTATAATACAAATTTGTTTTGTAGACCAAAAACAAGTTGGTCCACTCTTCAGTTAGTCTCCACATACACTATACATATACACTATATATACACTATATGGCCAAAAGTCAGTGGACACCCCTACTAATTATTGAGTTCAGGTGTTTCAGCCACACCCATTGACAACAGGTGCATAAAATCCAGCACATCTCCACAGACAAACATTTAGAATTCAGAACGGTTCGTAAAGAGCTCAGTGACTTTAAACGCGGCACTGTCATAGGATGCCACCTTTGCCACAAGTCAGTTTGTGAAATTTCTGCCCTACTAGATGTGCCCCGTTCAACTGTAAGTGCTATTATTGTGAAGTGGAAGCGCCTAGGAGCAACAACAGTTCGGCCACGAAGTGGTAGACTACGCAAATTCACAGAGCGGGGCCGACGAGTGCTGAAGCGCATATCGCGTAAACATCGCCTATCATCTGCTGCATCACTCACTACAGAGTACCAAACTGCCTCTGGAAGCACCATCAGCATGGAATGGGTTTCTATGGCCGAGCAGCTGCACACAAGCCTCACATCACCATGCGCAATGCCAAGCATCGGCTGGAGTGGTGTAAAGCATGCCGCAACTGGACTCTGGAGCAGAGGAAACATGTTCTTTGGAGCGATGAATCACGCTTCACTATCTGGCAGTCTGATGGACGAATCTAAGTTTGGCGGATGCCAGGAGAACGCTACCTTCTGGAATGCATAGTGCCTACTGTAAAGTTTAGTGGAGGAGGGATAATGGTCTGGAGCTGTTTCTTAGGGTTTGGGATAGGCCCCTTAGTTAAGAACATAAGAACATAAGAATACATAATGACGAGAACGGGCCGTTTGGCCCATCTAGGCTCGTCATGTCCTAATCTAAAGAGTATCTAGTACTACATATAGCCTGGACTTGAATAGCCCAGGTGTTTATGCCTCTACTACCTGACCTAGCAAGCTGTTCCAGGCATTGACAACTCTCTGTGTAAAGAAAAATGTCCTAATATCTGTGCGGAATTTGCCTTTAACTAATTTCCACCTGTGACCTCGTGTTCTGCTGACCCCACTCATCTTAAAAAATCTTTGGTATTTAACTTTGTTAATCCCTTTTAGGAATTTAAAAACCTCAATCAAATCCCCCCTAAGTCTCCGTTTGCTAAGCTTAAATAGATTGAGTGCCTCAAGTCTATCATCATAACTTTTACCTTTCATACCAGGTATCAGTTTAGTTGCCCTTCTTTTGACTTTTTCAAGAGCTCTATATCTTTCTTGTAGTGCGGTGCCCAGAACTGCACACAGAATTCTAAGTGAGGTCTGACAAAGGCATTATATAACATTAATATAACCTCCTTTGATTTATACTCAATGCTTTTTGCTATGTATCCCAGCATCCTGTTGGCTTTTTTCACTGCTGTAGCACACTGCTTTGATGCAGATAGGCTTTGATAAATTACAATTCCTATGTCTTTTTCAAATTGAACACCTACTAACTTTTCTCCTCCCATAAAATACTCCTGTCTAATGTTTTTATTTCCCACATGCATAACTTTACATTTAGCAATATTGAATGTCATCTGCCATGTATCTGCCCATTTTTGGATTTTGTTTAAATCATCTTGGATTACTTTAGTCGATTCCAAACTGTTTGCCAAAACCTCAAGTTTATTATCATCTGCAAATTTAACTATTTTGCTACTAACGTCCATATCAAGATCATTTATGTAAATAAGGAAGAGCAGAGGTCTCAGCACCGATCCCTGCGGGACACCACTGCCCACAGCACCGAGGTCAGATACAGCCCCACCTACTGTTACTCTTTGTGTTCGACCTTGCAGCCAATTATGAACCCACTCTGAAACTACTCCTGCAATTCCTACTGAATTCATTTTAGCAATGAGCCTCTCATGTGGTACCTTGTCAAATGCTTTCTGAAAGTCCAAATATATAATATCATAAGCCTGGTTCAGGTCAACACACTTTGTAGCCTCTTTAAAAAAGTCCAGGAGGTTTGTTAGGCATGACCTCCCTTTGAGAAAACCATGTTGACTCTCCCTTAAAATACTATTATTTTTCAAGAATAATTCCAACTTAACCCTAATAATACGTTCCAGCATTTTACATGTGATGCAAGTTAAACTGACAGGCCTATAGTTCCCTGGGTCAGTATGGTCCCCCTTCTTATCTATTGGAATTATACTATCCTGCTTCCAATCATCTGGTATTTCTCCAGTGATTATGGATTTAATTAAAATATCTGTCAATGGTTTATATATAATTTCCCCAAGTTCTTTGAGTACTCTGGGATATATTCCATCAGGGCCTGCTGCCTTATTTGTCTTAAGTTTTTGTAGTACTTCTACGTCCCTTATCTCAAATTCCTCCAAAACATTCTTTAAAACTTTATAACCTCTTCTCTAGTAAAGGTCTCAACAAAGTAACTGTTTAGTGTGTTAGCAATATCCTTATTATTATAAACCAAAGTTCCTTCCTTAATCTTAATGCACTTAACCTCATCCTTAACTTTCCTTTTTCTACTACAATATTGAAAAAACTTATTGGGATTACTTTTTGCATCTTGGGAAATTTTCATTTCAAACCGCCTTTTAGCTGATCATATTTCCTTTTTAGCCTTAGCCCGCATATTACAATAATCTAACTTGTTTCTCTCAGAGTTATACTTTTTATATACTCTGTACAGTCGCTTCTTTTGCCTCAAAATCTCCCGGAAAGATTTAGTCATCCACTGCGGAGACTGTTTTTTCATCCTATTCTTCCTTACTTTGGGGATGAATTTACATGTAGTCCATTTTTCATTCACAGTTCTGCAATCTAGAAGTTTTACCCAATCTATATTACTTAAATTCTTTCTCATTTTATTAAAGTCAGCTCGTCTAAAATGTAAAATTCTAGAGTTAGAGGAGGCTGTCTTAACTTGCCAAAAAATATCAAATATAACTGCACTGTGACCACTTGCTTCTAGAGGTTCTCCTACCTCTGTGCTGCAAATTCTATCAGGATTGTTACACAAAACCAGATCCAGTATTGATTTCCCTCTCATAGGCTGAGTAACAGACTGTGCCAAAAAGCAGTCATTGACCATATCTAAAAACTCCTCTTCACATTTGCCCTGACCTGTCACTATCTCCCAATTAATAGAGGGGTAATTGAAGTCGCCCATTATTATCATCTCTCCTTCAGCACAGGTTTGTTTTATGTTACCAAAGAGCGTACTATTTATGTTACTGTCTGAAGCTGGAGGTCTATAGCATACTCCTATATTAAGGCCCTTCTCATGATCTCCCAGTAATCTAATCCAGATGTCCTCACAAGAAACGAATGAGTTTATGCCTGGAATTTCCTGCACATTAAGATTGTCTTTCACATAAAGGGCCACTCCCTTCCTCTTTTATTAGTTCTATCCTTCCAAAACAAGTTCCAGTGAAGGGTATTCTTAATGCTACAGCATGACTGTGTCCCTGTGCACAAAGCGAGATCCATAAAGACATGGTTAGACAAGTTTGGTGTGGAGGAACCCGATTGGCCTGCATAGAGCCCTGACCTCAACCCCATTGAACACCTTTGGGAGGAATTAGAACGCAGATTGCAAACCAGGCCTTCTCATCCAACATCAGTGCCTGACCTCACAGATGCTCTTTTGGCTGAATGGGCACAAATTCCCACAGACACACTCCAAAATCTTGTGGAAAGCCTTCCCAGAAGAATAGCAGCTGTCATAGGGGTCAAATTAATGCCCATGGTTTTAGAATAGGATGACCAACAAGCTCATATAGGTGTGATGGTCAGGTGTCCACTGACTTTTGGCCATATAGTGTATATATATATATACACTCAGTGGCCACTTTATTAGGTACACCTGTACATGGGTGAGGAAAGTGAGGCTACAGTGGGCACAGACTCACCAAAACTGGACAGTTGAAGATTGGAAAAACGTTGCCTGGTCTGATGAATCTTGATTTCTGCTGCAACATGCAGATGGTAGGGTCAGAATTTGGCATAAACAACATGAATCCATGCACGCTCCTACCTTGTGTCAATGGTTCAGGCTGGTGGTGGTGGTGTACTGATGTGGGGAATGTTTTCTTGGCACACAATAGGCCCCTTAATACCAATTGAGCATTGTTTAATTGCTACAGCCTACCTGAGTCTTGTTGCTGACCATGTGCATCCCATGTGCATGCCACAGTCTACCCATCTTCTAATGGCTACTTCCAGCAGGATAATGCACCATGTCACAAAGCACACGTCATCACGTAATCTCAAGCTGGTTCCACGAACACTGAACAATGAGTCCAATGGCCTCCACAGTCACCAGATCTCAGTCCAATAGAGCACCTTAGGGAAGTGGTGGAAGGGGAGATTTGCAACATGAATGTGCAGCCGACAAATATGCAGCAACTGCATGTCAACATGGACCAGAATCTACATTTACATAAATTTACATTTTAAGCATTTAGCAGACGCTCTTATCCAGAGCGACTTACAAGATGTGCATTAATACATGGTAGGAACAATCATAGATCATGCAAGAGATCAGTGCAGTAATACAGAAATAGACATCATTGCAGGCAGCTGCGTACCATACCTGTAACACTGCGAAGGAAAAGGTTAGTAGTTATTATTATTATTATATATTTTTTTTTTTGAGGAGTAAGCAGGGATACATAGTGTTGAGCAAGTAGGCAGTGGTGATGACAATTAGCTAGATGTACAGAATTCAGTGGCTGTGGAGTCTGAAAAGGTGGGTTTTGACTCTCTTGTGGAAGATCGCAAGTGATTCAGCGGTCCTGACCGATTGCGGAAGGTCGTTCCACAACTGGGGGCTCAGGACAGAGAAGAGGCGAGACCACGAGGAGCAGCTGCCAGGCGCCTGGAGGGATGGGACAGTCAGTTTGCCAGAGGAGGCAGAACGGAGGGGTCTGGCTGGAGTGTAGGGTGTGATGAGTGTCTGGAGGTATGGGGGAGCAGTACCTCTAGCCGCTTGAAAAGCAAGCACCAGTGATTTGAATCTGATGCATGCTGTGATGGAGAGCCAGTCCAGAGAGGAAATTAGAGGGGTGACGTGGGTGAACTTTGGTTGATTAAACAAGTTCAAGTTCAAGTTCAAGTTCAAGTTTTTATTTCACAACATAACCATTTCATTGACAGATATAAAGACAAGATGAAAAGAGATGTGGTTTCAATGATGGGATGTGTGAAATGGGTCCCCCATAGCAAGCTACTGAAAGCTTTTAGGAGGGGGCCCAAGGTAAAAACTAACAATAGTAGAAATTGGTACACAGTGTGCTGCATAGTGTGGTACGCTATATATTTCCTGGAAAACACAATATGTAACAAAGACAACAACATACAGACATCATGTATTCCATACATTCAAAACATTCATTCATCTTGGTATATCCCTGTGTATTAGGTGGTGGGTTCGACATAGGTTAGTAAAAGTTTTTCTTTTAAGTTTCTTTTGAAGGAGGGAAGGAACACAGCATTTTCAGACCGTCATCTAATTTGTTCCAAGTTTGGGGCCCCTGCAGGCAACACTCATACTAGTACATGCCAACCGTCGGCGTTTTCCTAATATATCGAGTTTGTTCCTAGTGAGATGTTGGTGCTGGGGGCGACAGATAGGGACCAGGTAGCAAAGTCTAGCATTGAGATGGTTAACAACTGAAAACATTAAACAAGCATTATGAAAAACATTAAATTCTTGAAGTCTGAGAAGACCGTAATGATGGCGTGCGGCATTCTGGACTAGTTGCAGTGGCTTGATGGCACAAGCCGGTAGGCCTGCCAGCAAGGAATTGTAGTAGTCCAGACGTGAGATCACCAGGGCCTGGACCAGGAGTTGTGTGGCCTCTTGGGTGAGGAACGGTCGGATCCTCCGGATGTTGTGTGGGGAGAATTGGCAGGTCCGAGTGATCGCTGCAATGTGGCCCGAGAAGCACAGCTGGTCATCCAGGGTCACTCCGAGACTCCTGGCAGACTGGTACGGACAAACTATGGAGCCTTCGACAGTGATTGAAGCATCAATCATCGGGGAGCCTTTCGCTGGTCTTCCCCAGGTTCAGCTTCAGGTGGTGCATGGACATTCAGGCAGAGATGTCAGCCAGGCATGCAGAGATGGGCATGGAACACTTTTGATGATGTAATCAGCAGGGAAATTAAGATGGAGAAGCAGAAGATGAAGGAACGGAAGAAAAAATAGAATAATATGAAGATAAAAAAGAAATGCAAAATAGCCCAAGTTTGGGGCTTTATTGTGTGGTCATGTGAAGTTGTATTTGTATATTTACATGAGGTCAGATGGTACATAAGTTAATATTTGTAAGGACTGAGAGTCTATGGCCATTGTAGTAACTTGTGGGAGACCCTGAAAAGTCTGAGTCTGTATAGATATGGAGTATGCCCTGCCAACCTGTAACGGATGCTATACCTGTCATCCCAATAGGTAGTGTCCTTATGAACTTGAACATGAATAGTTGCTATGCCATGCTGTATGGTGGCCATGCCCTGTAATATTTCTTTTTTTTTGGACACTTCACTCAAAGGTGAAGTTTGCCAGCCCAAAAGGGTAGTGTAATGGTTAGGGAGCTGGGCTTGTAATTCAGAGGTTGCAGGTCCAATTCCCAGGTGGGGCACTGCTGTTGTACCCTTGAGCAAGGTACTTAACCTGAATTGCTTCAGTAAAATATCCAGCTGTATAAATGGATTGTATGTAAAGAAATGCTCTGGATAAGAGCGTCTGCTAAATGCCTACAATGTAAATGTATATGCCTCCTAGGGCAAAAACAGCAGGACTTTGAATGCCAGCATGCATTTTCTCAACATAATGATGTAAATCCATTTCAAAGGAATGGTTGCTCTTTTATTTATTAAGGTCACCATGCTCTTTTCCTTGATGTTCATACATATGATACACTCCGCTAAAATTTGTATTCCTCCACAGAAAAAGCCCCCACAGTGGCCATATTTAATATGATGAACACATGCTGGACTGAAAGCTATTTTCTCCTCATCCTTTACTTATGTAGCCATCAGATCTAGTATTTAAAATAATAAAATATTATTTAATATTTTATTTATTTAATATGATTTAATGATTTAATATGATTTAATATTTTATCCCTTTGATATGCTATTTCCAATGTCCTCGCTTGGTGTGCAATATGCCATAGTATTGCACACAGTGAATGTATCTAGGTGTGCATAAAATCTACTTCCCCTGGTCTGTACATTTGCATAATCACCTTTTGTTACAGCTAGATCACACACATTCAAACTGGCAAAATACACATTTTTGATGTATCTACTACATAAAGTACTTCTTAGTGTTGTAAGTGTACTGTATACTTGGAGTTGGACGCTTGTGAGGGTGCAAGCAGTCTCAAAAATGAAGTTTAATTATGTAGACCACAAGCAAACACTCAAAACCAATCTGATAATATGTTCTTCATCTTCTGTGACAACCACTGCTCACAACATACAGGTAACTGCCAAATTAAAGGAAAAAGTTGAGTAAATTAAGAGGAGCTCTGTTATGGTGCTAGATGCATTTTCCTGGAATGGTTTAGGTCCGCTCAACCCCTTAGAGGCCAAAGTAAACATCAATAAATGCAGTACAAAGCCATTCTGAGTGATCTGTTCCAGGAAGATAATGCCCCACCCACAGGGCATTGAATGGTTTGTTGAGCTGACAACAATGTTAACCATATGCCATGGTCATCTCAGTCCCAAGATCTCAATCCAATTGTACATATTGGAGGTTCTGGAGTGGCACCTGACAGAGTTTTCCACCACCGTCAAGAAAACACCAAATGATGACATTTCAAATTTTCTCATGGACAAATTGTGCTTTAGCTTTCCAATAGTTCCAAACACTTGTAGAATCTATGCCATGGTGCCTTCAAGTTGTTGTGGCAGCTCGTGGTGGAACAACGCACTATTAAGACACTTTAGGTTGGCGTTTACATTATTTTGGCAGTTACCTGTGAATAGGAACAATTTGGATTTGAAAAGGAGTGTTTATATGCCATAGTTATAATAGGTAACATGCATTTTGTTTTCACCTCTACCCCAGAATTGAATAAGCTCAATTATGCAGTGAATGTAGTCACAATATTGAACATAGCAATATATATGTATTAGGGGTGTAACGGTACACGTATTCATACCGAACCGTTCGGTACAGGACTTTCAGTTCGGTACACGCTGTGCCAATTAGCCATTGTTTACAAAGTTCATAATAAATGAAAAGCAACTTTCAATGCCAGCATGCATTTTCTCAACATAATGATGTAAATCCATTTCAAAGGAATGGTTGCTCTTTTATTTATTAAGGTCACCATGCTCTTTTCCTTGATGTTCATACATATGATACACTCCGCTAAAATTTGTATTCCTCCACAGAAAAAGCCCCCACAGTGGCCATATTTAATATGACGGACACATGCTGGACTGAAAGCTATTTTCTCCTCATCCTTTACTTATGTAGCCATCAGATCTAGTATTTAAAATAATACAATATTATTTAATATTTTATTTATTTAATATGATGTAATGATTTAATATTATTTAATATTTTATACCTTTGATATGCTATTTCCAATGTCCCCGCTTGGTGTGCAATATGCCATAGTATTGCAAACAGTGAATGTATCTAGGTATGCATAAAATCTACTTCCCCTGGTCTGTACATTTGCATAATCACCTTTTGTTACAGCTAGATCACACACATTCAAACTGGCAAAACACACATTTTTGATGTATCTACTACATAAAGTACTTCTTAGTGCTGTAAGTGTACTGTATACTTGAAGTTGGACGCTTGTGAGGGTGCAAGCAATCTCAAAAATGAAGTAGACCACAAACAAACACTCAAACCCAATCTGAGAATATGTTCTTCTTCTTCTGTGACAACCAGATGGATTGTAAATGGGAAGTAAAGGAAACAGTTGAGTAAATTAAGAGGTGCTCTGTTATGGTGCTGGATGCATTTTCCTGGAATGGTTTAGGTCCGCTCAACCCCTTAGAGGCCAAAGTAAACATCAATAAATACAATGCCGTTCTGAGTGATCTGTTCCAGGAAGATAATGCCCCACCCACAGGGCACTGAATGGTTTGATGAACTTACAACAATGTTAACCATATGCCATGGTCATCTCAGTCCCAAGATCTCAATCCAGTTGTACAGATTGGAGGTTTTGGAGTGGCACCTGACAGCGTTTTCCACTGTTTACAAAGTTCATAATAAATGAAAAGCTATTTTATGTTTTGCATTTCTTTGCACCATCAAAAGGCACTTGGAAACTGGAGGAAACTGTGACAGGAAGAGGTCTGGCCGACTCAAAGCCACAACAAAATCAGAAGACAAGTTTCTGAGAGTCAACAGCTTGTCTCGGCAACATGGGAGTGGCAGGGTTACATGGGAGTGGCAGGGTTGCCTTTGTTTTTCCATGTTATGGAGGCCTTTGGAGCAGTGAAGCTTTCCGGGGGCAGGTTTGGCACTCTCGCAGGGTGTGAGACTGACTGTGTGGATGGTTGTTCCAAAGGCCATACTTGATCATTGATAATCGTTATCCAATCAGTTAACTCGTGTGGAATTAACTCGACTGATTGGGTTTGTGTGTGAGAATGTTAATTGTTTGATGTTGAGTAATTGTGATTGGGTGAGTGAATGATGGACGGGTGATTGCCTCACGAGTCCCACCTGAGCCAGGCAGAAAGTAAGCCTATTTAAGAGCAGGTGGGGTGAGTTAGTTTTTGTCTTGTCATTCATGTGTGTGTATATCAAGAGAGTTTGTCTTGTCTTTCATGTGTGCATATTGAGTTGTTGGTCTTGTTGGTCTTGTTGGGTAATGTCAGGAGGGACGTGCTATGTCGTGTGTGGTGTTTTCGCCACAAGGAGATTTCTGTGTCGGAGGACGTGGAGTCTCTGTGGAGTCTATATTGAGTTCTGTGTGCGTTTGTCTAGTGACTGAGTAGAGTGCTTCCTGTGGGTCTGGGAAAGAGAGAGGGCACACTGAAATAGTGTCTGCCGCTCACCCTCTGTGTGTTTCTGTTAAGAGACCTCGCACTGGGGCAGTGTGGTATTTCTGGACAATGCCCTGAGAACTCTCACCGAGTGGAGAGTGTCTCGGGGCTGGTTGCCAGAACTCTCACTGTGATGTGGCGTGCTCTCTGTGTGTTTGGGTCAAAAGAGAACTTGGACTGAAAAGTTAGTGTCTCTGTGTTCATGGGTTTGGGAAGCACTTGAAAAGTCACTGAATATGTGTGTGCCTGGTGAGGTTATTGTGTAACCAGACTGAAGAGACGCGGTGTCTTGTTGAGATGTGTGTTGAGTGTGTGTCGGGACAGTGTAGAGGTCTACCCTGTCCCGATAACTGTTGCTGCATGTTAAATGTGGATGTATGAAGGCGGTGTGGAAAGCCGCTGACTGTCTGTTTGTTGTGTGTTCAACGGAAGGGGATTCCCCCCTCGGAGGATGCAGGCTTTCATTTATTGTTTATTTTAGTTTGTTGTTTTAGTTAGTTGTTATCGCCCGAAAGCTTCGCAGCAAGTAGGGTGAAGATTTTGTGTTTGTGTTTGTTTTATTTAACCTGCTCTCCCACTGTTTCTCTCTCCCGGGTCCGTAGACCGGCAAACCTCACTCCTCTGCCAGTTCTTACCATCGACTGCTCTGCTCCAGTCCAGGGATTGTCACATGGCGTGTGACATCATGATAGGTGGCTCACAGGACAACAGCGTCAAGCACAGCTTAACAGTGGTCGAAGTAAGGAAGTCTCAGTTTCAACTGTGAAGAGAAGACTTCGAGCTGCAGGTTTGACAGGTCGAGTGACAGTAAGAAAGCCATTGCCAAGAGGTCAAAATAACAAAGAGGCTTGCCTGGGCCATGAAGCACCACTAGTGGACTACTGAAGACTGGAACCCATGTTAACCCATTACTTGTTCCCTGATATTATAACTCTAAAATTTATATTATTTTTCAGTTTTTGGTAACCTAAACTTTTCTTTTTTTAACCTCTGACAGTTTATCGCTTACCTTTGTACCATTTCAGGTTATTCACTGGACTTGAACTGCTTAAATTTCTGTAAAAAATGGGGGTGTTCTAAAACTTTTTACTGGTAGTGTATATTCTGTAAACAATGTGTATCGAGATTTTCTGTGGCTTGTGCTAGTAAATTTCCACTTTGTACCTTCTGCGGAAAGCATGTATTAGTCTCTGCCGGAGTTATTTTTGTAATGAACAGGATGTTCCCTGGGAGTTGCTCATACACAAGGCCGGCATATCTGTCACCATGACCCACACGAGAACTCTAGTGCATAGCTCTCAGGAGTGAAACCACCAGCATCCCTTAGGTGAACAGGATGTTCTTTGACTGATTGTCTCGGAGAAGACAATCAGAGTTTCTGCCAATACAACACCTAGACCTTGACCAACTGTTGCTAGGCAGAACTGTTCAAGTTATAAGTGGCCTATCTCCCGGCCCACCTTGTCACTCCGACGGGGAGAACTAAACCCGTATTGGGCACATTCATACTACACCACACCCATCCAACGCCACGGACACACAACACGGAACAACAAAAGGCAAAATACGGTGGAGCCCCCAGCCACGCCACAATACCGATGGGGAACTGCCACAAAAACAAGAAAATAGATTTTTTAAATCCACACAACACACACAGGGAAGGGTCGCCACCAGGCTGGTCCGTGAAGAGATACGGCGCCACCTCCACTTGGGGTTCCCAGGCTCGCGGATCCCTTCACTTTCACCACAGCTTCTCATCCCATTTGCCCAGGTCAGATCTGTAAAACACAGTTTGGTTTTGGGGGAAAATCCCCCAAATCAGCTCCAATGCCACCCTCAGTTCCTCACTTCCCATCTGCTTTGGGTTGTCCACAGTCTCCACAGACACTCCGCCACAGAAAGGAGGTGCTCCTTCTCTCTCCCAGGTCCCTGGACTCTGCCTCATCCCCACCGTCGACTGGTAGGTATCCCGCCGTCACACTAACCACACAAACATCTAGTGATGTTACGTCTGACACCGAAGCTCCGATGCCTGCTTCAAAACTCACAATCATTTCAACTGAACCACTGCTTGCTTGCTTTGTTAAGAAAATGATCACGTGAAATATGACCTCCGAAGCAAACATTGCTTTGTTCCCCCAGTGAATCACATGACTGGTTTGATTCGCTGCGTACCGGGAGTCTTTCTGAAAGATGTTCCAGGTAGAGGGGGCAGCGTACTTAAATGCTTTTTTGCCCAGCTCAGTGCGAGCACGAGCACGAGAAAGCAAAGCATCTTGGGAGCGCAGGCTATAATGGCCTTGAGGCATTACTATAATTAGTAAGGCCTTGAGGCATCATTCTAAACTGCCAATTACCAAATGGCGTGGTAAAAGCAGTTTTGGGTCTGTCGTCTTTATCTACTTCGATTTGATAATAACCGCTTTTAAGGTCTAATACAGAAAACCACTTCGAGCCAGAGAGCAATGAAAATGTCTCCTCTATACGAGGAAGTGGATAAGCATCCCTATTTGTGACTTTGTTTAGTCGCCTGTAATCCACTACCATCCTAAGTGTCCCATTCTTTTTACGGACCAACACTATAGCGGAGGCATATGGGCTACTTGACTCTTCAATTATCCCAGTGGACAACAATTCATGAAGATGGTTTCTAAGATCTTCGAAATCTGCTGGTGAAACACGTCGTGTCCTTTCTTTAAAAGGTGACTGCTCAGTAAGTTCAATTTTGTGTGACACACCAGGAATGTGTCCAACATCCAAGTCATGAGAGGAAAACGCCTGCTTCGCCTCCCCGATAAGTCTAGATACCATATGCTCTTTAAAAGCCTCAGGCACTGGGGATCCTGCCATCATTGCATTAAAATCCACTGACTCTAACTCTTCCTTTCACAGGTGTGTTTATGTGCACAGTAGTGGCAGGATCTTTGTTTAGAGAAAGCCCACCTTGGGCTGGATCCTTGCAGCCTATCTCTCTCACCCAAGTTACCTCCATGCACTCAGCTACAATGCGCTTTGGTTGAAGTGTAATCTCATGTCCCGAGATATTCTGAACCATAAGTTTCACTTTTTGATGGGACCTGGGTGTCACCTGTAATAGTTGATTATACACCACTAAACCTCCTGGGCAAGAATACGTTTCAGATTCAGTTAGTAGTGCTTGGAAACCCTTTGTATTGGCCGAAATGTGAAAATTATCTTGAATTATTTCACTTCATTACTAGCAAGAGTAATAGGTGACTGAGATTGGAGCCTGACTTGCATTGCATTTACATTGCCTTGATAATTGCTTTGGCTTGCAAGATAACTAGAATAAGCCACCACCCACTCAGGTTGCATTTGTAGCTGCTGCCAGTCTCTACCACCACTCTTTTCTTGACAATCCTTCACAAGAATTTTCAGTACATTCATCCCCACCAGAAATGGCATATTACTATTGTAAGGTTGATCTGGGCAGATAAGAACTAACACATTAAACTTGGATCCTGTACCACACGTGTTCATCGGAAACCGTAATTCAACTTCAACATAGCCCAAATAGGGGACTACTTGCCCTGCTGCACCCTCAATAAGTAACAGCTCATTAACAGAATACAATTCCCTATGGCCTAAATTCTGACGATAAAATGACTCTGATAAGCAGGTAACCTGAGACCCTGTGTCTATTAAGCATTTACACTGAACACCGTCCAAATAAGCTAACCCCTCACATGAATCTCCCACCAGCCCTGCAGGGATTGCTTCAGATGCATTTGGCTCAGAACTATGATGCCGCAGGGAAGCCGAGAATGATTGGACATTTTGCATATCGCGAGCCTCTGTTGGAGAGGACTCAAGTGGCTGTAACAGCAACATTTTACTCTGTGGCGAGTGATCAACTTCTGTTGCACTAGCGCAGCATTTTCAGGGTTTGAGCAGCGTTGCCTGTGGTGATCATCCTGACCGCACTGATAACAGAACCCCTTTTGTCTCCGAGAAACCTCATTGTAGGATCCTGAATTATTCCCTTTCGCCTTACCCTTGAAGAATACCCTGTCTGACTTTGGACCTCCTTCACCATTAGCCTTGAGTCTAGCTAACTCTCTTTCCAAACTTTCCACTTTGTCTGACAGTGAATTCTCCGGGGAGGAAATATGCGTTGCATTACTTAAAATCAACGGATCAGCGGCAACATGCACACTGCTATGAGCTTTCAAAGGACCATTTCCTAGATGACGTTTCTTTCTACCTTCTTTTGACTCCCTCTCTGCCTCAAACGACCTCACCAAAAACAGAAGCTCAAAGTATGTCACCTGTTATATAATCCCTCAGTTTCAGTTGGGTTATTAAGGAATCGTCCCAGCAACCACGCACAAACTGCTTTAACAACTGCAAGTCAGGATTTCCTGTAGTGAGCCCTTTGCGTTTCACTACTCTCTGCATGAGTGTGTGAAGCCTGTGTAAGTAATCTGAGCATTTATCTCCGTTATTCTGATAAGTCTCAATAAACTGGATATATAACTCTTCACCATTGGCCACACTACCATAAGCCTTTTCCAATACCATGAAATAAGCTTGGGCATCTGCAACATCACCAACATATAATGCTGTGTTAAGAGGGGGCAGCAGGCTATCCAGGATTTTACGTCTTTTATCATTGGCAGAGAGCTCTGGATCATTCATCACCTGTCTAGCCTGCACTCTCCAGGTTTCAAAATCTCCTTCCGCGCTGGGTTTCGGAGTTAAACCTGAGAATGTACACACTCGATGAGATTTGTGATATGTGAAGATCTGCTTATCGTGTTTAACCACATGCTCCACAATAACCCACTGCACCTCTTCAGGGATGCTACTATAAACCTTATGGGGCATGTTGGGACTATTATCCCCAGTAGACTGATCCAAATCAAAAGTAACTCTGGGAAGTGGTGTGGAGGTGGCTAACAAACCCTTGGCCCCCACTCCTCCCAGCTAGACGTCCCCGCCGCCCGTTTACTTAACTCTATAACATCACCCTTGTGAGCAGCAATTACCTTATTAATATTCTCCTGAACTTCCCTTACCATATCCTGAATAACATCAGTGAAAAACTTATATTGCTTGCATAACTCCATGTTCTGTTCTAAAATAATCTCTGCGTGCCTTGAACCAACAGAAGATTATTTCACAAAAACCTCTGATAAGTCATTATGCCCAACATTCTTTAAGATAACTGGCGTTCGCAAATTTATATTGCTTGCATAAATTCTTCTGTAAAATAATCTTCGTTGAACCAACAGTTATTTCAAATCAGAATTTACCTCAGGGTCACCTCAGGGTCAGATATGATATTATAGGACTGTGTGTTTGTGAATCAATCAATCAAGACACAAGACAGTTTCAATTTTATATAACTATATTGTATTTAAAAACCTAGTCGTAGAACAACAATATTTCCCATCATTAAGATGACTCGAATTACCCGATACATATTAGTAAGTACAGACATGAACCTCACAACAATATTCGGCAGCGCTGCAACCCCAGTTGTGCACAACTCCCACAGGAACAAAATAATAAACGGGAAAACCTTTCGTCGGGGCCCGTAACTGGAACAGTCCTACGTTAAAATCCCGGAAACACTTTGTGGCTTACAGTTCCCAAGTTCACCCATTGCATCCAGGTTTCCTCAGGATGCGGAGCGCTCTTCATTCCCGTCCAAGGGGTGAACAGTGGGATGGTCTGCGAGGAGCGAAATGGCTGGATGCTGCAACCTTGATGCAACGGAGCTGATATAGAAAAGGCACCGCTCAGCTCTTGCTCACAGTCAGAATAATCTTGAAGACTGCCAGCTTCGCGGGATATACTACGCTGAAAACCCACCCACACCTGACCTTTATCGTTTACCTTTTCCTTCCCGCCCTTTTAATAGGGCCGTACCAACTAAGCAGACAATTGGACCGAACCACTTCTATATAATAGGGGGGTTACAACTACATGCATCCACTAATAACCAAAACGAAAAGAAAAAAGAATCCCCAAAGCAACCAAAACTAACAAACTAAACTATAAAAAAAAGTTGGTTGTATAAAACGGCCTGGCTACAATTACCTAACCTGTGGCTGGCTCCCTGCATTAGCAACCAATCATTCAATTATTTAATAATTCAATGTAGAGAACCCGCGAAAACTGCTGGTACTATCGCATGACAGCTGTGTACCGGGTCTCTGTGGTACTTCTCCCAGCGCTGTAATAAAGACTCTCTCTCAACAGCTGACTTTTGCATTTATTAAGGTTGTGGAAACAAAGGGATGAATTTTGACTCCACTACAATTGGCGTCACGAACACGATACTCAGTATAGATGGCGTTTGACTTGTTGATGAGTATAAGAAAAATAACTCAAGGAGGAAATCCCCAGCGGTATATTTCTGAAGTCAGCAATGTTTAAGAAAAAAAGTGTGCAAGTCAAGAAAGAGCTTGGGCTGGATAGAGGGGGAGATGATGGCGGTGTTAAAAGAAAGGATAAACTTAATATTACTACTGTGGATGTGCCGGGCCAGATACAGATTATTTAGTTTTTACAGAAATGGGAGAAAAAGATTATCATGCATCAATGCTTGTGACGGAGCAGATAGAGTGGCTGGATAGGCAACTGGAAAAAAAATAGAAAATAAAATAAATAGTGTGTAGAATAGTGATGGCAGGGCTGACTGGATCACCAAGGGGGTTTGCCAGCGAACGATGAAGATATGAGCGTACGGAGAGCCGATGTGTGACATAGCTTCTGTTGTTTCCCGGAGGAGAGTTTACCCATTGAGTTTACCCATTGGGATTTAACCCCATAACTGTCACCGGCCTGCCGCTGGGCCATCTGTATCACATAGCACATTCTCATTTAAATATCACCGTACAGAAAATACGGACATGTGTTATGTGCACAGATTGGGTGGAATCTTGTCTTTTCAACTATGGATGCCAATTCACGTCAACTGCAATGTTGCAAAATAAATCGAGTGCCGATTCAAGGCAGGGCAGCTGTTTCTTACCTTTGGTGAAGTCTAGAGGTCCCAAAATATGACAGATAGTTGCAATGTGAATCCTGACCACCGTAAGGGTCTAACCAACAAAAGTAGACCAAACTGTTTTGTAACGAGAGCAAGCCAAAACGAAAGAGTTCCAATGTTTTCTATGCGCTTCATATTGCAACAGCAAAGATGTCATTCTCCTGGGTCTACAAGATATGTGAATATGTTTCATACAGGAAAGTGTTGTATCCTCATGATGGTATTTTTTTGCTACAAAATAAGCCCACACAATGTCATTCTCCGATAACTATTGGCCAAACAGACCCCCCCGAATGGCAACCAGCGCCACCAGTTATATGATGATGTGGCATGATCCAGGGGCATAATTGATACTACATCCCTCTATATGTTTCAGAGTTTTGGATGCTAAACTCTTTGAAGAGAGTACTTTCTCTTTGGATGTATTATTTGATTTTTGGACAATTATTTGATTTTAAATAGCACCAAAGAAGACCCGTTTCAACTGCCAGGATCCCATTTACGACTGGTGAGTAGCTACTGGTCAGCTAGTAGGCGAAAGTGCCAGCTCTATCACCAGAGACTGCTTTAATGACTGACACAACCAAAATAATCTATAGCTTTTCCTGTGTTGCCTGACTAAAGAACACTGACACTATAAATAGTTTTGTGCTATGAGAGCAGACAATTTCTTAGTTGACATATTGCAAAAGGCATGCATAAATTCCACAGGTATATCATAAAACGTGACTCATTTTTTGTTTTTCAAACATGAGATTCTACACAAGAAACAATAATGGAGGCTTTTATAGTTATGTTTGATCTTTGGTTCTTTGGGATGTGTTGTGTCCACGCTACTGGAGCTACAATGTGTTTAATTTCAAATGATATCAAATGTAAGCATGTGGCTATCACAGTTCTTCAGCTATGAACTGGTATCTTTGGGTATGTCCAATTAGGCGTGAATGCAAAAAATATGGGGTGATGGTTAAGGGGTAAAAAAATGAGATTATAAGGAGCCTGTTTCTAGTTCAAATACAGGAGGACTCCAGAATGTTGTACATCAAAACCCCTTCCCTCAATTGTGGCATTCTCTTAGCACTTTGGTTTGAAATTACACAAATTGCATTCATTTATTTAAAGTGTGCATTCTATCACGGTAAGAGTCGTCTCGTAAGTGTTGGTTACCCGGCATTAGATTTCGTGTTTAGCTTCTGCGTTCGCTTCCTGTTTCACTGGTTGCAGTAGCAGCTTACGCTACTTGGTTATCTTAATTAGTATCTTGTTGCTGTTGTTCCAGTGTTTATTAGTTTAAATCGCTGCTTAGAAGTTTATTTCAAAGTTGATTGATACTTAGTTGTTTCAATTGGTTTTATTGTATTAGGTGTAGCACCCGTGTCTGTAGTTGAGCTGTCCTTGAGTAGTGGGAGGAACCTGTGAGTTGTTAATTAGTCTCTATTGTTGTCAGGTGGCATTCGCCACTTAGTGCCTAGCACCACTCAACTATATTAGTAACCATAGTTGTGGAAATCGGCAGCTTTTCGCGGCAGCCTCCCCTTCCTAGCCTCCCCGCAGGAAGACTCGGCAGACAAAGACGAAGGTGTCTACCTGCAGGAGTACAAAGACTCGGCGGACAAAGACGAAGGAGTCTACCTGCAGGAGTACAAAGACTCGGTGGACAAAGACGAAGGAATCTACCTGCAGGAGTACAAAGACTCGGTGGACAAAGGACGAAGGAGTCTACCTGCAGGAGTACAAAGACTCGACGGATAAAGACAAAGGAGTCTACCTTCAGGAGTACAAACACTCGGCGGGCAAAGATGAAGCAGTCTACCTGCAGGAGTACAAAGACTCGGCCGACAAAGATGAAGGAGTCTACCTGCAGGAGTTCACTCTCTCCTCCTCCTTTGACTCACTCTGTCCTCTATCCACTAAACCTGCTCATCTCCGACCCCCCACCCCCTGGCTAACTGATTCCATTTGGGCTGACCGACTGAAACTGCAAGCAGCAGAAAGGAAATGGAGAAAATCCAGATCCCCTGTGGCTCTGACTGATTTCCACACACTCCTGGCTACCTTTTCCTTTAACCTCTCCTCTGCTAAGTCTGCATTTTTCCTTTCCAAAATTCAATCTTCTGTTTCTAACCCTCGAAAACTCTACTCTACATTTTCCTCTCTCCTCACCCCTCCTCCTCCCCCACCCCCCTCCTCTCTAACCGCGGATGACTTCGCATCCTTCTTTCGCGAGAAGGTTGATGACATTCGCAACTCCTTCCCCCCCATCCTCTCCCTCACCTAATTCTCCCTCACCCATCTCGCTACCTAAACCCCTCACCACTCTGTCCTCCTTCTCGCCCCTCCCTGACTCAGACATCCTTCAACTAGTTCACTCCCACCGTCCCACCGCCTGCCCTCTTGATCCCATTCCTTCCCCCCTCTTCCAGTCCATTGCTATGGACATCCTCCCCTTTGTCTCCAATGTCATTAACTCCTCTCTTTCCTCTGGCTCTGTCCCCTCTTCCCTCAAATGTGCTCATGTTGTCCCCCTCCTCAAAAAACCCTCTCTGAATCCTGCTGTCATTTCAAACTACTGACCTGTCTCTCTCCTCCCACTCCTCTCCAAAACATTAGACCGGGCTGTTTATAACCAACTGTCTGCTCATCTCCTACAGAACGACCTGCTTGATCCTAACCAATCTGGGTTCAAGGCAGGCCCCTCCACAGAGACTGCTCTCCTTGCGGTCAATGAGGCTCTTCACGGGGCTAAGTCCCAATCCCTTAGCTCCGTCCTCCTCCTCCTCGACCTGTCAGCAGCATTCGACACCGTGACCTGTGCCATCAAGACACTGCAACTAGTTCAAAATGCTGCCGCTCTTCTGGTGTTCAACCAGCCGAAGTTCACCCACGTCACCCCTCTACTCTCCTCTCTGCACTGGCTCCCCATCGCAGCACGCATCAGATTCAAATCACTGGTGCTTGCTTTTCAAGTGGCTAGAGGTACTGCTCCCCCTTTAAATTTAATTAAATTAGCATGCTATTACCAGCTTTCTGTTTACTTTTAAATTAAAATATTACACTCTTACACACCTCGGGTCGCTAGCTATTTTTTTGAGAAAAAACATAAAAAATAGATTTTCGACAATTTTGACATTTTGACTCTGGAAAACTGTTAAAAACAAATAGTTTGAGGAATAGCAGGTGGTTGAGCGCTTGAATTGAATGAATTAGAGCGGAGGTAATTCGACCTGGGGTATGCATTTAAGGGTTAAGCTTAATGAACCTTTGTTGTCCTTACGAAATGTAATGTGTGCTAGTGTTTATGGGGTTTTTGCCACAGTAAAAACTTGTGGCAAATGATTTATTTTTCCACTTTACTAGAAATATGTCCTTTCATCCTTCAGTAGAAAATGTATTTTCTCCTCCATTCGTGAATGGATTAATGAACAGACTGAGCCAGAGGTGTGAGGGCTTGTAGGGTTGAGGCCCAAATGCGACCAATGGGGAATAAGGATCAGGAACACTCCTGATTGTTCATGTAACTAAAACACAATCGGGAGCAAGGGGCGTTAACCCGCAAGAATCGCTACAGAAAATAAAACACAAACTCCCCGCGTATTACGAAATAATGACTACCCCTATAAAGGGCGAAACAAAAGCGGTCCGTGAACAGAACCGAACGATAGTAAAACCAAACAGAAGTCTCTGACATGTAGCCCAACACCACACGCAGAGGAAACAGGAAATAAAATAACTTGAGTCGACCAAACAAAATCAGAAAAGCTAGACTTCCGTAGAAGTGGCGAGAAAGCTAAAGTTAAATGCTTTTTCTAAATGCTTTTTCTAAATGCTTTTTCTAAATGCTTTTTCTAAATGCTGATACCGTACCGGCTTCAACGCCAAATGAAATAGACACTGAAGCACGGAGTAGTGAAAGCAGCGAACTGAAGTAGGCAGTGAACACCTGAAAACAATCCGCTGATTAGGTATGGAGATGAGCAGGAACGTACTCACGGAGTACGCCCACACAGGGCTAAACAGGCACTCAAACCATGACAGGAGGAGGCGTTGTGTAGGGTATTTTTGGTCTTTTGAATATCCAGTAATGTTTCTCAGTGTTGTACGTTGTAGAATAACACAGATTTTACATTTGACAACAACTTGTAGTGATTATCAGTTCTCATAATTGCTGGTGCTCAGTTTACAAATACTCATGCCCATTCTATTCTATTTTTCACGATTTGTGTCACGCTCCTAATTACCGTCTTTGTATCAGCTTTACTCTGTTTTGTTGGGAATAACTCTCCAGGGGGGATATACTGTACTTTGTATGATGACATTATGACTAATATGACCAATATGATATGGCTCTATGATTCTGGAAATCCTGTTTTATAAAGTCCAAAAGGTCCACTGACACTCAATGTACAGCTGTTTTACAGCAGAAATGGTTTGGCCCTGATTTGATTTACAATACTTCTCCTGGGCCGAGAATGTAAAGAAGCCCTTGGGTGTGTCAAGCTCAAATTTATAGCTATTTCCCAATTGTCACCGCTCCCACATCTTATTTAGTATCCCCTTTCATTTCCAAAGGCACCTTTGACCGTAAAACCCAACCTGTAATTACTTTGGGAACCTCAGGCTATCGAACTAAAGATGGGTTAATGTCCATTATGGATTGATGTGCCCATGAGGCCTGACTGCTATGTACCTGTCACACCCTGAAACCATTAAACAACTCCGCAGTATAGAAGGTACAGACTGGAAGACAGTCAAATTGCCATTCAAGTAGACCCCACATACAATTTTGTTTTGTGACAACCCGGCCCACTATTTGTATGGCGGATTAACATGTCTAGTCCCTAGCCCTATATTTTGTGCAGAAATCCTCCATGACCTACATTACATTTTACATTTTAAACATTTAGCAGAGCGACTTGCAAGATGCGCATTAATACATGGTAAGTTCAATCATTGTTCGCGTAAGAGATCAGTGTAATAATACAGTAATAAATATAATGTTAGCAGCTGCATACCATGCCTGTAACACATGGAAGGAAAAGTTAGTCAATTTTTATTTTTTATTTTAAAGACAGTCTTAACCATAGATACATATAACAAAATGCATTATTTAAACATGTACGCAGTAGTGATGACAATTAGTACAGAATAAGTGGTAGTGGAGTCTGAAGAGGTGGGTTTTGAATCTCTTGCGGAAGATGGCCAGTAATTCCTTACCAAGTGCAAAAGAGTTGAGTGTCATCTGCATAGCAGTGATATGAAAAACCACAGGCAGAGATAACTAAGCCAAATGACTTGGTATACAGGGAGAATAGGAGGGGGTCTAGCACCGAGCCCTGCAGGCTCTGTTAAAGAGGATGTGGGGAGAGGAGAGGGATCCTCTCCAAGCCACCTGGTAGGATTGGTCAGCCACGTATGATTTAAATCATGCCAGTGTAGCGGGTGAGCTCTGGTATGTGAGGGCCCGCTACAGAAAATGACATGGATAAGAATGTGATTAGTTCCCGGAGTTAGAGACTTTAGTTAAATCACTCTCTTGTTGCATTGAGATCCCTCGGTTCAAAACTCGCTGCAGGCAGAACCAACTGAGGAGGAGGACGGAGCTGAGTGATTGAGACTTTGCCGAGTGGGGAGCCTCAGTGACCGCAAGCAGAGCAGTTTCCGTGGAGTGGTCTACCTTGAAGCCAGATTAGTTGGGTCATTGCAGGTAATTCTGTAGGAGATAGAGACACAGTTGATTATATACAGCTCGTTGTAATATCTTGGATAGGAATGAGAGGAGAGGGCAGAGGGGACAGAGCCAGAGGAAAGAGAGGAGTTGATTATATTGGAGACAAAGGGGAGGATGTCCATAGCGATGGACTGGAAGAGGGGGGAAGGAATTGTTGTGAGATGTCAGAGTCATGAAGGGGTGAGAAGGAAGACAGGGAGGCGAGAGGTATGGGTTGTGAGATGGGTGAGGGAGGGTTAGGTGCAGGAGAAGTTGGGGAGAAGGAGTTGCGAATGTCACTGACCTTCTTGCGAAAGAAGGATGCAAAGTCATCCATGGTTAGAGAGGAGGGGGGTATTGGAAGAGGAGGGGTGAGGAGAGAGGAAAATGTAGAGAACTCCTCTGCCAGTTCCACTGGTTCCACTATAACCTCACCAGGCACACACATATTCAGTGACTTTTCAAGTGCTTTATTCTACATTATGTTAAACTGTCCAATGAATTATGGTGCCTGAAAATGGGGGGGGACTATGCACAAAGGGTTCTATAATTTCTAAATGGTTGTATCCTTTCAAACTCAAAGTGCTAGAATACAGAACCAAAATTACAAAAAATGTGTCACTGTCCAATGAATGATGGTGCTCACTGTATATATATATGTGTGTGTATATATAAAGCATATTTTTAAAGCATTTAGCATTTTAAAAGAATTTGAACATTTCTAGATATGGGATATTCACCTCACTTTCATTTTGCAATTGGCTGGTTGTCCCTTAAAAGCATGGAAGGCAGGCCCAAAGTAGATTCAATTCAAACTAGCCCAAGCTTCAAAGCAAGCAATGCAATGCAAGCCAACACTAGGGCTCCATTGAAAAACAATGCCTTCCGCACATGCAACACTTGGCTGAAGCCCCATGTGAACGTACTGTACCTTTAGGCCTGCATCCATTTTAGAGCCGCAGTTGCTTTATTTTATTTATTTCTTTATTTAACCTTCATTTATCCAGGAGAACAAACCCAGTTGAGATTGACATCTCTTTTTTTAAGGGGGACCAATTTTATCAGATCCTGTACAATGGAGACACAGACCAATAAAAAGTACACCATTGTATTTAGCAAAATAAATGCAGTTATGGCACTTTACCAATATTGTGATTGATTCATATCATTAATAATCACTAATATTAACCAATAATACATTGGTTAGCCATTATACATATACAATACATTAATACATGTTCAATTTGATCATTTGCATTGTTTCAATTACTATGCAATTTAACATTTCATTAAAGTAAAATGATGTAAATTGAGTTGTAAGATGATTCATTTAACTGATCTATTTAAATAATGAAATAATAATAATAATAATGCTATCCACCAACATTTTAATATAAATTACAAGTTACAATAACAGTTGTATGAACATATTGTAGTTTGACAAGTTCTTATACAGAGTGCACCCTGTCATTAGTAACCCTCATATTATTATGCTTTCCTGCCTCCTTCCACTTACTGCCCTGCCACTAGAGGCAACTAGTCTATGTTGTCCATGCACTTAATTTTCTTCAGAATTACTACACACTGCACACACTAACAGATATTTCACTCTACAATGTGTGTAAACAGTAGCATGCATATTGTGGCAGCCCAAAGGGTTGCCCCAGAAAATGGCTGCCTGGCCTCCAACACATGGCAGCCATTTTCACTACATTTCCCAGCAGACCACAGAAACACCTGAACGAAGTCAGGCAATGGGAGCTAACGACCAGCTGAAGGCCATTGCAAGGCCTATTTAAAGGTCTCGCTCCCAGAACCTATCGAGAGGAGTCGGAACGTGGTTGAGAAGGAGTTACTGTGAGTGTGTTTGTAGAGAGAGAAAACTGAAGTCGTATGACCAGCCAGTGTTTTGGAAAGGATTTGGAGAGAGTGTTTGTGGAATTGTTTTGTGTTTGAAATTGGATTGCTGCTTTGGATTTTGACAACGGACTGGTTTACGAAACTGACTTGGAACGGACATCGACAACGAGAAGGATTGCGGACTTTGTGTGTTTGTATTCCCCTGAAGACCCCACCCTTTGTTTTGTGTTGTCTAGAGTTTATTTATTAAATTATTGTTTTTGTTCTGAATACTGCCTCCTCTGTGTTTTTGAACTTGCCTACGCCCTCTGCAAGGTCCGTGCGTGTCGCCCAACCCCTGGGGACACCACAATATGTAACTATTTCAATTTCAAACCCACACTACCGCAAGACCCATTTAGCCCATTTTGGCCTCCCACGCTAGTCCACAACTATCTGAGAGAGGAAGAAGGTGGCTGTAAAAATGTGATGTGGAATACCTGCCTTTACTGGTTCACCTTCCCACTTGGATGGACACCTGCAGGTTGGGTATTGAGACTCGTATGAAAAAGCTGGATTGCGGCATGTTAATATTATATGCATGCACACCCAGTGAACACCAATGGCATGACCCTTATCTTATGAAAAGGTGGAGCTCCACTCACATGTGATTATTCAGCTGTCCTCTTGTCCCATGCACCAGCTACATATTGTTCTACACTTGGAAAATGAATTCTCTGTTTTTCCTGCTCTTGCTGCAATAAACTGCAGGTGTCTACAAGACAACATCCCCTGGGAGCTCCCTCATACCTCAATTGTTTCACATCTACACCATATGTATGTGTGATTTAATACAAAAAGACAATACCCCTCCTAACCGATGGCACAGGAAAGGCAGTCAAGCATATGATATGGAAAACAGGTGTAGGCCTACCAGCCCACCGACAAACTGATGAGATGCAATTATGCATCTTAAAACATAATTATTCTGTTCATTGACTCAATCTGGCTTCTGCTGCGCTGCTGTTCTATCATACACTTTTTTCATACTCTTTTGTTTTTTCAGAAAAAAACACACAGGTACATTTATAGACCATGTTTTTATTTTATTTTAACCAATTTAGGATGTCTAATAGCAGGCACGTGCACAGATAGGGCCCAAGGGGGGCTTGAGTCCCTGCCCTTTTGCCCTCAGAGTCAAAAAGCACCTTTTTTTGGCTGGTGTTAATTGTATTTAATTTTTTCTTTATTTGTTATTAAAATTCTATCAAATATAAAGAGGGAAATGTATTATAGTATCCACGAAAAAATACACCTTATCAATTTAAAAAGTACTCCGCTCTCCAACACCCCCCCCCTTCCAAATGATTTATTGCGAATACAACTTGTCATGAAAAGCACCCCATCCCCAGCTCCAGTTTGGTTATGGTGAATTATATCACTCAGGTAGGCACTGTTTTAATTATGAAATCATGATTAAACAACACTTACTTACTTTTTATGTTATATATCGGTAAAAAAAAACTGAAGTAGGTCAGTAGGACTTCCCACCTTCACGCTGTAATTTCGTCATTACTAGCCGGTACTCGGGGGAAAGTAAGCTAGTCTAATTATCATTAAAACGACGTTATCTCCGTCATGCAAGACAACTTACAAATATACAATTAATTTCTGAAGCAGGTAGTTAGGTTTTGCAAGTTTAGTGTAGTCACCCCCTTTTCTTTATAGCCAGTTTTCTAAAAACATGATGTTTAAAAGTTTATTATTGTTTGGGCATGTAGCAGTGTGTTTCCCTGTTAAAATAAAAGTTTCAATCAATCAATCCATTCTCATTGGGAAATAAGAAGCAGCATAAACACTGCTAGAAGAGGCAAATACACCTGTCTCCAATGAAAGGCAAAATACTTACTTATAATGAAAGGTAAAACAGGTCCCATGTTATTAACATAGTGTGTGATTATGGATGGCGGCGGTGTGGCAACATCGGGGTGGGAATAGTGTGTGTCGGTGGGGTGAGTGCACTTTTTTTTGCTTGAGCCCCTGCCTCCCAAAATGTCTGTGCACGACCCTGTCTAGTAGCAGGCCCGTCTCATTACTGCAATGTCCAATTTGGGAGATCGAAGAGGAAGTCTCTCTTGGGGCATATTGCGAACCACTGCTCCTTTTCACTCAGAAATCCACCAGCTGCAGAGTCATTGTTTGGGAAGAGTGCACATAATATGCAGCTGCAGGTGCTCAATTAACCAGAGGAGTTGCTCTTTCGCAGTGATATGGATGATGATGCAATGGCTAATTATGTGCTGCATTGGGTGGCTACAAGCCACTGTTGGCACTGGCGTGATCAGGATTTGATACCAGACTTTGGGGCTTGTCACGACATTTTACATTTTAAGCATTTAGCAGACGCTCTTATCCAGGGCGACTTACAAGATGTGCATTAATACATGGTAGGAACAATCATAGTTCGTGCACGAGATCAGTGCAGTAACACAGTGATAGACATCGTTGTAGGCAGCTGCATACTATACCTGTAACACTGGGAAGGAAAAGATCATTATTTAATTTTTTTCACTAAGCTGATAACCAGTTTTCTTTTTAGCAGAATAATCTATCAAGCCATCAAACATTGCTGACAAAACAATTTCCTGTTGCAAGAGACAAACAAAGTCACTAAAGTTGTACTATAAAATAAATTGGTACATGCTTGACATTGCTATCCTAAATGGTTACATAAAGCTCATAATACAAAGATGAAATTGCGAGATTTCAGAGAGTCTCTATTAACGAACTTGATAGGTTGATAGGCAAACACAGAAATGGTAAAACCAACCCAGTAATCCACAATTATGAACTGGATCTCAGCCCCTACCGTCACGCTAACCCTGCTGGTGAGTTTTATGAATAACCCTTAATAAATGTTCCTCAGATTTTCCTCACAGTATTGAACCTTTTTTCAATTTTGATTTCCATTAAGTCATTTGAAGTCATTTATTAACAATAATAAGAACATTGCCTATGTATGGGGACAATAAAAATTAAACACCGAAGCCTTGGAGGTAATTACCTTTTGAGACATTAATTTTGCTGGTAGCAATTCAATCTGTTGTGTGTTTTCTCAGAAGGTGCCAGCTTAATGAGAAGCACATCCAAATCCAATAGGACCTGGCTGCAGATGGCACTACTCACAGGAGCTGGGCAACCTGAGTAGAAATGTGCATTGACTTTAGAATGAATCTGATTCCCTTTGAAGGTTTTTAATCAAGACAATGCTCAGAAGGAAAATTACTTCCCTAAGGCCTATCAGGTCATATAGATATGGATATTTTTTGCACATTGGGTTCTGCAATAACATTGTGTTTTCGACATTTGAAGTATGATTGAAGACGAATTTTGAGGTTAAAAATACATCTTTCCACTTTTCATTTGACATTTTTTATTCAATATTTTAATTTATTTTTGGCTTTGCAACTTTTTTCTTCAGCCCATGATGTCTGACCTGGTGTGTTGTTTCAAAGTCAGTGTTTCAAACAGCAGAGTACTTCTTGTGCAGGAGACAACATTCACAATCTCTCCCAAGTTTCTTCACAAACAATGTCAACTTAAATTGGTATTGTCTACTAGATCCAAGATCATCCTCGAAGTCCGATTACTGAACACAAATGCTCTTTCAAACAAACTCCTATCGACGGGAGCAAAGCAGCAACCGATCTGTGTTGACAGTTTGCAGGTCCCCATTCTGACTGCCATTCAAGGTTGAGGGGTGCAATAATGTTACTTGACTACTCATTCCCTGCTGTGTTTGATTGTTTCCCCCCCACATCCTGTTTTGTTTTCCACCAGCTTCCTTGACCTAATTAAGGGGTAGCCTGGTATAAGCGTTCCCCTGGTCTGGGCAGCCATATGACACGTACACAGTTCAGATAGATCTAATATATTAAAAAATGTTGTATATCACCTTTCATACAACTCATTGCACTCACAAGTTCTTCACAAAGAACATTAAACAATAATAAAATAAAAGACAAACACCATAGTGAAAACGATTCTCAGCACAAACAAACATAGTAAATTATAATGTCAAAATAATCAAGAAAAAAAAAATACTGAAAGGGCAAAGAAAAAAATTACAGTACAAATAAAAATAAGATACAAGATAAAATAACAATAAAAGTAATAAAAGCAAAAGCAACACAGACCAACTAAAAGCCAACTTAAAATGTGTGTTATCAACTGACTTTTAAAACTTGCGATGTTTGGTTCATCTGTGATATGCAGAAACAGTCTATTGCATTCTGGGAGCATAGAAGTAAAAGGAAGCTCCACTTGTCCTTTTGTAGTTGAACCTTTGGATACAGGGAAGTCTAGCCTCTTCTGATCTGAGGACATGTTTGGGCTGATACCCTTCCAAAAGGTCAGCAATATACTCCAAGCCATTTCAAGCTTTAAACAAGTAAACTCGTTTTAAAATCTGTGCAGTACTGGGGTAACATGAGCTCTCTTCCTTGTTTTGGTCAGTAATCATGCAGGAGCATTTTTAACTAGTTATCTTTCAATACTTGGTTTTGGAAGGCCCGAAAGAAGTGCATTGCCATAATCTAGTTTGCTTGAAACAAATGCATGTATTATATGATATGTGTTCTAACAGGCAGGGGCAGGAGACTCCCTGACAAAGACAGTTATAGTCAAAACCTGCAGATTTCCTAAATGAATGCCAAATTAATATAAAATAATAATATTTATTTTTATTAATGTACAGAAGAATGCCTTTGGTTTTTTGTTGATTTGCAACAGTTTCCTGACTGAAATATCTTTAATTATTCCGTGTATTTTGGGCTATCTATATTTTTACTAAACTAAACACAGACAGTAAAACTGCTTTAATTCATTCATTTCAAAATAAGCTATTTTAATTACTGTAAACATGATAGAATTAGAAATGATGTGTCTTACCACTGCCTTCAGTGTTTCAGTTCACTAAACGTGGTACTTATTGCACTGACACATGGATATGGAGCCAGGAGGAGTTTTGAGTCTGATGAATGTAAGCTATTTGAAATTCATCGGTTGAGATTTTATACTTTCCATGTTTAAATTAAATACAAAGAAATGTGTTTGTAGGTGGTCTTAAACATTACATGTATTTGCTCTGAAACAACATGACCATAGGGGTCAACAATACTGACTTACTGCAGCCACTAACATTGAGACCATGGAATCATGAAAGATAACCTGTGACCCCGCCAAACACTTTGTCACCTTTAAAAAAAAGCAATTTGTAATCACAACACTTCATTCTTGGAAATGAGGCTGGTGAAATAGATTCAAATGGTTTTGTATACATTTTCTGTTTTATAGAAGCCACATATGGTTATTCCAGGATTTCAAAAAAGTCATTTGATTACCTCTTTGCAATAAAATAAAAATGAACAGTTCACATATTTGACTTTACTTTGAAGCTGGTCGCATTACAACTCAACTGGACAATATCAACACAGGAATAATGTGGGGTGAGCTTCTGTTTAGTCTGTGGTGAGTAGTAAAAATTGAGATTTTTGAGATGTAAAAGTTCTACAGGGGAGAGGCATAATTTGCAAGGCATCATGCTGTATATGACCAATGTATGCAGTTTTTATCCCAGAAGAAGATAGCTTTGATACTTGCAATGCCTTGGGATTTTAGGTTATTTTGGGAAGATAGATGAATAAGATATGTGGTCTATCACTGTGATAAAGGGGGCCCTGACAGTGAATTCAGCAACCCAAATGAGGGGAATATACCTTACCCTGAAATAAGTTCTCCACTTATTCATCTAGAATGTCCAAACTGGACAACCCACACTTTACCAGGAAGAAGACTGTCAATGCTGGGGGAAAAGTGGAGGGGTAAGCTTTTAGCAAGTATTTTGTTTCTGTATTAAATCCTCGATGTGGCTTGGAACTTGAACGATGACTCATGGGTAACCATTAAGCTGCCTGTATGTACAGACAGTGTGCACAAAGGATTATTCATTAAGACAGCCTGCAATTTATATAAAATAAGCAATAGCAAGAAACTTCAGCTCTGAAATTTAAATGCAACATACAGTAACCAAAATAGACTGCTGCAATTATACCACCGGCAATGAATGAACCTTTTCCTCTAGGACCGTTTGTGACAGACTTTTCTCAGGAAGGGCACAGTGCAACAAGTTTACAATTGCAATTGCAACAAGTACAATTTTGTAGAGTCAAAAATATTAAAATATGATTTTAATGGTGCTGGGGTAGCATATAATCAGTTAGCAGACAGCAAATAATTTATGTTTTTCAATGGTCATGAATTATTCAGAATGTAAATGTCATGTTCAAGCTGGAATATGAGAAATTCAGACCCAGAAAAAGTTAAACTGCAGAATGATAGAATCTTGCAGTCATTTTTAACTGCACAGCAGTCATATTCACCATCCAGAATAAAGGATTATTTGAATAAATCAAAAAGGAATGCAGCAATTTAGAGAAATGTATGGGGCAAATGGAATTTTGACAATTCTCAGCCAGTTTGTCCTTTGGAGGTTCATGTTTAGCTAATGAGTGTCTTGCCCTAGTGTGGTTCTTTTTTATGTCCTCACTAAGCCAGTCTGGCAACCATGACTCTCACACTCACTGTGCTGAACCAAGCTCCAGAGAGAAGAGAAGAAACAGAAGAATGAGTCTGTTTGGCCATGGTGAACTAATGTTACTATACTGAATGGAATCACAAACCTATCCCTATAACTTTTTTGAAAATGTGATTTTGTCCCTACCATTTTCACAATAAATAAAGCAGGATAATTTAGCCAAGAGCACCTTGCGGAATCTCTGGCCACTTCTCGGAAGTGTAGGCATGTTCTACCATCAGTGGAACTAAGGCAGAGATTTGTTGATTTGGGTTTTGCAAGCTGAAGCGTCTACATAATTTGAAAGCTAGAGAGGACTTTCTTTCACACAGCTGGATGTATAAAGTATTCTCAGTATACTTCAGCAGTTCAAAATGTAGAATAAAAGAAAGATAGAAATGTCTTTCTTCTTATAGACATTCTGGCATATTTTCAACACAATGTCAGTGATGAATCAATGTGTTCATTTTGTATTCATGTAGCTATGTCAGAATTGAATTTGTAGACTAATCAGTCATTTTTCTAGGTGAGCAATTTTGTGGACAATCTGTATAGCTGGCTAGCCAGCTATCTAAATAAAACTGCTAATGCTTGCTAGCTAGCATGATAGAATAGTTTAGCAATTTTGCTAAGAATAAACTCACTGGAACCAATGCCTACTTTTGCTTTTATTGCCGAGCTACTGTCGTACACATGAATTATCCTGAACTGGAGCTAGTGAGTGTTTTACATAAGTTACTTACTTCTGTGTAACACTAGCATCCGAAGCCACATCGCTTATTTCCTCGAACATCAAAATCAACCATTGTATTTAGCTTAATCAGTAATGCTTTTTCCCCGACTGAAAACACATTTGCTTCCTCCTTAATCAAATGTAGAGGTAAACAGATGGGAAACCGTAACCATGTAACCATCAGAAAGCGTGCAAAATCAGACATTGTCACCCGATTTAACCACAATCACTCTATTAAATGAAGCACTTTGTAGTGTTTCATATGACCCAATTCATATGAGCCTATGTGGCACCCAACGCAGCACACAGAGGGTTCTGAGGCCTTTCAATGGTGATTCCGACCTATTCGTCAATGAGTCGTTGTGGGAGTTAGTGTCCAAATTGTGCTTGAAATAGGTGAGTGCATTTTTGTCTGTTAAAAATCATAATCCCAAATGGTGATGTAAGTTACTTCTAACAGGTTTTCTGTTTTATTTTCTGTTTTACCAATAAAACTAATTCCATCTCAATGTAGATGCATTTTGTTTGGTGAGGCCTTTCAACGGTGTAACTTACATCATTGTTTTGAATACCTTGATACTCCACAATCTGGTGGAATCAGCACTTGACCAGCATTTGTCCCATCTCATGTCCCAGGCAAAACCAGAGACTTAATACTGGATTATTACAGCAGTTTCAGTCTGAGAGTCACCTCTGGGACAACTATATCTGAATGGCACGGGCTTGAGAAAGGAATTATCACAGGCTGCACCATTTCAGTAATCCTTTTTGCCCTAGCCATGATAAGCTGGTCAAGTCAGTTGAAGTGGAGTGCAGAGGCCTTCTGTCCAAGTGTGGTGTGTGACATCCCCCTATATGAGCCTCATGAATCACCTGACTGTTACAACATTATCAGTACCAGTGAGCAGGTGAATCCTACAGGGACTGGACGTGCTTATCACACGGGCAAGGATGAGCTTCAAGTCAATAAAATCAAAGTCTCTAGTGGTAAAGAAAGGAAAAGTTGCTGATAAGTTCTGCTTCACCATTGGTGATACACCAATCTGTTCTAATACGTAGAAGGTGGTCTAGAGCCTGCTAAAGATGTCTGACTGCAGTTTAAGGGACACAGCCTGTATTTAGACAACCAACCAGGAGCTGGAAGCTTGGATGGCAGCAGTGGACAAGTCTGGACTGCAGTACAGGCAGTCCAGTGACCCTAAAGTCTCCCTAGCTGGCACAAAGGTGAGGACTGTGTGAAACTGGAGAGCGCAAGATGTAGTCAAGGAGGCTGAGTCAAAGCTGCAGCACAACATCCTGGTTTGAACTGTCACTGCTGGTAAAGCAGGCCTGGGTCCCTACAACAAGGCCCAAGGCACAGACAGCCGCAAGCTAATCCAGGAGGAAGTGTGAGCAGGGGTGGAGGAGGTGCGGGCCAGCAGGATGGTCAGAATGCAACAGCAAGGAGCATGGACGAGATGGGAGCCGGCGATGGACCGTAAGATCTCTTGGCCCAAACTTGGGAAGGCAGAGCCTCAGTGTATCATGTTCAAATCAAATCAAATCAAATCAAATCAAATTTATTTGTATAGCGCTTTTCACAATTTAATTGCCACAAAACGCTTAACATAGGAGGAACCCAGGCCTAGACCCTGCCCAAAACCAAGCCTAAAGGCAACAGTGGCAAGGAAAAACTCCTGTGATAGGGAGAAACCTTGGGAGGAACCAGACTAAAAGGGGGAGAGCCAATCCTCTTCTGGCCGGCACAGGGTGTGTCCAAAAAAGACCATATCATGGCCAGTCCAAGGTGACTCAGGGCTGAATGACTTTGCTCCTCCTGAGTTAGGTAGTCAGTGGGGGGGCTAAACCACATGAAAGGGGTCTAGATCCAGGGACTGGGGTAGGTGTGGGGGTGAGGGTTGATGGGGGCAGCTCACACTTCTTGGGGGCGGGTGTCCCAGAGTCAGAGGCTGAGGCAGAAAAGAGAAGAGAACCTGCAGTCAGAAAAAAAACTGTGCTATAGCCAGTAGCATTATGTAAGAGCAGGGGAGCACAAGCATAGGAAATATATAGATAGCCCCGTGTAAGCTATGGCAGCATACCTATTAGGAGAGGGACAGAGAATACACGCAGCCAAACAGTTCCAAACCATCCACACCCGATCAAGGATAACCAGCCTAACAGTGGTGGTAGCACGTTGAGGAGGTGACAGTATGGAAAGTTTATCACTCCATAAGACCCTGGGGCATGGCCTTCTCCATCTCTCCACCTAGACTATGTTTGGCAGTAGACGAGGCTGAAAATATATGTTTTTAATCTAGATTTAAAAATTGAAACTGTGTCAGAATCCCTAACATGCTTTGGTAAACAATTCCACAACAGAGAAGCTCTAAAAGAGAAGGCTCTACCACCAGCTGTGCTTTTAAAAATTCTAGGGAGTAATACATGGCCGGCTTCTTGTGAACAAAGCAGTCGTTATAAGCAGGCTTATAAGGGGCAATCATTTCGGTCAGATATACAGTATATGTGCAAGTCCGTACACTGCTTTAAAAGTTAGCAACAGTACTTTATAATCAGCCCAATATTTAACAGGAAGCCAATGTAGTGATGCTAACACAGGAGTAATGTGCTCATACTTCTTGGATCTAGTCTAAATATGTGCCGCTGTATTCTGTACTAGTTGAAGACTGTTAAGAGAGCTACTAGAGGAGCCAGATAATAAGGCATTACAATAGTCTAGCCTCGATGCGACAAAAGCATGCATCAAGGTTTTTGCATCCTCTAATGACAGAATGTGCTGAATTTTAGCTATGTTTCTTAGGTGAAAGAAGGCTGCTCTGGAAGCATTTTTTATATGAGTGTCAAATGCAAGATCCTGATCAATAATAAAACCAAGGTTCTTGACCGTTAGACTTGATGCAACTATGCAATCACCTGCATTTAACTGCAGATCCAACTTGTTCCTTCATTTGTGGGGGGTCAAAACCATCATCTGTTTTATCTGAATTCAAAAGCAGGAAATTTACTGTCTTCCAATTCTTTATATCAGAGATACAAGCCTCTAACTGGGTGAGTTGAAGTATTTCACCTGGTTTCATTGATATGTACAGCTGTGTATCATCTGCATAGCATGGAAATTCACACTATGTTTATCAATAGCATTACCCAGTGGTAGCAAGTATAATGAGAACAGTAATGATCCCAGCACTGAGCCTTGTGGAATACCATATTTAACCTGAGAGTAGTCAGAGAACTCTTGATCTAATTGCACAAATTGAAACCTGTCTGATAAGTATGATTTAAATCATGAGAGTGCCCGTCCACGCAAACCAACCAGGTTTTCTAGCCTGTAAAAGAGAATCTGGTAGTCAATAGTGTCAAAAGCAGCACTTATGTCAAGGAGCACTAGAATAGAAACACAATCAGTATCTGATGCTAACAGTAAGTCATTTACAACTTTAATAAGTGCCGTCTCAGTGCTATGGTTTGGTCTAAAACCTGATTGTAGTGTTTCATACAGATTATTTGTTTTTAGGAAAGCAGTTAATTGTTGAGCTACAGATTTCTCTAAATTGTTTGATAAAAAGGGAAGATTTGAAATGGGCCTATAGTTCTTCAGATTAACAGGCTTGATTACCAGATTAACAGGCTTGATTACTGCCACTTTTAAAGATTTAGGTACGCAACCAATAATAGGGATGTATTTATGATATCTAACATGGGCTGGTGTCATCATCATCATCATCGCCTACTGCCCATCCTTGGGCATAGGCCACGAACAAGGGCTCTCCAGGCATTCCGGTCCTGGGCCATCTTCTCCAGTTGTCCCCATGTATGGCCAGACCTCTTCACATCTGCATCCAGGTCACGCCGCCAGCTGTTTCTTGGCCTGCCTCTCTTCCTTTTCCCTTGTGGATTCCAGAAGAGGGCTTGTCTTGTGATGTTAGATGCAGGCTTGCGAAGGGTATGGCCAACCCATCTCCAGCGTCTTTGGAGGATCTCTTCCTCAACAGGCTGCTGCCCTGTCTGCTGCCACAGGTCCAGGTTGCTGATGGTGTTCGGCCAGTGTATTCTCAGGATTCGTCTGAGGCAGGAGTTAATGAATGGGCTGGTGTAGCACAGGCAAAAGCTCTTTAATAAGCTTTGTTGGTATAGGGTCTAACAGACAGGTAGATGATTTGGAGGACATAACCAGTTTACTAAATTTGTCCAGGTCCAAGGGAGTGAAAAACTCAAGGGTCTCTATGCAACCATGCTCCTGACAGCCCTGTGCCATCTTGGGAGTTGGAGTGCTCGATATTGGAGTTATTTTCATAATTTGTTCTCTGATTGTCTCAATCTTATCAGTAAACGAGTTAATGAAGTCTAGAATGAAGATTAGAATTATAGTTAGAAGGATAACTGCTGTAATCTGAAGACTGATTTTTTGTCAGTTTAGCTACCGTGTTAAATATAAATCTTGGGTTGTTTTTATTCAGGTCAATTCATTTTGAGAAGTACGATGACCTAGCTGTAGTAAGAGCATGCTTGTATTCTATGAGGCTGTCCTTCCAAGCGAAAAACCTCTAAATTGGTAGAGCGCCAAATTGCGTTTTAATTTCCTGGAAACTTGTTTAAGGGCACGGGTATGGTCAGTAAACCAGGGTGCAAGTTTCTTCTGACAGCATTTTATCCTCTTGAGGGGTGCCACACCAAGTGTATTCCATAAAATATGATTTACCGCATCTGTTTGATGATCAATTGATAAAAAGCTGTTTGGATCCTGACTTGATACTAATGACTCGGGAAGTATGTTTATACATTTTGAAGTCGTCAATGAATTTATAGAGCGGCTGGAATAGTATCTAGGTTCCGATTTAATAAGAATATTTACCTGAATTTCGAAAGTAATCAAAAAGTGATCTGATAGTACAGGATTATGGGGAGACACAATAATATTATCAACATCAATACCATAGGATAACACTAAATCTAAGGCATGGTTGTGGCAGTAGGTTGGTTCAGACACATTTTGAATAAAACCTGTCACGTCTCGTGTTCGTGTTTCCCCTAACTAAGCGTTTGTAGTTTGTTCCATGTTTCCTTGGTGTCTGGTCCGTGTTTTTACTTTCGCTTACCTGTTCCAGTCTCGTCAGTGTATTATCTGTTTCACCTGTTTCTCGTTATGTCTGATGTGGTTAACTGTTCATTTCCTGATTGTCTCGTTATTGTATTATCGTTTCCACTTAATTCCTCATGTGTCTGATTGCAGTCAGCTGCATTCATGTTTATTCCTGATTGTTTCTTGTTAGGTCTAAATGTATTTAAGCTGTGTGTTTTCCCATGTTCGTTGCCAGATTGTCTTGTGCTTTGCGTATGCTCACATTACTCTCCCGCGTTATCGCTGTTTCCCAGCGTTTTGTTTGTTTGTTTGTTTGTTTGTTTGTTTGTTTGTTTGTTTGTTTGTTTGTTTGTTTGTTTGTTTGTTCGTGTTCGTGTTCGTGCTCGTGCTCGTGCTCCAGTGTTCGTCAGTACCCCAGTCTCGTTCCCGCTCCTCCCTGTGTTCCCTGGACTGCCTTCTCGTTTTCGACCTTCGCCTGCCCACTGACCACGCCTTGCCTGCCCCTGATACCCCTGAAGCCCGCAACGAACTCTGCCTGTCCCCGACTATCCTTTGGATCTCTGCATTGCTCTGATTACTCCTGCCTGACCTTTGCCTGTTCACCTAAATAAAGAAGTTTCTGCATTTCTGGGTCCGCGCCTGGTTTTCTGGTCCCTGCCTTGACAGAACAATCTGGCCAGGATGGAACCAGTGGACCGATCCGATCCCAGCGACGTTGCCCGTTACCACGAAATTCGCCTTGGGCATCACGAAGCGGAGTTGCGGACGTTGCAGCAGACCGTCCAAGCTCTGGCGGAGCAGCTTTCGTCCATGGTCCGTATCACTCAGGAGTCTGCAGAAACGGCCCGTTCTGCACAGAACGCAGCTATCCAGGTGCAGACGCAAGCTGGCTATCAGAGGGGGTCCAACCACGATGCCACCTCCGGAACGCTACCTGGGCGACCCCAACTCATGTCGCGCTTTTTGAGTCAATGCTCACTTGTGTTTGAACTCCAACCCTCCTCATTTCCTACGGAACGAGCGAAGGTTGCCTATGTACTCACACTCCTTGGGGGAAAAGCTCGCCTATGGGGAACCTCTCTCTGGGAGTCTGGACACCCTACTCTCACGACCTTCTCATCCTTCGCGGAGGAGATGAGAAGGGTTTTCGACCGGTCCTCGGTCGGACGGGCGGCGGCACGTCAACTGCTTCAGCTTCGCCAGCAGGATGGAATGCCGTGGCCACCTACGATGCCTTCTTGCACGGCCTCTCCGAGCGGGTTCTGGACGAACTAACCGTGTGCGATCTACCCCAGGACCTGGACAGACTCGTGGACCTGGCTATCCGCATCGACACTCGTCTGCAGGAGAGAGGAAAGAGGCGTCAGGAGTCTCCTGCTTCCCCCCCCGTTTCCGCCCAACGACACGACCCGACTTCCCCGCTCAACCCACGGCGACTGCGGAGCCCATGCAGGTGAATCGGACTCATCTGTCCGAGACCGAACGCCAGCGCCGCCGGGAGGGAGGACTTTGCCTGTACTGCGGAGGCAAGGAACATTTCCGGTTATCCTGTCCGGTAAAAGACAGCGCCCATCAGTGAAGAGGAAGGTTCTGACGGGCGCCTCTCAGTTTTCTACCTTCCGACCTCAACGCCCCATGCTCCACGTCCTTCTCTCCTGGCAAGGAGAACTGTTCCCGTGCAGGCTCTGATTGACTCGGGGTCCGATGCTAACCTCTCATCTGCCCTACCCTGGTTCGTCGCATAGGAGTCCCAGTATCTCGTTTAGCGACCCCCCTCCAAACCAAGACCCTGATGGGCACGCCCCTAGCTGAGATCCAGGAGATCACCCAGCCACTGGATCTGCTAGTTTCTGGGAATCACAGAGAAAGACTGGCGTTCTACCTTATGGAATCCCCTCTTGCTCCTGTAGTGCTTGGCGGACCCTGGCTGGCAACCCACAACCCCAGCATTGACTGGGCGACTGGAAACATCCGGGAGTGGAGTGTTTTCTGCCAGAAGTCATGCCTGCGTTCCGCTACTACCCCTGGGGATCCGTCGTCCATGGCTAAGGAGAGACCAGTTGACCTGTCACTAGTGCCCCCCGAATATCACGATCTCGGCCAGGCGTTCAGTAAGTCCCGTGCCTGCACATTACCACCTCATCGCGCCTATGACTGTCCTATTAACCTTCTTCCTGGTTCTACTCCACCCAGAGGCCACCTGTATTCATTGTCCGCCCCTGAAAACAAAGCTATGGAGGAGTACATCTCCACGTCTCTAACCTCCGGTATCATCCGCCCTTCGTCATCCCCTGCTGGCGCAGGATTTTCTTTGTTAAAAGAAAGATGGAACCCTGCGTCCTTGTATTGACTACAGGGGGCTCAACGCCATCACTATTAAAAACCGCTACCCACTCCCATTGATGTCATCGGCGTTCGACAACCTTCAGGAGGGGCAGTTCTTCACTAAATTGGATCTCTGCAACGCCTACCACTTGGTCCGGATTCGGGAGGGGGATGAGTGGAAGACGGCCTTCAACACCCACACAGGTCATTATGAATACCTGGCCATGCCTTTTGGTCTCACCAATGCCCCTGCTGTCTTTCAGGGATTGGTGAACGATGTACTCCGGGATATGTTGTCCCGCTTTGCATATGTTTATCTGGATGACATCCTGATTTTTTCTAAAACTATGGAGGAACATGTTCAGCATGTGCGTCAAGTCATCCAGAGACTTCTCGAAAACCAGCTATTTATCAAAGCCGAGAAGTGTGAATTCCACAAGACCTCCGTTCAATTTCTTGGTTTTATCATCTCCCGAGGCCATCTGGAGATGGACCCCACCAAGGTGCAGGCGGTACAGGAATGGCCCGTACCCACCGACCGTAAACAACTCCAACGCTTTTTAGGATTCGCCAACTTTTACAGACGGTTTGTACGGAGTTACAGCACTATCGCTGCACCGTTAATCTCTCTCACTTCCACCAAGATTTCCTTTCGTTGGAACCCCGATGCCCAGGAGGCCTTCGAGAGACTCAAGTCCCGGTTTACATCTGCCCCCATCCTCGCACTCCCGGATCCCACACGTCAGTTCATTGTGGAGGTGGATGCCTCCGACTCAGGCACTGGGGCGATCCTATCTCAACGAACCAAGGACAATAAGGTACACCCTTGCGCCTTCTTTTCACACCGCCTCTCCACTACAGAAAGGAACTATACTATTGGCGATCGAGAACTCCTGGCCATTAAATTAGCTTTCGAGGAGTGGAGACACTGGTTAGAGGGAGCCACTGTGCCGTTCTTAGTTTGGACAGATCATCGTAACTTGGAGTATCTCCACTCAGCTCAGCGGCTTAACCCGCGTCAAGCTAGATGGTCCCTATTTTTTGCCCGTTTTGTTTTCACTCTGTCATTTCGTCCAGGTTCAAAGAATATCAAACCCGATGCCCTATCCCGGATCTATGACTCTCCAGAAGAGGAGAGTAGCCCTGAGCCTATCCTGCCCCCTAGCTGCGTGTTAGCGGCAGCCAAATTTGACATTGTTCGGGCGGTGGAGGAGGCGCTTCTCACTACACGGTCTCACAGGGAGACGCCGGCCAACCGCCTATTCGTTCCTGAGACCGTCCGGTCTCAAGTACTGGAGTGGGCCCATTCCTCCCCGATGGCCTGTCACCCGGGGGTTTCACGCACCCTAGCCTTTCTTTCGCGTAGGTTTTGGTGGCCCACTATGAGGAACGACACGGTCGAATTCGTGACAGCCTGTGTGCCCTGTGCCCGGTCCAAGTCCTCCAACGCTCGTCCCAGTGGTCTCCTTCAGCCCTTGGCGGTTCCACAACGCCCATGGTCCCACGTCGCCCTAAACTTTGTGACCGGTCTACCACCATCAGAAGGTAACACAGTCGTCCTTACGGTGGTAGACCGGTTTTCTAAAAGTGTTCATTTCATTCCCTGCCCAAACTCCCCTCTGCTAAAGAGACCGCAGAACTCATGATCAAACATGTTTTTCGCCTCCATGGATTGCCGCAGGAGATGACCTCGGATCGGGGTCCCCAGTTTTCCAGCGGGTTCTGGAGAGCGTTCTGCTCCCTCATTGGCGCCAAACCTAACCTCTCTTCCGGTTTCCACCCAGAGACCAATGGCCAGACGGAACGCTACAACCAGGAGTTGGGGAAGGGACTGCGCTGTCTAGCCGAACAAACCCCTACCACTTGGTCACGCTCCCTGCCCTGGGTGGAGTACGCACACAATTCCCTCCCGTTTCCTCCACTGGTATGTCTCCTTTTCAGTGCAGTCTAGGGTACCAACCTCCTCTATTTCCGGAGGAGGAGAGAGAGGTGGAGGTGCCATCTGCCAAAGTTTTTGTTAATAGAGCCCAGAAGACTTGGAGGAGAGCGCGTGCCACCCTGCTTCGTCATGTCTCGGCTATGAAGAGCCAGGCCGACCGCCGCCGCCCTGCTCCTCGCTACAGAGTCGGTCAGAAAGTTTGGCTATCTGCTAAAGACATTCCCCTGCGTAGTTTGTGTAAAAAACTATTCCCCAGATTTATTGGTCCCTACTCCATTGTTCGTGTTATCACCCCCTCAGCCATACAGTTGCGCCTCCCTCCTCCCCTACGCCGCATCCACCCTGTGTTTCACGTGTCTCGTCTAAAACCCTATGTTGTCTCCCGTTTTAGCCCTCCTGTCCGCACCCCACCTCCCCTGGCTCTCATCGAAGGGGGCCCAGTCTACACTGTTCGCCGCCTGCTGGATGTCCGACGCAGGGGCCGTGGTCGCCAATTTCTGGTGGATTGGGAGGGGTATGGTCCCGAGGAACGCAGTTGGGTACCTGAGAGACATATCGTCGACCCCTCCCTAATCCAGGAATTCCTGTCTCGGCATCCAGTACAGGTTGGTGATCCGCCAGGTGGCGTCCCTAGGGGGGGTACTGTCACGTCTCGTGTTCGTGTTTCCCCTAACTAAGCGTTTGTAGTTTGTTCCATGTTTCCTTGGTGTCTGGTCCGTGTTTTTACTTTCGCTTACCTGTTCCAGTCTCGTCAGTGTATTATCTGTTTCACCTGTTTCTCGTTATGTCTGATGTGGTTAACTGTTCATTTCCTGATTGTCTCGTTATTGTATTATCGTTTCCACTTAATTCCTCGTGTCTGATTGCAGTCAGCTGCATTCATGTTTATTCCTGATTGTTTCTTGTTAGGTCTAAATGTATTTAAGCTGTGTGTTTTCCCATGTTCGTTGCCAGATTGTCTTGTGCTTTGCGTATGCTCACATTACTCTCCCGCGTTATCTCTGTTTCCCAGCGTTTTGTTGCTTCGTGTTCGTGTTCGTGCTTGTGCTCCAGTGTTCGTCAGTACCCCAGTCTCGTTCCCGCTCCTCCCTGTGTTCCCTGGACTGCCTTCTCGCTTTCGACCTTCGCCTGCCCACTGACCACGCCTTGCCTGCCCCTGATACCCCTGAAGCCCGCAACGAACTCTGCCTGTCCCCGACTATCCTTTGGATCTCTGCATTGCTCTGATTACTCCTGCCTGACCTTTGCCTGTTCACCTAAATAAAGAAGTTTCTGCATTTCTGGGTCCGCGCCTGGTTTTCTGGTCCCTGCCGTGACAAAAACCAACTGCAAAAGCCAATCCTAAAGGGTCACTGTCATTATCAACAAGTATGTTGAAATATCCAACAATCGCAACTTTATCTGCCATAGTTGCCAAGCTTGATAAAAACTCTGCAAACTCAGAAAGAAAAACAGTATATGGTCCAGGTGGTCTATAAATAGTTACTAAGAGGAAGGATTGCACTGGGGTAACTTTATCTTTTGACCGTCCAGAAAGTGATTCAAAAGAGGAGAACTTATCCCCACATTTAGGTGTGAAACTAAATTTTGTCGCAAAAATCACAGCAACACCTACCGGACAGATGCAGCGCTTGACAACTAGCATAACCATCAGGAGATGCCTCATTAAGTGCACTGTATTCGTCAGGCCTAAGCCAGGTTTCAATGAAACTAACTAGGTCAAAACTATGGTCAGTGATTAGTTCATTCACAAGAACTGCCTTGGGGGAAAGTGATCTAACATTTAACAATCCACATTTAAGATATGTCTTATTACAGGCAACACTTAGAGCAGGCTGAGAGGTTTTAATATAAATAAGATTATGTACACAAATGCCACGACAGCCAGTGTGCTCAGATAGCTTTTTATTTCTAACACCATTTCCAAAATGAGGGACAGACAGTCTCAATAGCTAAGCTAGTCACTGGTTTTTGGAAGCTAGCAGACAGTAGTTTAGGACCAGAAGACTGTTGCCTGGCTAGCGCTCTGAGAGGTCACAAATTTTGCGAGATTAGACTATGGGGAAAAATGTCTAGATAGTAGAAGAGCACCTCTCCAGCTGGGGTGGAGTCCGTCTCTCTTCAGTAATCTAGGCTTTCCCCAAAAAGTAGACCAATTGTTTATGAAGCCCAAGTCGTTGTCAGTACACCAGTTAGCCAGCCAGTGATTTAGCAACGTGAGTCTACTGTAGACTTTGTCACTCCTACGGGCTGGGATAGGGCCAGAGATCATTTCTTCCCGACTGAGTGTTTTTGCGAGCTTACACACCGAAACGAAATTATTTTTAGTGATCTCCGACTGCCTAAGTCGAACATTGTTGGTGCCAGTGTGAATAATAATTTTTGAATATTTACGATTATTCTTAGCTAGCACCTTTAAGTTTGCCTCCACATCGGTAGTTCTGGCCCCAGGCAAACATTGGACTGTGGTCACTGGTGACTCTATTCTCACGTTTCGTAAAATGGAATCGCCAATAATCAGAGCTTTCTCAGTAGTTGTATTACTGAGTGGGGAAAAATGATTCAAAACGTGAGATTGGTTTCTGACCTCCTTGGGATGGCGACTCTATGTTACTCTGTCCCTCCTGAATCTGGTGAAGCGTCCGGACAAGGTCCTCAAGCTAAACTATTTTCTGAGCCAATTCTAAATTAAGCTGACACTTCCTACAAATACCAGTTACCCTAAATGTAACAGATTAGATGATTCCCTTGCCATGAGCGGGAATTGCAGTAGGACCGCCCCTTGTGCCCTCGAGGTCTGGGCAAGAGACGCCTTTACTCTGCCCAGTTGTTACATGAGGTTGCCGGGGTAGGTAGTGAAATGTTAAGCACCTGTTGTTTTATATTAATTAATGAGCCGAATGTACGATTTTAACTTTTTATTGTTTATATAATTATTGCGTACTGTTTGTTTAATATTTTGGAGACCTGTAATATGGTTTATGATAATTACTTTGATTTCATTTGGTGACGTTAGCCATTCGAAGGTTAGCTAGCTAGCCAGCAGGCTATTGCTAGGCTAATCCTTCTTTTCTTTGTTAGCCACACAACGTGTATGAAGAGCTGCGCACGAGACGTATGGGTCCTGATCATGTTCATCTGTTACCAGATTGTGGAATCCCAACAATAAATGGCTAAGAGCCAAAGACGGCAGCGACTGGACATCATTGACTTAAACACAACGCAGAGCAGAGTACTACCCGCTACAACTGGTGCCGTGACTCGAGCTTCTGGATCGCCCGTCGAGGGAACAGTATTCCAGAAGATTACCACGGTTGCGATCAAATGAGATTTAGCGAGGTTGCCAGTGTGCCATATTTTGTCACCAGAGGGCGCTGGCGTGTTATTTTCTTTTAGCAACGCCTATGAGAATGTGCCGTTAATATACCCTGTGAGTTTTTTTCTTGTTTAGGGTAGCGTTTCATGGGGGTTAGTAACATATTAGAGTAATTAGGTAAACGTTTTTTTGATAACTTTGTCTGTTAGAGTGTGCTCATGGTATAGAGGACAAACGTTTATAAGTTGTGTCATTGGCTATATACACTATTATATTATATATCTGATTATTGTCATACTGTTATGAATATTATATATATATATATGCATATATGTACTATTGATTATAACCTACTGATTGTTTTTGGGGGAGAGTTTCATACAGTATAGTCAATTTCTTTTTTTCTCTTTTATTGATTCTCAAGGGCTCTATAATTAGGGTTTTAGCATGGAAGACTCTAGTTTCCCTTATGGTGTTGATAGAGGGAGGGGTGTGCCCGGGGGTACTCCTATGCCTTATGTGTGTGGGTTTGCTAGGGGTGGGCCCATTACTTCCACACCTGTTACTGAACATGAGGGAGCCACATAAACACACGCTGTGAATCAGCCACATGATGCCTCTGATGATTCAGTGAGTTTCCCCACCCATAACAATGTGACGATGGAGCTGCTCAGTGATCTAGTGAAGCAGATAGGGAGCAGTGTTAGTGAGAATATTGTCAACTGTCTGGAGTCCAGGGGTTTGGGTGGTCCCGGCCAGCGTGAGCCAACCGTGAATGTGGATAGTCCCAGAGTTGCCGACCTGTCTAAGGTTAACCTCGTAGTTAAGCCTGATGTGAAAGAGCCACCAGTCTTCAGAGGGGATGGTACGGATAGGGTGTCCATACATGAGTGGGAGGAATCTGTTAAGGGTTACCTTAGGAAGAGTGGTGTAATAATACTACAAGACCAAGCTGATGAAGTGTTGGGTAGATTGCAGGGGAGGGTCCGTGATGTGGTTAGGATTGGACTGAGAAGCAATCCCTTGGTTGTCCTTAGTGAAGGCCCCAGACCCATATTTGACATTCTCAAACAGCACTTCAGTGAGACAGTATCCTCTTGCATGCCCTTGGTGGACTTCTACGCCACTCACCCCTTTCACAACGAGCTCCCTTTTGACTACTGGATCCGGCTCAACAAAGCCATTGATACGGCAGAGGACGCTTTGAAGAGGCAGGGTAAAACCCTTGAAAACCTGGCTCGCGAGGTGACAGTGATGTTCATTCGCCACTGTCCTGACCCTGAGCTCGCCCTGGTATTCAAGTGTAAACCATTGGAGGAGTGGACTGCAGGGGAAGTGCAGGCGAGGCTTGATGAGTGTCAGAGAGAGCATAGGCTCAAGCAGCGTCAGCCCACACGTCTTGCTGGTGGTGTAGTGTCTCCTTTTAGGCCCACAGGGGTGTTGCACGCGTGTGCTCAGACTGCAGAGAAGCCTGCTGCCACACAGCCACCTCTGGTCCCCGCTCAGCCCACTGAGGGCCAGTCCCTGGAGGATGTGATCGCCTTACTCGAACATGTCCTGGAACAGGGGTTCTCTCAACGGAATGACCTACCCCGTAGATTCCAACAGATCGCAAGGCCCATGCCAAAGCTGTGGAAACGCGAACCACTCCACAGTTGCGCACTGTCGTGTCGATCGTCTGTGCTTTGTCTGTCATGCACCTGGCCACGGGGCTGCAGTGTGTACAGTGTCCCCCTCACCCAGCTCAGGACCTGCTCAGCCGAGCAGCAACCGTCCTGGTCGGCAGGAAAACTGGACGGCCCACATGAGGAGGGGACCAGTGGAGGGCCAGTGAAATTGTCCCCAGTGAACGATGTTGATTTAGAATCTGCTTACTCACAGTTTTGTGCTTCTGTCGAGGACAAGTCTCAAGTGATACTCCAGAACACACAGAAGTTGAGCTTGCATGACAATCTGATTTACACTACTGTCCAGGGCAGAGTAGAACTTAAAGCTATGGTTGATAGTGGGTCCATAGCTTGCACTTTGAGCTCACGTGCTCTGTCCCTGCTTGAGAAAGCTGAGGTACTTACTCCTGATATATTGTCACCTACGTCAGTCACCCTGGTTAGTTGTGGTGGACTGAAGACGAGCCCCCTTGGAGTGTGTGATCTCCAGATGAAAGTGTTTGGTTGCAGCATCCTAGTCCTGACCCTCATTGTTGATGGACAAGGTGATGATCTTATATTGGGCAGTAATGTCATCAAGCATCTTATTCATGTGAAGAACACATCAGGAGACTATAGAGAGAGGATGTCAGGCTCAGATCAAGCTGATACGGAGGGAGGAAGCTTACTGCAGCTTTTGTCATGTGTGGAAAAGTGGAGAGAAGGAGACATGCCAGAGAAGGTGGGAACTGTCAAACTCAAACATGCTGTCTCGCTGGAGCCCATGCAGGAGCATTTGGTGTGGGGCAGGCTACCCAAGGGCGCGTGTATCTCTGCTGGTAGCACAGTCATAGTTGAGCCAAGCAAAGCGCGCACAGCACCGAGAACTGTGTTAGTGGGGAGGGTTGTGACACCATTATGGGGAGATGGATGGGTCCCAGTAAAGTTCATTAATCCCTCATCCAAGCCAGTTACTCTGAGACGCAACTGCAAGCTTGCCGACGTCTATCCCTGTGTTGCTCTGGAAGACTTTGACTCCGACTATTCCTACATGACTGAGAGACAAGCAGCTGACGTACAGTGCAATGTAGCCAAAGCTGACAGTCAGTCCGTCTGCGGCAGTGAGAAGAGTTTGACTGTAGGCAGTGACTCTACCCCTCGAAGACCTAGTAGCTCAAGGTTGGGTGACTTAGGACTGCAGGAGATCAACGTTGAGTCTAACCAGTTGTCTCCGTACTGGAAAGGGAAGTTAGTTGACCTACTAGCCAGATATGAGTCAGTCTTCTCGCGTCATGGCATGGATTGTGGAAAAGCTAAAGGGTTTGTGCACTGCATCCACCTCAGTGACACGAAGCCCTTCAGGCTCCCATACCGTAGGCTCTCTCCCTCTCACTATGAGAAGCTGCGTGAGGCTTTGGATGAAATGGAGGAGCGTGAGATAATCAGGAAGTCGACGAGTGAGTACGCATCCCCCCTTGTCATGGTGTGGAAGAAGAACGGTGATCTGAGGCTGTGCACTGACTTCCGTTTGCTGAACACGCGCACCGTCAAGGACGCACATCCACTCCCTCACCAGGCAGATTTTTTTTTTCCTGCTCCCCTAGGTTTGGGGCCGAGGGGCTATCCTTTTACCACCTCAAGCCTAGGGGGGGTTCACCTAGGCTATATTTTGGGGCACACCTCCAGCAGCCATGTCACCGTGTCGTCATCCAAAGCCGACAGACCATGGATCCCATTGGGTGCCCGATAAATCGGGCAATCCAGGATGACATGGTCTGCGGTTTGTTCCTCTGTGCCACACTCGCAGGCCGCGCAGGAGGCCAAGCCCCATCTGTGCATCGATGAGCAGAAACGCCCGACGCCAGTCCAGAGGCGGTTAAGCCTCACCCACGCCAGTCGGGGCAGGTCCACCCCGATGGGGGAAAACCGACGTCTGGGATGAAGTCACCGAGTCTAGAGGTGTTTTTTCTCCACTCCGTGCTCCAGGTGTAATCCACCCACCGTGCCGCACTGATATTAAGATCGCTGCATTGCTGCAGGAGTTCCCGTGCGGCAGGCACAAATGGGTGTCTCGACTTGAGGCGCCGGGGAGGCTCAGCTGTTAGAGTGAGCCTTTCATGAAGCAGATGGTTTGGCTCCATGGCCCGGCATGCAAGACTCCCGCACGGCGAAGCCCAACGGTGTTACGTCCCTTTACTTTGTGTTGGCATTACTTTGCGTTTCCTTTTGGATTTGCCTGCTGCTGTGTTTCCTTGATTTCTCCCCGTTAGGTGGAGATGACGTCACTGCCCTGCTGGGACCTGCGTGAGGACGCACATGGTTTCCAGGGGAACCCTCCAAGCAACGTGACGAGAGAAGATGCGGCTGGACATCGCTTGGCTACATCACGGAGGAGACTTTTAAAAAGACGCGGGACTATATATAGTGGTTGCCACCGGAATGCCATCAGTTCCCTTTACGACATTGTTAATTACAGCTTGGTGATTGCGTTACTCTGATTATCCGCCTAGTTGCTAATTAATAAAGATAGTTATTCGTAATACCATTTTTGGGAACTCCGAGGAGAAGACCTCCCCTATCATCTTCGAGGGTCTGGAACCGCTAGCTAGCTACCCGGTGAGACCTTGCAACCTGTTTTTGTCTTTTCAAGGACTTCCATGTTATAAATAGAGAGAACAATCATCAAATGTATTCATATTAATAAATATATGTCTAACTTTTCTATACCACTGTTTCACTGGTACTCCTTACGGGTTGTGGTTATTGATTAAGTGGCTTAGTGTTACGTCCGATATTGTACGCCTGGTTATTACAACGCAGGTTGATTTCTATCCGTAACAAGCGGGCTGGATGCCTGCAAGGATGGAGAGGTTGTCCACAGGAGTGGGACGCAGGCATCCTGTCACAATGCGCAATGCTTCGTTGATAGGCGTATCGATGAGGCGGGTGTGAGCACTGCGACACCATACTGGCGCGCAGTACTCACTAGTCGAGTAAACAAGGGCCAGGGCAGCCGTACGCAATGTTCTTGCCCGGCGCCCAGCCTGACCCGACTAGTCGCCTCATCAATGCCACACGAGATGTTAGCTTCTTGCGCAGTGGCGCGAGGTGTCGGCGAAACGTGAGCGACCTGTCCAGTGTCACGCCGAGGTATGTTGGCTCAGCGCAATATGGCAGGGGTATTCCGCCGATATTTACTCGGAGCTCACGTTTGGCCTCCTTGTTGTAAAGATGGAAGGCTGCCGACACCGTCTTTGCCTCGCTGAGCTTCAGTCTCCATTTCTGGAGGTATGCCACTAGTGTCTTCATATCCTGGCCTAATGTCCCCTCCAATGACTGCCAGTCTCCAGCAGAGTACACCAACGCGAGTTCATCTGCATAGGCATACTTCCGCGAGACTGTGTCAGGCAAGTCATAGGTTTAGATGTTATAGAGGAGGGGGGCCAGGATCGATCCCTGGGGGACGCCATTCTTGAGGCGTCGTAACCTACTTCGCTGTCCGCTACCGGTGGTGAGGGTGAAGCTGCGATTTCGGACTAGCTCCATGATCATTCTGACCATGTGCCTGTCCGGCAGCAGGCGGAGCAGCTTGCAAGTGAGGCCGCGATGCCATACGGTGTCGTAGGCAGCCGTCAGATCGACAAAAACGGCTCCAGCCTTCTTTTTGGCCGAGAAGCTGTCCTCGATGTCTTGGGTCAACAAAGTGACTTGGTCTACGGTCGGTCTCCCGCATCGGAACCCGGCCTGCTCCCGGGGGAGCAGTGAGTCAACGATTGGTTCGACACGGGCGTAGATAAGACGCTCAAGGATCTTGAAGGGGATGCAGAGCAAAGAGATGGGACGGTAGCTCTTAGGGTCCCCTTCAGGCTTATTCGGCTTCGGGATCGCGACAACTAGGGCTCTTCTTCAGATTTTGGGGATCTTCAGTTGGCGCAAGCAGGAAGAGAGGAAAGCTCTTAACCAGGACTTCAGAGCAGGTGCAGCATGGAGTATAAGCTCCGGGCAGATGGAGTCAGGGCCCGGAGCTTTTCCTGGCTTTATGTGCTGGAGGGCAGTAGCGAACTCCTCCGGTGTGAATTCACCAGAGATGTTGTCGCTACTAGGTGTTGGGGCCCTCCAGAGGTCAGACACTTATTTTGCCACGAGTCGTGATGACTCGCGGTCTTTACCTCGTATACCCCATTTTTCACAAATTGAGATGCGATTTTATTTGCAGAAATGGGGCAGTGACGAGGGGAGTGTCTTGACCTGCCAGTGAGGTTGTTCAGGATACTCCATGCCTTGCGGCTGGAGTGTGAGAAGTCGATGGTATTGACAGCCTCCTCCCAGCGCTCTTGTCTCCTCCGACCGAGTCTTGACAACAGGGCTGTAGCAGGAGCCCGGTTCCTGCAGGAGCCCGGAGGAAGGCGCAGTAGAGATTCTCACACTCCGCATCCCAGCATGGTTTGTAGCTGTTGCGACGTCCACGTGGGATGGATTTTTGCTCTGCAGAAGTCCTGGTATGCCTCATCCACACTGTTGGTATTAGGCGATGGAAGATGCCTCGTGGATTTGTTGGTGAGGAGGCGGAAGCGTTTCCAGTTGGCCTTTCGGAAATTCCATCGCTTCACCGGCTCACTCGGGACAATGTCCACAAGTTTGGGTGCGGTTATCAGCGATGGTCGATGTTGGGACCGTGGGAAATTTCCGAGCACACGTCTGTCAGGGTGCTGGTTGTCTACGCCGACACTCGCGAAAGCCAGGTCTGGATTAGTCCCAGTATTCCAGCGACCGGAGAGAAAACTGGCTGGACCCTTGGGATTGTGTAACAAGGTCAGGCAGTTGTTGGCTGCCCAGGCAGCCAGGTTCTCTCTGTCGGGTGTGTTAGTCTTGTACCCCCAGTCTTCATGCTGGCAATTGAAGTCGCCAACATAAAGACAGGGGTGAGGGAACACCGGGACAGACGCTGGTGTAAATCGCGAGTGAGGAGGCTTGTAGACATTTATGATTTTTTATCCGGCAACGTCCACGCACAACCACTCAATCTCCGAGTCAGCTGGAGATTGGTCGGCGAGAGTCCAGCTCAACCTTTCGTGGACAAATGTGGCAAGGCTATGCTTCCTGCTCAGGATAGACCCAACTAGTGCGAAATTTTGTAGCACTAGCTTGTCTGCTGAGACGCAGTGGGTTTCCTGGAGGAGGATGACGAGGGCCTTGAAGGTATAGGCCAGCTGTTCGATGACACTGATCTTACTGGTGGTGAGCCCTTCGGTGTTCAGCTGCAGTATTCTGGGTTGGAGGCCAGTGGAGCAAGCCCCACCGGCTCTCCTCCCCGACTGCTGCCGAGCACCAGCCCGGGTGAGGGCCCTTAATTGGCAAACTCTGCTTCTCTTATGAGTTGAGGTCATAATTTACTGACGAGGGGCACCACGAGAAGGTGTTTGCCAGGAAAAAAGAATATACCCAAACGAAGAAGAAGAAGATGCTCTGGCGGCCCTTGGAGGCAATGTGTTATTCTCGACGATGGACCTGACCTCAGGCTACTACAATGTGGATGAGCAGGACAAGAAGTTCACCGCATTCACGTCGCCGTTCGGGTTGTATGAGTACAACAGGCTTCCTCAAGGGTTGTGCAACAGTCTGGCGACCTTTATGAGGATGATGATGTCCATCTTTGGTGATCAGAACTTCTTGAGCCTGCTCTGTTATCTGGATGATGTCCTCGTCTCCGCTCCAGATGAGCAGCTAGCTCTGCAACGGCTTGGGATGGTCTTCGAGAGACTCACAACCTGAAGCTGTTCCAGAAGAAGTGCCATTTTATGATGCCGTCTGTGAGGTTATTGGGGCACATCGTGAGCAAGGACTCCACAGACCCAGAGAAGGTCCGGGCTATGTTTGGAGTCACCGAGCAGGATCTTATGGAGGATGGCACAGGGATTCCTTCCCCGTCTAAGATCAAGTCCTTTCTCGGGATGGTTGTCTTCTATCAACAGTACATCGAGGGATGTTCTCGCCTTGGAAAACCCCTGTTAGACCTCACTTCGGGCATGAAGAAGCCACGGCATGGTAAAGGCCGGAGGAAGGCGGACAGGCAGTTGACCTCTGCTGACTGGACCCCTGAGTGCCGTGAAGCATTCAACCTCCTGAAACAGGCACTACTGGAGAAGGTCACGCTGGCGCACCCAGACTTCTCCAAGCCCTTCCTGCTGTCTGTGGATGCCTCTAGCAATGGGCTTGGAGCGGTGCTCTCTCAGAACGGTGAGAGTGAGGACGTCGCACAACCAGTAGCATTCGCCAGCAGGTCGCTAAACTACGCACAGTCAAGATATCGTGCACATCGGCTGGAGTTCTTGGCGCTCAAGTGGGCAGTGTGCGACAAGTTTAGTCACACGAGATGGGAATCTCTGGATCTGTGTTGACATGGTTTGAGTCCTACCTGGCTGACTGGTCCTACCAGGTGGCCTGGAGAGGATCCCTCTTCTCTCCCCGCACCCTCTCTACCGGTGTCCCGCAGGGCTCGGTGCTAGGCCCTGTCCTATTTTCTCTGTACACCAAGTCACTTGGCTCTGTTATTTCTGCTCATGGTTTTTCCTATCACTGTTATGCTGATGACACTCAACTGTTTCTCTCCTTCCCTCCATCTGATACCCAGGTCCCGGCACGGATCTCTGCATGCCTGGCTGACATCTCCGCATGGATGTCCACCCACCACCTGAAGCTGAACCTGGGGAAGACGGAGCTGCTCTTCCTCCCAACGAAGGGCTCCCCGATGATTGATGCGTCAATCACCGTGGAAGGCTCCATAGTGTCTCCGTCCCAGTCTGCCAGGAGTCTTGGGGTAACCCTGGACATCCAGCTGTGCTTCCCGAGCCATATTGCAGCGATCACTCGGACCTGCCGTTTCTCCCTCCACAACATCCGGAGGATCCGACCGTCCGGAGGCCACTCAACTCCTGGTCCAGGCCCTGGTGATCTCACGTCTGGACTACTGCAATTCCTTGCTGGCAGGCCTTCCGGCCTGTGCCATCAAGCCACTGCAACTAGTCCAGAACGCTGCTGCTCGCCTGGTGTTCAACCAGCCGAAGTTCACCCACGTCACCCCTCTACTCTCCTCTCTGCACTGGCTCCCCATCGCAGCACGCATCAGATTCAAGTCACTGGTGCTTGCTTTTCAAGCGGCCAGAGGTACTGCTCCCCCATATCTCCAGTCACTCATCACGCCCTACACCCCGTCCAGACCTCTCCGCTCCGCCTCCGCTGGCAGACTGACTGCCCCATCCCTCCGGGCGCCTGGCAGCTTCTCCTCCTCGCGGTCTCGCCTCTTCTCTGTCCTGGTCCCTCGTTGGTGGATCGACCTCCCGCAATTGGTCAGGACTGCGGAATCACTTCCAATCTTCCGCAAGAGACTCAAAACCCACCTCTTCAGACTCCACTACCCCTGATCTCTGTCCATCTAGCTAAATTGTCTTCACCACTGTCTACTTGTTCAAGACTATACTCTTTAAAAATAAAAATAAAAAAATAAAAATTGAAATGTAAAATACCTTTTCCTTCCCGGTGTTACAGGTATGGTACGCAGATGCCTGCAATGATGTCTATTGCTGTATTCCTGCACTGATCTCGTGCGCTAACTGTGATTGTTCCTACCATGTACTGATGTACATCTTGTAAGTCGCTCTGGATAAGAGCGTCTGCTAAATGCTTAAAATGTAAATGTAAAATGTAAATGTACTGGTTGCGGGGTCAGTCATTCACAGTGTGGATGGATAATAATCCGCTGACCTACATCCTCACCAAACCAAAGCTAGACGCTTGTGAGCAGAGATGGGTGGCGAAGCTTGCGCCATACAACTTTGACATCCGATACATCCCAGACCCCAGGAATGTGGTGGCAGATGCCCTCAGTCGTGAGCCCTTCATACGGCCCAGTGTGTTCCACCGACTCACACGAGTCCTGTATGGTGCGCTTCTGGAGGAAGCAAGAGCCCTGAACACTGACTGTGTCCAAGATGTGTTCAGCTGGTCCTGTCACCCCTTCGAGACGGACGGGAGAAGTCATTGTCCTGGAGCTGGGCCCTCCACAGATACCGTAGTTGCCAACTGCACGGCTGTGATTGGGTCTCAAGATCCCCACATTACGTCGCGGGAAGTGTGTGCAGTCCTGAGCTGATGTCATTCCCAAGATGAGTATGTGTGGCCCCACGCTTACTTGCTCCCACAGCTCACCCAGGGTTTGCAGCCATCACCACAGTCTGAGGTCCATGTTCTGTCCAGACAAGAGCTGATGGAGATGCAGCGTGCTGACACCTGTCGAGTCCTCTTCTTTGTTGAACGGCAGCGGAGACCCTCTAGAAGAGAGCCTACACATGAGGGAGTGGATGTGCTCCGCCTCCTTAGACACTGGGAGAGACTGGCCGTGTCCGAAACCACTCCCTATTCCCTATTTAGTACACTACTTTGTGTGGACGCCATTTTGTAGAGTGCGACGAATTCTAAAATGTGAATTTCGTACACTAAATAGGGAACGAGAAAATACCCACAATTCACCGTGATTGGTAGTGTACATCGACTGTACCCTACTTTACCCTAGAATTGATCCCGTCTACCACAATGCAATGCGGTCGTGTCATACCGAAGGAGAGAAGGGAAAGAATGGCGACAGAAAGAAATACAGCGACGGCGACAGAAATGACCGCAAATTTTTATTTACACAAAATTTTGCCCGTCTTTGAAACTCAAAACTTTAGCACATTTAAACCTGCCGCCATGAGTGCTCGGTTTGTTTATGATACTGAGCACATCCGCTTGCGTCACCTGAATATCCGGCACTTTTTTTTTTTTTTACGCAAATGACGTTCAGTTGTAGTCTCCGAAACACTACTTTCGTTCTCTAAATAGTACACTATATAGTATATACTATATAGGGAATAGGGAATAGGGAACGGGTGAGCGGTTTCGGACACGGCCACTGTCTGTCAAGATGGGTGTGCTGTACCATGTCTCCAAGAACATCATATCAAGAAAGAAGTCCTTCCAGTACGTGGTCCCCGCCGCTCTGAGGGAGAAAGTGCTCCAGGGAGTCCATGATGAGGCTGGCCACCAGGGGCAACAGCGGACACTCTCTCTCGCAAGGCAACGCTTCTACTGGCATGGACTGGACAAGGATGTAAAAGAATATGTGCAATGCTGCAGGAGGTGTGTCTTCAGCAAGTCACCAGAGCCGGCGAGGGCCCCCCTGGAGAGCATCATTACTACGAGACCACTTGAGCTAGTCTGCATAGACTTTTGGTCGGCGGAGGATTCATCCAACAAGTCAGTGGATGTGCTCGTGGTGACTGACCACTTCACCAAGCTGGCCCAGGCCTACCCCTGTTCCAACCAGTTGGCGAAGGTGGTAGCATGGCAGCTGTGGAACAACTTCTTCTGCACCTATGGGTTCCCTGATCGTGTGCACTCTGACCAAGGCGCCAACTTTGAGAGCAGTTTAATAGCTGAGATGCTCCAGGTTGTAGGGATCCAGAAATCGCATACTACGCCGTACCATCCGATGGGAAATGGGTGTGTGGAGAGGTTTAATCGGACTCTTGGGAATATGATCCGAGCCCTGCTGCCGAAGGCCAAGCACAGATGGCCGCAGATGCTGAAGGCTCTCACATTCTCATACAACTCGACGGTGCATGAGACTCCTGGCTATGCACCATTCAATCTGATGTTCGGCAGATGTCCCAGGCTGCCGGTCGACTTGATGTTTGAGTCGGTCCTTCAAGATGAGCAAGTTGCTGACTATGATGCGTACGTGCAGGCTCTCAGGCGTGATCTGGCGGAGGCTGTGAAGATCGCTCAAGCATCAGCTGGTAAGCAGCAGAAGAGGCAGGCAAACCTTTATGACAGAAAGCTGAGAGGTGCTCCTGTGGATGTCGGAGACAGGGTACTTCTGGCCAACAAGGGCGAACGAGGGAAAAGGAAACTTGCGGATCGGTGGGAGGGTCATCTCTATGACGTCACTGAGAAGAACAAGGGTGTCCACACGTTCAAGATCAGGAACAGTGAGACAGGAGTAGAGAAAGTGGTCCACCGCTACCTGATAATGCCATTGAACTTCCTGCCTGTTCAGGATGGGTCTGAAGTGGTTTCCTGTGAGACAGACATCACCGAGGATGTTGAAGTTCCCAGTGAAGATAACGCGGAAGTGGACTCAGTGGCTGCGACTGATAGGGACTCTAATGACAGGACAGTGACATGGGTCTCTGAGCTACCAAATCCTGGAGACGATCAGTCAGATGCCTCAGAGGATGTCCACTCTATGGATGGGATGATGACGGACCGAGAGACGGACAAGGATGCTTCTTCCAGTGTAGCTGTTGACACTGTGTGCACCACTGACCCCGTACCTTGGACTCCGCCACACGTAGACACCCAGCATAGCTCTGACATGAGTCTTTTAGTGTGTGTTAGTCCCTCACAAGTTTATTTTGCGCCTCTGGCAAGTGCACATGCTTTAGATGGTCGCTCTAGGTGTGGGAGGGTGTTGAGGCCTGTTAGGAGACTCAGAGTCTATGCCAATTAATGTTTTTGTAGGCAAGTAATTTTTTTTCCTTTAGGTTAGCTTCTCCTTCGTAGTTGTTGAAGAGCGAAGGGTTTGCAGTGGATGATGGGTGTCCATTTAGTGTTTGAGTTACTGTGGTAGTATGAGTTTACTGACTGTATTGGACATGTAACCGGCATGTCAGCCTACAAAGTGGTTAGGGAATTAGCTACCCTCTTTCTCTTCTAATCTTTTAGAGATAGTCTTAGGACTGGATAGTCTAGTTTCTCAGTTTAGCTCACAGTAACACTGCAGGAATTTATTTTGGGGTATAATTTTAATTTCTTTGATCTTTGTACCTGGTGTGTTTTATTTGGTGACCCAAAGCAGCATGTATTTTCTTTTTCTTTCTTTCTTTCTAGTCTTTTCTCTGTTTTTGTTTTTCATGGCAAGTGGAAGTTAGGGGGGGAGAGTGTAACAGATTAGATGATTCCCTTGCCATGAGCGGGAATTGCAGTAGGACCGCCCCTTGTGCCCTCGAGGTCTGGGCAAGAGACGCCTTTACTCTGCCCAGTTGTTATATGAGGTTGCCGGGGTAGGTAGTGAAATGTTAAGCACCTGTTGTTTTATATTAATTAATGAGCCGAATGTAAGATTTTAACTTTTTATTGTTTATATCATTATTGCGTACTGTTTGTTTAATATTTTGGAGACCTGCGCACGAGACGTATGGGTCCTGATAATGTTCATCTGTTACCAGGTACAGTGTTTGTGTAATGTACAATATATTGTTTTTATATGAAAATGGCCCAGTTGTTACATGAGGTTGCCGGGCCACACAACGTGTATGAAGAGCTGCGCACGAGACGTATGGGTCCTAATCATGTTCATCTGTTACCAGATTGTGGAGTCCCAACAATAAATGGCTAAGAGCCAAAGACAGCAGCGACTGGACATCATTGACTTAAACACAACGCAGAGCAGAGTACTACCCGCTACATAAACTTGGTGTCAGAATTAATACTAAACATATTGCACTCCAAGCAGGAAACAAGGGAGGAAGCCATCGTCAAATTCTTTACCGTAAATTTGTTTTCTTGATGGTAGAAGAGAAAACCACGGGGTTGGAGTTGCTTAAATGATAAAATTCATGCAGATTTGACAAAAACATAGGTTATGAATAAAATGAAAGTATTGCAGCCAATTATTTGGTATTTTACGTGATCGTGTAAAAGTTATTTCGAAGTAGCAGAAGCAAGTAGAAAGCGTGCTAGTGTTTCAAACAATGCGTGGAACAGGAACAGGAAATGACGAAACAGGGAGCCGCAATTACAGCCGCAACTAGCAATTACACTACCAGTCAGGTGATGATCCAAGCAGTATATGACATCCTGCCAAGCTCATCAAACCTTTACTGTTAGAGTAAGGATGAATCAACATCATGACCTGTGTGCCAGAGAAGAGGTACACTTGAGCACATGCTCAGCTATTGCCTGAAAGCCCTGGGAGAAGGACGCTACTGCTGGCGCCATGACCAGGTGCAGAAAGCCATAGCTGTTTTTTATTGTATGTGCTGTATTGTATTGTAAATTGGATTTGCTGCCTTCTTGGCCAAGGCTCACTTGAAAAAGAGATGCAAATCCCAATGTCGACTCCCTGGTTAAATAAAGGATAAAAAAAAAAAAAAAAGCAGATACCATCTGCAGTGGCATCAACCAGAACAAGCACCTCCATCCAGCAAGACAAGCTGCAGCCACGGGCAAAAATGTCAGCAGGGTTTCATGTATCAGTGCAAGACCGGCAGCTAAAGGTCCCGGAATCCATCACAGCAATCACACTCAGGCCAGACATCGTACTGCTGACCGAGACATCCAGGCAGGTGGTCATGCTGGAGATCACTATTCCCTGGGAAGACCGATTGGAGGAGGCCAATGAAAGAAAGAAGGCCAAGTATGAAGACCTTGTGATCTAGTGCCGCAGACAGGGGTGGAGAGCTCAGTGTGAGCCCATTGAGGTGGGCTGCAGAGGGTTTGCAGGTCAGTCTCCCTGCAGGGCCTACAGTCTCCGTAGATTGACAGGGGTGGATAAGAGGAAAGCCATCAGGAACACCTCAAAGGTTGCAGAGAGGGCCTCGAGATGGCTGTGGATCAAGAGGGGCAAGCCGTGGACAGTAAATTATACTTGGATTACTAGTCATCTGGGCAAGGGTGTCTGATGTTGAAAGACCCAAAACACCCAATAACCAGGTAACATCAGTGATGATATGTCCAAGCGTGTCAAGAGATTTTATTGAACTATCACAGTTGAATATTTGAACTCTGCTGTTTGCTTGCTAATTTAGGTTATTTATGTAACTAAAGCTATATAAGTATATACTGTATCTATATAAGTCAGAAAACAAGCAGTCTTGTCTATATATCCAACTGATAATTCACTGCTTAGTGCATTTTAAAGGGAAACGTGTGCACCAATACCTGTGCCAGAGACTGTGGGAGAATAACAGAGGAGCGCAAGCAGCAGCTTCAAATTATATAGCCTATCTTAAATGTATTTCATGCAAGCTAATTCACATAAAGGGGATAGAACAATGGTTTATGTAAGAGGTGAGTATGATTTATATATTTTTAAACTTTTAAACTAATTTATATACTCTAAAAAGAAGAAATTATTGATTATCTGAAAAATCTGAAAAATATGAGCATATATGGATCTTTGTTACATGGGCTCATGAATAAGTCTGGATAACAATAGCTATTTTACTAGATCAAAAGGGTGGTCTTTTTATTTTTCTAGTTTAGTGGGTCATATATACAGGGCCACCATAAAACTACAGTAACTGTGTACAATACTGCCATCTAGAATGTTTTTATTTTGAAGACAGTATTAGGTAGCCATCTGTTTTGTTTCATCTTCTTTAATACAACCTGTATGTAAGTATGTTTTCTTGATAACTGTTTGTTTTGTAAATAAATCTTTGTTTAATTGTGGACAGTATGGCCTGGTGGTTTAGTTGTTGTGTCCAGTATTGTTCACCCGGCTATTGTCGCACAGGTGGATTTTGGGACATAACAAGAGGTTCAAGGCAATATGCAGTAATAACATGTGCATGATTAACAGAAAGGTGAAAATTGCTTTGGATTTCAATAAGCTACACTTAGCTGGAGACATGCCTGAAGAACAGAACAGATATGTCATTTGGATCTGGTTAATTAGGAGAATTTTTAAACATGGCTCATATATTGCACAAAAATGCTTATTTTGTGGCAAAGGCATATTGAGAGATGGAGATGTCTATTTTAAAAAGAATTTCCATTCAAATGTGAAACATAGGCATGCTAGAATTTTAGCAACTTTCAAGTTAATATGAGATTTTAGTGGCATCAAACCCTACACCCCAGCCCGACCACTGTGCTCTGCTGCCTCTAGGCGATTGGTTACTCCCTCATGCCAAGTGACCAATGGCCACTCATCCCGGTCACAACTTCCCTGTCCTGGCACTACTATCATGGAATTAACTCCCCACTGACGTCAGGACAGTTGAATCACTGATTGTATTGTATTGTATATGCAGTGTTTGTGTTTTAGTTATACAGCCTAGAATTGTATTCGTTGGGAAATCATGATAATATTCCCATCAAAAATTGGGCTCCAGCTCCAACCCCTTTTTTGAGTTTACCCCTACATCAACTATGGATATTTTCTAAGTGCAATATGTTGATTAATATACAATGTATATACATCAACATTCTGTATGATTACCTTTTGTATATGCATAAATAAATAAGACCATTTAAATACTTTTCAGTAGTAACATTCATGCATGTGATTCATCATAACGATAGTAATTATGTGTTACCTTGGGCTGCCCCAAAACAGATAGAGTAAATTAGAACAAACATTTCTCACTTGAGAAAGACTAAATTAAACAATATTGATGTATATTACTTTGTATTTCAAAACTTTCCTAATGTTCCCAATGTTTATGGTGAATGAAGAAAGACTATTTCATTTGTTACAGTAGCAGTTTGATCATTTAGGAAAAACACTGTTCTGCTGTATGGTATAAATAAATAATATGTGGTTACATAATTAATGCATGCAGGAACATTTGTTTATATACATTGCACTTAGATGATTACATTCAGAATGTTCCTTTCCTCTGTCAGTCCTGCTACGGCTGGAAAGTGGGCAAAACTCCTAGCAGTGGTTGTTCAAAAGGTTAACTGTCTGGAACATTCCCTAGTTAGGTATAAATAAAAGTGGTTTTAATAAAAAATGTAAAAAAGGGCTTCTCAAACCAACCTAGATGATGATGGCAGCTGAACCAGAATTACCCTCAGGAATCTCCAGTAACAATATAACATGTGTATTGTGGAATAAATAAATAAGGCAACAATCCCAAATTTACAAGATAGTGTGTATTGGTATGTATGTATGTGTGTGTGTGTGTGTGTATGGAAAGCAAACTAGAGAACAATATTTCTGGTAGCCAATCCTTTACAGTTTAAAGTATCATGCTACTATTTGTGGTATTATGTATTTAATTATCTCTTCAGAGTTTCCAATCAAGTGTGATTTATGTGATTGAGTAAATAAGGATCACGTTGCAGAAGTACACCGGACAAAGCAAGGCAGGAGTACTGACAGAACAAATTTCCTTTTTAGTGTCTGTATGGCATCCTGTATTGGTTTTGGGGTCAGCAGTGGCTCAGTGGTTAGCATCATAGGCTGGCAAGTGGAGGGCTGCTGGTTTGAATCCCAGGATGGCCAACGAAAAACAATGAACTGGCTAGTTCACTTCCTGGGGCACTGCTTAAATGCCCTTGAGCAAGGCACTGAACCCCTAAAATGGTCCAGGGGCACCGTCCTATGGCTGACCCTGTGGTCGGACCTCTCTGATGGAATACATATGTATAGTGGTCTGTCTGTGTGTATGTATCTAGGAGAGATATGCAAAAAGACAAATTCCAATTACCTTGTGTAACATGGCAATAAAGTATATTCCTATTCCTATTTCTATTTATGCCAGACAGGGTCACAGCTAATGCAATTGTTGCAGAATCCATTTCTACAGCACAACAGCCCCCATATTTGAAAACTGCCAGCACAGTGCATACAAAGCCCTTGCATCCTGAGCAAACTGATAGCAGCATGCTTCTAATTATTGTGGAAGACAACCTCAAGGTCTTATGATGTATAGTCTGTCCATTGTTTCTATGCAAATTATTATACATTCAAGATTTTTTCATTTTCATATTTTAAAGAGATGTGTTAAGGGCACATATGTTGTGGTAATGAGAAAATGTATGATTTGTGATGCACAATATGACAAGTGTGACAATATGGAGTTCAGATTACATAACTGAGAACAATAAAATGTATTCATTTTATAAATTTTTCAGAACTTCACACATGCATTATTGTTGATTCACAGGTACCAGTGCATGTGTGTGTGTGTGCATATATATAATTTTTCTTTACAGCAGAAATAAACCATTGTGGTGGAGGTCATACAGACAGATCATTGAATATAGATACAGATATTTCCCAGTTGACAACCATTCACATCATGTACTTTGTAATACAAAAATCTCATGACACTCTAACATGCACACACCCACCCTCATTTTTATACACACAAATCATATGGACCAAGCATCTGTAACCAGTTCCTTTTTATCCTCCTATGCACAACTTTATTGCCTCATTTCTTATTTATTGTCTTACAAAAATACTTTCTGTAAAGCATTAAAGTAAAACAGGACAGAAGACTGCTGATGTTGGATATTACTCCTTAATAAAATTTAAATGTGGATGTCACACACCACGTGACAATCCCTGGCTGTGAACAGAGCAGCATGGTGACCTGGAGTGGATTTTGCTGGTCTCCGGAACTGGATCTTTATTTCCAGTCTCTCTCTCAGACACAGAAGAGAGAAGCAGCAGGAGAGCAGGTTAAATAAAACAAACCCCTACTTACTGCAAAGCTTTTGTGTGAAAACAAACTAAAATAACAAACTAAATGGACAAACTAAATTAAAGTCCGCCTCCTCCGAGGTGGAAATCCCCTTCTTGGGGAGCACACAAACAAAAAATGAACACGGATGCTCAGCGGTTTTCCAGACCACTTTCACACAAACATCAACACAGACATTTAGCAGCTCCAGCCCACTTCCACACATTCACATTGAACAGAACACCACATCAGTCCGGATTCCCAGCTTAACTTCACCAGGCACACACACATTTTGCAACCTTTCAAGTGCTTCCTATACCCATGCACACGCGGAGACACTCGCCACTTTTCAGTTCGAGTTCTCTTCCTGAACACACACACCAAGGCACCCACCACTTTTCAGAGTGGGCTCTCTACACACGCCCAGAGACACTCTCCACTTTTCCAGTGAAATTTCTCTGGCAATCAGCCCCGAGACATTCTCCAATCTTTCACTGAGAGTTCTCATGCCATCAGACAGTACGACACAACTCACATGAATGACACCACTCACAATGAGTACGACATGTAGTGATGTTACGTCTGACACCAAAGCTCCAATGCTTGCTTCAAACTCGCTAGTGATTTCAACCTAACCACTGCTACAGAACTTGCTTTGTTAAGGAAATTATCACGTGAAATATGATGTCCAAAGGTTCGTTCCCCAAGTGAATCACATGACTGGTTTGATTTGCTGCATACCAGGTTTGACAGGTTTGAAATGTTAGCGGGCTTCCCTATAATGAACTCTAAAAATGAAGTCTTCTCTTGATTGTTGACTTTAACACAGATACGCCTCCTGGAGGGGGCGTGTTTTCTTCACCAGGGAAATAATTCTTCCACCACAGTTGTTTCCCGTGGTCTTCCGGGCCTTTTGGTATTCCTGAGCTCACCAATGTGTTCTTTCTTTTTTTAAATGTACCAAATAGTTGATTTGGCCACACCTAATGTTTTTGCCATCTCTCTGATGGGTTTGTTTTAAATTTTTCAGCCTAATGATGGCTTGCTTCACTAGCAGTGACAGCTCTTTGGACTTCATATTAAGAGTTAACAGAAACAGATTCCAAATGCAAATGCCACACTTATAAACTCTTATCTGTTTACTTGTAAATGAAATAATGAGGGAACACACCATGCCATGGAACAGCTGAGCAGCCAATTGTCCAGTTACTTTTGGTCCCTTAAAAAGGGGGGCCACATATAAAAAGTGCTGTAATTCCTACACCGTTCACCCGATTTGGATGTAAATACCCTCAAATTAAAGCTAAACGCTTTAAATTAACGCTTTCGCAATGCTCCAGAACGCTCCATTTTGGCATCACTAATGACACGCACACATGAACGACAAAACACATGAACTACAAAACTCACACCAACAATACACACACATGAACGACAAGACCAACACTGATTCCCCAGTTGCCCCACCTGCTCTTAAATGGGCTTAATTGCTGCCCTGCTCAGGTGGGGCTCGTGGGGCACTCGCCTGATTCCGTCGTTCACACACCTAATCACAATAAATTATAAAACGCAAACCACTTAAACACAGCCACTCACAAAATGCACTCCACTCACAGACACAAACCATCAAGTGAATTATCCCTTGATATTTACACCAATTAACAGTAATGATCAATTGTGGCCTTTGGAACAATCTTCCGGGCAACAGTTCACACTGTCTCGCAGTCTCACACTCTGCGAGAGTGCCAAACCTGTCCGTGGAAAGTTCTACTGTTCCAAAGGCCTCCACAGCCATGCTGAGGCAAAACAGGCAACCCTGCTCTTCCCCTGTTGCCGAGACCGACGCCCTCCACAGTGGACTACACAAAGCTATTATGGTTCTCAAATGGATCCTACCTGAAAAAACACTGATAATGTTTTAAAAGGCTGCTCCATATCTGCAACAGAGGCATATGTGGATAAGAGGTTGTGGTGAAGAACTTAAAAAAATTATATTGTCTTTCATAGTTTTGATATTAAGACAATGGCATCCATTTTTTGAAAAACATAATTAATGGTTAAAGTTAAATTAAAGTTATTATTGCTGACTGGTTTTTGATGTTTTTGATGATTTATATTTCGTCTGGGTTTTTTTCTGTAATACTGTATATTGACTGTTTGTTATCATCAATTGACTCCTTTTTATTACAAAAGAATGGAACAGTGGCCTGGAATCAACATTTCGCTTCAACTTTGACTCCCAATCAATGTAATTGTTAGTTTGTTCTTCAGAGGAGCGGTTTGGTGAGTCCAACAATCAGCATTCTGAAGAAAAATAACACTTGCACTTATTTTTATGTCCAATGTTGATTGAATCTAGACGAGAGACTGAATCCAGTGTTTAACAAAGTACTTTAATGGTCATTCATTGAGATCCTCTGTATTTGTGTGCTTTGGGGGAAAACAAAACACCAAATAGTATGTCACACTTACAGTAGCTGTGATTAAATGCATGAACTTTCACTCAGGCTAAAGTTCAACAGCTATTAAGACACAGGGTCTATATTGATATTTAACCATTACTCAATCCAAAAATATTCCACATCAAAATAATTACTCCTCCTTGAGCCGCCACCTTACCGTGGTGGAGGGGTTTGCGTGTCCCAATGATCCCAGGAGCTAAGTTGTCGGGGGCTTCATGCCCCTGGTAGGGTCACCCAAGGCAAACAGGTCCTGGGTGAGGGACCAGACAAAGCGTGGCTCACAAGACCCCCCATGACGACAAACAAAAATGGAAATACGTTTCCCTCGCCCGGACGCGGGTCACCGGGGCCCCCCCCTGGAGTCAGGCCCGGGGGTAGGGCTCGAGGGCGAGCGCCTGGTGGCCGAGCCTACACCTATGGGGCTCGGCCGGGCACAGCCCGAAGAGGCAACGTAGGACCCCCTTCCCATGGGCTCACCACCCATGGGAGGGGCCAAGGGTCGGGTGCAGTGTGAGATGGGCGGCGGCCGAAGGCGGGGCCTTGGCGGTCCGATCTCGGCTGCAGAAGCTAGCTCTAGGGGCGTGGAATGTCACCTCTCTGGCGGGGAAGGAGCCTGAGCTGGTGCGGGAGGTCGAGAGGTTCCGGCTAGATATAGTCGGCCTCGCCTCGACGCATGGCATGGGCTCGGGAACCAGTCTCCTTGAGAGGGGTTGGACTCTCTTCCACTCTGGAGTTGCCCCTGGTGGGAGGCGCCGAGCAGGGGTGGGAATACTTATTGCCCCGGCTCGTTGCCTGCTCCCGTTGGGGTTCACCCCGGTAGACGAGAGGGTAGCCTCCCTCCGCCTTCGGGTGGGGGGACGGGTCCTGACTGTTGTTTGTGCTTATGCTCCAAACAGCAGCTCAGAATACCCACCCTTTTTGGAGTCCTTGGAGGGGGTGTTGGAGAACACTCCTTCCGGGGACTCCCTCGTTTTGCTGGGAGACTTCAATGCTCACGTGGGCACGATAGTGAGACCTGGAGGGGCGTGATTGGGAGGAACGGCCCCCCCGATCTGAACCAGAATGGTGCTTTGTTGTTGGACTTCTGTGCCTGTCACAGATTGTCCATAACGAACACCATGTTCAAGCACAAGCGTGTCCATATATGCACCTGGCACCAGGACACCCTGGGCCGCAGTTCAATGATCGACTTTGTGGTCGTGTCGTCGGACTTGCGGCCGCATGTCTTGGACACTCGGGTGAAGAGAGGGGTGGAGCTGTCAACTGATCACCACCTGGTGGTGAGTTGGCTCCGATGGTGGGGGAGGATGCCGGTCAGGCCTGGCAGGCCCAAACGTATTGTGAGGGTCTGCTGGGAACGTCTGGCAGAGTCTCCTGTCAGAAGGAGTTTCAACTCCCACCTCCGGGAGAGCTTCAACCATGTCCCGGGGGAGGCGGGGGACATTGAGTCCGAGTGGGCCATGTTCCGTGCCTCTATTGTCGAGGCGGCTGACCGGAGCTGTGGCCGCAAGGTCGTCGGTGCCTGTCGTGGCGGTAATCCCCGAACCCGCTGGTGGACACCGGCAGTGAAGGATGCCGTCAAGCTGAAGAAGGAGTCCTATCGGACCTTTTTGGCCTGTGGGACTCCGGGAGCAGCAGATGGGTATCGGCGAGCCAAGCGGAGCGCGGCTTCGGCGGTCGCTGAGGCAAAAACTCGGGCATGGGAGGAGCTCGGTGAGGCCATGGAGAACGACTTCCGAACGGCTTCGAGGAGGTTCTGGACCACCATCCGGCGTCTCAGGGGGGGGAAGCAGTGCACTGTCAACACTGTGTACAGTGGGGATGGGGCGCTGCTGACCTCGACTCGGGACGTTGTGGGTCGGTGGAGGGAATACTTCAAGACCTCCTCAATCCCACCGACACACCTTCCAGCGAGGAAGCAGGGTCTGGGGACTCGGGGTGGGCTCTCCTATCTCCGGGGCTGAGGTCGCCACGGTGGTTAAAAAGCTCCGTGGTGGCAGGGCCTCGGGGTGGATGAGATCCGCCCGGAGTCCCTCAAAGCTCTGGATGTTGTGGGGCTGTCTTGGTTGACACGACTCTGCAGCATCGCGTGGACATCGGGGGCAGTGCCTCTGGACTGGCAGACCGGGGTGGTGGTCCCCCTCTTCAAGAAACGGGACTGGAGGGTGTGTTCCAACTACAGGGGATCACACTCCTCAGCCTCCCTGGTAAGGTCTATTCAGGGGTTCTGGAGAGGAGGGTCCGTCGGATGGTTGAACCTCGGATTCAGGAGGAGCAATGTGGTTTTCGTCCTGGTCGCGGAACTGTGGACCAGCTCTACACCCTCCGCGGGGTCCTGGAGGGTGCATGGGAGTTTGCCCAACCAGTCTACACATGTTTTGTGGACTTGGAGAAGGCTTTCGACCGTGTCCCTAGGGGAGTCTTGTGGGGGGTGCTCCGGGAGTATGGGGTACGGACCCCTTGATACGGGCCATTCGGTCCCTGTACGACCGGTGCCAGAGCTTGGTCCGCATTGCTGGCAGTAAGTCGGACTTGTTCCCGGTGAGGGTTGGACTCCGCCAGGGCTGCCCTTTGTCACCGGTTCTGTTCATAACCTTTATGGACAGAATATCTAGGCGCAGCCGGGGCGTTGAGGGGGTCGGTTCGGTGGCCTGAGGATTGGGTCACTGCTCTTTGCAGATGATGTGGTCCTGTTGGCTTCATCGGGCCGTGACCTCCAGCTCTCGCTGGAGCGGTTCGCAGCCGAGTGTGAAGCGGCTGGGATGAGAATCAGCACCTCCAAATCCGAGACCATGGTTCTCAGCCGGAAAAGGGTGGAGTGCACTCTCCGGGTCGGGAGGAGATCCTGCCCCAAGTGGAGGAGTTTAAATACCTCGGGGTCTTGTTCACGAGTGAGGGAAGGATGGAGCGGGAGATCGACAGGCGGATTGGTGCGGCGTCGGCAGTGATGCAGACGCTGCATCGGTCTGTCGTGGTAAAGAGGGAGCTGAGCCTAAGGGCAAAGCTCTCGATTTACCGGTCGATCTATGTTCCTATCCTCACCTATGGTCACGAGTTGTGGGTAGTGACCGAAAGAACGAGATCGCGAATACAAGCGGCTGAAATGAGTTTCCTCCGCAGGGTGTCTGGGCTCTCCCTTAGAGATAGGGTGAGGAGCTCGGTCATCCGGGAGGGGCTCAGAGTAGAGCCGCTGCTCCTCCGCGTCAAGAGGAGCCAGATGAGGTGGCTCGGGCATCTGGTTAGGATGCCTCCTGGACGCCTCCCTGGTGAGGTGTTCCGGGCACGTCCCACCGGGAGGAGGCCCCGGGGAAGACCCAGGACACGCTGGAGAGACTATGTCTCTCGGCTGGCCTGGGAACGCCTCGGGATTCCCCCGGAAGAGCTGGACGAAGTGGCCGGGGAGAGGGAAGTCTGGGTCTCCCTGCTTAGGACGCTGCCCCCGCGACCCGACAAGGAGAAGCGGTAGAAGATGGATGGATGGATGGATGGATCAAAATAATTATTCCAGTTTTCATAATGACACACAATATCACATGCACTGAATTCATTTTGACATGATGGTTTTATAAGTTTCTCTGGATAAATATAAATACATACTGAATAATTTAAATGTAATTTAAATTATTCTACACTTAAATTATTAAGTGTTGAATACAGCACCACATATGTTATACCTTCTATATCACTAAATATATTGTTTAAATCACCCCTTAGGGGAAAGATTCTATTTAGAGAAATTTTAATTGCCCAGTAGTCAAGTTGTGACTGAGAAGAATGTGTGGGCTGGAAATATGCCTGCATGGTAATCGATAGGGAATCCTATGTTGCATGGGGTTATTCTTGGAGGTTGTTCTATGAGGATAGCAGACGTACACATTTACATACGTTAAGCTCACCTGCATGCCAGATGGTGAAACACATGGACTGGTCGTACATGTTTACTACCAATGTGAAATATTCATTCATTAGGATGTTCGGAACAACTTAATTGAAGAATATAATGACATTTACTTCCATCTCATGGAACAATACAACACTTTTCTCACATGGTGGGACAAAACATATTTGTGAACACTTTCCCTCCCACTGTATTGGCATTACATTGTTTCATTCAACCATGACCAAACATGAAGTTATGTTATTAGTTTAACAAGCTTGGGCATATATTCCTCTTGAAGGCTATGCTTCTGTTAAAAAGGAATGCACATTTTTATATATTTTCAAGAACCATCAGGGTTCCATCTGAGCTGTAGTCCTGTGTAATGCATTTAATGATCAGGCTTAAAATATTTATGCAGGGATTCAATCAAAATGTTTGAAAACAAAGTGTCACTTTCCTTAATTACTTAACTCATGTTTCTGAAGAACAAAGAAACTATTGCATCTAATTGTGAGTCAAAGTTAAAGATGAATGTTGATCACGTCCAGGCCTAAATGTCGCAATGTAGCGAATGAGCTCTGGTACGTGAGCTCAGCGAGCTAAATCGCTCTCTTGTCGCGATCCCTCAGATCGAAACTCGCTGTGGGCAGAACCAACTCCGTTACACCAAATATGCTGTTTCTATGTGCTTAAACATGGTCAAATGCTGCATTGGTAAGACAAAATAAAGCTCCATGCATTGCTCATATATTGATTCATAGTGCTTTGGTACTGTTGGCATGCCATGGCAGTGTGTATACAGACTGCCTGTCCCTACCACTGAGCTAGCAATCAGGTTCAACCAAGCTTTCTAGTTCCAAACAAACATTCACTTTGCTAACATGTAGCTAGTCAATTGCATGTGATATCCTGAAAGAACCTACTTATTATATTGCCAATTGCCAGATCATAAGCTATTATGAAGTACCGTGTCCTTGATACGTTTTCTATATGGTACATACCTGGAATATACTTATGTATTGTACAAAATTAAATAAAATTTGGCCATATTGGTCCATGGTGCTGAACCCCGCCTCCATTGACACATCTTTATTAACCACTGCACCTCTGGTTTTATCGTAACCACGGTTGATATACAGTACATTCTATTCTAGCATGCAGTTAACTCTTACGGCTTCTCAGAAAATGCAGATGTGCATGGTCACAATGGAATTGTGACTATAAATTGTGTAACAGAATATAATATTCTGAACAAAATATTGTGATCTGCACTGCAACTCAGAGAAAATGTTTTAAAACAGAGGACGCTATTTGTACATAACAAGAGTAAATACGGTTAGTTCTACTTTGTTTCTTTGCCAATCCATACATTATTTATTAAATTCCCAAATAATAGCTATAATTGAACATGGACAGCTCAGCAAATCTTTGCCTGATTAAAAAAAAAACCAAATAAACAAGAGGTAGGCTATGTAGTTTGTGGTTCAGCCTTTACACAATACACATTAATGCATGTGAAAGTAGACCCCATTTCCACGATACACTTTTTTGTAATAATAATAAAATAAGTAATTTGTTTGAATTTTGTTCCATTTGAGAATTAGATATAATATTCGCATCGATTTCCCATGTATAGCCTACTCAAGATGGTGAATATCAACGTAGCTACCTGAGTGAGACTTCTCATGTACTTTTTCTGTGCTTATAATTTTAAATATGCAAATGCTTCTGCACAATTCAAGACATTGGTCTTCGTGTAGGTTATATAAATATGCATAATCCTTTAAAAAAAAAAGTTCCTACGTGAACATAGGCGTGCGGAGGCGATCAAATGAAACTTTAGAAGTGTACACAGTAATGAAGAGAACTATACAGACAACCCATCTCAAAATAGAGTTGGAACTCTTATACGCTTTAGTTAGTGTATCAACGTTAATGAATTCGTCTGTTAAACTAGTAATGGCATAAAAGCATATGAAATAGCGCAGTATCCTACGGTGTACGTCTGGGTTTCATGAGTTAATGTCTACAAAAGTCACCACAATGTGTACAGAAACTTAGAAAAAGAAGACATTGACGTCAAACTGAGCTGGTCTGTGGTTAATTATATTAACCTGAGCGGAGTAGACTTCAAGCTGACAGTGCATTTTACAACTAGAAGGGCTCACACTAACCGTGAGCTGGCGATATCTGAACTCTCCAGGCACTAGAAAGTGACCCAACTTCAAGTCATTAACAATTAACTTAATTTCATAAGACCACTGCAAATTCAAAAATGCCGAACGCAAGAGTATGCTAGATCACGTTTCCCATTTGGCTAAAGCGTAGAGATACTCCAAACGCAATTTGAATACAGCTGCACGGTAATTGTTCTTTTTTTCTGAGCGAAATCGAATCGTGATGTTACTCCCGTCATTGTGGTTACTTGTTGCTGGAATTCAAGCTAGTGTGACTTCAGTTTACAAGGTAAGCAAAACCTTAATATGGCTTTATACATAGTCCAAATCGCCAAGTAGCTATGTACCCCGCGCTTGAAAAGGTCATTTTGATAACCATTTCAGAACTTATACCCTGCCGTTGTCACTGTCCCTCATACAGACATCACTGGTTGTGACTATAGCTCATATAACTATATCTATTCATAGACTAAGCATGCCTTCATACAATTTCTTAATACTCAGGTTTGAACAATTTTCTTGAACACTGAACTTTTGAATCAACTCAAAGAACCGACTGCGTTTGCAAAATAAATGTTTTCAAGTCATACTGGGTTTACATAGGGAAGTCAAATAATCCATCACCCGAATAATGTTGGCCATGCCCCTTGTCTTATAATTTGTTTTTAAACTTAAATGTGTTTAAATTGACATATTTGTTTCTATTCCAGGCTGGTGGAGCAGATAAAGAAGGTATGTGTCAATTTAAAATAATTTGTCTATCAGTAATACATATTCTTACTTTGTTCAGAAAGTTTTTTTGCTTAATAGTACCTGAATACATCCAGAAATAGACCATTTGATCTCAGATAACTTATATCATTGTAAAATATAACTTTTTTAATACAGCTTTATCACCTTGTAATAATCAAAACAGATTTATCTTGTTGTCAGGGGTGCCTCTTGGACTTTTTTTTATCCTCCCTATGTCCACCTACACCATTTACATAGGAAAGTGTTTATAATGAATGTCTTAGTATAAAACATGATATCAGCTAAATTGGGCCACTTTTTGGTTAATCGCTTGGGAAACTAAGAAAAAAGCATTGTATGACATTGAATTGTGTTTTTATGGTTAATAAGGACTGTTTTTAATATTTTTGTGTTGAATTGATGTAATAAAATATAATTGTTCAGGCCCTACAGCTTTTGAAAACATCAGCTGTCACATTTTTTTAGATGAGCAGTGTTCAGGTAAAATGGGCCGGCTGATCAGCTAAAATGAGCCACTCAAACTGTAAAGCGAAACAGAGTCATTTCTCATAAAATAATTGAATCATATTTAATCTCAACACACTAAAACATTGCATTTAAATAACATTAAATGAACTCATGAAGAATAACATTAAAGCATTAAGAATTCATAAAGAATAACATTAAAATTAATTCATGAAGTACCAATTACTTTAGGAACTCATTTTGGAACATGAATGTGTCTGTGCATGTGTGTGTGTGTGTGTGTGTGTGTGTGTGTGTGTGTGTGTGCCTAACTATGCAGGCTTACACATGCATATCTGGAATTAAAAATACTCTCGGAACAACTGTAAAGAAAGTCATATTAAAACGGGAGACAAGGCTACTCTTTTAGACTGATGCTTCAGTAAATCACTCATTCATCACAGTGTGTGTGTGTGTGTGTGTGTGTGTGTGTGTGTGTGTGTGTGTGTGTGTGTGTGTGTGTGTGACAGAGTGCTAGATAGTTAGAGCTAGCTCACGATGCGCCCTGGACCAGAGCTAACACACACATACATAATTAGAAGGGAAAATGTGAAAAGAGGCATGTAATATATACAATAATATAATATAATAATCTATTAATAGCCTACTTTTAATAAGAGGAACCATCAAAATATCCGTTAAAACTCAATTCAGAAGGTGGCTCATTTTGGCTGAAATGCATGGCTCAATTTACCTTAACACATTAAGGTAAATTGAGCCACTAACAAAAAATGCTTTTTTATAAATAAATACGTTTATTAACAAACTATCAGCATTATATCTGATGGAGGCCATCAGAGCATGTAGTATACATAATCATTTATAGATGTACATTTGTTTTTGATTGATTTATCAACCTTATTATTGACAAGTAAATTTTCATATGTCAGGCCACTCACCTTGAAGTTCTTTCAGCAGTCTCGATGTGAGGCATTGCCCCGACCACCATAGCAACCATAGACCAATCAAGTCAATTGTTACATGTCAAGTACAGTTGTGGCAACAGTTTAATATCATTTGCAGTCATTGTCTGTTAAAATTTTAAGAGCTGAGACGCTCAAACCTTAAATGGCTAATTTTACCTGATGGCCCAATTTAGCTGATATCACCCTACTGATTTACATATTTACATAAATAAGTGACTGAAGGAACATCTCCATATAATTCAAAATGAAGTGCATGGGATATGAATAGGCTAATGGAAATTGTAGATAAAACCCTTTAATTCTAAGATTAAAGTTTCCTGTTAAAAGTTTCCAGATTAATTGCAGCTCAGCTGCAGTCAAATTGCAACCCAATACCTTTAGAACCTAATAGTTTTCTTGGGATATCTTCTTGATTTGACCTTTCTCATTTCAGTCTTGGTGTTTTAAAGGAGTGTTCTGCAATTAGGACAACATTTCTTAATATATATGTGCTCTTGGGCTTGACTCTTCTAGAATCTTTAAAGCGCCGACTGAGAGAGTATGGGCTCAGTACCCCCTTCAGCACAGACCCTGAGGGCCACTTCCTGTCACATCTCCTCTCAGCAAATCACAAGCGGCGGGTAAAGAGGGGCGCTGATCAGAATGTGGAGCAGTTGTTCTACAACATTACGGCTTTGGGGAGGGAGTTTCACCTGTGGCTGCGGCCCAATCACAGGCTGGTGGCCCCTGGTGCCACTGTGGAGTGGCGTGACAACGTTGGGGAACTCAGAAACGGCACCAGCGTGGAGAATGGAAAACAATCCATTGTCAGCACAGAGCGAATACTGAGGAAAGAGCCACTGAAAACAGACTGCACTTTTGTTGGGGGCATCACTGACCTCCCTGGGGCATCTGTTGCAATAAACAACTGTGATGGACTGGTAGGTGACCATGCCACCCCCACCGACCCCCTCCCTCTCTCTCTCTCTCTCTCTCTTTCTCTCTCTCTCTCTCTCTCTCTCTCTCTCTCTCTCTCTCTCTCTCTCTCTCTCTCTCTCTCTCTCTCTCTCTCTCTCTTTCTCGCTCTGAGGTAAAGCAGAGAGGAAGCAGGAAGTAAAGGAAGGAGATGAGTAGAGAGGGAGCGATGGAGTGAGGGATGGAGATGTAGAGGTAAAGGAGGAGGACAGGTAAAGCCTGGGCCAGTAATGGGACTGATTGGGCACCTTATTGAATCAGTCCTCTGCTCTGCTGAACACTCACTGAGGGGTCAATGTCAGCACGAGCCCGCAGCCGCCTTCCAACCACCCCGCTGATCTGGGGTCTATTTAAAACTCCCTGATCCTCCTCTCTCCCCCAGAGTTACTGATCTGGGGTCTGTTTCAAACTCCCTAAGCTTCCTCCCTCTCTCAAATTCACATAGTTTGTTTTACTGCTGTGGCTTCACAGTGTACAGTATGGACAAAGCACAGGTTACAAATGAGAAATAGAATGATGCAATAACAACAGTAATGGTGAGAATAATGTATAAACCAGTTATGTATTACACCAATAATACGTTTTCAAAAAGAGACAGAAGCACAGAGATAAGGAGAAGCTGCACACAATAAAAAACAACACGAATATAAACAAAAAATAAAAAAATAAACCAGGTCTCTCCTGTCTCTTTCCTACAATCTTTGCTACCACCCTCTCCTGTGCTCCTCATGTGCTCTCTCTCTCTCTCTCTCTCTCTCTCTCTCTCTCTCTCTCTCTCTCTCAATGTGTAATTATGCGGTTAGCCACCTTTGAAGGGAATCATACGAAAACAGTCTGGCCCAAAGGATCACACGTTATATCAATATCTAGCTTACATTTCAAGGCTTGTGAAATGGTACATTTCAGGTATATGTGTAGTGGGTGTGCTCTGGTACGTGAGCGTCTGCTACAGAAACTCGCTGCGGGCAGAACCAAGTCCATTACATATGCATGATTCAATATGCTTTTAAATGTATTTTAAAGCTGTGCCATGAGCATTTAATGGTAGGGTAACAAAATGTGTGGCAGCCAAATGCACATTTGCCTTAGTGTTGTCTGGCCCAATCTGACATCAAAGCAGCAATCTTACACTACAACTGATAAGGATTACTGATTCACATTTTTAATAATATATGCCATTTAGCAGACGCTTTTATCCAAAGCGACTTACAGTAGTGAATGCATACATTTTCAGTATATGTGGCCCCAGTGGGGATTGAACCCACAACCTAAGCGTTGCCAACACTGTGCTCTACCAACTGAGCCACAGAGATGCCACAACAAATCCACTGGTAATGTTTATACTTTCTAAATTGCTTACAAACATATCCATATATTTTTTTGCATTATTCTGATTTTGTTATCACAATATAATTCATAATTTTCCAGCAACTACATACATTGGAAAAACATTTGTATTTATAACGTTGGTATACTCTGGCCATACCCTGTAGAATCAATTCAGAAAATAAATTAAGGAGAAAGCAGTAACATGTAAGTAGGTGTAATTCCTGTTTTGACTGACGTCCCACACTTCAGACTAGAGCCCTGTGTATTTCTAATGACTCCTGTGTGCACCCTCAAGATTTTCTCATGTCTTGTGTGTTCCTGTCCCACATAGACAATTTTTTGAATAGCCCACAGGGGAAGGAACATTTTAAATATAAATATAGGCTACATTTGAAGAAAACACACATATTTAGAAGAGTGGTTTAATTAACAATCAAAATGTATTTAAACTGATAACTTTTGCAGACAATTAGGCTACCGAATTGTAGATAAATTATGTTGGAATTTAGGCAAAATGTTACCTATTTAGCTCAAGCAATTACTGAAAATGAATGGAAGTTGATAGGCGCGTGGGCGCTGATTTCATCCAAATGAAGATCGTCTTTAAAATAGAAACCATCTGTTACTCCTAATAAGCTACTATAAGAGAGTAGTGGAAATCATTGATGGAAAAAAGTGATGGAGATGGATAATCTTCAAATCTGTCCGTAAATGACACTGATTAAAATGTATGTAAGTGGAAACCCTGGGCTTCTGAACTGTTTGTAAACTGACGGGTTCCATCTTTCTGTGAATGAACAAGTTCATTAAAAATGGACAGAAGTGAGCTATATTAATAAACGCAATTTCAAATTGAATTATCCTGCACTTATCCCACGCTCTTGATCTCTGATCACCTGCTCTCGCAACAATTGTGTTGGGTCCTGCGGGAACCCATTCCAGGGCTCTACCTCAGGCTCTTGCAGTTTTTGACTTGCGCGTTTCATCCCCATTCAGCTCATGCCTGAAGGGCCCTTAAATGATGGATTTGTCTGAAGCTCGATAACACTGTCAAAGGGTTTCCTCTGGCTAAGCTTTTTCCACACTTGGAAAATTCGACCTTTGGGCTTGTCACGCTGAAGAGACCCAGGAATGAATTAATCCATGATGACTCTGGTGGGCACTCGCATGGGTTACACTCCTTGTGAGCTCAACGGTAGCTCAAAGGCAGAGAGAGGAGGGCATTGTATAGCTCATCTTGAGTATTCACTCAAATTTGTCAACTTTTATTTTAATGTAGTCTCTTATTTGTGGGTTCATGACAAGTGGGTTGAGTTAGGGCATGTTCACCTGAGACCTACTCAGCTCTTGAATGTCTAAAAACTGCACATCTAATTGGGTTATGAGAAAAGGAACAGTTCCCTGAGCTGGGATGTGCAGGCTTCCTTAAAATATTGTCAGTTCCAATACCCTTTGGTTTAAACAGAGCTCGATATGTGTACTGTTTATGTGGCTCAGTGATTTATGAGGATTGAGAAACACTACATAATTGGTGAATATGTCCAATACTTACACTATTGTGATGTTTCATTGAACACCTTTTTGAATGCAAAAGCAGTCGCTACAAGCTCGCAGTATCTATGCCAGATGTACTAAGTCGTCGCAAGGGGTAAAATCTATATTAGTCATTTGCAGAGGATAAGTCACTTTGTGACTTTCCTTTAGATGAATAGTTAAATCTATGCATATCTAAAGCATGTATACATAGGGTTGATGTGTTAAAACAGGGTCGAGATTTGATAAATTAAGTTGTAGGCAGATGTATCATGAGCTGTTGCATGGTGTAAATGGTGAATTATGTTAAATGTTTTTCAATGATGGAGTTGCATTTCTTCTCAACTGTTTACACTCGCATAGAGACATTGACTCCCTTTTTACTACAAGGGTTTTTGGTTTAAATTCCAACTCGCACTCTCTCTCGCCGTCGCTATTGCCATGTTACATCTTGAGACTGTTTTTCAAAATGATTGTGTTGCCATCTGATGCTCTAAAAACTGTACGCCAGTATAGTGCTTTCACGATTCTCTGCCGTGCTCTGATTGTTATACTGCTTATTATTTCGGGTAATGTACATGTCCACCCTGGCCCTGATGCAAATGTTGTTTTCCCCAATACTGGATTGATTACAAATTATCTTTGCTTTGGTGATTTCTGTGCCTGAAAAAACCTGGGATTCCTGCACATCAATGCAAGAAATGTATTACCTAAAATAGATCAATTGAAAGTCTGTGTTCATGGCTCCAATCCCGAGGTTCTAGTCATAACTGAGTCATGGTTAAGAAAGTCAATTTCCTACTCTGAAGTACACCTGCCGGGTTACAATCTGTTTAGGCAGGATAGGTCTTCTAAGGGTGGGGGGGTGGCAATTTTGACCAAAGAACACCTTCAGTGCTCCATTGCCCTAGTGAAATCCATCCCTAAACAGTTTGACTTATTAGTTCTTAACATCTAATAGCTACTCACTGTCAGTAGCTGGTTGTTATCGCCCCTCATCAGCACCAGCGTGTACCCTAGCAGCCTTAAGCAGCGCCCTGGCCCCATTTACCAGATCAGAGCTTGTCATATTAGGTGACCTTAACTGGGACATGCTCAAGCCACCTGACAAAGTACTACAGCAATTTGACTCCCTAAATCTCCATCAAATCATATCACTTCCTACTAGGTATGACCCCAAAAACCAGGATAAGGCCACATTGATTGATGTTATCCTCACAAATTCCCCCCATATGTATCAGTCTGGTGTGTTCTGCAATGATATTAGTGACCACTGTTTCATTGCCTGTGTTCGAATTAACTGCTCTGTTAAACAGCCTGTCCTGATCAGTCGTAAACGAATCCTAAAAAACTTCAACACTCAAGCCTTCTTACATGACCTGGCCAATGTGGAATGGTTTAGAGTCCCCTCTGTAGATGATGCATGGAGTTTGTGACCTGTTTAGTGCCATTGTTAACAGGCATGCCCCTGTCAAGAACATAAGAATAAAAAATCGGCTCAGCCCCTGGTTTGACCGTGAGCTTGCAGTGCTCCTTCAACAAAAAAATGCTGCGTGGCGCAAGGCGCGGCTATCTAGAGCCCCTGCAGACTGCCTGGCATTTAGGCAAATTAGAAATAAGGCCATGCAAGCTGTTTGAAAGGCCAAGGCTGGCTACTTCAAAGAACAATTCTCCCTCTGTGGTTCTGACCCCAAAAGATTCTGGAAAACAAATGTTCTACTCAGCTGCCCTTGTCACTTAACGTGGACAACATTATAGTCTCTGATAAGGTGCATATGGCCGATATTTTTAATCAGCATTTCATAAAGTCTGGTTTTATTTACGAGTCTGCTAACCCCCCCTGCCTGGCCAGTAGTTCCTCTCCCTTAAGCCCACCCTCCAGCTCACCTGAAGCCTCTCACCCTGTCTCCCCCCACAGGCCCCCTGTCCCCTTACACAGCCTCACCCTGCAGGCTGTCTTGGAGGGTGAGGTCTTGGGATGAGCTGCTTAGGCTGGACCCCAAAAAACCAGCTGGGTCTGATAAGCTGGACCCTTTCTTCTTTAAGATTGCGGCCCCCATCATCGCAGCTCCTATAGCAGATCTCTTAAACCTGTCCCTCCACACAGCTGAAATGCCACGTGCATGGAAAGCAGCTGTAGTGCATCCCCTTTTCAAGGGAGGAGATCAGGCTGATCCTAACTGTTATAGGCCCATCTCTATTCTGCCTTGTCTATCAAAAGTGTTGGATAAACTTGTAAATAAGCAACTTACTAACTACCTGGATGTTTATCATATTCTGTCTGGTGTTCAATCTGGTTTCCGATCAGGTTATGGCTCTGTTACTGCCACCCTCAAAGTCCTCAATGACATCACTTCCGCTTTAGACTCTAAACAATATTGTGCTGCTATCTTCATTGATTTAGCTAAGGCCTTTGATACTGTTGATCACTCTATTCTTGCTGGCAGGCTGAGCAACATTGGGGTTTCTGGTCACTCACTGGCATGGTTCTCTAACTACCTTACTGATAAGGTGCAAAGTGTTAAATCGGAACAACTTCTCTCTCGGCCCCTCCCTGTCTCTAAGGGTGTACCCCAGGGCTCGATCTTAGGCCCCACACTCTTTTCTATATATATAAACAATATTACTTCCTCTGCTGTAGACTCATCCATCCACCTTTATGCTGACGACACAGTCCTTTATGCCGTTGGTCCCTCCCCAGATGCAGTACTTACATTACTTCAGGATAGCTTCCTTAACGTCCAACAGGCTTTCTCCACCCTAAGCCTCCTGCTAAACACCACCAAGACCAAGGTCATGTGGTTCGGTAGGAAGGGTTCTGTACCCCTTCCAGCCCAAGATATCACTACCCTCGATGGGGCTATCCTAGACCAGGTCACTGAATACAAATACCTGGGTATCTGGCTAGGCACTCTGTCCTTCTCATACCATATCAGCAGGCTACAGTCTAAGGTCAAATCCAAACTTGGTTTCTTGTACCGAATGCGCTCCACCTTCACTCCCTCTGCTAAACTAACTCTTGTTCAAATGAGCATCCTCCACATGTTAGATTATGGCGACGTTGTTTATAGGTCGGCATGCAAGGGCGCACTCCAAAAGCTTGATGTTCTCTATCACTCTGCTATCCGTTTTGCTACAAATGCCCCTTTCAAAACACACCACTGCACTCTTTATTCCTCTGTCAACTGGCCATCCTTACACACCCGTCGTAATATTCACTGGTTCATGCTCATCTACAAAACCCTCCTTGGTCTGTCCCCCCCCTATCTGTGTCACTTGTTGCAAACTACAGCTGCTGTATACAACACCCGTTCTGCTCACCATATTCTGCTCAGAATCCCCAAAACATATACCGCACTTGGTCTGTCGTCATTCCGGGCTGCTGCAGCCAGAGATTGGAACAATTTGCAACAAACACTAAAACTGGACAATTTTATCCCAAAGTCAGTTTTCAAAAACTCTATTATGGACATTCTCACTGATACATGCTGCTGTTTCCCAACCCTCTAATATTCCCTAACCCCTGTCTGTTGCCTGCCTACTGTTGTCCCATGCATGCTTATGTGCTCTTGCTGCTGCTGTTTGTTTTGCCTGTCTGTCTTAATGCCTGTCCTGTGTTTGCTACTCTTCTGTTGCTGTTCTTTGCTCTTTTATTATATTGCCTGATCATGTTTGTAATTGTAGTTACAAATTGAGAAGTTGGAAATGTTTGGATGTGTGCTGCTGTCTTTTAACTTAACTTTTAACATTCCCTTTTAGCCCCTTTTACCCCCTTTCCCCTACCCTAGCCCCCTGGCTTGCCTGGTTAAATAAAGGTGAAATAAAATTTAAAAAAACTGCATATTCTTTCATGTCCCGAAATGGCCGGCCAATATAGACCTTTTGCACTTCTGAATTTCCAGAGTACAAAGGGGTGGTTTATTCTGGGCCCCCTTTCCAAAAGCCCTGTGGCCACAGCTATAATGGCAAAGTACAGAGCACTTTGGGTGAGTGAAAAGGAACCACGAGAAGTCATGTAAATAAACGCTTCCCATTTTAAATTTAGTGCAGTCCACATCTTTGCTGTTTTTCCCTTTCAGCTTCAGGCAGTGTAGTATTACACAAACCACAATACCATGAGAATCAAAGACTGCATTAGCCATACCGCAACTGATATTTCTGGAGCTTCTGTGGATTTCTCAGTGGTTGATTCTGGTTATGGGGATCCACCGTCTATACTCATCCCACCTGAGCTCTGAATTTACCAGGTTTGACAAGGTCTGAATTACCAGCTTTTACCTGAACACATTTCTTTTTTAACATGCTAAGAATTCTTCATGAAAGGAATATTTAGTCGAAAGGGTGTTTTTTCCCCCAATATACTCCAGTGGTTTGTTCAACATTGTGAATATTTTCTCCTTGGGCAAATTTGCTGGAGCTGTCTAATGGTAGAGCTGTCTAATGAATTAACAGGGCTGCCAACCCTCATCCATTCAGCTTGAGTCTCATGCAATTCACCCATTTCTCATGCCACACCTGTAGTTTGTCATCCATTAAAATCTAAATGCAGTTTCTGTTTGCTTAGGTTTACTAAATGTCAGGGATTTTGTAAATGTGTGTGATAATGAAAGTATTATACGAAAACACACTATTTTAGTTTTTGTAAATTTATTTGCGATTTATTTCCCATTTTTCTCCTAATATGGTGGCTAATTGTACCCTCTATTTCTTCTATTCACCCTCCCCCACAAGGCTACCGCCCACAACTATGGGACCAGCCACTACCCCGGGGGCAGCAATGAACTGCTTCCTTCAAGATGGAACTTGCCTATTCGTTTTGCCCACAGGGAAGCTTTCTGTGCTTGTGTTGGCTTTCCCTCCCCCTCCCCCTGGGGTGTACAGCCAATCGCCGCCCCTGATCGGGACTCCCGGCCACAGTGGGCAACCTTTACTATGGGCGAGTGCCTTTACCGGTTGTGCCTTCCGGGGATCACTGAAAATACACTTGTGAGAAGAACATATAAGAACATAAGAACATAAGAATATGAGTTAGTATTTCCCCCCACTCAACAATCTCTTACAAATAAGTGTGTTGAGTGAAATCACACAAACCTATCAAAGTTGAATAAAGGGAAAAACTGTATTGCCCATTTGTTGAAGGGGTTAAAATATATAGAAATAAAAAATACCAAAGCACTTTTGCTTGTGTGCAACCACATTTCCTGCACCCCATTTTTAACTAGAACTAACTGCTGTGTAAATTGATGTCAGATTCAGATTGGTTTTCAAATATCAACTCAATCAAACAGATCTAATTCAATCAAATCAATCTAACTGAGCGTTCAGCTGGAATGAAAACCAGCATAAGGTTAGGGGACGGGGTGAAGAATTATTTGTAATTCCTCCCTGGCATTTTCCTATTTTAAATGTTTGACCTCAGAGCTGTTTTGGGGTTGGACAACTTATTACGCTGCAGGAAGCAACAGGAAAAGCAACTGCAAAGGCAAGCTGCTTTTCTGAAGATTTACTGGCATTCGTTTCATTAAAGTGTACTGGCTGTTTTTATTTGTATACGTATACACTTCAGGCATAGCCTGTACAAACTTGACACATGAGCCCACATTTTATGTTTCTGAACTGGACAAATTGGTTTCCATTCACAACAACTGAGGTTTATTTGGATTGAGCACACAATTCCACATACTACTTCTAGAAGCAGTGTGCAAAGGTTTCCTGTGAGTGCAGTGAGGGAGATGATGCTTGTTTTGGATATCATCTTCATACTGTTGTTTCAGTTTAATACTGAAGAGGCAATACATGCAATAGATGTAGTTTTGTGCACCTCTTGGCATCAGTTCAGCTTAAAAATATAATTTCCTGATATCAGTGCAGAAGTAATTTCCACTTGTGCCCTGTTGGTCTGCTAACTGAACTCAAATCCCCCCTCCTTTCGCTAAGCTTGAATAGGTTAAGTGTCTTAAATCTTTCCTCATTACTTTTACCTACCATACTATATCATTCTTGTAGTGTGGGGCCCAGAACTGGACACAATATATTTGAATGAGGTCTGAAAAGGCATTATATAACATCAATATATAAAAAGTAGATATAAAAAGTATTCCCTTTCGCATTTTTCACATTTTATTTTCTTACTTCATGGAATCAAAATGTATTTAATTGGGATTTCTTTCCACTGATCAATACAAAGTCATTTATAATGTCAAATAAACATCTCTAAGGCCTTTTGTTAATACGTTACAAATAAAAAGCAGACAATCATTGATTGCATAAGTATTCATCCCTGTTTCTAAGACACACCTAAATGAACATTCAAAGCAAATCTGAAAAAATGTTTTGCAAAAGCACCAATCAGGGGAAGGATTTCAAAGACTTTGAATATGTCTGGAGCACTGTTAAGTCCACCATAAAAAATGGAGAGAATATGGCACAACTGTGAATTTGCATAGAACAGCTTATCCTCCAAAACTGAGCATCCGTGTAAGAAGGGCACTTGTTAGGGAGGCCTATGGCAACCCTGACAGAAATACAGTCTGCCATAGCAGAGATGGGAGAAACTGTCCATGGGACAACAATAGCCTGGGCGCTTCTGATGGAGCTCAAGCAGATGGGCAAAAATTGTCCAAAAATGTCCAAATGTGCAAAGCCAGTAGAAACTAAAATACACTCACAGCTGTAATTGCTGCTAAAGGTCCTTCTACTATACTTATGTAATCAATTATTGTCTGCTCTTTGTAATTAATTAACAATAAACTTTAGAGTTGTTTTTTTAGTTGACATTATAATGTTTTGTATTGATCAGTGGCAAGAAAAGCCCAATTAAATCTATTTTGATTCTATGAAGTAAGAAAATAAAATGTGAAAATAGTGACAGACAATGTCAGACTAGAGCAGAGCAGATTAATTAACATTATGAAATTTACAAGGCTTTGTAATTATTCTTTAAAGTTACATTTTTATGGGATGGGATTTGATCAGGTAACACTGATGAAGGTTTGAACGCATTTATAAACCCAACGCACCTTTAAACAGCACCACGGATGAAAGGTACCAGTGTCTCAGCTGAATCCGTATTTGTTTAAAGTTGTGGTACCTTTTTAAATAAAGAACATTTATACCAGCTCCTTAAGAACTTTAAACTGGAGGGCTGTTTCGGAAAAGTGAACCTCTTCAGCTGAATCACATATGCTTATCTTGGCAGAGCAGCAGTGACTGCTAGGCTGATGTGTACGGCTGGTTATTAAACTGATGCAACACAGAACTCTTAATCCTTTACAGAGCTCAAGAGTAACTATATGGAAAGGGTGACAAGAGTACCTATATGGAATGAATTACCATAATAACGTGACCTCCCACCCCACCCCACACACATACTTCTACCTCCTTCCCAATACACTTTAGTATCCAAAAGAGTGGTTTGCATATACTTATATCACTTAATTCAAATAATAAATAGAATGTGCATGATTTGTGAGTCTTTGGTGATAATTTGGAGATAGACATCATCTGTATTAGTTATTTTCATATAAGTTGGTGCTGGGAGAAAATGGGTCAATTATAATTAGTATGTTTCAGCATCTTTGCTTGAGGCATCATACATCTCCCTACCTAAAATTTCCCTACAGTTTTTCCACATAGGTGTCTGAATTGTCTCTATGTTATCAACGATTGCATGTTGCATTCAGAATTAAAGTGAATGTAGATGGAACAATAAAACAGATGCACGGTTTATCATATTGCAGGGTTTACTACAGGAATTTTGATTGCCAATATGGTGCTGAGTTGTGGGAGTGGGGGGTTGCTTAGCTGTTGAGCGGGGAGTTGAAATTGATGACATGCCCTTTCAAAATTTCAACTACTCTGTCACTGTTTATGGTAAGCAGATACCGTGTATGACTTTTCATAGGTATGTGTACTGAAACGTATGCAGTGCCCTAAAGAATTATTGGCACCTTTGGTGAAGCTGAGCAAAAACGGCTATGAAAAAATGTCTTTGTTGTTCATTAGCTTAATCTTACACAAAATATGAGAGAAATGTAACCTTTAATTGAAGTAAAATTATTCAAAGATAAAAAATCCTTATAAAAAAATAAACATTTTTCTCAAAAACATGTGTCACAATTATTGGCACCCCCTGCATTTAGTACTGCCCTTTCCAAGATAACAGCACCCGCTCCTATAATACTTGATGGGGTTGGAGAACACATAGCAAGGGATCTGGGATCATTCCTCCATACAGAATCTCTCCAGATCCTTCAGAGTCCTTGGTCCTTGGTCCTATTGCTAAATGGCAATATAATATATATATATAATGCCATTTAGCAGACATTTTATCCAAAGCGACTTACAGTAATGAACGCATACATTTTTCAGTATATGTGGCCTCAATGGGAATCAAACCCACAACCTAAGCATTGTCAGCGCCATTCTCTACCTACTGGGCTTGTGGACTCTCCTCTTCAGCTCACCCCACAGGTATTCAATGGGGTTTAGGTCAGGTACTTGATGGAGTCCATGATGCCATGTATCCTAAGCCAGACAACATCACAGATCCACCACCACACGTCACAGTGGGGATTAGCTTATTTTCTGCGTGACCATCCCTCTTTTTATGTGTTTGTTGCCAATAAGCTCTATTTTTGTCTCATCTGACCATAGAACCTGGTTCCACTCAAAGTTCAAGGGATGTTTAGCAGGCTCCAGGTGCTTATGTTTGTCATTTGATGACAGCAGAGGTTAATTGTAGTTTTGGGGACTTGGTGACCCCAAGATGCAACCAACTTCTGCAATTCTCCAACTGTGAGGCATTTTTTTTCCTTGGAGGCATTTTTGCCTCTTGAACCATCCTCCTCACTGTGTGTGGGAGCAAGAAACACTTGTGTTCTCTTCCAGGCAGGTTCATCACAGCTCCAGTTGTTTTAAACGTATTAATTATTGTTAATTATTAATATATTATTTTATTATAAAAAATATATATAAATGGGAATATAGTTAATTTCGATTTTGTTCTTTAAAACTTCAATGGGTGCCAACACGTAATTGTGACACGTGTTTTTGAGAACAAAATTCTGATATGGATTTTTTTATTTGAATAATTGTACTTCAATTAAAGGTTAATTTCTCTCATATTTTGAATGTAAGATCAAGCTGATGAATAACAAAAACGTTTTTTCATAGCCTTTTTTACTCATCAAATAAGCATGAATAGTTTAGACCATCATAAAGTCCAGTTTTACAGCTTTATTTATTCATTTACTAATATATATATATATACACAGGTAACTGCCAAAATAAGTCACTTCAGTAAATGAAGCGTTCTGTTGGCTCTGTTATGGTGTGGGGTGCATTTACCTGGCATGGTTTAGGTGCACTCAAGGTAAATGTAAATAAATACAAAGCCATTCTGAGTGATCATCTTCATCCTATGATGAAGCATTTCTATCCTGATGGGAGTGATCTCTTCCAGGATGACAATGCCCCATCTACAGGGCATGAGTGCTCACTGAATGGTTTGAGAGGCATGAAAACGATGTAAACAATATACACAATTGAACACACCTTGGCGATTCTGGAGCACCACCTGAGATGACGTTTTCCACCACCATCATCAAAACATCAAATGATGGAATTTTTTGTGGAAGAATGGTGTTGCATCCCTCCAATAGAGTTCTCAACACTTGCAGAATATATGCCAAGGTGTATTGAAACTGGTCTGGTGGGTTGTGGTGGCCCAACACCCTATTAAGACACTATGTGTGTGTTTCCTTTATTTTGGCAGTTACCTGTATATATTGGCAACCACTAATTATGTGTTGCTCTGCGGGACTGCTGACCACAGTCAGCACTGGATTTGATTCGATACCAGACCATGGGGCTTGTGGTTCTGTGTGGCTCAGTAGGTAGAGCATGGCGCTAACAATGCTTAGGTTGTGGGTTTTATTTAATATTTTTTCTTTCAAATATTTACATATTTTACTGCATACAAGTAATTTAATTCAACTATGCATGTGTATGTATTATTCTACATAGAATAAAACTATGTTAATTACTCTTACTCATTCTGTGTGGCTCAGTGCATGGTACTGACAATGCTTAGGTTGTGGGTTTGATTCCCATTGGGACCACATATACTGAAAAATGTATGCATTCACTACTGTAAGTTGCTTGGGATAAAAGTGTCTGCTAAATGGTATAGTATGTATATATATATATATATATATATATATATATATATACGTATATATATATATGTGTGTGCAATGTCTTTTAGAATGAGCATTTTCTGTTAAATTAAGAGAACATTTGTATGGAATGTGCTTGTTTCAAATATTGTAAGAGAACAATTACTTTGGAAGGGCAATGTCTGCCTTCTGGGCATCAGTTTAATGTGAAATGAATTAATATATTGCTATTAATTTACATTATTACTTATGTGGTACAGGCATATCCAAGTGTTAGCCTGAAAGAAAGCAGAGATGAATAGCAGTTGCCTGATATATTGCTTTATTTTGTGTAAACAGGCAGGTATGATTCGCACCGACTCAGATGAATACTTCATAGAGCCGCTGGAGAAGGGCTCACAGGAGCATGAAGAGAAGGGGAGAGTCCATGTAGTTTACCGAAGATCAGCAATTCTACATGCTCCTTCGATCTTAACCACCGACCCCCAAGTTGATGGTACGTTACCCATATCAATATATAGAAGGGTTAAATAAGGGTAGCCCTGAATCCTAAGGCCAAAATTCAGTTGAATGGAAATGCACATTGTCCTTAACGCTGAAAAATTTCAATAGTTCAGACAGTTTCACACAGTATTCATTATTAATTTGGCAGATGAAAAAATGGCAATGATAAAATGTAGTTATGTATTTCAAGTTTAAGCACATCACACATTGATTGAATCTAAGACTTAAGAGGTATAGACAGATGTCCCATTGTACAGAAATATAGGGAGATACAGTATGTAGGCTTCACAAATATCACACAGTTGTGCGGTCTGATAATAAAACTGGATCTGTGAACAGAAGGTTCCAGACAAAGAGGCTGTGTGATAATGAGTAAGTAGTTAAAGAAGGCTTACAGTATGCACATATCCAGCTCATTTCATGGGTAATGTGTAATGTGTAAAACATATAGTGGGCTAGTGTCTATAGGTAAAATAAACAAGGTCACTGAATAACATCTTCTCTAGCTTCACTTCATCACACAGTATTCAATGCTCTGTGTTTGTGAGACAAAGATGGACTCAAGTGTGCGTGCTTGGCTGTCTTTCTTTCAAGAGCCATTTCAGACATTATCATTATCTTTCTGATTCATTCTGTCAAGTCCTCTCTGCTTGTTTAGCAGAATATTTGGTGACATTGATGCACATTGATCAGACCAGAGAACATCATTGCATGTGAATATTGTCAATGATCAACTAAGCTGTAGAACGTATAGATGTTTAAATGTTGCAACTTCAGTATCAACAATTTGCCTAGAATTGATGTTTCATTAGAATTGATGCTGGTAAATTGTTTGTATTTTGTAATGTGTTCAGTGATTTGGCAGTGCTGTGTGTCAGTTTTAGTTGGATGATTATGTTACAATTAGAGGTCACTGTGGATGAACATCTGTTCTTCTGTTCTTTGGAATGTTGAAGGGCAGGAATACTCTGAATATACACCAAACAACTTATAGCAGGCTCACTGGTACATTACAGAACAATGTTAGATACCAGAGAGGAGTCATTTTCAATGCCAGACTGAATTGTGAGTAGTGGCATAAACGAAAGAGCATTTTGAAATCCCTGTGCTGGTTTGCCAAAGGACTCGCATTGGAAATGAAATGTTTTAAGTACCTTTTTATATGACTACATGAAGGGATTTTGTATTTTTCCAATTTGCCATTAACTTCTAATCTTGGATTAGTCTAATTGCTAATGCTGGATGTTGAACTGTTCCCATAGGACAGATGACCTTATGTATGGTTGTAAAGGAAAGTTTCTCGAGCCTAAGGGAAAACATACATTCATTAAATATAATTCATATGTACATGTACTACAGTACCAGTCAAAAGTTTGAGTACACCTGCTGGAAACTAGGTTTATCTCATAATTGACAATGCTTTACACCGTATACGTTTCTGTAAATATTTTTAAATGACAAAAAACACATGTAACAATTAGAAATATTAGCATCAAATAAATGTTCAAGAAAATTATATTGAAAATTGAATCTTGGATTCCTCAAAATAGCCACCCTTTGCTGTGATAACAGCCTCACAAACACGGGCCATTCGGTTAATAAGTTTCAGCAGGAAATCACCCGATATGTCTTCCCAGCTCTCCGGCAGCAATTCCCAGAGGCACTTGTGGGTTGCTTTGCTTTGACTGTTCTGTCCAGTTCGTCCCATACAATTTCTATGGGATTGAGGTCTGAACACTGGGCAGGCCAGGTCATCAGTTTGAGTTGTCCTTCACGTTCCTCCTTCACCTGGTAGTTCTTGCACAACTTCAAGGTGTGTTTCGGGTTGTTATCTTGCTGAAGAATGAAGGAGTGCACGATTAGCCGTAGTCCAGATGGAAGGTGTACTCAAACTTTTGACTGGTACTGTATATAAATGCTTTCAAAATCCATGATTTATTTTCATAGGAAAAATCAACCACACTCCCTTTTGACTGTATGTGTACATGGTTAGGATCTTTATGTACACGGGCTTCCTAAGATTCATGTCCCAAAGTAAAATGGAAACAGCAGGGTACAGTTGGACACAAAGGAAGTGTAAGTGTAATAAAATAAAATATTTCAACTACAGGCATCCAAAATAATACCTTCAAAATGTGCTATTTGCCTGTTTATCTTCCCTTCAATGTGATCTGAAAATAAATATGATTTGGATTACAGCTCAGTATTACAAATGTATAGCCTAAATATTATTGAATAATTTACTTAGCCATGCTTCTTCAGTAAGAGGTGGCAGTTTCCTTAAAGAGTAAGTTTACCACAAATGTTCATGTTTTTTTCATCAACTCAATATATATATGTTCAACAAAATATTAGATACGCCATACCACTTAGTGTGTATTAGCACGTTCCTGCTTTAAAGAAGAAATACATAAACACTACTTGCCACATCAGCAAAGTGATAGCAATTTGAATGTGTATTCTACTTTTACCTTCTCTGCAGCAAGTTTAGAAAGTCAGTACAATATATGATCTTGTGACATGGTTGTCCTGGACATATTAAGCCATGTGCATCTCAATGATGACATCAAAAGACTGACAGTGATCCAGTGATCCACTGACTCATTTTCCCAGACTGCAATGTGTGGTTTTCGTGTTGTTGCACATACAAGTGAAAGAAATGCATAAAGGAGATTATAGCTCCAGTAAGCTGAACAGGAAGTTGAAAAGAAAGATGTATTTTCAGATTCATGCGGTGCCAAAAATCTTTTTAAAGCTGGAATATCGCAGCATTGTACAGTTCCCTGAACTGGGGGGGATGTTGGTTGACAAACCAAGCTCCGACTCATGTAAACAAAGCTAGTGGCAGTCAGTGAGCAGTTCAGAGTGTTTCAGAATCTTATATTTTACAGGGCTTCAACTCTCACACATTGAGCTTGAGACTCATTAGCCCATTTCATACACTCTCACGCCACACCTGTAGCACACTCACACATTTGGTTTGGGTAACCAAATGTCCATTTTGTAAATGTGTTACCATGGTAACATAAGTATTTTAGGGAAAATAATAAAATATGCACTAGATATATGACCCTATGAAATATCAATTCAGTTTATTGTATCTATTTATACATAGTCAACTTCAAACGTATTCACACCTTTGATAAAGATGAGCTAAAAAGGCTGAATGAAATACACAATGCAGGTAATAAGCTATATTGTATGCTCAAACAAATGTGAAAATGATATTATTTTATACTAATATGATAGCTAAGAGAAAAATATTTAGTTTATCAAGTAATTTTTTTCTCCAAAAAAGTTGTGTCACAATTATTCACACCACTGTTTCAGTACATTGTGCACCCTCCCCTCACAAGGATGACACAACTGGGTCCTTTTCTATAGTGTGTTATGAGATTGGTCAACATATTGGGTGGATCTTTGACCATTCCTCCATACAGAATCTTTCAAGATCCCTCAGATCCTTTATCTGTGCTTGTGAACTGCCCTCTTTAATTCAAACCACAAATTTCCGATCGGGTTCAAGTCTAGAAAATGAGATGGGCATTGCAAAAAAGTAATGTTGTGCTCTTTTAATAATTTATTGGTTTATTTTGAGGTATGCTTAGGATAATTGTCTTACTGAAAAATCTATTTGCGGGCAAGTTTCAGCTTCCTGGCAGAGGGAGGTTTTTTGAAATGTCTTCGTACTTGATTTTTATAATTCCACTGACCTTAACAAGAGCCACAGGATCAGTAGATGCAAAACAACCTCATAACATCTAGGGCTGTCCCCGACTAAAACAAATCTTGGTTGACCAACAGTCGTCCATTTTTTCAGATTGGTCGATTGGTTTAAACTTAAAAAAATATATGACACACCCTATTTGTTTTAATAAATACAACTATATGCACACTGTGCTTGTCTCATGTTTTATAACTTTCTTAAGTGAATGACATAAATGAGTAACAATTGGCTAATGACTTTATGGAGCCGGAGTTCAAGATTACCTGAAAGAAAAAAAAAACATCTCCGTTCCGAGCCTCTTTATGCTGCTCTTGCAGATTCTGCCGTTATGCTTGTGAAGTTGCGGTATGGCCACATAATAGGCTGATGCTTTTATTTGACCACCATAACAAATTCTAATGCGTAGGCTATGTTTTATTGAATTAACCAGGTTGGTCTCATTGGGATTTAAAATCTCTTTTGCAAAAAAATAGGCTAACAAACGAATGATTACACATAGCCTAATGTCTTAAATTGTAGCCTAAAGCTGCACATAAAGTGGCTATAGCCTATCGAAAATAACTTACTCGAGTCGGAGACCATCCGATGGCGTACTTCCCCAGTCGTTTCATGTTATGGCACAGGAACACTAGCTTGTCCACAATTTTTGGCAAAAGGCTGCTCCTCGTTTTATTAACGATAAACCCTGCGCTTGCAAAGTTTACATTCCCTTTTTTTGGGATTGTCCGCGACTAAAACAAAATGCTGCCATACTCCAGATTTTTTCTTTGACATTATGTTCTTAGGTTATATCGAAATGAGTAATTAAAGTATGCCTATATCACTAATCTTAACTGTAGGCAAATCGTAGGCTACAATTAAAATGTACATTTGCATGTTACTTATAAATATATAAACCATACAATTAGCAAAACACATTTATTATAAAATGTTACTTTTATTAGTTTTGCTGAATTATTCACAACATTACTATTACGTTAACTGCCTAATATAATTTAAAGATAACATATATAGGGGTAGCTATGTTAAGAGTGAAGGACTGTCACTGCCATACCCGCGGCATCCAGAATGGATTATTCTACTGGCAAGCGCGCCGAACTATGACGCAAATCTAGGCGTCTCATGCTGCGTGGATCATTTTTTAAATTATTATTATTTTTCGCGTGACTGCTCGACCAAAACAAATCTCAGTCGACCAACAGCCCATCGACCAAACAATCGACCAGTCGACTAAATGGGGTCAGCCCTAATAACATCAAAGATCTACCATCATATTTCACTGTAGGTATAGGTTATTTTGAACATTAGCATCCTTCTTCCAACGTGAAACCCACTTCTGGCGTGCATGGCCAAAAAGTTCAATTTTGGTCTCACCTGATCATAACACCCTGTTCCAATCAGAGTTTCAATGCCAAACTTTGATTGGAACTGGACAGATGTTATGGACAGATGAGACCAACTGTTAGGGCTTTTGTTAGATTTTGGTCAAAAGCCTTGCACATGGCACATAAAGATTGCTATGCAATTTTTACAAGCACCTAGCAAACTTGGTAGCTAAATGTTAGAGGTTCAACATGTCAAAATGGTTCTGATATTAAGAAACCATGTTGGTTAAACTGTAGTACTATATCTTGACCAAGTATGTCAGTCCACAATTAATTTTTGTTAGAAAATCATAGCAAAAAGCAATCCTGATTAATAAAATTACTCGTACCATGTTTCATAAGTAGACTAATGTTGTTGGTAAACATCTAACCCCTGAAGTGACAAAATGGGCCCTATTTTCGTGCTGGCGCCTAAAGCGGTGTTATGCCCTAGCGCAGGTGAATTGGCACTTTCGTCTGTCGTAAACTGAATATTTCCCGTCTCCGCCAAGTTTGGCAATTTCGTGGTGTGCAATGAAGGCGTTTGCGCGACTATGGGTTGGGCAGCGCAATAGGGGGTGTGACAATGAAAACAGTCGGCGCTATGCAAGTTTGGCAAGTTTAGACCACCTCTTAGCGCAAATGCTGGTGCTCTTTGCAATTTGTTGACTTTATTGATGCGCACATATGACCATAAGGTTATCTGAAATCACATGAGAATGTTTTGTGAATATTGTTAATTTCCCCCCATGTTGAGGCAAATCGTCCAATCCATGGGTAAGTTGCAAGCGTAATCAATTAAGCTAAAAACTATTTCACCACAGCTTGTGGTTATTCAATGCATGGACATGAAAGACTGAAGCCAGCAGGCCATCCATCGCTACCGTTCAGTAACATACACCTGTTAAATAAATATATGTTTGTATACACATTGTTTTTCTTATGTGAAAGGCTTTTATTCTTTCCATTTGCACTACAGAAAATGGAGTACATAATTGGACGCCGAAGACGATACTGTGAGCGATACCCTGGGTTTGGTAGCCGGTGTTGGTAGACGGCTATCAGTTCAGCTGTACATGCAGTTTCTTCCAGTCTTGTCCAACATGCAAATGAGTTTATTACTTTTCCTACATCCGACAGCCAGCAGAGAACTAAACAGGATTTTTATACACAATGTGGATTCCCTGGGTGCCATTGGCTGCACACATGTGCAGTTGCGCGCACCATCTGATCACGGTATAATTTATGTGAATCGGAAGGGGGTCCACTCCATTAATATCCAGGTGGTTTGTGATGCACACTCCAGGGTGATGCATGTAGGCCTACTGCATGACTAACATAAATGAAACAGGCCTAGATGCAGTTGTGAGTTTGTTATTTATTGCTTTCCATTTTACAATTACATTAAGTTGTTTTTAAGTTGGAAAGCCTACAAATAAGGAAAAAAAGAGATGGTAAAATAAAACACTTTCTTTTAACAATGTAGGTCTCAAAATCTCAAATCATGAAAATAACAAAAATAACAAATTAATGTGCGCCTTGTTTTCCCCCTCTGATTCGCACGCCAACTTTTACCGCATCTCCTCGCTCTCCTCTTTTGAGAAGTGTTCCTGGCGCAGCCGTGCAAAACTGTCATGTCAGGAAATTGCCAATTTACTATAACGTTAGCGCACTGGTATTTAAAGGATAGAAAATAGGTGTTCTGATTGGCCATTATGAAACCAAACCCCCACCACACCCACATGTATTTTTAAAAAGTTAATCCAACCTCTTTTACAACTGCGCCGGAGGTGCGCTATCGTCCTAAATCACGAAATTTACAAAATTGCGTTAGACACGCCCTAAAGCGCCACCATCTTCGCTTTGCGTCTGCGTTACCGACACCATCCTAATTCACCAAAATAGGGCCCAATAGGTTCATAAATTGCTATCGAGGGTGAGTGTGATGGTCTCAGACTCCTATCCAAGTACTAAACAAACCCGACCCAGGGCCGGAGTAAGCTTCAGGGTGGTGGGTCTGATAGCAAACTCTATACATGCTATTCATGGATAAATTTAAATAAACAAACCCACTGTGTTAACTTAAGGTATGGATTTTTCCACTGTAGGATTAATGGAGTTATTTTCAGCATGCATTCTTATTTGAACAGCACTTGAATGAACTAGTACTGGCTACAGTCTGTAATTTGTAGAAGGAATTTGTCCAGATGGTGTGAGTCTTATCAGTTAGAAAGGATCTCAGCAGTGGGTGCCACAACAGTTATGCAGTAATTATACATTGGTATACACCAGTGGGGGCTGGGACTTCCAACTATTGAGGAGGCAGAGAGGGAGTGGGAATAGGGGAGTGTGGGGGGTGTCTCATTGGTAAATTTAACAGAAACGGGAGCTTAAGAGCATTCTGGTGAGTTTTAGGAAGAACTTACTGTAACATGAGGAATACATTTTTTGTCTTTGCAACAAAACAATGTAAGATTCTGAAACATGCAATAAAGATGATACCGGCAGACAGAAGTTATGTACGTATATTCACTACCGGTCAAAAATTGTAGAAATGTTTTATTGAAATGTACGCAGTTTAATGTTTCAATGTACTCTGAAATTAAAGCATAGAACAAATAAACAATTGGAGATAAAAAAGAAATCATGGAATCATTTTGTTTACATTTTTTACTCATAAAAGTAGCCACCTTTTGCAGATATAAAAGCCGAACACACTCATGGCATTCTTTCTACAATGGAAATCAAATATTTTTCGGAAAGTTCTTCCCAACACTGTTGCAGAAGTTCCCACAAATGTGTTGCACTTGTAGGTTGCTTTGCTTTGACCAGGTCAATGGGTTTTAAGTCTTGAGACTGTGCTGGCCATTCCATGATTTGAAGCCTACCGTCTTGTTCTTGTCTTCTAAGGTAGTTCTGACATAGCCTGGAGGTATGTTTTGGGTCATTTTCTTGCTGTAGGATGAACCCCTGACCAACTAGGCATAGAACAGAGGGTATTGCACGGTGCTGCAAAATGCTGTGGTAGCCTTTTCGGTTCAGGGTGCCAGTCACTCTGTGCAAGTCGCCGACTCTGGATCAAGCAAAAGAGCCCCAGGCCATCACGCTTCCTCCTCCATGTTTGACAGTTGGTGTCACACACTGAGGGACCATCTTTTCGCCTACTCGACGGCGTACAAAAACCATGCGTGATGAACCAAAGATTTCAAATTTTGATGAATCGGTCCATAAGCCCTTCTTCCAATCTTCAGTAGTCCACTGCCGGTGCTTCATGGCCCAGGCAAGCCTCTTTTTTCTTATTTTGCCATCTTAGCAATGGCTTTCTTACTGCCACTCGACCTGTCAAACCTGCAGCTCGAAGTATTCTCTTCACAGTTGAAACTGAGACTTCCTTACTTCGACCAGTGTTAAGCTGTGTGTCCAGAAGTGTCTTCTTCTAGAAGAATGCTTGAACAGATATTAAGAAAATAAGACAATTATCCAGTTTCAATATTTGTCATAAATGCACAATATTAATCAAGCAAACAAATCTCTGAAAAGAAATATTTTGCAATACTTGTTCTTATGGATTCTCACACCTACAACATGAATGGGTCATTAAAGGAAGTAATTAAGGAATGGTGACCAGGCACCCCACCTACAGTGTGGTGACAGTAAATCAAATTCCTCCAGTCCTCATGACATCAGGCTTTCAGCGCTTCTCTGCTCCCTGAGGGATAAATATTGTGTCTGACGCATGTCACTACACTCCTCACCACACTTCACTGTCTCCTGGTAGCAGCCTGCATTCAATTCAATTCAGGTTATTGGTGCTGGCATACCAAGCCACAAGGGATACTTTACAGTCCATCCAGGCCTCCCCTTGGTTGGCTGTCCCATCCGTCTGGACAGCCGGTAGCTGCTCCTTGCGGCCCTGCCTCTACTCTACCCTTGTCCTCCGGTGGTGGAATGACCTTCCCTTCAGGATGGTGGAATCACTGGCTCATTGACTCAACTCACCTTTTCTAACTAAATGTCAATTAAAAAAAAAAATGTTTTCCTCTCTCCACCTTTGTATTACACAGGGCTCCACATTTTTCAGTTTGTGATTAAACAAACATGATTAAACAAACATGATTAAACAAACCAAAATTTTGCCACAGCACAGCGCAGTAGAAATAATAAATAATCATCTTTTTTTTGTGAACCATTTATACAACAACATACAGATAGAACAACAACAACAAAATAGGAGAAAAAAAACAACAACATAATAATAATGATATAAAAAATACAAATAATAATAATAATAAATAAACATTAAGTGGAGGGGGAGGGGGGCAGAAAGTGATAAGAAAAATGATCACACAACTAAACTTTGTGAATGAGGCCGACCAGGAAGTGCACAGCATCAGTCAAACTATACTAAGTGGCAGATTGTGCCCTGTGCAACCTCACCGTCGACCTTTCTATAACTAAAACATCCAGAAAAAACAGTATAACCAAACTGACTTCAACACAATGGTGGGTTCCACCTTCAGAATTGACTTCTTGGCAGAAGGCAAGCCTACCAACAAGAGATGTATTTGGTGCAAATTTAGCCGAATCTGGGAATCATCGCCAAGAAGGAGCAGCCCTGGGCATGCAGGCACATCCACACACAGTAACACATCAGCACATCAGCAACAAACCTCCAAAACCAATTGATAACAGGGCACTCCCAGACATGTGCTTGAAGGTGCCCAATGCACCCACAGAGCACCCACATGTTTTATGATCACAAATCCTCATTTTAAAGCAATGATAAGAGGTCAAATATATCCTATGTGCAAATTTAAAATACATTAATTAGTGAGCAAACTTTTTTGAGGATGAAGAAATATCGTCCCAAATAAAGTGCCAATCTAAATGAACATTAAAGGCAGTTCTTAGATCTTTACTGGTTCAAATAGATCATCTTATACAGAGCTTCAAGGAGCCCTAGATGTCTGCTCGATAGGACCTCAGCTGAAAGGACCAAAAATAAAATGTGAAATTAGCCAGTGCCACCTGCCTAATTTGACAAGTTAACCACCTGATAGTTTAGGATGCTGTAGAGTTGCAAGACTTGTTCCTTGATCACTTGTTATTCTATATACACTTCCTACAGGTTCTATCAATTTCATTAAAGAATTTGAGAGGTAGAAGCAGAATCATATAGAAAATAAAATGTAAAAAAAGGATATTCATTTTAATTACAGTGATCCTGCCAAGTAGCATAAAATTCAATGGTGACCATTTAATTACATCTTTCTTGATATTGTAATGTAAAATGTAATGTAAAATTATATTAAGCCAGTCTTAAAATAGGACACATTTTAATCCCTAAATATGTAAAGCCAGTAGACTACACTGGAGGGTAAGGAGAGAGTTGTGAGCATATGTATTAAGAATTGTACTGGTGCACTATGGCTGCCGTCGCGTTCACCCAGGTGGGTGTTGCACATTAGTGGTGGTTGAGGTGAGATGCCCCTATCTTTGTAAGCGCTTTGAGTTCCCTGGAAAAAAAAGTGCTATATAATTCCAATATTCATTCATTCATTCGTTCATTCATTCATTCATTCATTACAGTAAGGGGCATTAAAATTGACTTTGACCAATTGATTTTATAACCCGAGAAAGAATCAAATTTATTGAATAGTGTTAGAGCATGAGGAACTGACATTGAAATGTTGAAAAGATACAGAACTATGTCATCAGCATATAAGGAGATGTGGTGAGCAGAGGCCTTAATCTGAATGTGTGTAATAGCAGAGCTTTGTCTAACAGCCTGAGAACGGAAGCAGTTGGTTACAGTATAGAGTGTGAATCATATGAATAAAATAAGTAAGACCACAAATAAGACCATTACAAGCGACCAAAGGCATTTTCAGCATCTAATGACAGCACTGAACAGCACATTGGAGGAGGCATCTATAATATGCAGGAGAGGACGAATGTTATCGGAAGATAACCGAGCCCTCATAAACCCAGTTTGATCGTTATGCATTCAAAGTCTGAAACAACATATTCCATCATTATTTCCATCTATTTACCATTTCTCCATACTTCATTCTGAAGGAGAAAAACATTTAAGCGCCACCTCTTTGAACGAGGTCCCACTGCTGCTAGACTGCATGTACAGTAAAGGAGCATGGTCAGATATAAGCATTAGCAGAATCTCTGTAGATTTACATATTTTAAAATACTAGGTGAAATGAAAATATAATGTATACGAGAATATGTTGTATGGTGAGGTGAAAAAATACTGTATTTAAAATTACTGTATCATTATGTTCAGAATCATTAAACACGGGACGTGATGTTAGACTGTCCATTGTGCCAATAGATCTTATGCACTCATATGAGATTTGCCTTGAGATTAAGAGTGGCATGGGAGGTGTATCTCTTAAACTGGGTTAAGTTGTAATTTCGGGACACATCATCAGTAGTGTGCCTTTAGATCATTGGGTGTTTTGGTCTTTCAACACTATACACCCTCCTCAAAGGTGGCCAGCTACAGGGTGATCAAGCCTGAGCTTGTGTCCCATGCCCAATCACTTTTGAGGTTTGTCTTGTTGGTGAAATAGCAGACATCCCAAGGGACTATGTATGGCAGGGGAGTCCTCTTCCCTGAGTCACGCCTAATGCTGACTGCATACCTCGGTCTCAACTGGGGGTTCTCAGGTGGGGGGTTCTCAGGCGGGTTATGTTCTTAAAGCCCAGCAAGGGTCCTTCCGCTTGAGCCATATCCACTGGCTGCTTCTTTCAGCCGCTTCTGAGAGTTTTTTGACGGTCTGCCGCAGAGCCTGTCCATGGCTTCCTAGATCTTTCAGCAGTCTGATGGTGGAAGAAGCCACAAATCCTCTGCATCCCACTTCGACTGGGTAGACTTTGGCATTCCAGCCACGCTGTTTTGCGTCTGCTGCCAGCTCTGTGTAGCGCAGGTTCTTGCGTTCATAGGCCTCCTCAACCGAGTTCTCCCATGGGACTGTTGGTTCTATGATATAGACTTTATTGAAGGGGACCAGAGTACCAAGTCTGGCCTAAGGTTGGTGGAAGCAATCTCAGGTGGAAAGATTAGTTGCTGGCCGATATTTACTAGCATCTTCCAGTCACGGGCCATATATATGTGACCTGTTTCTGGCCTGGTAGAAGGATGTTTGGGTCTTTCCTGTCCTTCCCGGATGAATGTTGTAGTTTTCATGGGGTTGTTTGCTCTCGGGGGCAAGGCGTTGATTGGACTTGGTTGTGCCTCCAGGTGTAACGGCCTTGCGTGAGACTGGTCTTACAACCTGTCATGATGTGTCTGAGGGTCGCTGGAGTTGGGCAGAGGGCACAGGTTGGGTCCTCGCCATACCACTGATGTAGGTTATTTGGTGATGGAAGCACATCATATGTAGCCCTGATGATAAAGCTGATGTTGCTAGCTTCCATTTCCCATAACTCCTTCCAGCTGATCTTTCTCCTCTCCATGCCCTCCCATCGCATCCATTGCCCCTGTTTAGCTACAGAGACAGCCTTTGCACTTCTCCTCCTCTTGGCGCACCTCCTCGACCACCAGCTTCCTCCGTTCAGATGTTGAGGCCTTGCGCCAAGTTGGTTCCCTTGCCGCCAAGCCAAAGCCTCATCTTCCCTGTTGGACATGCCCCACAATGTATTTGTGCCTCAGGGCTGATGTAGCTTGCTGCACTGCATCAGATGGTGTCCATTTCCGTCCAGTTAATAGGGGCGGTGCAGCATTGCTGATGGACTGGTCTCTGGAGTCCTTCAATGTCATCTGAAGTCTTACTTTGGAGCACATATGATATTATAGTATTGTAAATGCATAGATTTGCTGTGACATAATAGCAGCGCTTCAGACTAACGTTTTTTTGTGACTGAAGCACTCGGAAAAATCTTCAGCAAAATATTCAGTCGCAGCATAGAAGTGAACTTTTATTAGTACATTTTAGATACATATTACAATAACTTGTCACTTTCATCAATAACCTGTGGCTTTGATCTGTAGTTTGGTCTCCTAACCATCTACAAACTTAGTATTGCCAGCCTCATCAGTGGCACACTTTTTACAATACACACTGGTAATTGCATTATTCCTATTCTTATTGTTCCGTAACCACATAAACTCTTTCAACCATCCTATACGGTAGAGAACCTCAAACTTGGTTCCCAAAATCACAAAAGGAGAAAGAGCAGAGCACCAAGAAAGAATGTACTGTATAGAGTGAACACGTGTGAACATGAAGAGAGTGAAATTCTAGCAGGGAGTGGAATTTTGGCACTTGAAAGAATGAGGTGATTTATTTTAGCTTGAAATTCAGGCAAATTACTTTACTCCCGCAACAACGTAGGACTTGGCTAAGTTTAGAAACAATAAACTGTAGCCTACAGTTAAAGTGGTAGCTTGCTAACAATCACTCTTTAGCCAGAAACAGTCAGGTTAGCCAGCTACAGAAGCTGTAACCTTCTACAAGATCTAAGTGTCCAGTGTAGCCTACAGAACATTGTATATGGCAATCAGCAATCTGTAGCAAATCTGGCTAGCTAGCTGTTTCGCTACTTGCTTGCTACACAGTATTTAAATCTAGTTAGCTGTGTTAGCTAGCTTGTAAACAAGGCTATCTATTTGACCAGCTTGCTAGCTAATGTAAGCATGTATGCTTGTGTTTATTGACTGGGGTAAACAAGGTCAGGTGCTGATTTCAGCCTGAAGGTGGAGCCGTAGGCATGTTGAAATCCAATCTCTGTATGGTTTGTCCATTGATATTAGGTTTGTGAAGACCTATTTTTGGTCATGCAAGGGAAATGATCAGGGTCGCACGTGTGTGACTAACGGATATTTGTGGTCGCACAGCAAACATTTCTGGTTGCATATGCAACCAAATTGGCCACAGTCTGGAGCCGTGTTACAGATTTTGTGGAATGAAACGATGATCCGACTGTAGCTTGCTGATCTATCTGATACCTCTGATGATAGTCTAGCCATTTTAATGCACTTCTGTAATTCGGTTTGGATAAAAGCATCTGCCAAATGAAAATTGTAAACTAATATCTGTCTTAAAATCTTAACCTCTTTCTTACTCTAGTCTCATAGTGCATCCTACTATTTAGTCACACATGCAGCACCACTCCATGACAGTGGTTGGCAGACAAAATCAGATTTCCCTCCAGCTAATGTAGATAGACAGCACCACTGCACACATAAAACAAAAGACAAATAATTCAGATGATATATGATATGTAATAAAAAATGGTAGATTACTTATCTTTAAGAACATAAGAACATAAGAATACATAATGATGAAAACGGGCTGTTCAGCCCATCTAGGCTTGTCATTTCCTAATCTAAAGAGTATCTAGTACTGCATCTGGCCTGGACTCGAATAGTGTGTTTCTGCTTCTCCTACCCGAACTGGCAAGTTGTTCCAGGCATTGAAAAGAAAAACTTCCTAATATCCGTGTAGAATTTGCCTTGAACTAATTTCCACCTGTGGCCTGTTGTTCTGATAACTGAATTTATTTTAAACAATCTTTGTTAGTTCACTTTGTTAATCCCTTTTAGGAATGTAAAAACCTAATTCAAATCCCCCCTAAGTCTGCGTTTGCTAAGCATCAATAGGTTGGGCATCTTAATTCTATCCTCATAACTTTTAACTTTTTACATTATATTACAGGCATTTGGCAGACGGTCTTATCCAGAGCGACGTACAACAAAGTTGTAATTGAAGTCACCCACCCTGTGTCCTTCCACACAGGCTTGTTTTATGTTACCATAGAGCATAGTATTTATGTTGCTGTCTGAAGCTGGAGGACTATAGCATACTCCTATATTAAGGCCCTTCTCATGATCTCCCAGTAATATAATCCAGATGTCCTCGCAAGGAATGAATGAGTTAACATCTGGAATTTCTTGCACATTAAGATTTTCTTTCACATAAAGGGCCAGTCCCCCTCCTATTTTATTAGTTCTGTCCTTCTTAAACAATTTGTACCCCATCCACATTATGTTCATCCCCATCGGCTGCACCAAGCCATGTTTTAGTAATCCCAATGATTTTTTATGCTTTTGGAATTCAAACACAGGAACTTCAAAGCCTTACTCACACTTATGTTGTCCACACATAACTGTGCCGAACCACCTCTATTCACATTATGGTCTAAAAGATCTTTATTAATTATACCTTCACAGTTATTTTTATACTCCACCCTGGTATCTTGCATCTGGGCAGTCTGTACCTCCATATCCTTAATACTACTACTAATTTCCCTCCCTGCCCCCCCAGTCCCGAGTTTAAATATTCCTGCACCCTAAGCATATGCTGGCCCAATGCAGCTGTACCCCTCCGGTTGAGGTGTAGTCCATCCCGCTTGTACAGGTCACCCCGGTTCCTAAAGGAGTCTTTCCTACACCAGGTTTGTAGCCACATCTTAAATCTCCATATAAAATTCTGCTTCCCTTTACTAGCACGTGGTACTGGCAGAATTCCCGAGAAGACCACTGACCTTAACTTTGATCCTAATTCTATAAATTTGTCCTGCAGAACCTCAAACCTACCTTTACCTATCTCATTGGCTCCAACATGGCCACTGGATCCACCCCTGATCTGGCCAGGATCCGTGTGTTCCACATAACTTTATTTACATATGGACTTTAATGTTTAGATTTTTTGTCTGGATTTTTTGAGTTAATACCAAAGTCTGGTGCAAATTTCACTTGAATAGGCTCATTGGAAATACATTTACTGGACAAAATGTTGATGTGTTCAATACTTATTTCCCCCATTGTATACCTATGATAACTAGATACTTTAACATCTAGTTATCATATATCTTTAATCCCATTAAAGTATGTAAGTAGAATTCTGGAAAGCTCTAAAAAGCTAAAAGAAGCATATAACATTGACATGTCCAGGTTTTGAGGAGAATTTAGCAATAAGATTAATACATATCAACGTAAACATATATGCAAATTTCCTGTATTTATTTGAGCTTTTATTAATATAAAACATATATATACTGTAGCATAGAACAGAATATAACTTGGATGAATCTCCACATGTTCACATTAAAAACATTGAGGGTCATTAAACACATTAAGCACTTTCCTAGGAAATGCTATTGTGCAATATACACAAATAGTTAAAACAAATATAGCCTTACAGTAATAGAATGGCTCAGTATATAGTGCAGAAGCAACACACAAAAAAAAATGTTTTCAGCATCTTCCAAAATTGCCAAAAGGACATCATTTTGAACTTTGAAATTAAAGATTGTCTAGAAATGTTCAGTATTTTACATACATTAAAAATCCCTCAAGCTTTGTTTTCATCACAGATCCCTCCAGAAACCATTTACTAATGAGGTAGGGATGGACTGGATTTAATTTGTGTGTGTATTTCTGTGCGTGCTTATCTTGCAAAAAGTAAGTATTTCTCTGCCACTGTCACATAAAAACACAATTACCTGCACTTTGATGTCTGAAGGAAACCTTTACAGGTTTTTTTCTCCAACTGAGTCAGAAATTAGCAGTGGCCACAGCAACCCAATAACCCACAGGATATTCTGGGAGGAAAGCTGCTGTGCATGGCTGTTTGCATTAAAGGCACATTAAAGCACATGTTTTAATGATTTCCACATTTCACTCTATAGGGAATGTCACTGTTATAACATGTACTCAGACAGCTCTGTGTTCTCAGTGGTGTACAAATCCAGCAGTAAAAGAAGCATCATGCTGAGTTTACAAGCAAAAGGCTCTTGTAGCTTGTGAAACCCGACTGGCTAAGCACTAGTCTCTGCAACCACACATTTGCTTCTTTCGGTAAAGGAAAAGTACAAAAGTATGGATTTGACATGGGGTCCATTAATTTGTTTTGATATTGCTTGAAATCACTATCTACAAATAACACCCAAGCCTTTGAAACACTGACACAGTTGCATTAACTTCACCAGTGTTGGACCTACAGCCATTGACCTAACAAAATGGCAGTGGCAGTGTAGTATAATGGTTATGGAACTGGGCTTGTAGCCGAAAGGTTGCTGGTATGATTCCCAGGTGGGACACTGCCATTGTACCCTTGAGCAAGAAAAAAAAAGAAAAGTAAACTGTAAGTTACTCTGGATAAGAGTGTCTGCTAAATGCCTAAAATGTAAATGTACAATGTAACATAATAATCAAGCAATTCATTACAAAATGGGGGAACAGGGCCGTTCTCTATTGGGCTTCCAAACTTAAGTTTCTAAGGCAGCAGAATTATTTATGTGGCTCAAGGAACTGCAGAACATTTTCATTTGATTATTTAGCCAAAAGTAGGACACGTAAAAAAAAAGCCTGATAATGGATTGAATTTCACATCTCAGTTCCTCCCTCCTGGGCTTGCTTACCAACAGTGAGATCTCTATTATATTAAGAAAATGTCACAGCATGCAGCCACAGTTTCTATGAAGTTTATGGAGCAAACATAGCATATGCAGTATGTGACCAAAACAAAAAGTGAAAGTGATGTGTTTATTTGTTGATTTATTATGCAAGTAATGACACAATTTAGCAATACATAATAATACTGGAAAGACAGATTTGATTATTTATTATTAAATTACCAACCTTTTCTCTGTGTGTTCCACATTCTGAAAATGATTAGCAATTACTTCCATTGTGTTAAAACACTTCAAATGTATCTTTGATAACCAATACATGCCTGTTCAAATAGTGCTATGCTGGGCTACACCAGGAGGGACAAGATTTTAGGTATTTTTGTGGTGGGGAGTACTGTCATAGACAGTGGCACACGTACATATCCATGAAAGCTTCATAACTCCATGGCACAAGAGAAAATTGTTCTACAAGCATTCACAACAAGTGGTTTCGCAGCAATGCCTATCACATCCTACAGAAAGAGAAAACATTTTTGTTAGATTTTATTGGGTCGTTTGTTAACAACTTGAATACAGCCAAAATGTAATATATAATATATAATAGAGTCTCATTAAAGTAATAATTGACTTTTCTCTTTGCTGTACAAACAATAAACTTAACAGTAAACTATACAATACACTTATTTGATCTTATAAAGCTTTAGCTGCAGATTATTTTCTGAGAGAGTAAGCATCTGTTAATTTTTATTGATAGAACAGAATGGTAACTTGTGATTGGATGGGTTTTCACCTGCAACATTCAGTTCTGTCCCACATGCTCTTTACTGCGCAACAATGTGTATTTTGGTGTATCATAAGGTCATATAGATCATTTAATTTATGGTAAAGTTGAGTGATTTAAAACTGTCTGAAATACAGTAGAAGGTGAGTTTACTAACAGTGTGTGTTTGCAGTTCCATTCAGGAACAAAAATTTCTATTTCAATTACATTGAATTTACCCTACACTGGATTATTAAAAAATATATATATTGACACTACTGGGTATTTATGGACAGTTCCTTTGTCAAGAATACAACAACCATTCCCCACAACAGCACTATCTAATAGAAACAAAAGATCCCACAAAAAGAGTTGCTTTTCCCAGTATCCTAGATTGAAAAATTCACTTTTATCTAACTTGCCTAACAATTTAGCAAACTAGATGTACAGTATTGTAGCTGACTAGCATTAGCTAACATTAGCTAGATTATTTAGCCCCCTAATGTCACTTGACACTAGCTAGCTATCCGAATGTTGGGGCTCCCAATGCTGTATCCTATCTAATCTAATTCCTATCTAACCCCATGAAAACAGTTGTTTTTACTGGGTGGAAATTTCCTGGGCTGACAAGACACTTCTGCCCCCTAGTAAATATTGGGATTTCCCTCTGTTCATATGGAAGATTTAGATCAAACTCCCATTAATTTTGAACCTTTGATGAAGAGAGTTCAAAGACAAATTACTGGAAGTTGCATGCCGATACATGACACAGATTAAATGTAAGTGTTCTACAAAAAATATAAAACGTAATATGCTGGGACTAATAAATGTAAATTCCAAAAACATTCAGCATGAGGAGATACATATGTGTACCAAGTGTTTCTATATTTTACGGTATTTATATTATTAATGTTAAAAATGTGAAAATATAACAACTGTTATAGCACCATCATGTAGTCAAATCAATGTCTTTATGGATGTGTGGATATTTCTCACATCCACCTATACACTTACCAGGTTTTGTGAGTTTTGTGTGTTTCCATCTGCATTTTACAGACGTTTCTCCAAATTATTGAAGAAAGCTATAGAAATATTAATGCTTGAAATTTCAGTGGCCATACTGTTTTAGGAAAACTAATTTTTTTAAGAGGACAAAGTCTGTCAGTGCAAGTTACATGTCCATATGTCAAGCAGTTGAGATATTTGAACCCTAAGTGTCACATTTAACATTGCCAAAACAGAATAGTTTAAATGGCTCATGGCAAGCACCTTTCTTAACGTATTGTCCTGAAATTTGCAACATGTTTGAATGTCTTGTACTTTACTTTGGTGGTCATATGCCCAATGGTTATAATTCTTTTATTTTTTCATTTTAATTTTCAGATTTTCTCCAATTTTTCTCCCAATTTTGTAGCCAATTACTCCTGCTATTCTTAGTTCAATCCCCTCCCTCGTAGTTTGCAGTGCCAATGGCGAAGCACCGCCTCCTTTGAGACGGCACTCATTGCGCTGTCGACTGTAATTTCGGCACCCCAGAACCACTCCTGTGCGCAGCGAACTGTGACGGCTTCCCACCCCCCTCCCTGGGGTGGACAGCCAATTGCCGCCCCGGTGGCACTCCCGGCCAAAGCCGACTGTGGTGCAACGGGGAATCAAACCCCAGTCACCGTGGCCAGCGTCCGACGTTGAAACCACTAGACCACGCGGGAGGCCCCCCAATGGTTATAATTTTTTGACGTAATTTCAATATTGAGCACAATAACCATAAATTGATTGGCTTACTATTGTGAAAACTCAATATTTTATACAATTTAAACACATTTTAAATCAAAAGAATGACAATATCATAAACTGTCATGGAGGAGGTGTCGTTTAAGTTTGACATAAAATCCAATATGGTGCATAATCCAGTATGGCAGACATAATATATGTAATTGGCAAAAATGCTCAGCAAGACAAAGTACATAAGTGTACCTATTTTGATACCTTTATACAGCTTAAAATGTCAGAACACAGAAAAATGGCTATAGAGGGCCAATGGATATCATGTTGTGTGTCTGAGTTACTGTTAAATGCAGGTACCTGCTGTAGCTATAAAGAATAATGTTGAATAAATATAGTCACATTGGCAAAATAATAATAGGGTGCCTACACACCTATGGTGCTTGGCGGCATAACAATAAGGGAAAATATTACTATCTTAATATATGTATTATAATTTTGAGTGGTTATTTTTTTGTTTGACCCACAGAAGCCTTTGACATCGAAGGAGCACTGGATGGTATTGCCAAGCAGGTGAAACAGACGATCAGGACGCGCAGGCATGCAGGCGAGGACGACTACAACATTGAGGTGCTCCTGGGAGCAGATGATTCTGTCGTGCAGTTCCATGGGCGGGAGCATGTCCAAAATTACCTGCTGACGCTCATGAACATAGTGAGTACAGCTTACATGATCATGAGGTGTAGAGCTGGCCATTTGTAACACTATTTGTTGAACACAAAATACTAAATGGCCACATTAGCAATCGTTTTCAGGTTGATTTGCAACTACCCTTAAAGGATTTTGTCTGAATATCTGAAATCACTTTCTGACACTTTTCAGACTTTATAAGCAGAACATCGGGAGGGATTGGGGACAGATTCAGCCATACATGTTTGAACCTGATGTGCTACGTTTCTGGCAATCCAAGGACAGCCAGAAGTGGAAGATATTATTGAGAGTGAAACATAAGGGAAATAAAGCAAAGCACCATGAAACAAATAATCTATTACTTGTTAGTTGTTAGTGATAGTTATAGTGGGTATAAAAGGCTTTGGAATTTGGCATTTTCCACATTTTTTTTTCTTGCTTCATGGAATCAAAATTAAATGAATTGGGATTTCTTGCCACTGATCAAAACACAAAATACAATGCCAAATAAAAAACAACTCTAAATATTTTTCTTAACTAATTATGAATATAAAACAGACAATAATTGATTCTATAAGTATTAATACTTGGTAGAAGAACCTTTAGCTGCAGTTACATCTGTCAGTCTATTTGGGTAAGTTTCTAACAGCTTTTCATCCATTCTTCTTTACTAAATTAAACAGCAATTTTTCAAATCTTCAAAGGGGGTGAATACTTGTTATACCCACTATACATGCCAGCTAGCTAACTAGATCAAACTTTGATTAACAAGCTAGTAAGAAAAAAGCCTAAATACTGTAGATAGCTGTAACTACATGCTTAATTTCTGTTTAAAGCAAGAGATATCAAGGGAAATATACATCTAAAACAAATGAAAGCTTAATCTCAATACTTTCCAAAAGGCTGGTATCTAGCTACAGTAGCCATCTACTATGATAGCTATGTTTTAGATGTTTTAGATATTACTGGTGGAATAAAATAAATGCAACACCAACATAAAGTGTCTTAATAGGGTGTTTGGCCACCAGGAGCCTCCAGAATAGCTTCAATGCGCCTTGGTATAGATTCTACAAGTGTCTGCAACTCTGAATATCAATGTTCCGCCTGTTCCCAGATGGCATTAAAAATAGGGGTGACTGCAGGATACATTACGCCCCTCCGGGCAGATACTGATTTTACAGAGATAATTATCGTTGTTGTCAATCCAAAATACTGAATCGGAATAATGTAATCTCCGTATTTATGGACCTGATGTTCGAAACAGCAGGAAAGTTTAATTACACAGCCAGCTGTAGGAACACAAGCATGTCTTTTGAACACAATTTTGAAAGACACAAAGTGTAGTCAAGACTCTCCAGCTCAGCCAGACATCATGAGAACATTGTCCATGCAGTCTCTAATACACAAATACAAACCTCATCTGTGCATTCTCAGAACCGAATGTTTCCTATCCATTCTAAAAATTAGATTCTTACAAAACAATTAATTACATTCAAATCAAAGACGTAATTATTAGCATTTAGCATTTTTGCTTTATTTTATTGGACTTTTTGAAAAGCCTCAGGCATTTCTCACGGTTTTTGATAGTGCTACCAGAGAAAGCCCTGCAACAGCATCTTTTGAAATATAACATTTAATAAAAACATCCAAATAATCAGTCTGTCTGTTGTGGTTTGCAAAAACGGTTCTTTGCAATCTTAGATTTGTCACATCTATGCATTGCCATGACATAAATGGTATAGTTTTAGTTATAGAATACAATTCTGACCATAACATTGCAGCACATTGTGGCAATACTAAAAAAACCCGAAGCATTTGATTTTGATATCAAAGTGCACCATGGCCAGAACATAACATTTCATTATTTTTTGAAATTGCATAACATGACTTAATCACACAATGACAGTGGTTATACTACACACGTGTCCTCTATATTTTATAGGACCAAAATGCTACTTTGTCACAGCATTGCTGAGATGTTACCAGGGTAGGATACCTTGCTTACAATTACTTCGATTTGTACCTGTGGTTTGAAAATAACATTTCAGAAAGTAACAGCTTTCTTCTATTTGGTTTATGAGAAGTTGATACCCTTTTTAAATCATTTTCATGATTTCAAATGACAGTGTCTGTTGTATCATGTTGTTAACCATACAATGGGGGAAATAAATATTGAACACATCAACATTTTTCCCAGTAAATGTATTTCCAATGAGGCCATTCAAGTGAAATTTGCACCAGACTTTGGTATTAACTCAAGAAATCCAGACAAAAAATTAAACATTAAAGTCCATATGTAAATAAAGTTATGTGTAATAAAGTGGAATGACATAGGAAAAAAGTATTGAACACACTAACTGGAGAAGCCTTTGTTTGTAATGACAGCTTCAAGGCGCTTTCTGTATGAAGTAACTAATCGCCCGCAGTATTCAGGTGTGATTTTGGCCCATTCCTCTACACAGATTGTCTTTAAATCTTGAAGATTGCGGGGGGCCCTCTTGTGAATCTGGATCTTCAGATGCTTCCACAAATGTTCAATTGGGTTTAAGTCAGGTGATTGACTGGGCCATTCCAACAAGTAGATTTTCTTTCTCTGAAACCAATTGCGAGTTTCCTTTGCTGTATGCTTTGGATTGTTGTCCTGCTGGAAGGTCCACCCACGTCTCATCCTCAGCATCCTGGTGGATGGCAGCAGGTTCATCTCAAGAATCTCTCTGTACATGGCTCCATTCATTGTTCCTTCAATGATATGAAGTCTGCCAGTACCACGAGAGAAGATGTGTGTTTCTTAGTGTGTTCAATACTTTTTTCCTGTTTCATTCCACTTTATTACACATAACTTTATTTACATATGGACTTTAATGTTTAGATTTTTTGTCTGTATTTTTTGAGTTAATACCAAAGTCTGGTGTAAATTTCACTTGAATAGGCTCATTGGAAATACATTTACTGGACAAAATGTTGATGTGTTCAATACTTATTTCCCCCATTGTATGTGACCAGTAGGTGTCCCTGAAGGACTTTGGAAAAATTTGAGTTTACAGGACTGATTTTATTCTGAGTAATCATATACTGAAAACCTGTTTTTTCAGCCATCTAAACCGAAGGCTTTGGTTCATGCATGCAATGCATTTTCTAACACACTATACTATAATGTGCAACATTTCTCAGCATGTAATATTATGTAAAAGTACCCTGTTCAATTTATTTTATTGAAATCAAAATACATGTTCAGATTTCACAGATAATAAATGTGTCTGAAATACAGTTCATGTTTCTTTCCCTTCTCCCTTGAAATCTAGATTCTCATATTTTGTTCTAGTTGCTAGCCTTACACTATTACATTAAGTGGAAAAGTTTCAGTTTGAAATAGAAATGTAATTTAATTATTGTAGCAAGGCTGCTATCCATTAAACAGTTGTAATCGGTTGGACCCTGTGGAATGTGTTTGTGTCCACTGTGCTGGTGGGAATGTAATTATCTGGCCAAATACATCTTTCACCACCCCCCGAGTGAGCCACTCACTGCTGTGAAAGGCAGTTTTGAAATAAGGACCTCTGCTCCCTCTCAAATTGGCTAGCTTGACCTCTGAAATAATTTGCCTATTTTTGTTAGCTGCATATACTGGGAGCAAACTTTATCAACAATCTTGTCAGATTCACACTCACCCATCAAGTGTCATCTAACTGATAATCGGAAAATAATGTGCATTCCCCATACAAATTGTGGTCCAATAAAAAAGGTGTACCTGTCAAGATGAAAGATAGGGCCGATAGTTACCAGCATGATAGATTTGGCTTGTCATTTCTTCATCCCTTTCCGATGGATATGTCTAGTAAATTGTATTTTAATTGAAGATTCCACACCTGGGGCTTGAAGTATGTTTATTGTATAGTATCTCAAAACATAGCAATGCTTTATGCTTTGTATTTTGTGGTTATTCACTCAAGGGAAATATCTTGTCTTCTTGAAAAAGGACAGTAATGACATCCCCCTCTCTCCCCACCATGTAGAGCCTGACAAATTACGCTTTTATGTGTAATAGTCTTTTCAGGACATGTCCAAACATATTTAGAAAATGACCAGCTGCATAAATATTTGTGTGGGATTAAAAGAGAAAAATAATGGAGATAATATGGAGAGCACACTCTCATCTCTGTTTAATATTCCAGATGGCTTCATAAAGCATTTACACTTACATCAACAAACTGCTTTCTTTTTTAATGACAATGAAAGGAACATAGAGTAAAATAAAGAAAATACATCTTTTGAGTAAGATCCACATCTCTCTTGTAAAAAAATGATGTGTAGAATGTCATAGCTGTGGTTGCCTCAAAGCTTTCAAACATACCCAGTGTGAAAGTCATTACATTAAAGCCAAAAAATATATATTATGTTATTCAACATAATTATTATATGCCAACCAACATTAGTGGTTACAGCTTAATAGATCTGTGGACATTGATTGACTATCTTTGCTTTCCATTCCTTGTCCTTTTTTAATATAAATACAGATGAACTATACAATCTAAGCAGACTACAAATTACAATACATTTTTGCATCAGTAAAGTGTTAATTAGATTATTTTTTTAAAGATCTATCTCATGGTCACATCTCAAGGGAGTTTCCAGAAGAAACTCGGTTTCCATGTATTGTTATTACTTAATTGTATTTTTCAATATTCATTCATTAATAAGCTCATCATTCATATGAAATCATCTCCTTTTGTTTAGATGTAATATTTTCTGGCTGGTTAGACAACATGCTTCTCTGAAATTATGGGAATAATAGAGGTGCGTTTGACTCACAACACATTCAATATTTGCTCTGGATGATGTCTTTATTATTGGCATTTCACCTTGATGGTCCTTTTCACAAGAGGACAGAACATGGATGATTCTACCAAGATTAATTAGATGTGTATGTTTATTTGTTGGGGGGATTGGGTCACTGCTTGTGCTTCTACCGTGCATTCATGTACATACTATGGTTTTTATGTGTGTTCCAGGTGAATGAAATTTACCATGACGACTCACTAGGTGTACATATAAACATAATCCTTGTGAGAATGATCATGCTTGGATACACAAAGGTGAGGTCTTATTAAAAGCACTGCTTCACCACAGTGTGTTAATCATGCACTGATCATGATTAGCACAATCACTCACACCACTGCGGTCCTACATGGACTGTAAGCATTAGTCCAAGGCCACACAAACGTAATACAATTGTAATAAAACTGAATACCGATAGAACATACAGTATTACCATTTATCAGTTTTCAGTATAGAGGTGATGGTATATTGCACAAAAGAAAGGCAAAAAGGTGAAATCTTGCACCCACCTGTTAATTCACCATTTTCAAATTGTTTATGCCATGTAGTCAGTCAAACGAAGCTCAAATAAAGAAAAAGTTAATCTGACCAAAAATATGAGCAGAGGAGGAAAAGGCAGTGTTGCCAGATGCTATGCTAGTGTCCATTCAGGCACTTTGACGAACATTGCAGATGCCAGTTATGCCTGAATACCTGCTTGCCCTCTTTTCAAAATCACCACCTTAATGTTAACCATAGTCTTCTAATAGCTGCCTAGTTCCAAGTGGAACGAGGAAGTTGAGTCAGCCTGTCTCGCAATCTTGCCGCCCCATCAGTCCATCAGTCTCATAGAGAGAGGGAACCCTTCGCGGAGTCTGGACAATGTCTGCCGCTGGGCGTTCCTCCAGCAGAAGGCTGACCTGGAACATGCGGAGCACCATGACCACGCCATCTTTCTGACCCGCCAGAGCTTCGGGCCCAACCTTATGCAAGGTAGGGTGATGTAGCTCGAGAAGGACACCTCTGCATACACCATAAACTTCTCTCTGTTATGATTTTAGCACTCATCATGCCATTTTTTGTCAAAGAATTTTAACGTGGGGTATTCACTTTCTTGTCTGTACGTAGAATATACCAACCATGATGTTTGCGAGAAAAAAATTCAACATAATAAGGCCAACTGATTGCTGGTGGACAATATTTGAGCAATCTGGCTCTTTGGTGTTCTGATGAGCAAATGTTAAGGTTAACTTATAATATATGAAAGAAAGCTGACGTTAGGCCAACTGGATCACATTTACTGGGAGTGTACCCTCACACAACCACTTCTAAATGTTGGAAACTGTATGCTAGTTCAGTGTGATATTACAAATGTCCCTATACCTTTTTATTAACTGTTGAATACCATAATTCACAGTTTATACCAACATTTATTGTGATTACCTTTTCTTTTCTGGCACAAAAATAGAGAACTAAGGCTGTTAAAATTGTAGCAGTATGAGTGTGGATTAATTTATTATGATAGTCTACAGTACTTCCTGCCAAAATAAATATTTATTTGCAAATACACCTGTCCAGATGGGATCTACAAATGAGGAGTTTTTTTGCATTAAAAAAAATAATGTTTTAATGCTAATAGTGTAAAAGTAAAACTGCAAATATCTAACCATTTATCAGAAAAATAATACCCACTTTGAAAAATATGGTTTATCAAAACTCACTCAGTCCACTGCATTTTGGAAAAACACTTCAATTAGTCTCAGTGCTCACTTGTGAGTTTAAATGAATGAGTGAATGGTGTCCAATATTATGTGGGTATATACAAAAGGGCTGTCTCATTGTGGTGTCAATTTATGCAGTATTAAAACCTAGCATCTCTTTGAGAAATGACCCTTGAATAAACATTTCAAAATATATTTTTCAAACCTGCACAAAGACTACAGATGAAAATTATCTTCTGAGCTAACCCTAATGGAATACATTGAATGCATCAACATCCACGTTGGAAATTATACACTGTCCCTGTCAAATAAATAAGTAAATAAGATTTAAAAATATATATGCTTAACCTAATGGTTGTAGATTATTACAGGGTTATATATTGCTAATATCTGAATTCAAAGATTATTTAAAATCCCATGGTTAATATAAATGATGATATCTATTCACTCAGGTCATTGGGAGTAGCAACATATCCCCATAAAAATGCATGCTAGTATATTCATAATATTATTTAATATACCCTCTTTTTGAAAACAACGTGCTCTTAAGAAATGATGTATTGCAATTCACTCAAGGTCCTTAAACTATCATACCAAAGTTAATCTCTACAGAACACTTTGAAAATCATCCTTCAGTCACATATCAAAGTTAATTTGTGTGGTGTATTGATCTGCCTGTGACAAGACTTCTGATATACTCATTCTAGATAGAAAAATTGTTTACAAAAGATGGAAGACCATGGAGGTCAATCTGACTCTTAACGTCTGAATTAAATCAGAGTATCAAGTAACCGTGTGACTTCATAGTTTTCAAACAAATAAAACAAAGAAGTATTTGGCCTAGGTATCATCCAGGGAGGGAGGCTCTCAGTCATGCCCACATCTCACTCTGCAAGGAACAGTCCTCTGGGCGATCAGATGCCCACAGTCTGTCTGCTGCATCTGTGCATGTAATGTCCTCTGATGAAATGACTGCACTATCACATACTTTTAAGTAGTATTAAGCCTACCCAAGTAGTTAAACAGGTGGATTAGATGCAGATGGAACAGGTGCGATGAGTGATTGTAAGCATCACCCCTCTGTTTACAGGATACGCCCCAGTGACGGGAATGTGCCACCCCATGCGAAGCTGCACCCTCAACCACGAAGATGGCTTCTCATCTGCCTTTGTGGTGGCCCATGAGACAGGACATGTGTGAGTTGCTTCACAAACATGCGTCCATAACCTGATATTAGCCACGCAGCTCCAGGTGGCAGAGGAGGTGGGTGGAACCACAAAGTGGTCATCCCTTTGGGCGAGGCACAACAGCCTGACAGACTCACTAAATGTACCTACACCTACGCTGATTAAAGCCATTAATCTTTGAGGGAGCAGAGAGATTATTCAGGATTGGTGAGTGATTCAGATGGCAGGTTGTTTGAACAGGTTCAGAGGAACATTGGCACAGTTACCTGTATTCTATTGCGAGTCTTGTCCCTAACTGAGAAACTTTTAACGGTCTCACTTACAATCCACTTGCACTTTAGTTTTTATAGAAAATAACTGGTGTCAAGAGTAATGCATCATTTAGAAAAGTGCTTTTATGTACTTTTTATGCCTTGGACCTCATTGGGTCCATGTAAGATGCACTGACTTTAAAATAATATAAGTTGTATCATGAGGAATGAGAGAAATGTCAAGCTGTGAGTTGACAGCCTGAAAATGACGAAATTTCTACTTCAATACGGGAAGTAAATTAGCTCTGAAAGTTGGAATTTAACTGACTGAACTGTGAAACTGCCTCAGCATTTTCCCTTGACTCTGTCCTCATCAATGTTTCCTTTGCAGACCAAAAGTTTCATAAAGTGTATTAATCATTATCTTTTCAGCAAATGCTTTTGTCCTGGGCAACTTGCAGTGAACGGCAATGTCCCACCCTGGATTTTTGTTTTTTGAGAAACCGTTTATCCACAATTTTTACTTTTCTCCCAATCTAGACTGCTCAATCACATTTTTAGGGCCGTCCCATTGCCACAATGTCTCTGCTCCTACCAATCTGTTACATACTGTTCAAAACACTTACAGAAATAAAAGCAAATGTGTTTGAGTGGAACAAAGACACAACTCAACAACACAACAATTTATTTTCAGAGATTATGCCATTTGTTGTAGTGCCGGTAATTAGCAGGAAGTGATGTAATGGTAAGGATTATTTCATCTAACAGGCTGGGGATGGAGCATGATGGACAAGGGAACCGCTGTGGTGATGAGACAGCAATGGGCAGTGTCATGGCTCCTCTGGTGCAGGCTGCCTTTCACCGCTACCACTGGTCCATTTGCAGTGGCCAGGAGCTGAAAAGACACATTCGGTAAGTTACCTGACGGTCACCAGAGTGCAGAGAAAACGGAACAAGTGGAACAACAGGAATGATTTTGTCCACAGCTGAGGCTCAGATTAGATTAGAAAAAGCACAAATTCACCCAAGAATAATTTAATGAAAGTAGTTGGACACAAAAGACAGTGTTTGGATCCAAATACTGTAATTGTCAGGATCCTGTTAGAATGTAAATGCCCTTCAATGTGTGAAATGTGGAATATTTGGATGATGAATAGATTGTGGGTTTCATTTGATGTCTTTCTCTGAGGTCAGTAGGTGAGAGACAATAGGTGCGCCGACAGCCTTTATCATACGGACGTGTACAGATGGAGCGACAGTGTGATGGTTACGTTGTTTGCGCAGTGTTGAAAAAATCTGTTGTTATAGTTATAATCCATATTTCAAGGATAAAAGGAACCCTTGCTGAGTAAATCATTCAGGCGTCTCACCATTCTTTATATACCTCTAATTACATATTTGAAGCACAGGATATAGCTGATATCCACCACTGTATTCAGCTTGAATTGTATGCAAGTTGGACCTGACTGACATCTATCAAAAGCTGTGAGGATTTGAGAAAAAATCTAAGGAATATTCTATTTCCTTTCATCAAGGCTAAAGGAACTGACTCAAATTAAACATTTAATCCAATCAAAAGAGAAAACTAAAACAAATCTACACTATTACTGTCAATGTAATTATGATTTACATTTACATTTACTTGTTAAAAATTACTTTATTGAATCACAGTAAAATTCACTATATCATGTTCATGTTCATGTTCATGTTATTTTGTATGCCATTATGTATAGAGAACTGGCCATGATTTTGAGTGAATTGCAAAACTGTCAAACAGAAAATGTTAATACCTCATAGTACACCTAGAGGTGTACTAACATACAATATTCCTCAGGGTACATTTGCTTACCCTCCCCAACAGTGTTTAATTTGTAAATCAGAATGTTTCAGAGCTCAATGTGAACAGGAGAGGTGGGTTTGGGTGTTGTGGGGTATCAGAGCACTCGGGTGTGATGTCATACACAATGCCAAATCAATCAATCAATCAATGTAACTGCCATCATCTTTTGTCAATCTATTAAACATCTTTTGTCAAATCAATTAAAAGGCAATCCACCACAGAACATTCCACCTGCAACAGTGGAGAGACCGCATGATATCCACTCGAGGCATGGAGAAAGCACAAGAGGATAGCATAAAGAGGGAGAATATGTTGACTGACTTTTAACATGTAATTATTCTTTTTTCTTTTTTGGAAGTAAAATAATAATAATAATAATAATAATAATAATAATAATAATAATAATAATAATAATATAATTTATTTGTGAGATTTCTGTTGTCCACAAATAAATAAAATTATTGTCGCAAATTTAGCACATGTCAAATTGTTATGCAAATATGTCTTCAGCTAGCCTTCGGTGTAATTGCAGTCTCTGTTCCATCCACTCATCTTCAAATGGCATACCATCAGATTGTGGAGAACATTAGACACCATCCTGTGTGGTTGAGGCATCTGAAGCATGCTTTAAGAATGCCAAACACCCACTCGATTATGTTGTGCGTGGAGCAGAACATATTTTTTCAGCTTCACATGTCTCATTATGGAATCAGTTCGAAGCCAGGATCTTAATCCATAACTTGAATCACCTTCTGGAAATAATAGATTTTTATTTGAATAAATTTAAACTTTGAAACAATGAAAAATAAATATCTAGCCTACTAAAATAAACATAACTTCCCAACAACCAACTCTCTGTAATTTTCTCGGCTGTCAAAGACCTGACTGCTGCTGAATGAAGTTCTGGCAAGAATCAGGGTTGCTTGCGCAAAGGTGGATTTAGGAAATCTGAGGCCCTGGGCACAGATCAATCATGAATTTGAGTATTTAGAAATTGACAGATATTTTTTGAAATCCATAATACCAGATTACTGAAAGCAGGTTAGTATAATTCCAATATAATGTACTGCAGACCATACTGACCTATAGGCTTGTTAGTTTAACTTGCATCTCATGCTAAATACTGGAATTTATTATTAGGGACAAGTTGGAATCATTCATACATAATAGTATTTTATTGGAGAGCCAACATGATTTTCTCAAGGGGAGGTCATGCCTAACAAACATCCTGGACTTAAAAAATAATAATAATCTGATTTTTTTCTCCCAATTTGGTAACCAATTACTCCCGCTGTGTTTAGTTCAATCCCCTTCCTTGTAGTTCGCTGCTGTAGCCCTGTGACCGGCAGTGACAATGCTGCCTCCTCCAAGACAGCATTCGTCATGCGGTCGACTGTAATTCCGGAACCACTCCTGTGTGCAGCGAACTGTGTCGGCTTCCCTCCCCCCTCCCTGGGGCGGACAGCCAATTGCCGCCCCGGTGGCACTCCCAGCCAGAGCCGACTCTGACGCGACTGGGAATCGAACCCCGGTCACCGGTGCCAGCGTCGGATGTTGAAACCACTAGACCACGCGGGAGGCCCTCCTCCTGGACTTTTTTGAAGAGGCTACAAAGTGTGTTGACCTAAACTAGGCTTATCATGTTATATATTTTGACTTTAAAAAGCATTTGACAAGGTACCACATGAGAGGCTCATTGTTAAATTGAACTCAGTAGGAATTTCAGGAGTTGTTTCAGAGTGGGTTCATAATTGGCTGCAAGGGAGAATACAAAGAGTAACAGTAGGTGGGGTCATATCTGACCTAGGTGCTGTGGGCAGTGGAGTCCTGCAGGGATCTTCCTTATTTACATAAATTATCTTGATAGGGATGTGAGTAGCAAAATAGTTAAATTTGCAGATGATACTAAATTTGGGGGTTTGGCAAACAGTTTGGAATCGACAACAGTAATCCAAGATGATTTAAACAACATCCAAGAATGGGCAGAGACGTGGCAGATGACATTCAGTATTGCTAAATGTAAGGTTATGCATGTGGGAAATAAAAACATAAGACAGGAGTATTTCATGGGAGGAGAAAAGTTAGTAGGTGTTCAATTAGAAGACTTAGGAATTGTAGTTGATCAGTCTATCAAAATATTCTATCCTGCTGAAAAAAACTGTCTAAGGGAACTTAACACTTAATTAAAGGATTAACACTTTTTTCCTTTTAGCTCCTATGATTGTCTGCTTGATGATCCCTTCAACCATGATTGGCCCCAACTTCCTGTGCTCCCAGGAATCAGCTATTCAATGGATGAGCAATGTCGCTTTGATTTTGGAGTGGGATACAAAATCTGCACATCAGTAAGTACCAACAAACAGACAACTTTATAAGTGCAGTTCTCTTGGATCCTTTGTTCAGGGATAATTCATTAAGGTGCTCCAGAAAGCCTCCAATCAAGAAACCAAAATCAAATCAATTAATTATTTCTTTATCACATACAGTAGGTACACATTTTTTTCCACATTTTATTTTGTTACAACATGGAATCAAAATTGATTTAATTGGGATTTCTTGCTACTGATCAAAACAAAATACTAAATAATGTCCAAGTGAAAAAATACTTTAAAGCTTTTTCTAAATGATTTACTGATAAAAACGCACAAAAATGTATTCTATAAGTATTCACCCATTTTGCTGAGACTATTAATTAATTATTAAATTATGGTGCAATCAATTGTCTTCAGAGGTCACATAATTATTTTATTGGAATTCACTTGTGTACAAATATGGTGCTTCTGTTATGTTTTGCCACGTTTTGTTCTGTTTGTTTTTGTATTTTATTATTTTCTCATCATTACGTTTCATTCACGTCTGAATTCTCGTTTTTCGATAATCCACTGCTCGTCTTTGTTATTGCACCATTCGGGTGATTTCGACTTTACGGGTTTTCCGCTTTATTTTCCTATCTCGTTTACTTCCTTCTTTCTTTCTATCACTCTGTATATATTAGTTAGGTGTATATAGTACTAACCAACTAATCTACTAACATTAGGGATTTAGATTACGTTACTAACATTTACTAATTACTGTCGTGGAAATTAAAACTCAGCAGGATCAGAGAGAATTCCTTTAAACAGTATTAAAGCTTTAATTACGAGCAGCTGCACAGAGACCCGTGTCACGCAGGACAGCGAACCTCCCGCCTTCAAATTCAAATGGATATTTATATCCAACACAACGGAAGGGGAGGGAACAATCACAAGGGGGAAGTAACAGGGCGTTAACTTACAGGTAAATGGAGCTATGGGCTAACATGAAGATATAACAGGTTGTTAGAACAGCCCTCCCAGGGTCTTAAACCAATGGGAAGGAGGTTTTCTGCCGTGGGAACGAACAACTGTTCCTTTGAAGTTGTGGCGCGAAAAGCCCTTTGTCTCTGACTTCTGTTGGCGCTGCAGCATTTCACACTGAATTAATTAGTGTCCACCGTCCACCCCTGTTGATGTGGTCTAGCATCCCAACTCGATACAAATTTCTTCCTCCACATTACTAATTATCTCACATTTCTATCTACTGCTATCATTCTCTCTCTCCTTGTCCTATCCCTGTACGCTTCTCTCCTATCGCCTTGTCTGCACGCATTTTCTTTCAGTCTGCGTCAGAACGTTGATCATCATTCACTGTGCCGATTGTGTGTAAGCCAGAGACACCCCTTCTGTTTGACTTCGAGTTTTGCCTTCCGATTTTGTTTGTTTGCCCTTCTGATTATTTGGCTTTTGATTTTTTGACTGCCTATTTGACTACTCTTTTGGATTTCGATTTTGTACCTTATCTAATTCTTTGACTATTGGCTTTTGAACCTTGCTTGATCAATAAACGTTCCTTTACTGCCTTATCCTGGTCTGCGCCTGGGTCCTTGTCCAGACATCACAGTACATTTGCCACACGCCACGTGACAAACCCTGAACGGGAACAGAGCAGACTGGAGACACGGAGACTGGAGTTTGTCGGTCTACCGACCAGATTTTATTTATTTTTTCCTGTCTCTCCCCCCAGACATGGGGAAGAGACAGTGGGAGTAGCAGGTTAATATATAACAAACACAGACACAAAATCTTCACCCTACTCGCCGCGAAGCTTTCGGGTAAAAACAACGAACTAAAATAACAAACTAAAATAATTATAACTTACGGGACACCACGCCTCTTCTCCGGAGTTCCCTGAACCTCCCCAGGCACACACATATCCAGTGACCTTTCAAGTGCTTCCCACCCATTCATACTGAGACACTCGGAACTTTGCAGTTCGAGTTCTCTTTCCCCATGCATACAGAGACACTCAAACTTTTCAGTTTGAGTTCTCTTACCCATTCATACAGAGACACTCGCCACTCCCCACAGGGAGAGTTTTCTGGCAACCAGCCCCGAGACACCCTCCACTTTTCCAGTGGGAGTTCTCGGGCTGTTGCCCAGAAACACTCTCCACTGCCCGAGTCAAGCTCTCTTTCACTGCCCGAGGGGACCCTCTTCCAGGGCACCCTCTCGCTCCTCCACAATCACACCGAGGGAGAGAGGCGGACACTCTTAGTGCACCCCCTCTCCCTCTTCCCCACACACACAAGAAGCACTCTACTCAGTCACTTTCGACAAACGCACACAAAACTCCACAAACATCAAACATCCAACAGTCAACAGTCAACATTGCACATTGCACATTGCACATTCCACATTCCACAACATCCGTGCACGCGCACTCACACACACATCAAGACAAGAGTGACTGATTCCCCACTTGCTCTTAAATAGGCTTAGTTTCTGCCTGGCTCAGGTGGGACTCATGAGGCAATCACTGGTTTTCCTTCGGCGCCGGTGTGCGAACCCCGTCTGCCTCCCCCGGAGAAGTACGCCGGCGAACCTGGTGGCTGTCGCGCCTTCCTCACGCAGTGTCAACTGATTTTCCAGTTGCAGCCGGTGACATTCCCCTCTGAACTTTCCAAGGTGGCTTACGTCATCACCCAGCTGACCGGTCGAGCCAAGACTTGGGGAACCACTGCATGGGAGGAGTCTTTTCCCTTTTCCCTGAGTTTCAATCTGTTTGCCGAGGAGATGAAGAAGGTCTTCGACCGCTCCAAGAATGGCCACGAAGCAGCGAGGGAGATGCTTCACATGCGCCAGGGGAGAAGATCTGTCTCGGACTACGCCATCGACTTCCAGACGTTGGCTAACTCCAGTGGATGGGATAAGGGGGCTCTCTATGACACCTTCATCAATGGCTTGTCTGAACTGCTTAAAGATGAGCTCCTGACCCGCGACCTACCCGAGTCCTTCGACGACCTCATCAGTCTGGCCCTTCGTGTCGACTCACGGCTGCAAGAGCTCCAACGCTTCCGGGATCCAGGGGTTTTCCGAAGGCCAGAGTCCGAGAGGTTCAAGATTCCTGCCACCCTCGTCACTCGCCCTAAAGCTTCCTTTGCACCCACATTGGAACCGGAACCCATGCAGGTGGACCGATGAGTGAACAGAAAGCTTTCCAGAATCTAGCAATAAACTGGGGACCTCTGTCAGAAACAATATCAGTGGGGATACCGTGTAACCTGAAAACATGTTGGATGATGAGAGTGGCGGTTTCTTTAGCTGAAGGGAGTTTGGGCAGAGGAATTAAGTGCACAGCTTTAGAAAAACAATCAATAATAGTGAAAATAGTGGTCTTGCTGTTGGAGGGGGGTAAACCTGTGATGAAATCTAGGGATATGTGAGACCAAGGACTGTGATGTCTGGACAAGGACCCAGGCGCAGACCAGGATAAGGCAGTAAAGGAACGTTTAATGATCAAGCAATGTTCAAAAGCCAATAGTCAAAGTTAGATAAGGTACAAAATTGAAATCCAAAAGAGTAGTCAAGTAGGCAGTCAAAAAATCAAAAGCCAAATAATCAGAAGGGCAAACAAACAAAATCGGAAGGCAAAACTCGAAGTCAAACAGAAGGGGTGTCTCGGAAAATACAAACAAACTCTGGCTTACACACAATCGGCACAGTGAATGATGATCAACGTTCTGACGCAGACTGAAAGCAAACAGGGAACTTAAATACAAGCGGGGAAGGGAACCACAATAGGAATCAGGTGTGACTGGGAGGGGAAAAGGGCAAGAACACAGGTGAGAACGATAGGGATCACTAATATAATAATAGGGGGAGAAAAAAGACATGGACTGGGAAGCACATAGACACACTGAAAATAAACAACCTGGAATAGCAGGTAGACACGTGCACAGTTAGAAGGGGAGGAGCGCATCGAAAGAAAATGCGTGCAGACAAGGCGATAGGAGAGAAGCGTACAGGGATAGGACAACGAGAGAGAGAATGATAGCAGTAGATAGAAACGTGAGATAATTAGTCATTAGTAAATGTTAGTAAGGTAATCTAAATCCCTAATGTTAGTAGATTAGTTGGTTGGTAATATATACAGAGTGATAGAAAGAAAGAAGTAAACGAGATAGGAAAATAAAGAGAAAACCCGTAAAGTCGAAATCACCCGAATAGTGCAATAACAAAGACAAGGAGTGGATTATCGAAAATCAAGGAACACAAACAGACGTGAATGAAACGTAATGATGAGAAAATAATAAAATACAAAAACAAACAGAACAAAACGTGGCAAAACATAACAGCTTCAAATGATTTCAAATTAAATACAGCTATCTGTGAGAGGTCCCACAGTTGGTTATTGCATTTCCAAATAAGAGCTTCATTGTGAAGACCAAAGGACATTCAAAGGAAATACAAGAAAAGATTATTCAAAAGCACCAATAAGGAGAAGGATACAAGAATATTTCAAAGACTTTTATATGCCCGAAGCACTGTTAAGTCCATCATGAAGAAATGGGACAACTTGGCACAATATAATATGGCAGAATTTGCCGAGAACAGACCAACCTTCAAAATTGATAATCCATGCGAGAATAAGTTGTTAGGGAGGCCAGCAAGCCTATGGAAAATCTGACTGTAATTCAAGTACTTGCAAGTACAATAGTAGTTGCCCTTTTTTAAAAACTATGAATTTCATTTCATTTTTTTGATCAAATGTTATTATTAAGAAAAGAAACAATACAATTCAAGTTGCAAGTAGTGAAATTACATTAACAAACAATCTCCCAGAACAGAGACACCCCCAAATCATATGCATGAAAGCACCCAACGAGTTCAGGGAACGTAAAGTACAATCGGCTTTAGGTAAAAGTTTAATTAAGAAATTGAAGTGAATCTGTTGGTGGCCTGGATTCAGCCTAGGTAATAGGACATTTGACCAGATGGTATTCCAATTCAATTCTGTGTCCAACTCCATGAAGTCTTTGACTCTAAATGACAGCTACAATGTGGATCCCCTCATCACTCCATTGAGGAAAATAAATTGGACAACCACCTGATAGGAAACCTGGGTTAATAAAAACAAGAGAGCTGTGATGCCCTTTCTAAGAAATGTTGCAGAATTTCTCTGCAATACACCATACAGAAATTAGCTTGGTAATGATTGGGCCTATGATAAATTAAATAGTTTGATAGCAATATTTGAGTAAGGTAGGTCCTGTAACCTAATTGGGTGTACGGCATTCCTTTAAGCTGTGCTGAGAGACAGAGGTATAAACAGCTGAGTGTAGTTTATTGATGTGTTCCCAGAAAAGTGTTCTTGCTTTTAATGTTGTGGTTATTTGTTCTTGTCTATCTGTTCTGTGTTTTGTATTATTACCTTACTTTTAGAATATGTGTTTCCCTAACTGAAACATTAGGGACTGTACATTTTACTTTGTCTATGTCTTCTGTCTGTACCCATTTTACTGCATATATGTTGATGTAATCAGGGCTCATTTGTAAAAGAGATATTTGATCTCAATATGGCTCCTCTGAATAAATAAAGGTTAAATATTTTTATTTTTTTATTCCAAAAACCAGGAGGAGGGGCAAGAGGGAGCATCATGTTGATAAAATTAACATGGGATACTGCATATTCATTTGGATAATAGAGATATGAGCATGGAAAGAATTAGATCATTAAGACCCGGCCAGATCAGATAACAGTGTTATTAAAATTACATATTTGTTTGGCAACAGTATGGAGGGCAGGGAGAAATATTGATACCAAAGCATTTAAAATGTTGCACCACTGGTACAGTTGGAGGTAAACTGGCCCTCTTCGTTGCCTCTGTCAACAGTAAATTTTAGATTTATGCCAATTGAAACCTGAGAGTTCACCAGTTGGTCAAAAATAGATAAAAGGCGGCCTCCCGTGTGGCGTAACGGTAAGAGTGTCTGAGTGCAACCACGTTTTGAAACCCGAATTAGCGTGTTCCGTCTCGGAGGAAGCGGTTTGTTGTTCCTGCCACTACCGGTATCAGAAATAGGTCAGCAGCGGGCTTGTGAGTGGGAAAGATTTTGATAAAAGACAAGGAATTGAATAAGGGGCTTCATCAAAGAACAGAAACACATCATTAGCATATAATGCAATGTGATGTTGAGTGTTTCTGTTTGATATTTGGCCAATGTCTGGCGATTGGCGGACTGTCTGGGCTAGCCATACAAGGGACAGAATTAAAATTTACTTACAGTTTGCACTTAAATATTTACTCAGAATTCTGTAATGTAGACTTTTCTGTTATGTATTTGATTTACACTTACTGCCGCCTATTACTGCCTTGCTTAGTGGGCATGGACCTCTAGGCAATCAGTATTTGTGTAGCACATTTTACAAAACATTTGTCACAATAGAGCAGGGGTCTTCAACTCCAGGCCTCAGCAGACCTTGGCCTGAACTAATTAGCAAGCCTCCTGGACCAAGGAGGTGAACTAAGGATTCTAAATCAGGTGGTGTGACTCCCACAGCGGACCTCGAGGCCTGGAACAAATTTACAGCAGACCTTGGCCTGAAATCTTGACAAGGAAAGGTTGACTCCCCAGGTCGAACAAATAGAAGGAAATCTTAGGAGGAACCTAAGAGGGGGAGGCCATCCTATTCTGGCCGGCTCAGGGTCTGAGTTTGTAAGGACCAACAGCGGTCAATGGGTCCATATGCAAAACAGGGGGACAGAAGGGCAAACCATTTAAGGTTTTACTCTACATGACTATAAAATACTGAAGACCACATTATCTATGAATGTCCTGCCATCATCATGCCACCATTCAAAAACTAATCTCAAAAAGATGACTATATCAAACAAAAATATCTTCTGTATTGCTCAAGACAATGTTGCATGCTTTTCTTCTTTCAGTTTAACTCATTTGATCCATGCAAGCAGCTATGGTGCAGTCACCCCGACAACCCCTACTTCTGCAAGACTAAAAAAGGACCTCCCTTAGATGGGACCGAGTGTGCACCTGGGAAGGTAAATTCAGTTTCTTGGAATATGCCCCCACCCCCACCCCCCAGCACACACGCACACACGCACACACATTGAATACTTTATTATCCCAGAGGGAAATTTGTTTTGCAATAATACAGGCAGGCATTGGCATACACATACAACCTAACACAACATACACATACAATACGGGCAGTCCCCGGGTTACGAACGTCTGGCTTACGGACAACTCGTGCTTACGAACGGACTGCCATAAGGCCTATTATGTTAAAAAAATTGGGTTAAATACAATGGTTCTTAATAATGAATGCACGGACTACTTTGTGATGCTCATGAAAACATTGTGCGGTTTCAGCGGTTCGTCGGCTCAAGGAACAGAGATCATTATTTTAAGTCAGATCACGGTCCCGTTTTTCTCTTTCTCTTACCCTTACAACGATGCCTCCAAAGCATAAATCCAATGCAAGTGCTGGTGATGCATCAAAGAAAAGGAAAGGAAATAATCATGGAAAGTAAAGTTGAAATAATAAAGAGATCGGAGAGAGTTGAAACGCCATCAGCCATTGGGAAAGCATTAGGCTACAGCCGGTCAACGATCGGTTTTTAAAAAACTATTTTAAAAGACAAAGGAAGAATGGAATATGTGAAAGGCCATGCCCCGATGAATGCCACAATTATTAGAAGCAACGCAGTGGTTTAATTATTGCGATGGAAAGGCTATTGATAATTTGGATAGAAGACCAAAATCAGCGTAATATATTAGTGCAAGAAAAGGCTCAAAGCCTTTCTTTAATGTTTTTTTTACAGTACAGTACTGTATGTACATAGTTACTTTTATTATAACTGTATTATTATTAATATTACAGTATTGTTATTATTACAGTATTATTATGTACTGAAGGTTATGTTTAAGATGTATTTGGAAGTTTTTCTTAAGTGTTTTATATGCACAGAAAGGTCAAATATATACTATACTAAGACAAACATTTGACTAAGTGACGATTACTAAGAACTGTATCTACCTGTTCCAACTTACATACAAATTTGACTTAAAGGCAGACTTAAGAACGGATCTCGTTCATAACCCGGGGACTGCCTGTACTACAAAAGACATAACATGGACATCCATCCATCCATTATCTAAGCCGCTTATTCCTGGTCAGGGTCGCGGGGGCTGGAGCCTATCCCAGCATGCTTTCCGGGCGAGAGGCAGGAATACACCCTGGACAGGTCGCCAATCCATCGCAGGGCACACACACCATTCACTCACACACTCATACCTACGGGCAATTTAGATAGGCATGTCTTTGCACTGTGGGAGGAAACCGGAGTACCCGGAGGAAACCCACGCGGACACGGGGAGAACATGCAAACTCCGCACAGAAAGGCCCCCGGCCTGGATTCGAACCCGAGACCTTCTTGCTGTGAGGCGACAGTGCTATCCACTGCACCACCGTGCCGCCTAACATGGACATATAAGAGCAAAATAGACAAGCTATCACGCATTGCCGGTGTCCAGCAGCATCTTAGATGTCAGATGTCACTATGTGTTCTGTCTGAAGATTCTTCTGTTGCTGATTGTTTTTTTGTGTGTGGCTTGAGTAGTGGTGCTACAAAGGTTACTGTATGTGGAGGACCGTCAACCAGGTGAAGCAGGATGGCAGCTGGGGGTCCTGGGGCCCGTACAGCTCGTGTTCGCGGTCCTGTGAGACTGGGGTGCGGTTCAGAATCCGGCAGTGTGACAATCCAAAGTAAGCCACTCCCCATGGTTCCTACACAAAGGGCAGCAAATGATACAGGCTTATTTGTCCTCGACCACAACAAAACAGAGACTTAATTGTACAACCTACCTTTGTGGATTACATTTTAACCGTTTGTGAAACGGACAGGGAGATTGGACCCAAGTGCAGGAGGCAGAAATCCAAAAACAAACAGGAGTTTAAACTTTGTTTAATTAAAATGTAATTGATTAATACATTTTTTTATTAAAAAATAAAACTAAATATACAATAAAATAAAATTAAAAATTAAAAATAAACAATGCTAGGCGCAAGAAACTCTGAATGGCTGCACAAACTGAAACACCCATTCAAGACAGAGCAAAGTAAAACAGAAAACAGACAGCTTAAATAATGAATGAAACGAGACACAGGTGAAATCATCAAGACAATAATGCACAGAGACAATCAGGCGAGACAAGACAGGTGGAAACACTCAAGACAATGAAACAATAATACAATGGTCTAATAACACAATAAAGGAGCAATCAAGAGTCCAATGCCCCCCTCTGGCGGCGAGCAGCAGATGTAACAGTTTGATGCCAGGTTTAATTATATTTTAAAAGACTATAGTTTTCTTTTTTTTAGCATACAATATCATCACCTGTATTGTTTATTTTATATGGCCTCCTTTGCTCATCCTTATCAAGGCTGAATTTTGGAGTCCTGTGCGTATTGGATGTATGATTTTTATGCAATTGGCTGTTTGTGCTCCAGGTTGAGATTTGCAATTGAAACTCACCTTCCCACCTGTTTTACCTTGCATTTCATATTAACGCAGACATCACAATCCTGGAGTCTGCCCACTGTAGCCCTTTGCTGATTATGTATTTCCCTTGGAGTTCCCTTCAAATAATTTTGGAGGCTGCTGTACATATTCATTACCTTGAAACAAGATGCAAAATACAAGCAGTCACACAATCACATGTGAGGAAATTGCCTATAAAGGGTGACAGAGACTTTTTATTAGAGAGCTTTTGGCTGACTGATTTACTGTCCATAGTCTTTCTATACTACACATGACATGTGCAGTTTGGATTAAATAATTAAGACAAAATCTATCCCAGGGCATTATGCTCTTTAAGATATACTGTACATTAAAAAACATCCATCAAAAAACACCAGATGGATGGTTTACATCTAAGCTGGTTACACTACTACTATGTCCCAAAAATATGGCACCAATATCATGTTGGTGACACAGCTGCCAACTGAAAATACAAAAAGCATAGAAGTTTTCACCTGTTTGAGTCACAGAATTTGGTATATATGTTCCTCTTCTCACAGATTACAGAGGACATAAAATTGTAGATTATATCAAATGAACAGTATAGAAAGTCTGTAAAACATTTATTGTTAGTGATAGTGATTGTATTCTGGTTTCTTCATGTCCTATCCAGGCCCTCCAGTGGAGGCGAGGACTGTCCTGGTGTAAACTATGAGTATCAGTTGTGTAAAGCAGATGAGTGTCCAAAGCAATCCGGGGACTTCCGGGCACAGCAGTGCCAACAGCACAACTTGTACTTTGAGTTCCAAGGCTCCAAGCACCACTGGCTTCCCTTTGAGCATCCTGACGGTAAATTCAGTCAACAACATTCATCCACAGGGGCCGCTGGTGGAGTGGTACTGGGCTAATCAATGTCAATCAATGTCAAGCTGTAGTCCATACGTGTGGGGAGTGTAGGTCGAGGGATTAAAGATCTATTCTGCAATGGCTTTGCTCTGTGCTGCTCTATCTCACCCTTTGCTATATTCTTATTGTTGCCATTTGAGGATTGGCTTCCACCTGGATACAGAAGTGTGTTCAGTTTAAAAAGTGTAATTCATAATTTGAAGGCTTTTCCCTAGCACTTTGGGTAATCTTTAATATATCAAATCAAATCAAATTTATTTGTATAGCGCTTTTCACAATTGAATTGTCACAAAACGCTTAACAGAGGGGGAACCCAGGCCTAGACCCCCCCAAAAGCAAGCCTAAAGGCAACAGTGGCAAGGAAAACCTCCCTTGGTAGGGAGAAACCTTGGGAGGAACCAGACTAAAAGGGGGGGAGCCCATCCTCTTCTGGCCGGCACAGGGTGTGTCAAATATATGATCCTTCCATCGTCAGGTTTGGATAACCATACAAAGTCAGCCACTGTGCAACATTTGCAACAAGTCACTGGAGCACTGTGATATATTTTACATATTCATACTGAATGTCTGTCACAAAATTATGTTGGAGATCTATTTGGATAATTGCTCAGGTTTTATCTTATAGTTATCATACTGTGTCAAGAAAATTGGGGGACATTTTTTTGGGGGGGAAGTTTTCTACAGGGTTAAACTCCATAGAGACATATAGAAATACAATCTCAGTTGTATCTCATATACAATCTCTGTAACGATTCGACCGGCAAACGGACATTTCTTCCACGCCCCAATTAGCAGGAGAAGTGAAAGGAATGCACCCACTCAATCAAGACAATGACTGGCAGCTGTGAGCCCTGGAGGGTATTTAACCTCTTGGCCTGTCCCAACTCTTTGCTTGAACATTCACTGCCATTAGCTTAGAGTTACCTGTTGTGTTTGTGGTCTCACTGTCCTGAAAATGTTGTTCTCGTTTGTTTCTAGTATCTCAGTGTTTAGTCATTCCGTGTTCCGGAATACCTTTTGTATTTACAGTTTCACTTGTTTTGTTTCTCCTGTTCGTTTGTTGTTTTGGTTTATTTGTTAGTGTTTGTTCAGTGTCAGTTCAGACACTGTATTACCGTTCAGTTCCATCTGCGTTTAAGTTATTAAATTCCTTAAACGCCTCTCTGCTTCCTGGGTCTATCTCTCTTACCTGCATTTGGTTCCAAAACCTACAACATTCCTGACAATCTTAAATGCAATCCTCAGATCACTGTCAAAGATATTGTGACAATATGGTGTTGAAAAGCAGAGGTTTTCCTTACATTTATAATTTAACTAAATAAAACATATTTTAACATGAGTGTTTAGCTGAATGTACTGACCACACACCAACTCAACATGGCCCTTACATGTTGGTTAATAAATGTTTGGTGTGTCCAACCAAAACTTCCATTGGGCCTTTTGTCATGGAACAAGCATAAACACATTTTATTCCACATGATATTCACATGTACAGTAGAGATGAATGCCCTTCAAGGTCCAACTTATTTATAAATTACTGATATCTAGATTTGATCAATAGTTTTGCAGCGCTTCATACAACATGCATTATGTAAAATATTTTCCTCTCATATTTTTTCAGCGAATAAAAGGTGCCACCTGTATTGCCAATCAAAAGAAACCCGAAGTGTGGCTTACATGAAACAAGTAGTCTACGATGGAACACAATGTTCCTACAAAGATTTGTACAGCATCTGTGTACGTGGGGAATGTCTGGTAAGCAAATTGGCAGTTTGCTGTTATATACATTCACTGCATGATATGTATTACTGGCAAGATAAAGATAGCCTATTTAAAGTTCCCTACATGAAAATAATTATGTATCTAAATGAAAAAACTTTTTATATCCCCCAAAATTACAAAAAATACTTTTCCAAACAAACAAATAAAAAAGACGGGAAAAATCTTGGCAGTGAAAAACAAATTGACGAGCACTGTAGAGAATAGAAATAGGAACTCACGATATATTCAAATATATGTATTTTGAACAAAGCATATTAAACAAGTTAAAATATTTTTTCCTCTGCAATAATATTTAATCTTTTTCTTCTTCTTAATTTTCCTGCTAATTACATCATCTGACATATTACAGCCCCCCAATTAATAATTTGCCTTCAACCTAGTTGAATATCTACTTCAACCAATAACAATATCTGTTTATATCTATTTCAGCCAATAAAGAACATATGCACATAGTAGACAATTGCAGGACACACAGGCAAGGTTATTCTATGTGCATATGTGATGTGCACTATTTCAGCCTAGTAAGACAGGAGCCTGCAATCTTATCCAAGAAGGGTATGAGACAGGGTATGACTCTTGTGGGTGCAGGTTTTTCATCTAGTCCAGTACTAAAACACCTGATTCAACTAATCAACGAATTGATCAAAGACCATGATCAATTGATTAGTTGAATCAGGTGTTTTTCTACATTATGTCTTGTATCTGTCCATGTTTGTACTTTTTGGCCACTGTACAAAACGATTATACACTGACAAACCTGTCAAAATGTTCATAGAATATAGTATTATAAATAATAACAACATGTAGCACTCACCTGATTTACTGTAGCCATTTTCCACAGTACCTGAGGTGGAGAGGGTAGAATTGATTTAATCAAATAAAATGGGGTATTATTTGGTGGAAGGTTGAAAATTTCACCGATACAACATGGAACTCACTACTCTTTTAATAATCGCCATGAGGTCTGATATGAAAAAAACATACGAGTATCAAAACAAATAATAAATGTGCTTCCTATTCTTTATTAAACTGTAGGATACCACTCAAACATACCAAATGGCAGAAGTGTCCGAGTGGTGAAGGATAGTGTATACTCTTGCCTTGTGATACTGGAACGGGATTAAATTAATATTATATAGCTCCAATTATTAATAATTTTCTCTCTGTTAACAGTTACTTATTGAATGGTACAATATGCAAATGAGCAACTAGTGTGGCTCTATAGTATTGCTATCTGTATATGAGATGCGCAAATGCCTTTGGCCTGTGTAAAGCCTACCAAGGATACAATTGTGTATCTTGCAAAGGCACCATTGTATAGGCGAGAGTGTATAACCACAATGTGTAACTGCATTAGTTAAGAACAATGAGAAATGCTGAGCTATGAATATGTTTATTAGCTGGAATTACAACAATTGTTTGATACACACGTTAATAATACAACATAGATTGTAAAAAATGGCTATACACGAATGGCACGCAGGAGGTTGTATGAGCGAATCTCCTTGAAGCTTACCACTTTTCCCTCTATATACCCACAGATCAAAGGAAATCATAAAACACCAAATAAGGACACAATCACAGAAAAACCTAACTACTCTCTGTGCTATTTCTGTATACAGTTCACATTTGGGTTAATTTGGGGCATGGTGAAGCACCCTACAAAACAAATGCAATATGCCTAATTCAACGATAATACAAACAACAATGCAGCTCTATATGTGTGGTGCAGCTTTGATTGACAAACAGGCAACACTCATTAAGGCATAATTCAAAAATAAATGCAAAATTCTGTACCTAAAAATACTTTAAAGTGTGAAGACCCTATTTATCTTTATCAGACGTTTCTAACAGACAGTTTGGGGGCAAAAAACTGAATGTACACCATCAAGGAAAATATTGGTGACACACAGCAGGGATTGTATACCTTTGAAGAAAGAAATTGACTTATTTGTCTTTGCGCTGTTTTTCCTTCACACAGAAATTGGGCTGTGACAATGAAATTGGTTCAAACCAAGTGGAAGATAAGTGTGGGGTGTGTGGAGGGGACAACTCTCACTGCCGGACTGTCAAGGGAACATTAACTCGCACTCCCAAGAAAGCTGGTAGGCTTCTTTTTCATAAACCTCATTTCCACCACATATGAGTATGCTTCATGAACTGTTACATTCAAGGAGCAGCCATCTCATTTAATATTATTTTTCCTGTTGCCTGCAATTTCTTGACGGTTATTTTGATGGGTATGCTTTCTCCATAGTCTGCATTAAATAGGTTATTTCATATGAGTTTTATTCAAAATCCATTGGTTTATAAGTTAAATGTGTGTTTTTGCTCAAAATGTTCAACTGTTCAGACTGTGTCTCTAATGCTATGCATCTAGCTAGCTTCCTAGGTAGAAAAAACGGGAGTCACCTGTTGGTCATGCTGTCCTTTAACTTGCTAGGAAGCTAGCTAGCCATGCTCAATAACTAGCTTTCCTTTGACTTCAGTAGCTTAAACTAGCGAGCTATAAAAAAAAGATATCCGGAACATTTTATTATTCTGAATTGCCTATTGTGCCTCTCGAGTTGTACCGCTAAGTGGTTAAATTATTCGGGAAGGAAAATGTGTCTTACCCTCTCGTTAAAAGCTTGATGATGATGTTAGGAGCGTAATGGTGACCATGGTCTGTATAGATGTTTTACTTAGGGGTGTGCAGAGACGTCCCTATCTGTATCTATATTTGTTTTATCAACAAAATGACCTGTGTCTGTAAATGGATTCGGATATAAAACCGGAAGTGGGTGAGGCTTAAAGTGGAAGTTGTATAAGCCTAAAGGAAATGCCAGTTTTCTAGCCTAATTTTCACTGACATTGGCATTTTTGGGTTTTCAAAGCATCAAACTCGTGATTTAACACTGATGCCATTAATATTGAGGTATAATAAAAAAAAATCTTTTTTAAAGCTTTGTTTTAACAAGCAACAATAACCTAGATGTTTTTAATGAGCAGCCACCCATATATAACTGCTTTTAATAATAGTCTCTGTCTGAACCCTGCAAGCATCAGTAGAAATATAATTCCTGATCCTCATACTGTGGTGGCTGATGAGCTGGGAATAGAGGCTGAAGTCTTACTGAAACCGATCATTTAATGGTCTTCATTTATTTTGCTTAATTAACAAGCCTGCCAATTCATTGAATAATTGGTTGACAAGTAAGAACAAAGCTTCTTCTTAATTGTGTCTCACATTGTAGTGATCTCTTTCTTCACGTCACGTTAGAGAATGTAAATGACAATTAGAGGTTTCACTGAGCAAATATCAACTGAATCATTTGAAAGTATAGGCTACATTTTTAACTTAAATCTCTCTATTAATTGTAGAGGGTACTAGCTTTGAGAAACTTTATTTTCAATAAAGTCATGGCTAAGTGGTGTTATTAGTCAATCCCTTAGCCTTGACTTTATTTATGATAAAGAGCAGACTCAAGTGCCTTATTTCATTTATAAAATAGAAATACGTTAATTTAAAAAAATTAAAACGTTATTTTAATAAGTAAATTAATTAGATTCCATCCTTTCGCCAGGGTATAAAGTACCTCAGCAGGGCAAACAAGAAATGGTTGCTATGCAACAAAAAGAAAGCTGACAGTTGACTGTGGAGCTGGCTAGCTAATACACATACCAGGGGTGGGCAGGTGAGCTACTGTTCAGCTGGAACAAAAGCCTGCACCCACACCGGCACACACAGGGTAAGATTGCCCACCCCTGGTATATACACTATATGACCAAAAGTCAGTGGACACCTGACCATCACACCTATATGAGCTTGTTGGACATCCCATTCTAAAACCATGGGCATTAATATGGAATTCGGGGCTGGCGGATGGCCCAGCGGTCTAGTGCACCGCGCTTTGGAGCGGTGTGCGCTGCCCGTCAGAGACGCGGATCGAAACCCGCGTTTCTACCAGACCGGCCCTGGTCGTCAGCCCGATCGGAGGCGGCATTTGGCTGTCCGCCTCGGGGGAGGGGGAGGGAGAGCCGGCACGAGTCCGCCGAGGAGAAGGTTAATGGAGTCCGTGGAAGATCTCCGTCTCGAAAGAAGGCGGGGAAATAGGTCCAGGAATACGAATCTCGTTCCCGGAGGACGGGCGGCGGACTCGTGAGGGTGGGGAATTGAAAATAAAATAGAGGGTATAATTGGCTACTAAATTGGGAGAAAAACGGGGGAAAAATCAGAAATAAAATTAAAAAAATAAAATAAATAAATATGGAGTTCGACCCCCCTTTGCAGCTATCCAGAGGCAGTTTGGTACTCTGTAGTGAGTGATGCAGCAGATGATAGGCGATTTTTTTTAAAGTCACTGAGCTCTTTACGAACCATTCTGAATTCTAAATGTTTGTCTAAATGTTGCTCGAAAACACTACATTTCCCAGCAGGCCACAGTAACACCTGAACGGAGTAAAGGCAATGGGACTGACGACCAGCTGAAGGCCATTTACATACACCTTATCAATGTAAAAAGTACTCCGCTCTCCAACCCCCCCCCCTTCCAAATGGTTTTGTCTCAACCAATCAATCAACGTCGCATCTTCCGACATTCCGAATACAACTTGTCATGAAAAGCACCGCATTCCCAGCCTCAGTTCAGTTACGGTGAATGATATAACTCAGGTAGGCATTGTTTTAATTATGAAACCACGATTAAACAACACTTACTTACTTTTTATGTTATATATCCGTAAAAAAAACTATGAAGTAGGTCAGTAGGACTTGCCACCGTCACGCTGTAATTTCGTCATTACTAGCCTCGGTACTCGCGAGCAAGTAAGCCAGTCTAATTATCATTAAAACTACGTTATCTCCGTCATGCAGGACAGCTTACGAATATGCAATTAATTTCTGAAGCAGGTAGTTACGTTTTGCATAGTTTTGCTAGTTTAGTGGTCACCCCCTTTTCTTTATAGCCAGTTTTCTAAAAACATGATGTTTAAAAGTATATTATTGTTTGGGCATGTAGCAGTGTGTTTCCCTGTTAAAATAAAAGTTTCAATCAATCAATCAATCCATTTTGATTGGGAAATAAGAAGCAGCATAAACACTGCTAAAAGAGGTAAATACACCTGTCTCCAATGAAAGGCAAAATACTTCTCACCTCCCTGACCCTGGATCAGTGATTCAGCCATATGCATAGATGTAACAAATATATAAGAGTGTGTTTAAGTAGTGTGTGTGTGTGTGTGTGTGTGTGTGCATGCATGCGTGCGTGCGTGCGTTTTTGAATATAATATGATACTGTGGTTTCTTGTGTGATACTCAAAAACATGTTACTAAAATCAAACTGTAGTTCAGTAGTTGTACCATATGTCTCATTTATAAAATATATGCAGTGTAACAAAATTATACAGAACATGAAAACAGAAGGAAGTTTCGAAACCCCAAATTCAGGGGGCTTATGTATCAAGCATGTCAGAGTAGGACTGCTGATCTAGAATCTTATCATTACTTATAATGAAAGGTAAAACAAGTCCCAGGTTCTTTCTCAAAGAAACCACTGATCTACTGTGACTGAATTGGTCTAAACAACTGAACACCGACTGACTGCATTACTTACACTGTCTGACTTGCATTACTACATCAAATCTGTGGTTTCTTCATGGAATAATGTGTTTCAGTAGAATTTAAACAGGTCCCATGTTATGAACATAGTGTGTGATTATGGATGGCGGTGGTGTGGCAACATCGGGGTGGGAATAGTGCATGTTGGTGGGGTGAGTGTCCTTTTTTTTTTGCTTGAGCCCCTGCCCCACAAAATGTCTGTGCACGGCCCTGCTGCTGAGGCAAAATGGGCATTAAAAGCATCATTGATATCCTTTTTGTCAGTAACTGAACCTGTAGTAGATATTATTTGTTGTGGGATAGAGGGGGCAGATTTCTGTTTCATGCATTTAACTATTTTCCAGAATTTAGCAGAATTCCCACAACTATCAGATAAGGATGACTTATCCTGAAAAATATGAAAATCAGATTTGGCCTTTCTAGTCATTGCTAAGCCACGATTTCTTAGTTGTCTGAAAGATAGCCAATCAGAGGTGGAGTCTGTCATTCTTGGTTTAGCCCAAGCCATATTTATTTTTTTAAAAGATCAGATAACTCCTGAGAGAACCACGGATTTGATCTATCTTTTACCCTTTGTTTTTTAAAAGCAGCATGCTTGTCGGTGATGAAATTAAAACCATTTGCAAAATACTTAACCCATATCCGCCTAATGCATTATTCTGTATAAACACATATCACACTCACTCACATTCAGCCAACCTTCAGTCTAACACTTCCACTTCCACTTATTGGGCCCTATTTTGGTGAATTAGGATGGTGTCGGTAACACAGACGCAAAGTGAAGACGGTGGCTCTTTAGGGCGTGTCTAACGCAATTTCGGTAATTTCGTGACTTAGGACGATAGTGCACCTCCGGCGCAGTTGTAAAAGAGGTTGGATTAACTAAAAAATACATGTGGGTGTGGTGGGGGTTTGGTTTCATAATGGCCAATCAGAACACCTATTTTCTATCCCTTTAAATACCAGTGCGCCAACGCTATAGCAAATTGGCAATTTCCTGACATGGATGAGTTTTGCACGGCTGCGCCAGGAGCGCTTCTCAAAAGAGGAGAGCGAGGAGGTGTGGAAAAGTTGGCGCGCAAATCAGAGGGGGAAAGCAAGGCGCACATTCATTTGTTATTTTCATGATTTTAGTTTATATTTTGAGACCTACATTGTTAAAAGAAAGTGTTTTATTTTACCATCTCTTTTTTTCCTTATTTAAAAACAACATTTATTTTCTTCTAACTTAATGTAATTGTTAAATGGAAAGCAATAAATAACAAACTCACAACTGCAACTAGGCCTGTTTCATTTATGTTCGTCATGCAGTAGGCCTACATGCGTCAGCCTGGAGTGTGCATCACAAACCACCAGGATATTAATAGAGTGGACCCCCTTCCGATTCACATGAATGATACCGTGATCAGATGCGTGCGGTCAATGGCACCCAAGACCCCAGGGAATCCACATTGCGTATAAAAATCCTGTGTAGTTCTCTGCTGGCTGTCGGCCAGGAAAAGTAATAAACTAATTTGCATGTTGGACAAGACTGGAAGAAACTGCATGTACAGCCGAACTGATAGCCGTCTGGCCAACACCGGCTACCAAACCCAGGGTATCGCTCACGGTATCGCCTTCGGCGTCCAATTATGGACTCCATTTTCTGTAGTGCAAGAACCCTTTCACATAAGAAAAACAATGTGCATACAAACATATATTTATTTAACAGGTGTATCTTACTGAACGGTAGCGATGGATGACCTGCTGGCTTCAGTATTTCATGTCCGTGCATTGAATAACCACAAGCTGTGGTGAAATAGTTTTTAGCTTAATTGATTACGCTTGCAAGTTACCCATGGATTAGACGATTTGCCTGAACGTGGGGGGAAATTCACAATATTCACAAAACATTCTCATGTGATTTCAGATAACCTTATGTTCATATATGTGCATCAATAAAGTCACCAAATGCCAGCGTTTGCACTAAGAGGAGGTCTAGTTGGACGTTAACGCAAACTAATTATTTGACACCAAACTTGCATAGCGCCCGACTGTTTTCCCATAGTCGCGCAAACGGCTTCATTGCGCACCACGAAATTGCCAAACTCGGCGGAGACGGGAAATATTCTGTTTGCGACAGACAAAACTGGCAATTCACCTGCGCTAGGGCATAACACCGCTTAGCGCCGGCATGAAAATTGGGCGGATTGTATGTATGTATCATTGGAAAGAGCATGAAATGATCTTTATTTTAATATATAAACTGATGTGTTATGCCCAATCACAAAAAAGTTGCAATTGAAAAACCTCATATACAAATTATGAAAATGTGAAAATATGTATTTGTACATAATTTATATAATACATAATTTTTTGAGATATATGGCATGTTATATCAATTAAATGTTTTAACAAATTTGTGTTAGTATGTACAAAATATGTGTGTAAATTATGTAAAGATAAATTCTTACAATCTTACATTTATTTGTCACATCTACATTTACACGTAACCATTTTTAAATTTGACATTATGAGTTATATTTCAATGAATTGAGTTCGTGTCATTCTCTGTAATACCACAAGTTCATCTCATTCTTCATTTTGTTATTAGTTTCAATCTTTGTGAGGCTTTTGTTTGTTGTGTCTGTTGGGATCATCATAAGCAAACTTCTGGTAATGGAAGCAGCCAAAACATGGATCAGGACACATACCAGTGGCAGGCCGTGCATTTCACACCTAGGCCTTCAGTAGTGCTCCGTCTGAATCAATCCACCCCTCAATAACTATTTTATGGCTATAAAAGCCATCTTATTGTTATGTTTTCAGTGTCTGTTTGGTTTGTTTTTGCACTTTGTTTATTTATCTTTCTTCAGTCATGTTTCATTCTCGTTCTGTCATGCACTTCGGGAAATTCTATGTTTCGTTTTTTCCGTCTTCGTTTCTAATCTCGTTTTACTTCCTTCTTACTTTCTAATTACACTTTGTATATATTAGTTAGATGTATATAGTACTAACCAACTAATCTACTAACATTAGGGATTTAGATTAAGTTACTAACACTACTAATCACTAATTATCTCACGCTTCTAACTATCGCTGTCATTCTCTCTCGTCCTGTCTCTGTACGCTTCTCACATTCCGCTTTATTCGCACGCAGATTTCTTTATGCGTTCCTCCTCCTCCCTAAAAAACCGAAACATAGAATTTCCCGAAGTGCATGACAAGACAAGGAGAGGAACTCGAACAGGAACAATGACAGACGTGGAACAGAACGAGAATGAAACATGACTGAAGAAAGATAAATAAACAAAGTGCAAAAACAAACCGAACAGACACCTGTTGCCGTTGCATCGAAGATAGATAACTTGTGTATCCAGAATAAATGCCTTTACTGAAGAAACAAACCCGGGGTGCTACAGCTGCGACACACATAAAAAATCATCAATAATAACCTCATAAAATTGCAATATTATTTAGGAAAATAGCAACATTTTACTCACCAAAAATCCTTATTATTATTATTATTATTTGTACACAAAATCCATCCCCCTTTCTTTCCTCAAAAATAGTTTTTACTCAAAAAGAGAATTACTCTGTCGTACAGATTATCCGTGTGTTTCAGTTCCATCAAGAAGTCCTTTTCTATCGCCATCGAAGCTAATGCTGAAAGTCGAGCCTGCCCTGTCGTATTTCTGGCATAAGTTTTCATTCGCTTTAGGGCTGAAAATGTCCGCTCAAATGTCTGAATCACAGACTGATGTTAATTATATTTTGTCCATGAATACTTATTAAATAATTCCAAATGGTCTGTCCGCTTCCTTTCATAGCTTTTCCCCTGATTGCGCTGCTTCCAGACGTGTATTTTCATATTAAAGCATTTAACCAATCACATTACATCATAGTCAGACACTCTCTGACTATCCAATCAAAAGGTGTGAATATGCTGACGTTACCTAGGCCTTCTAGAAGGCCTTCGTGTCCCCAACTCAAAATCTGATTGGTTGAAGCAACAGTTTGATCAACACTCAGTGAAGTCTACACCCCGCATGTGTTTGTTATATAATGATATAATATTTGGACGTTGCACCTCAACACACATTTCAATTTAATTGAATTTATGCTACGTGATTGGGTCAGGTGGGACTCGTGAGGCAACCACTGGTCTTTCATTCACTCACCCAAACACAATCACTGTGAGAGTGCCAAATCTTCCCCCGGAAAGTCTCCTTGCTCCAAAAGCCTCCACAACATGTAAAAACAAAGGCAACCATGTCACTCCCATGTTGCCGAGACCGACGCCCTCCACACACCCCTAAATATGTCTATTGCTCTCCCTGCACTGAACGAATTACTCCCAAAACAGAGACACCAAGTCGATAAAAATCCTATAAGCACCGAGGTGGTTCCTAACATTCAGGGGCAGAAATTACTAAATGGAAACAACACCCCTCTTAAAGCTAACTAGAAAACTTTCAGTCCAGTTGCCTGTAGCAAGTGAGCTAGTAGCAGCCAACCGAAATGGCTATACGCTCAACACTTGAAATTTAAACAATTAAATTTAAGCAAACAAAAGCTAGTTATAGTATATTCCCCTGCTCTTGGATTTGCTCCTGAGAGGGCAAAAAAACACAAAAAACCTTGCGTCAGCTAGGTGTAATGCTGAATCGGTAACTTTTTAACAAGCTTTCCAAAGCTAGACGGGGAAAAAATAGAAAATTCCCTCTCTGTCCCCTAACGGCGACAAACGTTTACCTTAAGAGCAAATCTTTTTATCCTTTTACCCTTTCTGATGACAAACGCCGAACCTCAAGCAACAATACAAAACACGAACGACACAGCAATCCCATCCTGTATTAGTTTGACAAGCCCAGATCTTGATGAAATCCATCTTCGAGATCAGACTCCTAGCATTTATGTGCAAAAATCCAATACCACCATTACGAGATTTAAAACTAAGTGGTGTCTCCAAGGTGGAAGATGTGGTATCAGCCTCTAGGGGCAGTATATGTAACACTTCAGTATCATGATATTGTATCAGCAATGAGATTGTTTTTATTTCTAGCTTCATTAAAATTCATAGGCAGAACTGTTGATGTGGAGAGAGGTCTGATACGAGGGAAAGACACAGTTTTGATAGGGTATGATTGGCTGCAAGTCACATTGTTCCAAATCATAGTCGATTGAGCTGAAGGAGGGGGAACAGACTGAGACAGATTATTGTAATTAGTATAATCAGAGCAGTTATTTGCAGGCTTAAGAGCTAGAGTCTGCTGCTTGAGAGGAGGAAGCAGTCAAAGCCGATCCTTCCAATGTATTCCATTCGGATGCATAACACAGTGCAAATGCAGTAATGGGTGATAAAGCCACGGGATGATAGTCATTGATAGTCATTGAGGCCTGTTACCTTGGTCTTTTTGGATAACCACACAATGGCTGTCTCCTTAAAGCACACTGGGACGACAGACTGCTGCAGTGATGTATTTTCATAGTCCTGCGACCGGTAGTGACGAAGGCGAAGTAATGTCTCCTCCGAGACGGCACTCACCAGGCCGTCGACCGTAACCCGGTATTACAGGGCCACTCTTATGGGCAGCGAACGTCATGTTGGCTTCCCTCCCCCCCCCCTGGGGCGGACAGCCAATTGCTGCCCCCTGGTGGCACTCCCGGCCAGAGCCAACTCTGGCGGGACAGGGAATTGAACCCCGGTCTCCGTGGCCAGTGTCGAACGTTGTAACCACTGGACCATGAGGTCCGGGTTTTTTAAAGCACTTTGAGGTCCGGGTTTTTTTTCCATCCCACCCTGCAGTTGCAGTTCAGTGTCCACTGTTCAGCATCTCACCATTTACACTGTAGTGGGCATGCTTTTTAACTTCTGTTTGTAAACAGGGAGTAGGAGTACAGAGGTGTGGTCTGACTTTCCAAAACATGGTCTAGCAATGATGTGTTGTATAGTTGTGTAGCAGTGATCCAGAGTTTTTTTCTTTTTTTGTTGGACATGAGATGTGTCAAAAAAGTTCTGGCATTACCTTCTTGAGATTGCAGTGGTTGAAATCTCCCATAATGACGGGAACTGCCTCGGGATACCGATTCTGGAGTTCGCTAATCTCCTTGTACAATTCGCCCAGAGCGGTTAGCATCAACTCCCGTTTGTGATGTACAGTATACTGCTGCTATTATGATAGGAGTCATCTCCCTCGGTAGGTAGAAGGGATGGCATTTGATTGTCAATAGGTTCCAGGTTAGGTGAACAGAGTTTTTATTTTTATTTATTTTTTATTACATTTTTTTCTTAAACATTTTTTTTAGACATAGTACACCACAAAGATCAGCACACGACATTAAATAACTAGACGCCAAAAAACATAACAAACAAAAAACAGAGGTGAACAGAGTTGTGTGAGTACTTGAACGCCTTTGTATTTCCCCGAAGAGTCAGCTGATCCATCGGCCCCGAACAGAGCAAACCACCTCAAAACAAGTCTGTTAACTAAGATCTGTGAAAATCATGACGCAACAGTCTCTGATGTTCTGCTGGTAGTCGATACGGTAGTTTAGGTCATCTATCTTGTTTGCTAGAGACTGGACATTTGTGAGTAGTATGCTGGGTAAAGCTGGTTTCCATCCCCTTTGGCATGATCTGACTAGCAGTCCTGCCCGTGATCCTCGCCTGTGAGCTCACACACATCCAGTCTCCATTGCCTGGCTCACCAACCCCCGCTGTTTCACTTTGTCTCTCCACAGCTCTGCAGGTATGTTACAGGTATATCCTTTGTCCTCTGTTGTTGTGTCCGTGTTCTTGTAAAGATCCACTGAAATGCTCCGTAAGTCCAGCAATGTTTGTGGTTCATATATGATGACACACATGATAAAGTAGGATGATAAAGTAGTATAAAGTAGTATATACAAGAATAAAAACTAAAAAATACCTAAAAATAGACTAAACTGTGGGAGCTCTGCGGAGACACGTCTGCTCTCTTACAGCGCCGCGGTCCAAGATGCATGATGCATGTTTTGAGACAGAACAAGAGCCCCCTTTACACTAGGATGCAGCCCATCTCTTTTGTAGAAGGCCGGGCACTCCCAGAAGGAGTTAAAGTTATATAAATCCAACATCTTGCAAGGAGGAACAGTAAGCCTTTAACCAATCATGGAGTCCGAGTAGTTGGCTGAATTTCTCAGACCCCTTTCTATATGTTTGGATAAGGTCCGAGATGAGGATAATTTTCCCGGTGCTTTTCAAGTTCTGTATGAGCTCCATAAAATCCTTTCTGAAGGACATTGAACTTTGGTTGCTTGTATTGGTTGAGCCCTAAACTACCAGTCAAAAGTTTTAGAACATCCCCATTTTCCAGTTTTTACTGAAATTTAAGCTGTTCAAGTCCAGTGAATGACCTGAAATGGTACAAAGGTACAGAGGTTAAAAAACTGAAAAAAATAATTAATTTCAGAGTTATAAAACTCTGGATCCAGCAAAAGAGCCCCAGACCATCACGCTTCCTTCTCCATGTTTGACAGTTGGTGTCACAAACTGAGGAACCATCCTTTTGCCTACTTGACGGCCTACAAAAACCTTTCAAAATGTAAAGATTTCTCATTTTGATTCATCGGTCCATAAGACCTTCCAGCCTTCAGTAGTCCACTGGCGGTGCTTCATGGCCCAGGCAAGCCTCTTTTTCTTATTTTGCCATCTTAGCAATGGCTTTCTTACTGCCACTCGACCTGTCAAACCTGCAGCTCGAAGTCTTCTCTTCACAGTTAAAACTGAGACTTCCTTACTTCGACCAGTGTTACGCTGTGTTTGAAGCTGTTGTCCTGTGAGCTGCCTATCACGCAAACTGTTGACTCTCAGAAACTTGTCTTCTGAATTTCTTGTGGCTTTGGGTCTGCCAAAATTGGAAAAAAGCTGGAAAATGTGGGTATTCTAAAACTTTTGAACCGTAGTGTATATTATATTAATTAAATGCGCTTTGTGTTTAAAAGTAATGTTAAAACTGTCCATACTGTCAGTGATGGAAATTACATTGCTCTATTGTTGATATTGTTGCCTGATTGTGCTGCTGTTGTAATAATATTGTAACTAGTGGAATGGTATTATAAAAAAGTCAGGTGAACAGGTAAAATGCGCCACAGGAGTTAGTGTATTGGGGAATATGGCATGGCTTCAAAGGCCTCTCGACAATGCACGGTTGGATATATCAGTTTTATAATAGGTAATTGAATATGGTGATTGCATACGGTCCAGTGTATGATCTGTAAGTATTTTCATTAAAGCACAACGTGATTTGAAAGGACCTGAGAGCACTTGCGGGCAGTAGTGCTACACTGACAAGTCATAGAGGGCCTTGCATGCTGATGTGCTGCTTAGCAGTGAAAAGGTGCTTCAATTAAAATGTGCTTCAAGGATAGCCTTTCACCTCGAGCAGATCATAAGAGAATGAGCAGTTTTAAACATGGTCTTGTACAGCAAGATATAAAAGGTTTCTCAGAAAGCACTTCCCTGGGAATACCCCCACCCCAAGGGTTTACTGGGAAAGAAACTGCAAATGACTTGTGGGAGACCATCATAAACAAATTGGTTGTTCTGTGTCTTTAGACATGACAGAAAAAAATTACAGTGACATGTTTTTATGGTACTGAAAATAAAGGAGCCCCTTATGGAATGCTATTCTTCACACCAGTGACATTGATTCAGCAAGACGGTTAGTTGTGCCCCTGAATAAATCTGTGCAAGTAGGGAAATAGAACATAATAAAGGCAGATTTGTAATGCTTTTTGGATAAATGCCACTATTACCATGCACATAATTTGATTGAATGCAGTGCATGAGAATTTACAGCACATTGTTGTACAGTTGTACTGGATGTAATTTAATCCAATTTTGGTATGAAAATGCTGCAGCAATGTTACATATTGTATGAGGTGCTGGTATTCTCACTTAATATTGAAAATATTAGAAATATTACTGTAAAATAGACCAAACTGATATATTGGATTACAATTCCTGTGCAATATTAATGCTTACATTAGAAATAATGAATGGTATATTCATCACAGTTCCCCATGAATATTTAAAATGTATGTTTCCACTATATATAGCTAAATCACTTGGAGATGCAGTAATCTTTTTTTGGAACAAAATGTATTCTGAATGGGGGAAATATTTATAACATTTATTAGAGATACGCTGCATAAAATGTATAGATATTTGCATATTTATTTCCACCTAGTTGCTCAAGGCCAAATTCAACAGTCATGAGTATGAGGAGCAAACACGTTCTTGGTATCATAAAAAAGGTACTTTCTTTAAATGTATGGTGATCTATATCAGAAAATTAAGAGAATTACACAGATCAAGTGTTCATAGAGTACAGACAAAATATGCCTTTTTTCCTTCAATCTTTTTCTTATTTTTATGGAACACCTCACATACAGTATATTCTTATCACCTTTCAATGGCAAGAACACCAAATCAACTTGTAAATAAATTTGTTGCTCACCTTGGCAACACTTATTTTATGGTTCACATCTCTCATCTCATCTCATCTCATTGTCTAAGCCGCTTATTCCTGGTCAGGGTCGCGGGGGGGCTGGAGCCTATCCCAGCATGCATAGGGGCGAGAGGCAGGAATAAACCCTGGACAGGTCGCCAATCCATCGCAGGGCACACACACACCATTCACTCACACACTCATACCTACGGGCAATTTAGACTCTCCAATTAGGCTAACGTGCATGTCTTTGGACTGTGGGAGGAAACCTGAGTACCCGGAGGAAACCCACGTGGACATGGGGAGAACATGCAAACTCCACACGGAAAGGTCCCCGGCCTGGATTCGAACCCGAGACCTTCTTGCTGTGAGGCGACAGTGCTATCCACTGCACCATCGTGCCGCCTATGCTTCACATATTAAGGGTTAATTAAGACCATATTGGTTATGAAATCAAATTACGTTTGCATAACCATATTATAGTGATGGTAGCATGGGTCGCATCAACATACAATATTCAATATTTATTTCGTTAGCAGACAGTAGAACCAAAATTCAGCAGAACATAAGACAGGACAACCAACCAAATAATTAGAAAGTTTATTAATACAGACTCGTGATTAACAATCCACTATCCAAATTAACATATGGCATATAACCAAAAAACATGCAATAACAATAAATCTTTAACTTTTTCTCGTACCGTCACTCGCTCTGCCCCCTGCTGCTGAATGTTTGTGTGGGAGAGAGGTGTGTTCCGTGGTCGACGTCCCCTTCCTGACGCAGCCTACAATGGTGGCCTGCAGAGGCGACACTGTCGTACCACATCCTGGCGCAGTGGGTATTGTTCCCTGCAGGATCAGCCATATGCTCTCTATGGCATCTCCCCTGGCTTGTTGCCTGGTAGGCTTTTACAGGGGCTGCTGTGGTAGGCGTTTATAGTCGGCCTCCTTCTGATTCCTCTTAGCTGACATCAATTGTTTGAAGACAATGTGTCTTGAATCCCGATACCCATGTGTATTACAATATTAATTTGCACATTTACATTGCAAGCGGGACGGTGCCATGGTGAGGGTTTAGTGCGTGAGGGGCCATTTTCATAATTTTACAGGAGAGCAAAGTCAAAACGTATGATTGTATTTTTTCCCATTTATAACATCTTATAAAAACCACTGATGTTTTGTTTTAAAGATTTTAAAGATGGGGTTTTTTTTAATGTCAAAAAAGCATTTCAAACTCATTTCTTCATGAAAAAGGACCTAAGTGCTATAAAGGAGAACAGTGTAACTTGAACACAGGCATGTTTCCTTTACTTCAAAACACCCAAAAATCTTTTTAACAACTAAATTCAAGAACTTTATCATTTTTGTTTATTCTTAGTTAATTAAACAGCAAAACAGTTCTACACACATGTGGGGCCCTAATTTGGTGAATCAGAACGGTGTCACTAACTCCGACGTAAAGGGAGGACGGTGGCGCTTTAGGGTGTGTCTAACGCAATTTCGGTAATTTCGTGACTTAGGACAATAGCGAACCTCCGGCGCAGTTGTAAAAGAGGTTGGATTAACTTAAAAATACACGTGTGTGGTGGGGATTTGGTTTCATAATGGCCAATCAGAACACCTATTTTCTATCCCTTTAAATACCAGTGCGCCAACGCTATAGCAAATTGGCAATTTCCTGACATGGATGACAGTTTTGCACGGCTGCGCCAGTAGCCCTTCTCAAAAGAGGAGAGCGATTTGCTTGTGCGGGAGGTGCAGAATTGTCCTAAGTCACGCCAAGGGCGAATCTATGGCACCCCAAAGAAGTCCCCAAGGGCTAATGATGTGAAGGCAGCTTGGGAGGAAGTGGCAGCCATAATCACTGCCTCATCCTCTGGTGGTCCTCTGAGAACCGCGGTCCAATGTAGGAAGCGGTTCAATGCCGCCACTACCTCTAACCGTCCACAAGGCAGTGGAGGAAGGGGAAAAGTTGGCACGCGAATCAGAGGGAGAAAACAAGGCGCACATTAATTTGTTATTTTCATGATTTGAGTTTATATTTTGAGACCTACATTGTTAAAAGAAAGTGTTTTATTTTACCATCTCTTTTTTTCCTTATTTGTAGGCTCTCCAACTTAAAAAACAATGTTTATTTTCTTCTAACTTAATGTAATTGTTAAATGGAAAGCAATAAATAACAAACTCACAACTGCAACTAGGCTTGTTTCATTTATGTTCGTCATGTAGTAGGCCTACTCACTAGGGAACCAGCTCCGCAGCCAACCAGTCCCTGATCTCCCATGCGCCCTGAGTCTCTCCAACCCCTTCAATCGCCACATGCAGCTCTGCCTCTCTCAATCTTAAATTCTGTAATGTGTCCTCTGCGAGGTCAACGTGACATCCATGGCACAGGGCAATGTTGTGTAGGACAGATGCCACAAAGAACGCACTGACTTTCTGAGGGCTGTAAACGCCAAACATCTGAAATGCATTTTTAACATTCCAAAGTTCCTCTTGATCACTGATCTGGCCCTAGAAAAAGATGGTTAAAAGCAAGTTGTGTAGGTGTTGTGGACACAATGTATGGCGTAATCAGCCATGGTTTTAATGGATAGCCATTGTCCCCTAGTAGCCATCCATCCAGAGAGGCATCCCCCTGAAAGGCTGTAGGAATGACAGAGTTGGCCAAGATAAAAGAGTCATGAGTAGACCCAGGATAATTGGCAAACACATGCGTCACACTGGAGTGTGCATCATAAACCGCCTGAATATTAATGGAGTGGACCCCCTTCCGATTCACATAAATGATACCATGATCAGATGGTGCGCACAACTGCACATGTGTGCAGTCAATGGCACCCAAGACACCAGGGAATCCACATTGCGTATACAAATCCTGTTTAGTTCTCTGATGGCTGTCGGGTGTAGGAAAAGTAATAAACTAATTTGCAAGACTTGAAGAAACTGCATGTACAGGTAAACTGATAGCCACCTGGCTATCAATGGATGGCCAGCGATGGATGGCCTGCTGGCTTCAGTCTTTCCTGTCCGTGTATTGAATAACCACAAGCTGTGGTTAAATAGTTTTTAGCTTAATTGATTACAGCTTGCAAGTTACCCATGGATCGGACGATTTGCCTCAACGTGGGGGAAATTCACAATATGCTGTCACTTTAACAGCGACAGGGAGCACACAGGGACCAGGTGGGTTTCCTGCGATGTTCGGAGCCACGAGCCACCAGATCCAAGCGACAACCTGTCAGGAGAGGTGCAGCTTCTGCCTGTACTCCTTCTCAGACAGGTTGATAAATGATACCCATTGGCGATATATGCGCTCACGGTATCGCCTTCGGCATCGAATTATGTACTAACTTTTTGTAGTGCAAATGGAAAGAATAAAAGCCTTTCACATAAGAAAAACAATGTGCATACAAACATATATTTATTTAACAGGGCCCATATTCACAAATAATTTTATCTTACCACTAGGAGTACTTCTAAATCGCACTAAAACCTTTTAGTTAGGAGTCCCACCTTAAAACCTATTCACAAAGCTGCAAAGAGAAACTCATACTAAGGAATTCCTAGAATTGTCAAGCTAAGAGTGAGGGCGGGGTTGACGTCATTGCTATGGATGACGTTGTTTCTCATGAACGAGCTTACTCAGAATGCCCACAGCGATTGGCTGATATAGGGGATGGGTCTCTGCCCGCGATTTCAACCTAGCAAATAAATTATATATTACTGTAAATGGGTATGTAGGCCTACCTGTTATATTCTAGTGGTGTAACGGATCGCAGTTGATCCATGATCCGTACGGATCAACCCCCACGGTTCGGCATGCATATGATCTGCGGAGTAATAGCTAAATTGAACCATCATAGAGAAATACAGTTTTTCTGTGACAGCCGCTGTCACGTTTTAAAGTAACAATTCCCTAAATCTCGATGCAGAGTTAGGCCTACAGCGAAGAGATAGACAACCATGTATGTTTTGGTTTGCTTTGTTTTTCATATTAAATGCCTTTCTGGGAGGCAGGTTTTTAGAAACGCAACCGAATTAAATAAAATTTAAACATTAGCGATCTTTTAATTTTTTATGAAATTAATTCAGGCATAAGACCACCCTAGTTAAATCGCCTAAGGCGTACTGAATCTAGAAATGTATTTTGTGAAATTTTCGAATAACGATTTTGTGAAATAACTTAAATTGAAAAACTGAAATTATCATTCATTAAATTCCTTGAGAATAGTTCCTGGTAATTTTTGGTGGAAACGCGCCTTTGGTCCCCGTTATTATTATTTTTGCTGATCCGAAAAATGATCCGATGCACCCCTATTATATTCTAATAAAGATTCTAAAATACAAATGTAGGCTACGTGTCACTGATTTAACATGAAACCAAGAATACTGACTAGTCAATTGGTTACATGTCTGCATCTCGTAAACAATCAGCGGGTATCTATATATAATATATATAATATATAAACGCAATGCGATTGCAACGATTGCAGCAGCAGATTTTCGGATCGCCGTGAGTAGGTCTTTAGCGACTTAGAAGTCCTCTTGACTGCTTCTAACTTCTCCTGGACTTAGGAGCTGTTTTTAGCTCTCAAACCCTTTGTGAAATACTCTTATCCCAAAAATTTAGGAGTCCTAAATTTATGAGTGACACGTCCATTATTTTTGGGCTCCTAAATTGCTGGACCAACTTTTACCCTTAAAATGCTCTGTGAATACGGGCCCAGGTGCAATATTTTGTTGTTCACATTGAATTTCTAGAATTCGGAGAATGTAGACTTTGTTGTCCTTTCTTGAGCATTGCCTGTGTGTTTGAGTTCCAGTCAAATTTTTAGTTAATGATGGTGCCCAGGTATTTATATTCCTGTACACTTTCTATGATATTGATATTGTGTTGATATTGACAGACCTTTTCCGAAGGTCAATGATCACTTCCTTGTTTTATTGGTGTTGAGTTGCAGTGAATGATTGTGGCTCCATAATGTAAAGCTGTTCATTTCCATCTTGTAGTTGGCTTTATTGTTTCCAGAGATGAGTCCAACTATGGCTGTGTCGTCTGTACATTTGATGGTGTGGCAGGCTTGTGACTGACTTGTACAGTTATTAGTGTACAGTGTGAACAGAACTGGAGCTATGACACTGCCTTGTGGTACTCCTGTGTTGTTGGAAATTAATGGTGATAGAATGGAGGTGAATGGACTGTTTCATTCAGGAAACAGTCTACCCAATGTATTATGGTGCTGTTAACCCCCATGTTTTTGTAACAGGAGATGGCTTAATGGTATTAAATGCAGAGTGACAGTGACAGCATGCTATTCAAAGGAGGAGGGTGATAAATGAGGGAGAGGAATGATACTAAATCTCCACAGGGGGCAGATCAGTATGCCTATCCCACGCAGTGGAGAGAGCAGCAGGGGTGGCCATCTTCTGAGGAGTGATCCAGGTCTTGGTGAGCGCCAGGAACTGCAGGGAGAGTAGGGAGGCCTGGGCTGAGATGAAATTAGCCTTCCGGACTGTGGACTGGCAGTTCCATAGGCCACCTGCTACCATGACGTCAACACCGTTGAATCCAGGAGGGTGAATTAGATTGGAGAGGTTGCACCTGGAAGTTGCATCTCTCCTTCTAGGAAATCTATAAGAGGAGACACGGACTGAGATAGAGAGGTTGCACATGGTGTTAGATGTGGAAAGAGTAGTATTATGGAAGAGACAATATTATGGTAGGCTACTTAACATGCGGCATTCACTCCCTAGCTGGCCTCCCTCGGTGGACTCCTGCATTCTTTGGAATGGCTCATCAAGATCATACTTGAAAAAAATTGTGCCCAGCTATTTCACATATTGCAGCCACTTAATTTTCAGCCACCTCACCTGCTGTCGATCCTCATGCTTGTTTCTATTCTTCATTTGCTGTTTGAAACTTGTTTTAAAGTCGAGGAAGTCTCCATGGATCAGCTCATGGATAGGAGTTGTTTTTTCTGGCAGTCCTGACCAGGGTGTAATACATTTACATTTTAAGCATCCATCAATATCCATCAGGTGAGTACACTGGTACTCTCTTCCTAGCTGTTTTCACTACAGCATGGGCGCTGCCACATTCCATCTGGCTATGTCCAGACTCCAGAAACTTGTGGTCAATCACTGTGAGAGGAAGAGCTTGTACTGCCCGAAAGCACACGATACTGAATGCTGCATTCCTGTTTTGACCCCCACATGTATCAGAGTACAAAATCACACGTGTCACCTCAGGGCTGAGGTTGCACAGATACTTGTGAGCACAGGTGCTGATCTCTGAGGATCTTCTCCCACCTTCTCCCTCATGCCACATGAAACAGTGTCCATCCTTACTGTCCAGTTGATAAACGGTTAGATTGTATGTGCTGAGCTGCATGAATAAAACAAACTACTGACATTGTTCCATGGGGTAGTAAGCAGCTGTTCGAGATCAGATGTGATTGCCTTCAACAATGGGGTGGCCTGAGATGTTGCTTTATCTCTGTTTTTGTGTTCTCTTGCCTGTGTTTTTCCTATATTATGTGCTTCATGTTCTTCTCTGTTAATGTCTTTTTATTTCTCTGGGAGGTTCTTGTCAGCCTGTTTGTCCTAACTGCTGTCAAGTGGGCAGGTCCATAATGCATGAGTGGGAAAAAGGTTAGTTTAGTGCGAAAAGGGCGTAAGTGCGCCCTTTTGCACCAAACTTAACCCAAGGTTTTGAGATGTCTTTATGGTTTTGAGCTTTATTTCAATGCAGTAAAGCATGGTGCATGTATCTTTTTACCACTAGATGGAGTTCATTAAGAGCTTTCATTGATATATATAACTCATTTTTGACCAAAATGTCACTTACGCCGCTTACGCACTAACCCCTCGATGGATAAGGTTACACATGTTATCTGGAGCGGCATTCACTGGGATTTTTGGTGTACTACATATTCAACCTAACTTCAGTTCCAATGACCAATTCAATCTTTTCCAGTTAAGTGAATACAGATAATATGTCTCCTCAGACTCTTCACATCTCTTCTCTGTAATTGTTAAGCTATTAGCTTCCCAATGGACACAGTCATGGTTGTTTAAGTGATTTACTTTGGGCAGCAGCATACGAGTGAGGGACAAACAAGTTAGAACTACGTATAGATGATGGAACATTGTATAATCCCAACGTCATCTAAATACATTTTTAACAGGAAAAAAACAAAATCTAAAAGAGACATGCTTGTTTGAAAAACGAATGACCTTCAATATCTGTTTTCCCCATAGCAATGTTTTCTGATTTGTCATCCTACTGCATTTTCATTCATTATCATTACAGGAAATTAGTCACAAAGGCTTCCTTTAGGAGATAATCAATAGAACATTTATAAGGTTGAAAGCAGAGTAGATGATTGTAAACCAATGGAGGGCAATGTTTGATAGTAGGGCAGTTTTGATTTGTCAGCACTTCTGAGTATTCTCACATACACTTCCACACACAAGCACACATGCCTGCATGCCTGCACAATGCACACACACACACACACACACACATACACACACACACACACACACACACACACACACACACACACACACACACACACACACACACACACACACACACACAGAGCATTCTGTTTGTGGTTGTTTGTTTGTCCCTGTCACCCACTGCCAATACTATGTTCTGGGCAGAAATTGTGTTTTCCTGTGATCTCCTAATGTTAAATTGGACTGAATAAATTAGGCAGAGCAATTACATGAGAGAATGTCATTATACCAACATTTTCTCTTTGGCTATCTTTCCTACTTATCACTACACCCTCAGTAAAATCATTAAAAAGATATAAGATTTAGAACATATGGAAGTGTTTGACAGGTAGGGATTATCTTAAAACAGGAAGGGATTATGGTTATTATCCCAAAAATATTCACACCCTTAATACATATGAGCAAAGAAGGCTGTATAAAATATGTAATAGTTGCATGGAGAAAAAGTATAGCAATATTTATTTCCTCAAAAAAGATTATAGGGCCTCCCGTGTGGACTAGTGGTTTCAACATCTGATTCTGGCCACGGCGACCGGGGTTCGAAATTGCCTGTTTCTTACCTTTTGTGTACCCTCCTCTTGCTCGTTATATGATATTTGTGAACATATTGGAGGGGACTGCCCTCTTCAATTCAAATCAAATATTTCTGATCCGGATCAAGTCTGGAGACTGAGATGGCCAGTGCAAAACGATAATTTTGTGGTCAATTTCTTCTATTTCTTGGTTGATTTTGAGGTATACTAGGGATCATTGTCTTGCTGAAAGATCCATTTGTAGCCCAGTTTCAGCTTCTTGGCAGAGGGAACCAGATTTTTGCCCAAAATGTCTGGGTACTGGCTGGAGTGCATGATTCCATTGACCTTAACAGGGGCCACAGGACCAATAGATACAAAACCACCCCATAAGATCAATTATCCTCCACCATAGGTATACGTCCTTTTCAACAAAAGCGTCCTTATTCCGACTCCAAAGCCACCGTTGGTATGCATGGCTAAAAAGCTGCATTTTGGTCTCATCTGACCATATAAGCCAGTTCCAATCACAGTTCCAATGCCGTTTAACAAACTACAGATGCTTTTTTTTTGGCAACCCTTCCAAAAAGCATTATAGCATGGGGGATATTTTGGCAGATATATTGGTTGAGTTCATAAAAGTTGTGCTATCGTTTGTCATATTCATATTTCTACACTGCTAAATGTCAACGAGCAGAATATATCATATGTATGTATTAATTAGCATGTACTATATTGATTACTGTTGCTATATTCTAGCTAATATGTGAGAATAGTGTGGAGCCTAATAGAGTATCATTTGAGATTCCAAAATAAATTGTTATACATTTTTTAATTAACTACTTGATTAAAAATTTACAAGCAGATATGTTATGAAAAATGTATATGTTTAGGGATTTCTATATGAAATATATACTTCAATAAATGTATGTGTACAGTAGCTGCTACAACAATGCAGCTGAAGTAACCCACCATACATTTCAACCACACTCAGGTGTATAAAAGGTACAGTAAGAGGAAACATGAGTTCTGGAGTAATTATTCCGAGGTGTGCTAGACCTGATATATTGAAACAGGGCTAAAGAAATATTTAATTTATGGAGGATGAAAAGTGTTTGAGTCAGGGAGTACAAACATCTACAACCAGTCTAATGTATGAAAATTTAAGGGAACCTGGTGGGCCTATTTGACAACTTCGTGATAAAAAAATCTGTTATGACATTGGCAGTGTGCTCCATCTACTGAGACCAATTTGTGAACCCCACCACAGCCATGGTCTGAAACACTGCCTTGAGCATTGTGTTTGACTTAAAACAGTTTCAATTGGCTGAGCTCATTAATTCCTGTCAGGATAGTTAATCACCTCTCAAGTCCTCAGAACCCCAGTGCTGGGAGTTTTTATATGTAGCAAAGTCAGGGACTAAATCGCCCCACCTCAACTAAACAAACTTAATAGCAAAACGTAGCCATCATAAAAACAAAATAGAGTTGCTAGCAGGGCCTGAGCACAAGCAAAAAATATGCTTGCATAAAAAATAGGTGAACATATTTTTCCAATTACCGGTAAATGCAAAGTTAAATGGTACATTGACTATTGTCTCCCAGGGGGATTCTAACAAGTGACCTTGTGATTATTAATTCAGTGCCTTCCCTTACCAACTGTGCCACCAAACAGTACCCTGGCCATGCATCCACAGCTAAATAGTTAAGTATGTTATAGCTGACAACCACAAAGACCAATTACAAATAAAATACTGTATACAAGAGCAAAGTATACTACTGCTTTGTCATGCATAGAGCTGAATTTCCACTTTGCACTGTTAAATGTTAGCCTTTTGGGAGTATTTGAAAGAAATCTGCATTGCAGAGCTGCATGCAAAATGCTTTCTACTGAGTTAAATAGGATTTGCCATTGAGAAATACATGCTCTGGTAATGTTAATGAATAGAAGAATATCTGGAACAAATGGAAATACAATATATTGAACTTATTTGAAAAAGGTGGACCCCCTTGGCATCTCCCCTCCTTTGAATAATTGATTTAAATAGAAATGCCTCCTCATTATGTACTATTTTGTTCCACCTAAAAAATAAATCATTCTGAATTTTGTTCTCCATTGTTTGCCTATTTATTTATTTAGCAATTTACTACCTTTCAAAAACTAACAAAGGGTTTTTTTGTTCATTGATTTTTTCCCCCACCAGCACTGAATAAGTGTACACATTATGTAGAGAATTGTATTGTTTCCTTTATCTTTAAAAAGTTGAGGTTTTGAACATATGGGATACACATATTTAGATTATGCCTTTCATCAATTTGACATATAATTGCTGCATTGCTAGTCTTGTGTTGTTCGTAGATTACAGAAAGTAAAATTGATATTTAATAAGCATTTTACAATATTAAGGTCAATGTGGTTATAGTGGTCCTCAGCAAGGGAGATCTTTCATCATCTATCATCAGTGCTCTCCAACCGTTTTGCTTTTCTTTCCCCATCTTTACACCAATCCCTGGTGCAAACACATGCACAGGTTCCCTTAAGATGTTTCTCATCCCACCTGGTGCTAGGCATGTGATCATCCAGGAACACGAGGCTTCTCCTCATATCCTTGGTAAGTGTCATTTCATTTTTAAATTAATGTCAAGCTTTCAGTTTTTTTGAATACTTTCCACAAGTGTGGCTAAGTCTGTATAATGGAAATAAATCTGAACATTCCAGTTCCACACTGAAATGCATGTTGAACATGTGATACATGGCTGCAACTTCTTGATCTTTTCAAGATAACATAAACAATTTTCTGGTAGCTTGAAGAGTTGAAGGCTTGAAAGAGTAGTAATGATACAAATATCATAAAATATCATCAATAAAGATGCATATCACACAAAAAATTATGAAAGTCACTTGGATGTCAGATTTTCACTGTCATAAGCCATGGAAGCAGTAGCTACTATGGCCTGTAACTGAGAGCAGTCCAGGACTTATGTATAAGATACAGGTAAAGGTACTATCTCATGTGACAGTCATCTGTGGAGGCAGAGCTGTTGTTCCATAAGATTACTCTCCTTCAAACTACATTCTAGCTTGTTACGACCCGTAAGATCACCAACGCTGCAATAGCCGGATGACCATCAATAGGGACCCAATGTAAAAATGTAAAATGTAATGTAAATGTAATGTAAGGGACGCGACGACAACTACACCCAGTCAAGCAGATAAAGATTACAATTATTTATTTTACAACACAAACAAACAAAAAGACATACTCACATAGACAGAACCAAAAATATCACAAAACAAAAACATCACAAAACAAAAACATATCTCAAAAAGGAAAATTCTACCCTACCTACAGTAACAAAAAGGGCAAATCTTCCGCAAGTTATCTAAACTACACTATTCTTCCCCATCTAACCAAAAAGGTGTTCAAAAAGAAAGGAGGGTAGCAGACATACAAAACACGGTTCAATGCCACAAAAACAAAAGGCTACTCAAAAGAACCGGTTCATACAAAAATTTTGTCATACACAAAACAAGCTCTTAGTAAAACAACAGCACACAAAAGAAGGCTCTTTTCCAAAAAGACAGCATCTTTGCTCTGTGCTGGCAGGCCCTTAAAAATGCTCAAGCAGGGGGCGTGGTCATTCAAGGTCGGAGACAGTTCAACTTGTCACAACTGCCTACGTGCCAGCGATCACGCTCTCCCATCATGGCTTCAATGGCAGGAATCAGGCAGCTATAGGGAGGGAGACCCTCTGGCCAGAATAGCCGACCACAAGGCCGTAACCATGGAGTCAACATTGGGGGGGACATTTAAAAAAAAAAAATCAGGTAGGCTATATATTGGGGGGGACATTTTGAGCATATCTGAATAATGTGTCCCCCAATATATATGGTCGTTTTCGTTATAACAAGCTGGAAACACAATAGCACAGAAAAAACTAAACAGTTATCTATAGCAAGCTAATTGTTATTATTTAGATGTTATTTATTTACAAGTTTATTTAAACACATTACGTCTCCATAATATGATCAGGAGGCTGACAATCTAATGTGAGAGACCTCAATAAAATGAAAGACACTATTGCATATATTGTTAATCCAAACTCCAAGATGCTATGTTAACCTCAAATTTTATGTCCAACAAAAGAAGTGTACAAAAGATACACACAGTCTATCATAGCTGTAATTTTATCTCTTATGGTTTCATCTCTAGTTTCATTGTCAAAGTGCAATGCACAGACAGTATCGTTAATTCAGGACAAAGGCGCATTTAGTCATGTCTTATTCTGGTAGTTTTGTGACAAGAGATGGTAACGCACCTGTGGCACAGTTGTAAAAGAGGTTGGTTTAAGAAGAATAAACTACCTGTGGGTGTGGTGAGAGTTTGGTTCATTATGGCCAATCAGGTCATCATCTTTTCCCCCCCTTTAATACCTTTGCAATAGTGAAATGGCAATTTTGTCTATTGAAGAGCAAGTGGCATGGCTTGCGAAGAACACATTATGATAATTGCTTTCACTACAATAAAATGGAATACGTAATTTAATGGTCATACCACAATACTAAACTAAATGAAACTAACACGCATATGAATCCGTTTCCTACTGGGAAAGGTGCTTTTGGAAAATATGGATATAATCCCTGTCCCCCAGCCCAACAAAATCATCAGCAATAATACTTTTTTGTTTCTTATTATTCATACTTGTAAAGTCCCTCCTCTCTCATGCAATCATATCCAACCTCTGCAATTGCCCCATGATACACTGGGTAATTATATAGCCTACATTTTATTGTAGTGAACATTTAATACTTAGCATAATATAAACCAGTGCGCATACATACAGTACATACATATATTTATTTTTAAAAACATGTATCTTAGACAATTACATGGGTGTAGAGAACCACTCCTTACAAGTACACATTTCAAATACTTTGAACTGCTTAGTTGAATAGGGATTGTATTTCAAATAGTTGTTTATTGAACGATTTACCTCAGAGTGAAATACAAAACGTTTTGTGTGATGGGGTATGTATCACATGTCTGCCTTAGCTGTTTGCATGTGTCCATTAATAACATCAACAAACTAGCTTATAAAGCCCTGCTTTTGAGCTAAGAGATGGTCTGGAGCCCTCTGTGTTAAAACCTGAAATATACCATATAGTACACAAGTGATAGAAAAAATATTTTATACCTGTATGCAATAAAATGAATAAAAACAAATAAGTTCAGTCATATACAGATTATCCCTCCTTGCACACTCCTGATGACTCTTGATGACTGACTAACTAACTATTGATTTCAGCGATCAAAAATGAAGCAACAGGACACTATATTTTGAATGGGAAAGGAGAAGACGTGAGGTCCAAGAACTTTATTGATATGGGACTGAAGTGGGATTACATTGTTGAGAACAACATTGAGACGATGCACACGGACGGACCTCTGCCTGATGCCATGGTTGTTATGGTAATGCAGTTTTACATGTTTTATTCTTATATTCTATAATATATTTTATAATACTCCAAATTTGATACGTGCAGAGATGTTTAAAGGTCCTGAACAGTCAAAATCATGTTTTTCATAATAGGATGATGTTTTGGGATGAAAGTGGGTTGTTGAAAGTTTGAAAACTGACAGTATGCCGATGAAGCTGGGTCAGGCTCCTCCTTAAAAAAATATAATTAAAAAATTACTTCTTGAGAGTATTTTTGACATCAGAAGACCCAGCTCGTTTTAATATACCAGTGACAGCTTACCAAAAATCACCGCCTGTAAGCATTATCACGTAGAAGAGGTACGTTTGCACTTACTAGCCAGCAAACATAGCTAGCTACAAAAATTAAGGAATATGAAAGTCTCTGGAGATGGAATTGTAGCCTTGAGATTGTCCATGCTTGGCTACTATCTTCTGTCTGAGCTCCTCAGACAATTCTCTGCTTTCTCCCATTCTCCCATGCTCAGTGTGGTACATGCAGTGACACAAAACAGCAATGTTTTCTCCATTCAAACTGGTTGAATGAGTGATTCTTAGATTGCAGGCACCTGTGACTCACCACAGGTGAGTTCAATTACTCCTATTAAAGGAGAATCACCTGCTTGAAATCCAATTATGTCTTACAACTTCTAGAAGGTACCAATAATATTGTCCAGGCCATTTTAGACTTTCCGTGTGCACTCTGATAAGATTCAGTATTTCTTTCAGCTTTTTTGTTTTGTTCCACTGCCAACCAAATAAATACATATGTGGATACCAAAATATTTTTTAATTTCAACAATTTTCTTGAAGAAATGGTACATTATTTATTTTGTTTAAATGCAAGGGTACCAATATTTTTGGCCATGACTGTAGGTCAATAGGCGTCAAATCAGACAAGCTCGTGAATATTAGCTCCCCGCCCACTCAGCCTGCCTTACAGCCTTCCTCATAATCAGAGATGAGAGATAAGGCATATATCTCTAATTCTGAGCATTTTAATCTGGAAAAAAGTATGATTGATGAAGTATGATTAAAATGAAATTTTCTAGCATAAGGGACATTATAACATTATATTAAAGGTATTTCTTTTACCTTCGATAATTGAAAGATCATATTCGAAAAGCTACACATTATTGCTCCAGTATGTAATCTTGGATTTCCATGTCATAAACAAGAGACTCAATACAACTGTCATTTAGCTGTCTGTTCCTTCCTATAACGTCTTGAGATGTGGCTTTGCTTTCTCAGTGAAGGGCATTTCCCATTTGGATTGACTGTTGTGACATATTCACCTGACAGGGAGCCATTATTGCCACTAATTTGCTTGACTACAATGAGTGACTGAGGCATGGTTTTTACACAACATCCTGACAGCTCAAATTAAATGTCAGATTCAATGAGTATACACAAAAACCCACACGACTGTATACAAATCTGGAAGCCCAAATCAGTGACCCTCTCTGCAAGTGCAAGTAATTCGGTTTTTCGGAGATGGTACCAGTAGATTATTCACAGTATAAGAAGTGTCATGCATGTTGATGAAAGTTTCTATTCATTGGGAAGTACCTGAGAGAACACCAGAAATTAATAGCTAAAAGCAGTATGAAGGTCATATCAGAAATAAAATGAGTTTAAGCTCATGCTGATAACATTTCTCAATTTGGTCACATATGGTCCACTTCACACTGAACCTAGTTATAAAATCCGAATAATTTAATAAAGTCAATCAAATAAATAAACTGATTTTAAAGTTTTGCTGAAATTCTAAAACTTGGCTACCAATATAGTTTTTTATTCATAACCTAGTTTCACTTTATCGCACTTTAACCCATATCCGCCGAACTGCAGGATTTTCCGTAAACCGTGCAAACCCTTCATTCACTGATCTACGGGATATTCTGTAGTCCGTCCTACGCAAAATCCCGTAGCATAAATTCAATGAAATTGAAATGTGTGTTGAGGTACAATGTCCAAATATTATTATTATTATCATTATATAACAAAAACATGCGGGGTGTAGACTTCACTGACAAAAAAATTACTGTTACGAGAGACAAATGAAGTCACTAAAGTGGTACTATAGAAAATAATTTGCTGCATGCTGCCATATAGTCTTTCTTAAATTTGTATTGTTACACATGCCTTTGATACAAGTTCCCTCACAGCACCATATTTTTTTAATTGCACAAGCAATTATTTTTTTGGTTTAGTTTTTGTCACCCATTCAAGACAAAGAAAAAGGAGAAAAATGACAGTCACCATAGTAACAAGAAAATCATGGTTATAGACATACATTTTTAAATAATTGCTGGAAGTATTGGCTTATCCTCTTCATCTCACTGACTCCCTTCTCTACATTTTGGTACCATATTGTCACACGCCACGTGACAATCCCTGGACGGGAACAGAGCAGTCTGGAGACGGAGTGGATTTTTATTTTAGTCAGGGAAGTTCTCTGATCCCAGAAACGGGCAGAGAACGAGACCGGCAGACTTTCACTTTTCTTTCTTTCTTGTTCTCTCTCTCTCGCTCTCTCTCTCTCTCTCCATGGTCTCTCACGCCTTCTCCTTCCTGGTTCCAGCCACCTACTGATGAGAGCTCTCATCTCATTGTCTAAGCCACTTTTTCCTGGTCAGGGTCGCGGGGGGGCTGAAGCCTATCCCAGCATGCATAGGGGCGAGAGGCAGGAATAAACCCTGGACAGGTCGCCAATCCATCGCAGGGCACACACACCATTCACTCACACACTCATACCTACGGGCAATTTAGACTCTCCAATTAGGCTAACGTGCATGTCTTTGGACTGTGGGAGGAAACCGGAGTACCGGGAGGAAACCCACGTGGACACGGGGAGAACATGCAAACTCCACACAGAAAGGCCCCCGGCCTGGATTCGAACCCGAGACCTTCTCGCTGTGAGGCGACAGTGCTATCCACTGCACCACCGTGCTGCCCCTGATGAGAACTGAACAGTTTTAAGCACACAGGTGTAATTGCCAAACCTTGGGTGTGCTGGTGTGCCAGTAGGCCTGGCTGCTCTGCCAGTAGGCGTGGCCGCTAATTGCCCTGATTAGCTGCCGAGACCAACGCCTTCCACACATATATCTTCTCAGGCTTCTCTCAGGAACATTGAATCTATGCAAAATTGAACTACTTCTCATCACCTTTTCTTTGTCTTGCCTCAAGATTATGCCTCAGAACAATGGAACAAGGTCTACCTTGATGTATAAATACATTGTACATGAAGACTCTGTGCCAATCAACAACAACAACAACGATGTTATTCAGGAAGACACTTATGAGTGGGCTCTGAAGAGCTGGTCACAGTGCTCCAGTCCCTGTGCAGGAGGTACGGTAATGCACTCTCCTGGATCACTACCATCCCATTACACCAATGCCATTTGGTTAACTTCACACTGGCTTCAATGCATTATGACGCAGTATTATTTTTTGGTTCGTTTTAGGTGTCCAGTACACCAAATATGGATGCCGCAAAAAGGGGGATGGCCGGATGGTGATGCGAAATTACTGTGATGAGAGCAAGCAGCCCAAGCCAATCCATCGCATGTGTAATCTACAGAACTGCCCACATCCACAGTAAGCATTAATGACTTAGATGCCAATGTTTTATAATCCCATTATATCTTACCTTTTTCTAATTTTTCCACTGAAATGACAGCTCCATTGTGTCACTATGATATACATTTTGTTTATGAAATACCTGCCCCCACCATTTAGGGTTTGCTAAACCTGTGACACATATCCATCTGTGGTATTGCCGCTCACTAATTTAGGTACGGTGTACGACGTCTACGACACAGAAAGTGAAGTGTTTTCAGAGGCTAGCCAACCCTGTGTAAACCCAGTGCGGTCATGATGTATCAAGTCTGAAACGATCATTTTCAATCATATTGCTCATACACCTCCCCCTTGATAACCCCCCCTGATAACTTGCGGATTTGGATAATTTGCTCGTGAAGTTGGCTCCCAATTGACTTGATTGGCTACAATATTGAAAAATGAATGTCATGTAACTAACGTACACACATGCCATGAAAATGACCTGCACCCGTAGTGAACAACTGTTAGGGAAACAAAATAAAATACAGTCTGCATCTGTTAGTGTCAAACAACATATTGAAACGCACATTTAATTCTACAGGAGGGGTACCATTGTATTTGTCACTCCCTCACTGGTTTTTGATGGGTCCTGACACATTCAATCGAGAGGGAGGTATACTTTGCATACACAGACAGCTCCACATTTATTCACACCCTTGATAAAGATGAGCCAAAAAGGCTGTATAAAATAAACAATGCAGGTAATGAGCTATATAGTATGCGCAAAAAACGGGATATACAGTATATCAATTTGTCACACGCCACGTGACAATCCCTGTACGGAACAGAGCAGTCTGGAAACGGGTGGAGTTTTCGGTCTCACGGACAATTCTTTATTATTTATTTTTCCGTTCTCTGATCCCGACACGGAGAGAACCAGACTGGGAGTTTTCAAACCAAATAAACCAAATAAACACAACAACTATTAAACCATAACCGGAAACCTTCCAGTTCCCGTTTTACTTTTACTTCACTTCACTTCACTTCGCTTTGCTTTGCTTTGCTTTGCTTTCTTTCTTTCTCCTCGGTCTCCCACGCCTTTTCTTTCTTGTTCCAGCCACCTACTGAAGAGAGCAGAGCAGTTTTAAAGCACACCGATGTGATTAGCAACACCAGACCGGTGCGTGCGTTGGCTGCTCTGCCAGTAGGCGTGGCCGCTAATCACCCTGATCCGCTGCTGAGACCGACGCCTTCCACACCCCTCCATCGCCAGAATGTGACCAGGGCCCATTCGGTTTGACAGACTCCCCCCCCTCCCTGGAGAGGAAGTCTGCGCACCCATTCGCGGACCCTAGCCGATGGATCACTCGGAAGCAAAAGGGTTGTAATGCAAGATACCACCGAGTGATCCTTGCGTTGGTGTCCTTCATTTTGTGTAGCCACTGGAGGGGTGCATGGTCGGTGTAGAGGGTAAAGGTCTTGCCCAGGAGGTAGTACCTGAGGGTGAGAGAGGCCCACTTGATCGCCAAACACTCTTTCTCTATTGCGCTGTAGCGGGCCTCTCTCGGAGTAAGCTTCCAACTGATGTAACATATCGGTCGCTCCTCCCCCCCACGCTCCTGGGACAAGACTGCCCCCAGCCCCCTATCCGAGGCGTCGGTCTGCAAAACAAAAGGCAGGGAGAAATCAGGGCTGATTAGCAGAGGGCTGCCACATAGAATCGCTTTTATCCTCAGGAACGCCGCCTGACACTGCTCCGTCCACTGGACCGGATCTGAGGCTCCCTTTCAGGTGAGATCAGTTAGGGGACTGGCTAGTGCCGAAAAGCCAGGAATAAACCGGCGATAATAATTTGCCAGTCCCAAAAAGGATCTCACCTGTTTTTTAGACTTGGGCTGTGGGCAGGCCGAAACGGCCGCGGTTTTATCAATCAAAGGTCGGACCTGCCCCCCGCCCAAGAGAAATCCCAGATACCGTACCTCTCTCCGCCCAATAGCGCACTTACCTGGGTTAGCAGTGAGCCCCGCTCCCCTCAGCGTCTGTAGGACGGCCCGCAAATGCTGCATATGCCGCTCCCAATCATGGCTATAGATGACAATGTCATCCAAATATGCTGCGGCATATGCAGCATGCGGTCGAAGTAGCCTATCCATTAGGCGCTGAAAGGTGGCCGGAGCCCCATGCAGACCGAAAGGCAAGGTCAGGAATTAGTGTAAGCCGAACGGAGTAGAGAATGCCGACTTTTCCCTGGACGCTGGAGACAAGGGAATCTGCCAGTAGCCCCTGGTTAAATCCAGTGTCGAATAAAAGCGAGAACCTCTCTGACGGCAAACATCAGTGGATCAATTAGTTTGTCCCAATTCTTCATATCGGTTTTAAAGAACTTCCGCATCATGGATTTCAATGTCTGATTGAACCGCTCTACCAGCCCGTCAGTTTGTGGGTGGTATACGCTAGTTCGAATCGACTTGATGTCCAATAATGCGTACAGTTCCTTCAGTGTTCGTGACATAAATGAAGTGCCTTGATCAGTGAGAATCTCTTTTGGAATTCCCACCCGGGAGAAAAAGTGGAACAACTCCTCCGCAATAGTCTTTGCAGATATATTGCGGGAGGGGTACAGCTCGGGTATCGCGTTGCATAATCTACGATAACTAATACAAAGCGGTACCCTTTGGCACTCCAATCAAATAGCCCGACAAGGTCCATTCCAATTCTTTCGAACGGGACCTCTATTAACGGCAAGGGTTGCAATGGAGCTTTTGGGATTGCCGCTGGGTTTACTTTTTGGCATTCGGGGCACGCCGTACACCACCGACGGACGTTATCTCGAATGCCCGGCCAATAAAATCGAGCCAGTATCCGGAGTAGTGTTTTATCCTGTCCTAAATGACCCGCCATGGGATTGCTATGAGCCGCCTGGAAAACCATTTCCCGGCGGCTTTTGGGCAGCAATAACTGTGTAACTACTTCTCCTGTATCGACGTCCCGACACACGTGATACAGTTTATCTTGTAAAATACAAAAATAGGGATATGTCACCACCCGCTCTGGGTCAAGCAGCTGGCCATCAATTTTAATCACTTGTCCAGCTACTCGACTGAGCGTTTCGTTCTGCGACTGTTCGAGGGAGAAATCAGTCACTCTGGCGAATCGGAGAAGTCCGCCGGCCCCGCCCGCGTTTCCCCGAAGCAGCCTTTCGGTCACCTCGGGTTGTTGCGGAGAGAGAGCCGACGGCCCCTCCCCTGGATCGTCGTCATCTGTGACGTCATCCCCCCCAGTTGCTACAAGACGATAGCGAACACACCCCCGTCGGGCCCCTTCCGCGATCTCATTTCTAACTAGATCCTTAAAACCCGGCCAATCGTGTCCCAAAATCAGCGGAAGGGGGGTGCGAGGAGTAACCCCTGCCACAATGCTATGCTTTTTTCCCCCAATATAAAACTCAACCCGGGCGGTTGGATAGTAGTGTACATCACCGTGCACGCACCTAATCGCCACCTCTGTGAGCCTGTCCAAATGCCTTGGGTTGAACCAGACGCTGATGCACAAGGGTGTGAGAACAACCCGTGTCCAACAGCGCCTGGATTGTTTTCCCTTTGATACTTACGGGTACCAAAAACGACTCTGCTGGTTCGGGGGAGTAGCGCTGGACAGCGGGCGTCCGCGATGCTTACATCCATCCGGGGACAATCCTCAGGCATGTGGCCAGGACGCCCACACTGCCAACAGTCCTGCCCCGCCGTCCGTGGTGACCCTAGGTGACCTGGAACAGAAAGGTTAGGACGATTACCATTGCGATCTCGGGGGGGGTTATGCCAACGGGGACCGGACGGGGTTCGGGGAGGGGGGCGTAGACCTGGGTTGGGGTTGGGGCTGGGTATTGGATTGGGACTGGACTGGGGAAAACGGGGAACCGGGATATTGGGGCGGTATCTGTCGAATTGGCTTTTCAGCCCTTCAGCTCTCTGGGGAAGTTTCCCTGTCTCCCCACTGACCGCCAGGTGATTCTCTGCCAGCTGGACGGCTGCATCCAGAGTGGCGGGTTGGTGGCATCGAGCCAGTCCGCGGTCCTTTCGGGAGCCCCGACGTGAACTGCTCCAATGCCACCTCTTGTACGATTTGGTCCGCTGTTCGGACTTCTGGCTGTAGCCACTGCCGGCAGGAGTCGAGGAGCTGTTGGGCGTAGGCGAAGGGATGCCTGACGTCGGTGAAGCGCAGATCGCGGAGTCTTTTCCTGTGTCCCTCCGGCTTTAGCCCCACTCTCTCCAGGATGGTGGCCTGGAGGGTCGGGTAGTCAGCCACGGCAACGGCCGGCACACTACCAGCTGCTATCTGGCTCTCCCCGGACAGCAGCGGGAGGAGCCGTAATGCCCATTGCTCCGCCGGCCAACCGCATGCCGTGGCTGTTCTCTCGAAGAGCTCTACGAACGCCTCCGGGTCGTTGTCCGGTCCCATCTTTCCCATCCTGATCTCGGACCGGACCGGGATGGAAGAGGCGGCCGCCTGCCTGCTGTTTAGCAGCTCTATAATGGCAGCTCTGTCCGCTGCCTGGGTAGCGGTGATGGCTCGCAGCGCCTCCTATTGGTCTTCCTGGGACCGTACCAGCGTGCGCTGCTGAGCCTCCTGCATCGCAGCCAGGTGGGCGACCACCTGGGAGAGTGGGCTCTCCATGTTCTCCAGTGGTGCTGCTCTGTTCTCCTGGGTTTCGGCACCACTTTGTCACACGCCACGTGACAATCCCTGTACGGAACAGATGAGTCTGGAAACAGGGGTGGAGTTTATTCTTTATTATTTATTTTTCGACGTTCTCTGATCCCGACACGGGCAGAGAACCAGACCGGGAGTTTTCAAACCAAATAAACCAAATAAACACAACAACTATTAAACCATAACCGGAAACCTTCCAGTTCCCGTTTTACTTTTACTTCACTTCACTTCACTTCGCTTTGCTTTGATTTGCTTGCTTTCTTTCTTTCTCCTCGGTCTCCCACGCCTTTTCTTTCTTGTTCCAGCCACCTACTGAAGAGAGCAGAGCAGTTTTAAAGCACACCGATGTGATTAGCAACACCAGACCAGTGCGTGCGTTGGCTGCTCTGCCAGTAGGCGTGGCCGCTAATCGCCCTGATCCGCTGCTGAGACCGACGCCTTCCACACAATTGTATTAGTATACAATAATATATATACAGTGCCTTGCAGTACTCTTTTCACACACTCTTTTCACACACTTTTCACATTTTTGTTGCGTTCAAGCTTTCATTTAAAACACTTTCTTTGAAGAACTAATATTTGTTATATATACAACCTACTCCTGACATTTGTAAAAAAAAAAGGTATATAGATACTTAAAATGGAATCAAAATTGAAACATTTTGATTGCAAAAGTATTCAAACCCTGTGCTCTGGCAGCTGTAAGTTAATTCAGGTGCAAAACATTACCTTATCGAGCCACACAATGAGTTGATTGGCTTCTGTCTGTGTGCCATGTCATGTCATTTCAGTATTATAAACACTGGTTCCTTGTGAGGGTCTTTTGGTGGATAGGCACAGATTAGGAGAATGATACACAAAAATATCTAAGGGTTTGGTTATCCCAGTGATCACTGTTGTCTCAATAATCAAGAAGTGGAAGCCCAGACCCTGCCTAGAAAAGGCTTTTCCTCCAAACTCAGGGACCAAACAAGGAGGAGACTTGTGAGGGAAGCCATTGTGAGGCCAACAATGACTCTAAAATAATTCAGTGGCTGGGAATGGAGTAATAGTGCATCAGTCAACAATACCAATAGCACTGCATAATACTGGCCTGTATGGCAGGGTATGGCAAAACTATAATTATACTCCTCCTTATATACTATAATAATTATTTGCCGCACGTCTTTACTAAACAAAAAAGATTGGCTGTGCGCTTTGCTGTATGGCTCCCCCGCATCTCTCCCAGTCACCTACGTTGTTCGGGTTCCCTCAGTCAGGGCTGCTGCTGGACGAATCTGGGGAGGACAGGAGAGGTTAGCAGAGGAAACACAGACAGTAGCCAGCTCGTTCAGAATCTCCCTCCTGTGTTTCTGAGTCTGCTTTATAACAGCCGTCTGCTCACAGTAATTTATTTCAGCCGGGGTTTGTCCAACAAGACACAGCTGTCGCTCGTTTCCGCATTTAACCAGCTCCCATCAGAACAATTAGCTGTATCACCCTTTTAGCCTTTTAGCTCTGTTTGCTGCCCGTTCCTATAGGCAGTCTGACGGGAGCTGTGGAGCCGGCCCTTTTCCATCCCGTCACCCTGCCACACATGCTATTGGGATGCTTCTCTTCAGCAGCGACTGGGAAACTTGCCAGAATAGAAGGAATAATGGATGGAGCAAAGTACAGGCAGATACTGCAAGAAAACCTATTTCAGTCTCCCAAAAAACTGAAGTTGGGGCAAAAATTCACCTTCCAGCAATCCAAAGCACAGGGCCAAAGGTACATTGGAATGAAGAATAAAAAGGTGATTTGTGGGCAAAATGGCAACATGTCCTTGAGTGGCCCAGTCAAAGTGCTGACCTGAACCCCATCGAGAATCTGTGGCAATGTCCAAGCAACTTGAGCTGGAGCAATTCTACTCAATTCTACTGGAGCAATTGGGGGTTTGGTAAACAGTTTGGAATCGACTAGAGTAATCCAAGATGATTTAAACAAAATCTAAGAATGGGCAGATACGTGGCAGATGGCATTCAATATTGCTAAATGTAAAGTTAAGCATGTGGGAAATAAAAACATTAGACAGGAGTATTTTATGGGAGGAGAAAAGTTAGGTATTCAATTTGAAAAAGACTTAGGAAATGTAATTGATCAAAGCATCTGGCATCAAAGCAGTGTGCTACAGCAGTGAAAAAAGCCAACAGGATGCTGGGATACATAGCAAAAAGTATTAGAATAGAATAGAATAGAATAGAATAGAATAGAATAGAATAGAATAGAATAGAATAGCCTTTATTAATCCCGGGGGGGGGAAATTTGGTTTGTCACAGCAACAATGGTACAGGAGTGAAAGAACACACAAGACATACAGGACATAACAACATACTGGATAATAAATATATTTAAAAACCAGAGTAAAACCTAAATACAATAATTTAAGAAATAAAAATAAAAAGAATAAAAATATACTGGAGGTAGTGCAAAACCACCAGATAGTACTTCAGTACACTGGTATGTGCTGTCTAAGAAAAACAAAAGAAAAACAAGTATGAGATGTGAAAAAACAGTAGCAGTCGGGGCAGCAGTGAGATGTACAAGGAATGTACACAGAATGTAGGGTAGGTACAGCAGTAGAGTGTGACAGTGCTCAGTGTTCAATGTTCATAGTTATACTGTTTGATGGCTGCTGGTAGAAAGGAGCGCTTGAACCGCTCCGTTCTGCAGGTGAATTGGATGAGCCTGTGGCTGAAGGTGCTCTCCATCTGTCTCAGCTCATCATAGAGGGGTGGGAGGGGGTTATTCAGGATGGTCACCAGTTTGTCTCTCATCCTCCTCTCCACCACTGCCTCCAGGCTGTCCAGTTTTTGGCCAACAACAGAGCTAGCCTTCCTCACCAGCTTGTTAAGTTTGTCAGTCTCCCCAGCCTTGGCACTGCTACCCCAGCAGGCCACGGCAAAGAACAGTGCGCTGGCTACCACGGACTGGTAGAACATCCTCAGCAGCCTGTTGCACACATCGAAGGACCTGAGCCTCCTAAGGAAGTACAGTCTGCTCTGTCCTTTCTTATAGAGGGCCTCCGTGTTGTCTGTCCAGTCCAGCCTCTTGTTCAGGTGCACTCCCAGGAACTTGTATGAGCTTGCCATCACAACTTCCTCCCCCTTGATGGTAATGGGGGTTGGGGGGCCCCTCGGGGGCTTCTTGCTCCGTCGGAAGTCCACTACCAGCTCCTTGGTCTTGCCAGTGTTGAGCTGGAGGTGGTTCTCCTCGGCCCAACTGACGAAGCTCCTAACCACGCCTCTGTACTCCTCCTCATCATCCTCGCTGATGCAGCCCACGATGGTGGAGTCATCCGAGAACTTCTGGAGGTGACATGCTCCAGAGTTGTGGCTAAAGTCAGTGGTGTAGAGGGTGAACAGGAAAGGTGACAGTACAGTTCCTTGGGGGGCACCGGTGTTGCTCATCACCACCTCCGACAGGCTGCCCTGCAGCCGGACGTGTTGAGGCCTACCCGTAAGGTAGTCTGTGATCCAGGCCACCAGGTCTTGGTCTACCTGCATGGCTGAGAGCTTATCTGCAAGCCGAAGTGGCCGGATGGTGTTAAAAGCACTGGAGAAGTCAAAAAACATGACTCTCACTGTGCAGCCCGGCTTCTCCAGGTGTGAATAAGCCCTGTGCAGCAGGTAGATGATGGCATCGTCCACGCCGATTTTGGCCTGGTACGCGAACTGCAGGGGGTCCAGGGACTCACTCACCATGGGTCTAAGGTTCCGCAGAACCAGCCTCTCAAATACCTTCATGACATGTGACGTCAGTGCCACTGGCCTGTAGTCATTGAGGGCACCGGGACGTCCTTTCTTGGGCACCGGAACAATGCAGGAGGTCTTCCATAGCTGGGGTACCCTCTTCAGCCTCAGAGAGAGGTTAAAGAGGTGCTGGAAGACTCCAGCCAGCTGTCCGGCGCACGCTTTGAGCACCCTGGGGTTGATGTTATCCGGGCCCATGGCTTTCCGGGAGTTGAGCTTTGATAGCTCCCTTCTCACCTGGCTCCTTGATATGAGTGGCCTGGTGGAGGGGGGAGGTGGAGGTAGGGGGGCGAGCTGGGGGGCATTGTCCTGGGTGTGTATTTGGGCCGCTGACTGGGACACTCTCCCGGCAGGGGGTGGGGGGGGGGGTTGCTGGGGGCATTGTCCTGGGTGTGTATTTGGGCCGCTGACGACTGGGACACTCTCCCGGCAGGGGGTGGGGGGGCGTGGGGGTTGGCATTGTCCTGGATGTGTATTTGGGCAGCTGACTGGGACACTCTCCCGGCCGGTGGAGTGTGGGTGGGGGAGGCACATCAAATCTGTTGAAGAACAGGTTCAGCTCGTTTGCACGATCCTGCCCCCCTCCCTCATCCAGACCTGCCTGTTTCTGTCCTGTGATTCTCTTGAGCCCATCCCACACTTCCCTGGTGCTGTTGTCCTCAAGTTTGCCCTCAATTTTCTCCTTGTATCCCTTCTTGGCTCTCCTCAATTCTCCTTTCAGCTCCTTCTGAACTGACTTTACCCCCTCCCTGTCCTTAGCCATGAAGGCCCTCTTCTTCCTGTTTAGTAGGGCTTTGATGTTTTTATTTATCCATGGTTTGTTGTTGGGGAAACAGCGCACCTTTTTTGTGGGTACGATGCTCTCCTCACAAGTCCTAATGTAGAGTGTAATGCAGTCCGCTAGGCCCTCTACGTCCTCCCCGAAATCCTCTGTGAACAGGTCCCAGTTTGTGATCTGGAGGCAGTCCTGCAGCCTCTCCTCAACCTCTCCCGACCACAGCTGTACAGTCCTGGTGGTGACAGGCTGGCGCCTGACAACGGGCTATTGAGTATAAATCAAAGGAGGTTATATTGATGTTATATAATGCCTTTGTCAGACCTCACTTAGAATTCTGTGTGCAGTTCTGGGCACCGTACTACAAGAAAGATATAAAAGCTCTTGAAAAAGTCCAAAGAAGGGCAACTAAACTGATCTCTGGTATAAAAGGTAAAAGTTATGAGGATAGACTTAGGCACTCAATCTATTTAAGCTTAGCAAACGGAGACTTAGGGGGGATTTTATTGTTTTTTTAAATTCCTAGAAGGGATTAACAAAGTTAATTACCAAAGATTTTTCACATAAGTGGGGTCAGCAGAACAAGAGGCCACAGGTGGAAATTAGTTAAAAGCAAATTTTAGGAAGTTTTTCTTCTATATTAGGAAGTTTTTCTTTATACAGAGAGTTGTCAATGCCTGGAACAGCTTGCCAGGTCAGGTAGTAGATGCAGAAACACTTGGGCTATTCAAGTCCAGGCTAGATGCAGTACTAGATACTCTTTAGATTAGGACAAGCCTAGATGGGCTGAATGGCCCGTTCTCGTCATTATGTATTCTTATGTTCTTATTCTGAAAATGCGTGAAAATCACCTCCAACCAGTGTTACATTTGACATTACATTTACATTTTAAGCATTTAGCAGACGCTCTTATCCAGAGCGACTTACAAGATGTGCATTAATACATGGTAAGAACAATCATAGTTAGCGCACAAGATCAGTGCAGTAATAACAATAGACCCATTCTTATCTATGGCTCCTGGTGGAGTTACTTCCTCTCCATTCTCGAGACATTGCAGGCGTCTGCGTATCATACCTGTAACACTGGGGAGGAAAAGGTGTGTGTGTTTTCTTTTATAGTGTAGAAGAAGTAAACAGTGGTGACGACAAATTAGCTAGATGGACAGAGTTCAGTGGTAGTGGAGTCTGAAAAGGTGGGTTTTGAGTCTCTTGCGGAATATTGCAAGTGATTCCGCGGTCCTGACCGATTGCGGAAGGTCGTTCCACCAGCGAGTGATCAGGACAGAGAAGAGGCGAGACCGCGAGGAGCGGCTGCCAGGTGCCCGGAGGGATGGGGCAGTCAGTTTGCCAGAGGAGGCGGAGCGGAGGGGTCTGGGAGGGGTGTAGGGAGTGATGAGTGACTGGAGGTATGGGGGAGCAGTACCTCTGGCCGCTTGAAAAGCAAGCACCAGTGACTTGATGTGGAGAAACCCCCTTAAGCCTTTGAAGTCTATGATTGACAGCTCATTGTAACTGCACCCATTATGAGAATCATTATAGCTCACTCTCCCAGCACTAATGGGAAGCATTGTCATGACAAGGTCTAGTAAGCAAGTCATGGTACCTGCATTCCCCGATTTTCCAGATTTGTCAACTCTTTTGCTCACATAAAACATAGTATGTAAAACATTGTTTGTTTGGTATATATGCATTTTCGATACCAATGGACTTCCTTCCAGAGTTCTGCATTGGTTACAATTGAGCTGAACAACAAGACATTGTTGTAAAACATTTCTGATTAATTGTAAGGTCATCTAGCTATACACATGTAGGAAGGTGTGGCAGTCTTATGGTAGTTATTCATTAGCATGATAATAAAATGCAAAACATTCATAGGTTTAAGCATTTTTATAGCAAGACTGAATTATAAATAATAATACATTTATACGTCCTGTGCCAATATCATATAAAGAACAAGCAAAAACTAAAATGTTATTTTAACTACAACGCATTTGCATCTTTAGCTAGATAACTCTGCTGCCTGGTATAAATAGTATAAATATGTTCTCATAATTATGACTCACAAATATGAGTCATAATGCTAAGAAAACTGCTAACAAGCCTAAATGCCTCATCATCATCATTTGTCTTTGAAGTAACCATTACATTCATAGTGTAAATTAGGTGTGTTGGGGCTGACTATGTGTTTTTGTTTCTCTAGATGGAGAGTAGAAGAGTGGGAGCATTGCACCGATACCTGCGGGAGCTTGGGTTATCAGATCCGTGCCGTTCGCTGTGTTCAGATCTTCCACGATGGCACTTCCCGCTTCGTTCACAGCAATTACTGTGGCAGAGACAAGCCAGCAAATCAGAGGCCCTGTAACAGGCTTCCCTGCCCTGCTCACTGGGTAACTGCAGCCTGGTCACAGGTACATTACGACTGGTTTTAGCTTTACAAAACATACATGTGTCACTCTCAGTTTGGTGCTCAGCAGAGAACAGTGTGTTGAGAGCAAGAATAGTGCTCGCACACTATAGACATTTTGATCCAGGTTTACTGACTTGACCCAGATTCACTTGGTTTGAAACCGTTTTTTTAATCTTTATTTTGGGGATTTTTCTGTCATCTTACTGCTATTTTACAATACAGTATACATTCAGGTTCATAAATATTTGGACATTGACAAAATTATTGTTATTTTAGCTGTCTACCACAGCATATTGAAGTTATTGGAGTTAATAATGACCGCCCTCCAGCTTTAATTTGAGGGCATTTACATCCAAATCGGGTGAACGGTGTAGGAATTACAACACTTTTTATATGTGGTCCCCCCCTTTTTAAGGGAGACCAAAAGTAATTGGACAATTGGCTGCTCAGCTGTTCCATCGCCAGGTGTGTGTTATTCCCTCATTATTTCATTTACAAGTAAGCAGATAAAATGTGGATTAGAGTTGATTTCAAGTGTGGCATTTGCATTTGGAATCTGTTGCTGTTAACTTTCAATATGAAGTTCAAAGAGTTGTCACTGCCAGTGAAGCAAGCCATCATTAGGCTGAAAAATCTAAACAAACCCATCAGAGAGATAGCAAAAACATTAGGTGTGGCCAAATCAACAATTTGGTACATTCTTAAAAAGAAAGAACGCACTGGTGAGCTCAGGAACACCAAAAGGCCCGGAAGACCACAGAAAACAACTGTGGTGGATGACAGAAGAATTATTTCCCTGGTGAAGAAAAAACCCTTCACAACAGTTGGCCAGATCAAGAACACCCTCCAGGAGGTAGGCGTATCTGTGTCAAAGTCAAGAATCAAGAGAAGACTTCACTAGAGTAAATACAGAGGGCTTACCACAAGATGTAAAACATTGGTAAGCCTCAAAAACAGGAAGACCTGAGTCTGCCAAAAAACATCTAAAAAAGCCTGTACAGTTCTGGAACAACATCCTATGGACAGATGAGACAAAGATAAATGTGTACCAGAATGATGGGAGAGAAGTGCATGGAGAAGGGAAGAAACTGCTCATGATCCCAAGCATACCACCTCATCTGTGAAGCATGGTGGAGGTAGTGTTATGGCGTGGGCATGTATGGCTGCCAATAGTGTATAGGGCTATATTATCTGCTCAGATCCAGCCAAATGCTTCAAAACTCATTGGACGGCACTTCACAGTGCAGATGGACAATGACCTGAAGCATATTGCGAAAGCAACCCAATACTTTTTTAAGGCAAAGAAGTGGAATGTTCTGTAATGGCCAAGTCAATCACCTGACCTGAATCCAATTGAGCATGCATTTCACTTGCTGAAGGCAAAACTGAAGGAAAAATGGCCCAAAAACAAGCAGGAACTGAAGACAGCGGCGGTAAAGGCCTGGCAGAGCATCGCCAGGGAAGAAACCCAGCATCTGGTGATGTCTATGGGTTCCAGACTTCAGGCAGTCATTGACTGCAAAGGATTTGCAAGTACTAAAAATGACAATTTAATTTATGATTATGTTAGTTTTTTCAATTACTTTTGAGCCCCTCAAATTGGGGGGGCTATGTATAAAAATGGTTGTAATTCCTATATGGTTAATGCAATATTTTTGACAAAACCCTTAAATTAAAGCTGTCTACACTTAAAGCACATCTTGATTGTTTTATTTCAAATCTATTATGCTGGCGTACAGAGCCAAAATTATGAAAATTCTGTCACTGTCCAAATATTTATGGACCTGACTGTATATACATATATGTCCCCTCCCCCTAATAACCACCCCCACCCTCCCACCCACATCCATCCCACTCACTCACGCCCACCCCCATTACAAAAATATTAAATAAAATAAATAATAATAAAATTTAATAAGAAGCAATACTAGTTAAGCAAAATTATATAAACATATAATAATTATTATTATTAATAGTAAATAAAGAACAACAACACATTCAACCCCCAAAAAAGGAAAATAAAAAGATAAATAAAAAAATACAAAAACACAGTGCACGCCAGTGCCCTATCCCAAGCAATCAATGAAAGGTTGCCACATAGTGTAAAAATTGTCAGTGTGACCCTGTACAGAAACTCAAAAATGTTTTCTAGATAAAGAAAGTTCATTACATCTCTTGTCCAATGGGTTTGGGAGGTCGGAGCAGTACGTTTCCAATTGAAAATAATAAATCGTCTAGCAATAAGAGTAGCAAAGGCAAATATTTTTGACTGCAAAGCAGTGACTTGGATTGTCTTAAGTGACAGACCAAACAGGGCAACCAAAGGGCAGGGTTCGATGCACCTACCTGTAGTTTTTGAAAATGTATCAAAAATGGATTCCCAAAAGGGGGCAAGAGCAGGGCAATACCAGAACATGTGGATTAGCAAGGCAGGAGAGGAGCCTGATGACACCTGTCACACATGGGGTCAATGTCCAGATTTATCTTTGCCAATTTTGTTTTCGACCAATATACGCGGTGAAGAAACTTCAACTGAATCAGACCATAACGAGCACAGATAGAAGAGGAGTGAACCCTAGAAAGGGCCTGTTCCCACTCTTCATCAAGGAAAAAATTATTAAGATCCCTCTCCCACTGTTGCTTAACTAAAGATAGAGAGGAGGGGCTCAGGGAAGATAAACAACTATATATTGAGGAAATTGAGCCTTTATTACTTATATCTACGTATTTCAATAATAGTATCTACTGAGGTTTTGGGAGGGAGTTGCTACATGCTACTAACAAAGTTGTGGACCTACCTGTCTAAAGAAATGCGTTTGAGTGAATGAGGCGAATGTGTTATCTATATACAGATCATTGATGGATTTAATGCCTGCCCTATTGCATAAATTGAAAGCTCCGTCCACTAGAGAAGGAGCAAATACATTATTTTTGTTAATAGGAGAGAGAACAGCTATACAGTGGTGAGAAATTGTCTGAATTTCTGTATTAAGTTGACATAAAATGTGATCAGATTTTCATCTAAGTCCTTCTAAAAGACGAAGAGAACCCGATTAAACAAATAACACGAAACTGCCTTTTTAAAATGTATTTACTGAGAAAAACGACACAACATCTAAATTCTTTGTTGGAAAAAGTATGTGAACCTCTAGAATTATCAGTTTAATTAAAGTCAGGAGTGAGTTTGGGTGGCCCTGCCCTATGTAAAAAGCATAAACCTGGGTCTCCACTATCAAAGTCTGGTCTTCACCACAGAGGTTTGTGGAATGCCTCGATCAAAGGAGATTTCTGAGGACCTCAGAAAAAGAGTTGTCGATGCTCATCAGGCTGGAAAAGGTTACAAAACCATTTTGAAAGAGTTTGGGCTCCACCAATCCACTGTCAGGCAGATAGTGTACAAATGGAGAAAATTCAACACCAATGTTACTCTCCCCAGGAGTGGTCGTCCAGACTTGGTCAACTTAGAATTTAGGTTTGTGTTGTAATACTTGTAGTATAAGAGATACATTCCTCAAGTTAAAAACATAACAATACAATAAAGGTTTATGTTATAAAAAATCTTTGATGTCAGTGCATAAATCAGACATATTTCTTAAAATCAAATTAAGTAGAAAGTAGCTATGCTACACCAGCGTGTGTCAAATATAACATGATTTCTAACTTTTTTATGAAAAGTCGAGGGGTTTAATACTAGAATTTGTTCCCAGGAAGTAGCGAAATATTCTGTGGTCCATGTAGTGTGCAGGTTCTGCTTTAGAGAATCCTGAGAACGCATGGCTTGGAGTGGTTTATTCCCCTTTTAGTACCTGCCACAAAAAATATTAAAAGTATTCAAAATTAAAATCGTTATTGTGCAAAAATGATTGTATTTTGTCATGTGTAAAGAAATATAGTTCCTAATTTGCCCAAATTCAGGAAGAGATTAAAGCATTTGTTACTTGCACAGTGGATGGCAATATTTTATATGTATATAGAGAGATTTTTGTAAAACTGTGTTGGAAACTGACATTTATTCCATTCACATCCTTGTTGTCAATTACACAGAATTATAGCAAAAAGCCTGATAGCTTGAGTCAAGATTAGCTCAAAGTAATGTAAAGTTAGCGGGGCATTCTCAGGACTCGGTGCCCTTTGTGACTAACCATTTTAGGAAAAAAAAGAAAATACTTTTATTTCTAATCATTGAATTTGACAGGGGACTTGTTTAATTTTCACAAAAACACATTTTCCCACCTCAGGCATAAAGTCCCAATTATTATTTTTCATTATTGTCTGAAAAATGTGCTACTTGATTTTAACCTTGTCACGGTAAACGTGGAATCCATATAATTATGATTTGAATAGATAACTAAGTACATTCTGGTAGAATCATACAGTTGGATGTCCCTAGTAATAGATCACTCATTATAATTGGAATAATAATTGAAAAAGCCACAGAATGTCTCTTCCAAAGCATGTCTTGTGTACCTAATGTATCACCAGTCTAGACATTTTCTGTAGAAATATTCAGTAATGTCATACATTTGTAATACTTTTCTATTTTACTGATTATTCTAGATGTAATACACACTACTGAATATACAGCAGTCGTACATTTCTTATTACTGTCAGAATAATGTAAAAAATCTGTCATGTAACAGGGTTGAATGCAGTGTAACTGGGTTGAAAATGGTAACAGGATTGAAAGGACAATCTGTTTAAAAGTGGCATGGATTTATTTAATAAAATATTTACTGACATTTTTAGCTATAATTAATGATATACATTTGTAAAAAATCTAATGGACATTGAATTCAATTAACAGAAAAACTGAAAACAAACTCTTCTGAATTTCAGAGCCATACTTCCATACATTCCAAGTTTTCAGAAAAATTGATGTGGATTAAGCACTCATCAATTGCCATGTTTCTCTTGAGCTCACGACAGTAACTATACTGTTGCTTAAAGTTGAACAAATGCCTCTTAAACTAGTTCAGGAGTGTGTGGAACAACTCTGCAAGTTGTTCCGTGGTGCCATCCCCAGAATCCTTGACAGTCACCTTTACTGTTGTTCCCTCCTCATTCTTGTTTTCCCTCTCTTTCACCATCCATTGAGTGAAGGTCACTTTCTCTGTACTGTTGTATGTGCTGGAGAGGTGAACTCTTCTGTCTCTACACTTGTCACACTCTCCATACATGCATTGCTTGATAGAGGGATTGCAGCATACAATTTGAGTTAAACTTTCAAGATTTTCAGCTTTATCTGCTGAATCTTCTCTGCCACAAAGTCCAGGTTTTCGTGCAGCTTGCACATGCAAGTTTCCCGATCGGCTAGGGAGGGGTGCACCACCCAAAGGGGCCATAAGCGGAAAAACGTAGGGTATGAGATCCATGTAGGGTGCTCAGAAAAATACTTTCTATGCAGGTTTCTCATGATATCAACAAGGAACCTCTTCTGCATCTTATTTTAGTTGTTTGTGATTGTTTAGTTTTTTCCTGTAGTCATCCTGTCCTCTCTTGTAAAGAAAGCCCTCACTTTGTTCTTGATGTCTGGATACCTATTTACCTTCTTCCTGTCAAAAGTGTATATGTTTCTTTCCAGAAGATTGCTGTGGGTTCTTTTTTAAACCCAAGGCATTCTGAGAAAATCTCTGCATCCTGTACTTTCTGATAATCTTACCCACCACAACTTTAGATATTGCTTGCTTATCTCTTTCATTCCTGGCTCTCTTGTATTTTCTATACAACTAGAGCCTCATGATACAACAAAACCTTTCTGACTCTTGACTAACTCATTCACCTTGTGGTTGGTTTTTTTGTACTTTGCAACACAAGTAATCATGTTTTGGAAAAAATAGTTTACTATCATTTTTCCCCATAACACAGTTGAAATATTGAGCTTGACGAGCTCAATTTGAATGTAAAGCTAATTAAATATTGAGAAAAATGGGAAGAGAAACTCACCTCCTTTTGAACCATGCTGCCCAAAAGACTTTGATGATGTAATTTCCTCAAGATAATCAACCCATTATTTTTAGAGGGGGGAAATGTCATAGTATGATGGGATTGAACACAACTGAGGGAGGAAGGCAAATGCTGCAATTTCTCAGAAAAATCATATACCCTTTCAGAAAAACGATATATTAAGCCATATTTGCCTAAGCCGCGTTATGCCCTAGCGCTGGCAAATTGCCAGTTTCCTCTGTCGCAAACGGAATATTTCCTGTCTCTGCCGAGTTTGGCAATTTCGTAGTGCGCAATGAAGGCATTTGCGCGACTATGGGTTGGGCGGCGCAATAGGGGTGACAGTGAAAACAGTCGGCCCTATGCAAGTTTGGTGTCAAATAATGAGTTTGCGTTAACACAAACTAGACCACCTCTTAGCGCAAATGCTGGCGCTCTGTGCAATTTGGTGACTTTATTGATGTGCACATGAGAATGTTTTGTGAATATTGTGAATTTCCCTCCACGTTGAGGCAAATCGTCCAATCCATGGATAACTTGCGAGCGTAATCAATTAAGCTAAAAACTATTTCACCACAGCTTGTGGTTATTCAATGCACGGACATGAAAGACTGAAGCCAGCAGGCCATCCATCGCTACCATTCAGTAAGATACACTTGTTAAATAAATATATGTTTGTATGCACATTGTTTTTCTTATGTGAAAGGGTTTTATTCTTTCCATTTGCACTATAGAAAATGGAGTACATAATTGGATGCCGAAGGCGATACTGTGAGCGATACCCTGGGTTTGGTAGCCGGTGTTGGCCAGACGGCTATCAGTTCGGCTGTACATGCAGTTTCTTCCAGTCTTGTCCAACATGCAAACTAGTTGTTATTTATTGCTTTCCATTTAACAATTCCATTAAGTTAGAAGAAAATAAATGTTGTTGTAGAAAAGCCTACAAATAAGGAAAAAAAGAGATGGTAAAATGAAACACTTTCTTTTAACAATGTAGGTCTCAAAATATAAACTCAAATCATGAAAATAACAAGTTAATGTGCATCTTGTTTTCCCCCTCTGATTCGCGCGCCAACTTTTCCGCACCTCCTCACTCTCCTCTTTTGAGAAGCGCTCCTGGCGCAGCCGCGCAAAACTGTCATCCATGTCAGGAAATTGCCAATGTGCTATAGCGTTAGCGCACTGGTATTTAAAGGGATAGAAAATAGGTGTTCTGATTGGCCATTATGAAACCAAACTCCCACCACACCCACATGTATTTAATTAATCCAACCTCTTTTACAACTGCACAGGAGGTGCGCTATCATCCTAAATCACAAAATTACCGAAATTGCGTTAGACACACCCTAAAGCGCCACCGTCTTCGCTTTGCGTCTGCGTTACCGACACCATCCTAATTCTCCAAAATAGGGCCCGGTGTGTGCCTAGTCACATAACACACCCATTCACACTCAGCCAACCTTCAGTCTAACACTTACCTCTTATTTGAAATAAGAGAAACAATAGGCAAATTATGTATCATTGGAAAGAGCATGAAATTATCTTTATTTTGATGTTATAAACAATCACAAAAACGTTACAATTGAAAAACATCATATACAAATTATGAAAATTAGAAAATGTGTATTTGTACATAATTTATAATAATACATCATTTGTGAGGATATATGGTATGTCATATCTAAACGTTAGATCCGATAATTAAATGAAATGAAATGAACAAATTAGCGTTCTTATATACAAAATATGTGTGTTAATTATGTACAGATAAATTCTTAATCTTACATTTATTTGTCACATCTACATTAACATGTAGGCTAACCATTCTGAAATTTGACGTGAAGAGTTCTATTCCAATTAATTGAGTTCGTATCATTCTCTGTAATGTCATGTTAATCTCATTCTTCATTTTGTTATTAGTTTAAATTTTTTGCGTGCCTTTTGTTTGTTGTGTCTGTTGGGATCCTGTTGAGTTCCTTATGCTTTCCTGGAGCTTATACCTGTCAAATTCATTGATAGAGACTCTGAAGTCGCGCAATTTCATCTTTGTATTATGAGCTTTATTGTAAACAATGCAAGCATTTATGATAGCGGTATCAAGCATGTACCAAATTATTTTGTACTTACCACTTTAGTGACTTTGTTTGTCTCTTGTAACAGGCAATTTTTTGGTCAGCGAAGTCTACACCCCGCATGTGTTTGTTATATAATGATATAATATTTGGACATTGCACCTCAACACGCATTTCAATTTCATATAATTTTTGCTACGGGATTTCCCATAGAACAGCGACTGTAGCGTTTTCACGGTCTGCGGAATATCCCGTATATCGGCGTATATAGGTTAAGTGAAAGCAGGCAAATATAATGTTTCATTAAAAGCTAAAGTTTTGTATTATTTCAACATTTTGTATCTTACATAATCCATGCAAATGTAATGGCGGCCAATGGAGACATGCAGAAATGCTGATATTCAATTTGTAATTATATCATTCATTTTTTGTCAATTGTAAATCCATGAATTAATGTGATTAAGATGTATTTCTTATATTATATCTATATTAATATGTTATATTAAGATCTATTTCTAATACATCTTCATGTATTAGAGTATGTCCTGGGGACTTAAAGTCTTAAAGTCTTGGGGACTTAAAGAAGTTCAGATGTCAGAGGTCAGGTTTCATATCTAATCACAGTACAGAGACTGCTCAAACTAAAATAGTGAATGATCTTAGACTCAGTGTTGCTGCAAACAAGGTCTCAGTTCTTATCCTCTTACATTTGAGTACTGCATTCGATACAATTGAACCTTCTAATCAACCCAACCCAGGTCTCTCTGAATCTTAACTGGTTCCGAACATATATTACAGTGAGGCAATTTTATATTAGTCTTGGAGTTCACGTGTCAGAGAAATATGACATTTCCTTTGGTGTTGCACAAGGAAGCTGTCTTGGTCCCCTTCTTTTTTTACTATACATGCTACCCCTAGGTAATACTATCAGAGAACACAATGTTCATTTTCATAGCTATGCTGTTGATAGACAATTATGCATTTCTGTTCAGCTAAAGGATGCAAATGCCCTATGCTCCCTGACTACCTCTCTGCCTGCAATTAAACAATGGAGTAATAATTTTCTAAAACGAAATGAAGATAAGACAGAAATACTTTTAGTTGGCCCCAAAGCCAAAAGGGATAGCTTTGATAGGTTAGATAGGTTTCCAAACCTATTAGATAACCTTCTAATAGGTTAGGAAATTTGGCTCATCAGAATAAATTGGAGTGGCACAGTGGGGCAGTGCACTGTCGCCGCACAGCAAGAAGGTCCCGGGTTCGAATCCCAGCCTGGGCCTTTCTATGTGGAGTTTGCAAGTTCTCCCCGTGTCCACATGGGTTTCCACATGGGTACTCTGGTTTCCTCCCACAGTCCAAAGACATGCATGTTAAGCTAATCAGATAGTCTAAATTGCCTGTAGGTATCAGTGTGTGAGTGAATGGTGTGTGTGCCCTGCGATGGATTGGCGACCTGTCCAGGGTGTTTTCCTGCCTCTCGCCCAATGCATGCTGGGATAGGCTCCAACCCCCCCCCCCCAGAAGTAACAAGTCTAGGTGTACATTTTAAAACCCACATAAACAGCATGACCAAAACAGCATTCTTCCACCTAAAATATATTGCCAATGTATGGCTGTTTTTTTAACTCAACAGGATGCTGAAAAATTATTCATGCTTTTATTTAAAATAGACTGGACTACTGTATTGCTCTTTTCACCGGTCTTCCAAAAAAGTCAATTGAGAAACTATAGCTAATTCAGAACTGTTAGACTTTTAACGAAAACAAGGAAGACCAAAGATATTACTCCTATTTTAGCTACACTGCACTGGCTCCCTGTATCTTTTAGAATTTATTTTAAAGTCCTTCTACTTGTATACAAAGCTTTAAATCATCTAGCACCCTCTTCTTACATCACAGATTCCCTGTTGTTGTATGTCCCTTCACGAGCCCTTAGGTCCTCTGTAGCATGTCTTTTAAACGTTCCAAAGCTCCCCCAAAAGAAAACTGGGGAAGCTGCTTTCGTCCACTACACACCTAAATTGTGGAACTGAACACTGAAAACACACCTTTTTAATCTAGCTTATAATTAGCAACACTTAATAATTTCAATTATTTATTTTGTCCACTTTTTATTATTTTATTTTATTTTATTATTATATATTTTTTTATTTATTGCTTTATTCCTTTACTTACATGCTTTCCTCTATGCCATTTGGATTGTGTGTTTTACCTATTTTACTTTATTTTAATTTTTTTTGTTTGTTTGTTTGTTTGTTTTATATCTAATTGTACTGAAATGTAAAAGCACTTTGAGCTGCATTTTGTATGAAAAGTGCTATACAAATAAAGTTGAATATTATTATATTATTATTAAAGGGCACCAAATCCAGAGAATCTCCCTAGCAATGAAGGGTAAGATAAAAAAAGATCTAAGTTAACAGTGCTAATGTTAGCTAGTGAACTAACATTAATGACCTAACTAACTTAACAAGTACAGTACGTCATTGTAGTGAACTAACTTAGCTAGCTACCTAAGTTACCTAATGTTGCATAAAGCCAGCTTGCTATCAATTTGTGGGACTCGTGCCGCAGCCAAGGAGCTATAACAAATTAATATGGGTGCTAGCTCATTAGCCAATGTTAGCCTACGTTTCATGTATGCATTACATAGCTTGCTAACATGTCTGTCTAGTAACATCTGGTAAGCTACGTGTGACTGCATTGATGGTATTAAATAGTTTCTTGCTAACGTTTTTAGCAATGGCAATGGCTAGTAAGTTAGTTAGCTAGCTAGCTAGCTTGCCAGATGCTTTCTGTGCTAAGAAGCTAGTCACGTTTGCAAGCTATGTAATCAATAACTTACGTGAGAGACAATTGTTAGAGTAGCTAGCTAGCTAGCACCAAGTACTCCAAGTGTGTTCTACCTCTACGGTATGGTTTCAAGTTACAAATAACTTGTCACACAAATCAAGTTGGAGTGGGAGTCGCTGTAGCCAAACAGAAGTTATAGAAGCCAGCTGGGTAATTAGCAATATACTTTTCTGGGTAAGTTAGAAAGCAATTCCACTTAAGTTATTGCAATCTTTGAAGCAAACGAGTCCTGTTGATTTAGCAAACTCAAACACAGGCTTTCTGGTCGATGTTCTAGACATTAATTTTGTAACTTGACAGATCTGCTTTTGAGGTTCCACGTCCATTTGAATTTGGAATCCTGATTGCACAAATGAGAATGATAATGATATTTAGGATTGAGTATTCATCCAAGCTGTGGAATAAAAGCTAGTAAAGTTAATTCTCAGCCTAGAGAAGTCTGTTATTGCACATACAAAGCAATATTCTCATCTCATCTTCAGCCGCTTATTCCTAGTTAGGGTCGCGGGGGGGCTGGAGCCTATCCCAGCATGCATTGGGGCGAGAGGCAGGAATACACCCTGGACAGGTCGCCAATCCATCACAGGGCACTACATACACCATTCACTCACACACTCATACCTACGGGCAATTTAGACTCTCCAATTAGCCTAACGTGCATGTCTTTGGACTGTGGGAAGAAACCGGAGTACCCGGAGGAAACCCACGCGGACACGGGGAGAACATGCAAACTCCACACAGAAAGGCCCCCGGCCTGGATTTGAACCCGAGACCTTCTTGCTGTGAGGCGACAGTGCTATCCACTGCACCACCGTGCCGCCCCAAAGCAATATTGTTTGTAAAAAAAAATTCTAAAGTGATTTATAAAATCATGTTTGCAGAGGTGGCAGCTCATCTAAATGGAGACCCACCCACCCTCAACTAAAGGGGCACACGCATGCACACACACATATATTGAGCTCCCCAAACCCAGATTAGATCAGGTCAAACCCTGAAAATAAAAAAATTGCAATAATTATAACACCACATTTTCATTCCATATAACAATTTAATTAATTGTTTTTAATAAATTATTTAAAATGTATACATTTCTGTTAGGTAACTCTTGTGTGTCTGAAGCACTTTGAGATACAAAAAAGTGGCTCACAGCTGAGTTGATTGCTCATTAGCCTCAGGTGAGCCTGCTGCTGTCCAAGGTCCTCTCCAGGCTATTGGAGGGAACAGGAGCACCTGACAGCAGCCAAAAGGGGGGCGAAACTGCTCCTCCCTCCACCTCTCCCAGTGTCACACAACACCTTTTTATTTTTAGGTTTCCTGCCTCATTCACGCATATACGTATTTGTGGTAGCTACAACTTGCTAATGACACTGCAAATCCTGTTGAACAACCAATAAGGACTTCGTATTCATGAAACCCAGTGTGTTGAGAAAGATGGCCATTGAATCATGAATATTAATGGCATAAACTTTGCTTCCCTCCCTGGAAGCTTTGACTCCTATGCAACCTGCTAAATAGTGTTTTACTGAATAAGTGTTTACGAAACGTTTTTCAGAAAGTGTCTTTTGTCCGATCATTTTTAGGACAAAAATGTCTACTTTGTGAAGATTCAGGTGTGTACATCATTCTTTGTGTGTGTGCTGTTCATCCTTTGTGCTGATGCAGTTGTCCTGAGGTAATCCTTCAAACGTCTCAAACTGGAAAGGTTCCTCTTCACGGTAGCTGTGGAAGCAGGAATGATCAGGTAGAGACAAATGAGCTTTGAAATCTCTGAGTACAATTGACCAGCTCCTTCATGACATTTCTCACTGGTGTGGAATATTTGTGTGTCATCACCTCAGAGTCTGAAAAATCAAACAAATCATCTCCAATGTGATCATTGGCAAATTCCGGGTCTTTTAAGGTCAGTCTATTTGCCTTTGTGGCAGTTAGGATAAGTCTTTCCACTGTGTCACAGACACCAAAGTCTTTTGATTGAAACAGGCCTCAATATGAATCATAAGGAGATCAAGGATTTCAAAATAGCTGTGTCTGTAATAATAGTGTTTTAGTAACTGCCTAGCTAGCAATGCAAAACATTTACTGGCTGGCTGGCTATTCTCACCTCTGGCTTTCCCTAGAGCAACTAAATGAGTTAACTCCTTACATTAGACCATTATTTGGATGGTATGCAATGCCATTGCTCGAAAAAAGAACCACCGCCTAACCCGTAAATACACACTAGACAAAAGGGGCATGGATAATCTCTGAATTGGATTAGACCACGAGTTGACAACTAATGTTAATATTAGTATAAAGACATTATTTACCAATGGAAAAATATATATTATATATATTGGCCACCTGTGAACCAAAAGTGGTACGGCCAAACCACACTTAGATGAAAAGTAGTATGGCAGTGGCCATACTGGCCATACTTATGGCAACGGCCTTGCATGTTTAGGTCTAGTATAGTGAACATGACCACTGATGACACCACCTAGCTAACTAGTTAGCTATATTTAGATATATTTCATATTACTTGCCATTTGCGGCCAAGCATACAGTACCTCAAAATCAACCAAGAAATTGTTAACTGACCACATAATTACAGATTTGCAATGGTCATCTCAGTCACCAGACTCTTTGAAAATTTGAAATCAGAAATGTATGGTTTTAATTTAAGGGGGCAGTTCACAAGATATAGAAATATTCTGATTGGAGGAATGATCAAAGATCCCCCTCCAATATGTTCACCAATCTCATAAAATCCTATAGAAGATGAAATGTAAATGCAATGATTTATTTTTGTTGGATTTTATTTAAAATAATTGTTAGGGGTGTGAATTATGGGTGTGTCCAAACCCGAATACCCTATATGGAAATGCACAGATAATGTGTTGTATACAGATATTTATATACCTAAAGTAAATCAATGATATATTGCCACAGCAGGGGTGGATCCAGTGGTCATAGTTGGAGCATAGTTGGAGCATGACATAGGTAAGGGTAGGTTTGAGGTTCTGCAGGACACATTTTTAGAATTAGGATCAAAGATCAGGAGCAGAACCTCTATGGTGTTCTTCTCAGGAATTCTGCCAGTACCAGATGCTAGTAAAGGGAAGCATAATTTTATATGGAGATTTAACATGTGGTTACAAGCCTGGTGTAGGAAAGAAGTGTTCAGTTTTATGGGGCACTGGGACTCCTGAACTGGAGGGGTACAGCTCCATTGGGTCAGCGTATGCTTAGGGTAGAGAGACATATTTAAACTAGGGACTGGTGGGGCAGGGAAGGAAATTAGAAGTAGTATTAAGGATAAGGAGGTACAGACTGCCGAGATGGAAGATACCAGGGCGGAGTATAATAATAATTGTATATAAATAAAGATCTTTTAGATCATAATGTGAATAGAGGTGGTTTGGCAACGGACAATACAAGTGTGAGTAAGGCTCTGAAGTTCCTGTGTTTGAATGCTAGAAGCATAAAAAATAAAGTTTCGGAACTAGAGGCTGTCATGTTTAATGGGGATTATGACATGGTTGGGATTACAGAAACAGCTTGGTGCAGTGGATGGGGATGAATATAATGTGGAGGGGTACAAATTGTTTAGGAAGGATAGAATTGATAAAAGTGGCTTTTTATGTGAAAAATAATCTTAATGAGTAGGAAATTCCAGGAATGAACTCATTCATTCCATGTGAGGACATCTGGATTAGATTACTGGGAAATTATGAAAAGGGCCTTAATAGAGGAGTATGCTATAGACCTCCAGCTTCAGACAGCAACATAAATATTATGCTCCATTGTAAAATAAAACGAGCCTATGCGGAGGGAGAGACATTAATAATGAGTGACTTCAATTACCCCTCTATTAATTGGGAAGTAGTGTCAGATCAGGATAAATAAGAAGAGGAGTTTTAAGATGTGGTTAATGACATTTAATTTGGTGTGATTAATTTTTGGTACAGTCTGTTATTCAGACTATGAGAGGAAAATCAATACTGGATCTGGTTTTATGTAATAATACTGACAGGGGGCCCCGGGTGGTGTAACAATCGGGCTTCGATCTCAAGCTCTTGAAAAAGTTAAAAGAAGGGGAACTAAATTGGTACCTGGTATGAAAGATAAAAGTTAGGAGGATAGATTTAAGGCACTCAAACTACTTAAGCTTAGCAAACAGGCTTAGCAAATTTAGGGGAGCTTTGATTGAAGTTTTTCAATTCCTAAAAGGGATTCACAAAGTGAACTACCAAATATTTTTTAAGATAAATTGGGTCACAAGAGGCCACAGGTGGAAATTAGTTAAAGGAATATTAGTATTATTATTTTTTTTACACAGAGTTGTCAATGCCTGGAACAGCTTGCCAGGTCAGGTAGTAGAGGCAGAAACACTTGGGCTATTCAAGTTCAGGCTAGATGCAGTACTAGATACTCTTTAGATTAGGACATGACAAGCTTAGATGGACTGAACGGCCCATTCTCTTCATGTATTCTTGTGTTCTTATGTTCTTATTAATGTTATGTCAGTGCTAAATCACAAAGTTGATGCTTTGATAGCACAATTACAAATGTGGCTAGAAAGCAAATATTTCCTTTCCTTTTGTAACACTCATGGGGGATTCTTGTCAGAAACAAAGAAAAGACTGGAGCCCAGCAGAATACTGCCCACCATGATAGGCTCCCTACAGCTCTGCCAAGAAATAAGCCAAGGGAGGTGCCATAAGGAGCATATGGCCAGCACGGAACAATACCCACTGTGCCAGAATGCATCACCTCTGCTTGCCACTGTTGTCAGCTGCATCAGAAAGGGGGTGTCGATTGCAGAACAAGCCTCTCTCCTGCACAACCATTTGACCAGGGGACACACCCCCACCTGCACGACCATTCAACTGTTCATTGCTACGGTGACAAAAGGAGACTCATATGGGATAGTGGCAACTTTGAAGTTTTGGCTTAAAAGGTAACCCAAAATATTTTGTCTCTGGATGGGGGGTTACCTAGCCAATAATTATTCAAACTCCAAACTGCCGGCAACCCTAAAAAGTCTTGTCTGATCTACGAGTCTGGGGTCCAGCCCCAGTATACCTTCAGACTAACTGTCTCCACGTGTTCCAGTAAGGTCTCCTGTTGCTGTCCATGTCGCTCACAAGGCCCCCGAACCTCCCGAACCAATGCAGCACCCACGAGGTTCATTTATAATAATAATGAATTTTATTTATATAGGACACTTTAAAATACAGATAAATCTCAAGGTGCTTTACAACAGGCTGTTATAAAAGAAAAAAATATATATATAAATACCTAAAAACAAGAGTAACATACACTACCGGTTAAAAGTTTTAGAACACCCCCATTTTCCAGTTTTTACTGAAATTTAAGCAGTTCAAGTCCAGTGAATAACCTGAAATGGTACAAAGGTAAGCAGTGAACTGCCAGAGGTATAAAAAAAAAGTTTAGGTTACACAAAACTGAAAAAGAATGTACATTTCAGAGTTATAAAAAAAGGCCCTTTTCAGGGAACAAGTAATGGGTTAACGTGGATAAACAGTCACTCTGTGCAAGTTGCCGACTCTGGATCCAGCAAAACAGCCCCAGACCATCACGCTTCCTCCTCCATGTTTGACAGTTAGAACATAAGAACATAAGAATACATAATGATGAGAACGGGCCGTCCGGCCCATCTAGGCTCATCATGTCCTAATCTAAAGAGTATCTAGTACTACATCTAGCCTGGACTTGAATAGCCCAAGCGTTTCTGCCTCTACTACCTGACCTGGCAAGCTGTTCCAGGCATTGACAACTCTCTGTGTAAAGAAAAACGTCCTAATATCTGTGCGGAATTTGCCTTTAACTAATTTCCACCTGTGGCCTCTTGTTCTGCTGACCCCACTTATCTTAAAAAATCTTTGGTATTTTACTTTGTTATTCCCTTTTAGGAATTTAAAAACCTCAATCAAATCCCCTCTACGTCTCCCTTTGCTAAGTTTAAATAGATTGAGTGCCTTAAGTCTATCATCATAACTTTTACCTTTCATACCAGGTATCAGTTTAGTTGTGTCACGGTTGTTCCCCAGACTCACCGCTGGATGGCGGTGTTGCGCCTTCCTTGTGGGAGGTGCACAGGTGGGGTCTATTTACAATCACCTTCCTATTTAAACACGCACCTGGCGTTGATCGGTGCGAAATCGTAAGCCATCTTTGCGATTTAGCCGGTAAGGTAGTTGTGTCTTTTTCAAGATGTAACACGAAAGACTTACTATAGCAAAGAATCATTCTCTGTTCAAAACCTTCATATATATAGAACTACTTATTTGTACCCGATATAGGAACCTTGCTCTCTCTTAGGAGTTTCGGTTTGGTTTCTTTTGTGCAGTCGGTTCGACTGTGTTTGGGTTACATTTTTGTTCTTTTGGCTCTACTAGCCTTTCTAATTTTTTCGGACACCCGGTGTCTATGGTTTTGTTGTTTGTTTCTGTTACCATTGGGTAATCCGGTGGAGGTATTTTACCACCGCGTGTTTTTGTTTACTGATTACATTATATAAGGTATTTTGTTTGTCGGGTGTTTTTCGCTACCCTTACCTTATCAACTCTGCGGAGTTTTCTTCAGTTCGATTGTTTGTGTCTGTGTTGCTTGTCACCGTTGGGTGATAATTTCTGTTCCTCCTTATTGTTCATTTCTTCCCTATTTCTCTGTTTATCAGAGCTAGTGGTTAGACTGTAGGACAGTACAGTCTAACTTATTGATCCCCCGGGGTTCTGCGAGTGGCACCTATCACCATCCACCCTCACAAGTTGCCCTTCTTTGGACTTTTTCAAGAGCTTCTATATCTTTCTTGTAGTGCGGTGCCCAGAACTGCACACAGTATTCTAAGTGCGGTGTGACAAAGGCATTATATAACATTAATATAACCTCCTTTGATTTATACTCAATACTTTTTGCTATGTATCCCAGCATCCTGTTGGCTTTTTCCACTGTTGTAGCACACTGCTTTGATGCAGATAGGCTTTGATCAACTACAATTCTTAAGTCCTTTTCAAATTGAACACCTACTAACTTTTCTCTTCCCATAAAATACTCCTGTCTAATGTTTTTATTTCCCACATGCATAACTTTACATTTAGCAATGTTGAACGTCATCTGCCATGTATCTGCCCATTTTTGGATTTTGTTTAAATCATCTTGGATTACTTTAGTCCAGCGGTTCTCAAACTATGGGTCGCGACCCCACTTGGGGGGTCATGTTGGGGTCGCCAAAAAATAATATATATATTTTTTTAACCATAAGCATTTCTTTACATTTGTTAAATGAAAAACAAATTGCCAGTTTTTTCGTAAAATCTGTCTTTCCTGACCGATTATTCTTAATCCAACGCATGCATTTAACGTTACTGCACTACCCCATTGCATGTGTAGCACGCCAATACAGCAGTCATGAAAATTGACAAGTTTGTTGTCAGGAGTGGTGCTGGAGGTGAGTCAAATTCTAGCAAAAGACCAGCAGAAAATGACAAAAATACAAATAAAACAAAAAGGAATAAAATAAGTTATGACCCGAAATTCCTCACCTATGGCTTTACATGGACAGGACATGAGGAGGACCCAAGACCACAATGTGTCGTGTGTGGGGAAGTTCTAGCTAACGAGAGCTTTAAGCCATGTAAAATGCAACGCCACTTGCAAACTAAACACAGCGCATTACAAGCAAAGCCACTAGATTTCTTTCAGAGGAAACAAAAAGTTTTACAAGGACAGAAAACTGTGCTTAAAACTGCAACAGCAGCAAACGAACAGGGGCTACAGGCTTCATTTGTCGTCGCACATTGGATCGCTAAGACCGGTAATTTTTATTTTTCATAAAGATATAGCCTGTGAATGTACTGTATTTGCTACTATTAAGTCTGTTTTATTTGTTTTTCATAAAGATATAGCCTGTGAATGCATTTGCTACCATTTTGGAAATAGACCACCAATATATGTTTCTGGACTAAAGTTTTTCAGCGTTGTAATTGCACTATCATTTATGTATGGGGTCGCGATTTTTTCCCACCCATGAAATGGGGTCGTGGTTTGAGAAACCCTGCTTTAGTCGATTCCAAACTGTTTGCCAAACCCCCAAGTTTAGTATCATCTGCAAATTTAACAAAAAAATGTTACTGTCTGAAGCTGGAGGTCTATAGCATACTCCTACATTAAGGCCCTTCTCACGATCTCCCAATAATCGAATCCAGATGTCATCACAAGAAACGAATGAGTTTATACCTGGAATTTCCTGCACATTAAGATTGTCTTTCACAAATAGGGCCACTCCCCCTCCTCTTTTATTAGTTCTATCCTTCCTAAACAATTTGTACCCCTCTACATTATATTCCTCCCCATCCGCTGCGCCAAGCCATGTTTCAGTAATCCCAACAATGTCATAACCCCCATTCAACATGACAGCCTCCAGTTCCAAAATTTTTTTTTTAATGCTTCTCGCATTTAAACACATGAGCTTCAGAGCCTTACTCACACTTACGTTGTCCTTCCCCACAACACCTGAGTGTGCCGAACCACCTCTATTCACATTATGATCTAAAAAATCTTTATTAATGATATCCTCAGATTTATTATACTCTCTATTATATAGTTGGTGTCACACACTGAGGAACCATCCTTTCGCCTACTCAACGGCCTACAAAAACCTTTCAAAATGTCAAGATTTCAATTTTTGATTAATCAGTCCATAAGACCTTCTTCCAGTCTTCAGTAGTCCACTGGCGGTGTTTCATGGCCCGGGCAAGCCTCTTTTTCTTATTTTGCCATCTTAGAAATGGCTTTCTTACTGCCATTTGACCTGTCAAACCTGCAGCTCGAAGTCTTCTCTTCACAGTTGAAACTGAGACTTCCTTATTTCGACCAATTGTTAAGCTGTGCTTGAAGCTGTTGTCCTGTGAGCCGCCTATCACACAAGCTGTTGACTCTCAGAAACTTGTCTTCAGATTTTGTTGTGGCTTTGGGTCTGCCAGACCTCTTCCTGTCAGAGTTTCCTCCAGTTTCCAAGTGCCTTTTGATGGTGTAGGAAACTACTCACTGCCAAAAAATGTACATTATTTTTCCGTTTTTGGTAACCTAAACATTTTTTTGGAACATCTGGCAGTTTACTGCTTACATTTGTACCATTCCAGGTTATTCACTGGACTTGAACTGCTTAAATTTCAGTAAAAACTGAAAATGGGGGTGTTCTAAAACTTTTGACCGGTAGTGTATACCATTTAAAAACAACAAAAATAGAGAAGGGGGGGGGAGCAATACAAATAAATACAATCGAATTGTCCTATACACATAATTACTTTTTTTCTTAAAAAGAGGGGCTGAAAAGCTGGTATGGGTGTTTATTGTGCGGTTCTGTGCAATTTAAAGTAAAGTTTAGTGGTTTGGAAAAGCAGAGATGAAAAGGTCAGTCTTAAGTTTTGTCTTGAAAGTGGTTAGAGAACTGGAAGTCCTGATGTGATATGGGAGCTGATTCCAAAGGCATGGTGCCAGGGAGCAGAAGGCCCAGTCACCCATGGTGTGGAGGTGGGTTCTGGGGACAGTGAGGAGGTTGGAGGTGAAAGAGCTGGATCTGAGGGTTTGGGTAGTTGTCTGGGGAGTGAGAAGGTTTTGGAGGTAGATGGGGCTGTTTCCAGTGATGGTTTTGAAGATGTGGAGAAGAATTTTGAAATTGATCCGGAATTCAACAGGGAGCCAGTGAAGAGCGGCCAGAATTAGGGTGATGTGATTTGATTTTCTTGTCCTGGTGAGAATACAGGCGGCACTGTTTTGTATGTACTGTAGGCGTTGAATGGTTTTGGATGGTAAGCTGGCTGTCGGAACAGTGAAGTTACAATAAAAATGGTCTATTCTCTGAATCCAGTAGCCTTAACAGTGTAATGCCCTTGTTTAAAGTTCAGCAGGGGGTACAATGGCTATGTCCAGTAGTACAGCCTTATGATCCAAAATTCCAAGATCTAGAATGTGGGTGTTGGGACATCTCCAGCGATGGGAAGATCAAGGGTGTGACCATGTCTATGGGTGGGGCCTTGAACATGTTGTGAGAGGCAGTCAATGAGATTTAAAAAGTCAATGGCCAGAGAGCATTTGGGAGAATCAACGTGAATATTAAAGTCACCAAGTATCACAATATTACTGAGGGTGGGGCAAAGAGTTATTAAAAGATCAGAAAATACAGACACAAATGATGTGGTAGACTTGGGAGGGCGATAGACTAATAAAATGACAAGGGGCTTGGGGGTTTGGGATTGTAATGCAATGCATTCAAATTGAAGGTCATCAGTGAACAGGCAGTACAATTTAAAAACATCCCTATAGATGACTGCAAGACCACATCCTTAGCCAGAGCCACAAGCTTTCTCAGTGTATTTGTAGCCTGGTGGCTTGTAGCCTTTGTTTAAAACAAAATAGTCCCCATTTCGATGCCATGTTTCTGTTAGGCATAGGAAGTCAATGTCCTGCTCAGAGATAAAATAATTTCAAAATAGAGATTTGTTTGTTAAAGACTGAGTGTTTAACAATGCAAACTTCGCAGTTCCTGCCAAAAGTGAGGGGGGCTGCTTTTGTGTTTGTACACAGATGAGATGGTGAGATGAAGTCCATTTTGCATGGATTATAGACTGATTATAGGGTTTCGTCGGGACTGGATGGTGCTAATACCCGACACTGCATGTTGGTACAGAATTGTTTTATTTTTTTATTTTTTTTAGAATTTGTTTAGGATTTTATCCAATTTTATCCCAATTTGGTAGCCAATTACACCCACTATTTTCAAGTCAATCCCCCCCTTGTAATGTGAGTTCGCTGCCGTAGCCCTGTGACCGGTATTGACAAAAGCGAAGTATCGTCTCCTCCGAGATGGCACTCGACAGGCCGTCGACCGTAACCCGGTATTCCAGAGCCACTAATGTGCGCAGCAAACATCCTGTTGGCTTCCCTCCCCCCTCCCTGGGGCGGACAGCCAATCGCCGCCCCCAGTGGCACTCCCAGCCAGAGCCAACTCTGGCGCGACGAGGAATCATACCCTGGTTGCCGTGGCCAGTGTCGAACGTTGTAACCACTGGACCACGCGGGAGGCTCAGAATTTGTGTTTTAACAGTGACGAGATTGTTCAAATCAATTCCTTGCGGGGTTTGAATTAAATGCCGGCGTTGGGACTGGATGGTACTAATGCCCGACACAGAGTTCGGGACGTGATCTGTACAAAATCCAAGTCCAGCTCTTCTTTGAGTGTATCTTTGTTGTTTAAGAATCCCAGATACATAACAAGTTTGAGAGTCTCTTTGGAGATAGTGTAGTGACATTGTTGCTGCCCCAGAGATGAGGCGGAACAGAAATTCAGAACAGAGAGAAAGCCGACAAACGTATCAATTAGTAGACTTTTGACGTCATCCACCCGGTGAAAGAGCAGAGGCCGATCCGCAAAGTGGACACCAAGGAGAAGCAGCACAGCGGCGGTGCACTGAGGTGCAATGAGTAGCACAGTAAGATTGCAAAGGGCATGTAAAACGTAGTTTGTCCAAAGCGAAGGTCGGGATAGCGTTGGACGTTTATAGTTTGTTTATATTTCCAGGTTTTTTGTTTACAGTTTGTTGGAAATGTCCTCTGGATGATTTTTACAGCCTGCGTTTGCTGCACCGATTTTTACACCCTGCGTTTGCTGTGCTGATGTACCAACAAAAGCATGCAGTGGTTACCAACTGGGTAAAGGGGTTCTCATTTCACCATATTTATTTATTTAGTTAATTTTCCACATTTTTCTTCACAGCTCGGAATGCCCAAAGGAAGTTGTAGGCCTTTCCTATTGCCACAAAATACTATGTCTTTTCCACATGGTCCACATGAGCACCAATGCACCACCCTTCTTACTTTGGGGATTTCCATCCTGTACTTTGGGGATTTCCGTCCGCAGCAAACATATAAGATCTAAAACCTTTGCATGCTCCGAGTAGACTTTTCCCGCGCACACTGGGCCAAATGAATTTGGACAACTTCCGCGTTGTCCCTTCTGCTGGATCTTTTTATAGATATAAGAATAATCTTTTTTGGGAAAAAAATATTTCTTCATAAAATATATATAGAGTTTTCTCTGAGCAATTGTATTAATATAAAATAACATAATTTTCCCACTTTTTGAGCATACAATATAGCAAATTTTGGAGTTGACTGTATATTTATTTATAGATAAATAATAGTTAAATAATAGATGTTGAGGAGGTGTAGAGTGTGAGGGGTTACTGAGACTCATGTAGCATCTCATGCTGTTTTTCAGTGCTCTGTGTCTTGCGGGGAGGGAGTGCAGCACCGGCTGGTGACTTGCCGCATTGGTGATCAATGTTATGGAGAGAGACCTGAAACTACAAGACCATGCATTCTCAGCCCCTGCAGAGGTTAGTGCAACCTAGGTGACATGATAATCAGAAATTCTGTTTCATTCAGGCTTCACACGCTGGGTCATTTCATGACAGAAATCAACATACGTAGTTTAACCCTTAGATGCACTTTGAGGCCCATGGCATTTGACTATTTGAAATTTCAAGTATTGCACAAAGATGTTGTTCTGAACACTCACCAAATAGAATTGTATCATTTTTTTTTTTTTTACTTTTTGAGATAATGATGTTTTAGTTTTACTACCCCAAGTTTCCACAATGGGGGCCTCGGAGGTCTATTCATTTCCTATGGGGATTCAATTGGAACTTTTCATTCTTTATTGTAAAGAATGTATTTACTGTGCACAATTCATCAAAGGAAAACAACAGCACAAGGCTGTTTACACATAATCATATTGTGCAAATGTACTACATATTTTGCCTTTCTGTGAAGTGTGAGGTCAATTAGTGAGAGTTAGCAGCCCTGCTAGCTACAATAGCTAGCTAGATTAAATATTTGTTGATATGGAGTTTTCTCCTCGCAAAGTAAGTAGACATGTAAAATATACAGTAGCTAGATAGATTCATATGTAAGTTTGGGTAGTGTATTAGCTAGCCAAATAACTAGCTAACCTTAGATAGATAGATGAGTAAGTGGGTGGGTATGGAGCTAGGTATAAGGCAGGTAGATAGATTTATTGATTGATTAATCTATTTATTGGTTTGTGGTCTGATTAATGAATGAACCATTCGTACATTTAGATACTACAAATTCAAACTTGAAAATCATTATTTTTTCTATACATAGCCTGTCTATGTGGGAAAACACAATGCTCCTAAATATATTACATGTATTGAATTTATTGTATTCTCACATAAGAATCAGTTTTACAAAAACATTCACTATGCAATGGCAACACAACAATCTATAGCACTTGAAATGTTGACTATTATTGTCACTTTACATCATAGCTACTCAACTTTCTTACATTGAGGTATTTGTTCCAGCTGAGCACTAACTACACCTGATGTCACTGATTAGTATACTCCCTTGGTTTAAGAGGTGAGCTAATTGATATCAGGTGGTTCAGTTGATTGGTTAGAACAAATGCCTGTAGCCATTGTGACCCACAGGCCCAAGAGTTGACTATGTTGGCTTTACATTATCATTTTCATATTCACCTTGTTTACGTATTCCTAGATATTTATTTTAAAAATGTGATGAAATTATTTATTCAAATTCTTTATCTCTTTAAACTAAGAGGTGTCTACAGTATTGTACAATTGGTGATTTTGACCTTTTAACATAGCCATTTCTATATTTCTGATCTTACATGATTATGTCATGTTAAAAATGTGTTCAAATGTGACAAATAAATGTAATTCCAACATTAAAATTCGGTATGGTCAAAGGCACAAGCTAAATAATTGGGTTAAATTCTTAACTGGCTACATCATATAACACTTCTTTAAATATTACGGTTAAATGTACTGAAAATATGAACATGCCCAAATAGGGTGAAATCTAGTTTTTTCAGCAGTGGAGGCCTATTCACTTCAGCCAGAATGTTGCAAAAAAAATATTCTGTAACAATTCAAGCCAGCGTACTTCAGGACAATAGCTGCCCCTTACCTTCTGTGAAGTCTAGAAGTCCCATAATATGACAGATCATTGATAATGTGGCATCCTGATCAATGCAAGAGTCTACCGATCAAAAGTAGTGAACCTGTTTTGTCACAAGAGCAAGCTAAATCGAGAGAGTTCCAATGTTTACTTTATAGGAGACATAGCAACACACTAATGAGCCATCAGATTAGTATCTGGTTTTTAAGCAAAATAATGATCCATATAGGTTTGGGTGATAGAAAGAGGTGTTATAGTCATCAAAATGTTTTAGTAGGTTTTCCAGTGTCACAGAGGTGAATAGAAATCATTGGGCCAATTGGGCCACCTGGGATAGGTTTAGGGAGATTTGGAGACTGCCTGTCACACCACTCACTAATGAGCCATTTGGTCTAGCCATTGGGTTCATGTGCCCTTGGGTCTAGAAGTCTATTTTGCACAGACTTGCTTGTTGTACAAGGCATCCGCAAAATCCCATAGGTCTATAATGAAATGTGGCCCTTTCATTGCTTTTAAAACATGACTTTCTTCACGTTTGATCTTTAGGCTTTGTTGTGACCACGTGCACATATGAGCACACCCTCATAAACTGCAAGTGTTTCCTTTCAAATGATACCAAACTTAGGCATGTGGCCATCACCGTTCTTAAACTATGAATTTGGGCCAGACTATATAAGCATTGGGATAAAGATGTCATGCATTGTTAAAGGAGAACGACATGCATTGTGGTCGGGGGCCACCGAGGCCTCCATTGTGGAAAGCTATGATATTAAAACCAAATATAATTGGTTCAGGTTTCTATGTATTTAATTTGATTCTTCCCACATCAGTATGAGCCATGTTACTTTGAGGTCCCTTTACCTGCACATTTCAAATAAGATGATACCCATTTGCAAACTGTTGCAATTCTAAAAATACCAGGGACTCACAAAGGTTACTTTCTTGTGAAGCATTTATGGCTATAGAAAATGCTTTTAAAAAAGAAAGAAAGAAACTGCCATTTCAATGCATTGCCACATAAAAGCATCATTTGATTGTCAAAATGTAGTGCAACACTGACAATTCGTTTCTAATCGTTGCATTACTTCAATAATTTCTCTTCCATTGTGGCAAAATTCCAGCCAAACATAAATCTTTCCTTCCACAGATGAGACATTTCTCCAGACCGACGACCTTTCCGTATTTGTTAATTGATCAAATCCTGGCTCCCCAGTGTGACCAGGCAAACAAATGGCACATAAACTTAATCCCATCAATCCCAGGGCAATGCAATGGCACATAATCTTAATGGAAGCTGCTGTGTGGAGCAAGTGATCCCAAGCCGCAATTTATTCTCATCATTTTTCCACTGCCATTAAGTGTAGTTGATACCAATATTGAAAAACCTGTCTATCGGAGATAGAATTCCCTTATTCATGTTAACATACAATTCTTTAATATGTGTACTTTTTGTAGGCCATCAAAAAGCCTTGCATAATTCCTGATGATACCTGCACCCTACTGCAGTATTATTAAACCTGTAAACACCATTATTATTATTATACAAAAAACGCTATAGTGATAAGAAAATATGGCAGAATAATATAAACTATTTGCCATGTACAGTATGTTGATGCATCAATGGGAATTAACCAGTAACTTAACAGCAACATAGCACTGTCCACAGTGTTCAATTGGGGAGGAATGTGACACCAATGTCACAATGACACTTGCGGCGACTTTGAAAGAGCTATTAATAGCATTAAAATCAACAGTAATAACTGAAAACACAAAACTCGGCAGGTATGAAGAAGTCTAAAATATTTGTCCATGCACCACATAAGGCATTTATTTGGCCTCGTGGTGGCAGTATTCATTTTTAACGTATTTGAACGTTCATTATGTTCACACCATACCACATAGTTTGAAGTTTGAAACTTGGTACACATATATATTTCCTCATGCCGAACATTAATGCAATGTACATTTATTTTGTTCCTTCAAAAGTTCAACATCTCGTCCTAGAGTGTTCATCATATCAACAGGAAACTTTCACTTATTTGTTCATTGGGTGCTCATCTTTAAAGGTTATCAAAGGAAAGTTGTTACATTAAAAATATATATTTATGGTATTTGTGTGTAATATGCAAATTAGGTTAAAAAAACTGCATCCGTCTGGCACATTGCACACCGATAGCCACAATTTATTTTGCACAACCTGCAATGTTTCATTACATTAAAAAGGCAACAATAGACTAGCATTTGAAGACATTGAAAGACAAAAAAACTCAAGATTACATTTTACAGGGGTGAGGGGACATCCGCTGTCAAAAAACTAAAAAGAAATGACGTAATTTACGATTTTGTCAGTGCAAATATCCCCCTTGAGAAAATGGACAATGCTAAAATACACGCTTTTTTAAAGAAGCATGTAGTAAATGGTGGGAAAATTCCAACTGCTGCTCATTTGAGAAGGGAATATTTACCATACATATTGCAAAAATACACAAAAGTTAAATAAAACATCTGGTTAAAAAATCTAACAGTATAACTGTTGTTACAGATGAATCAACAGATGCGAAAGACGATTATGTTCTACACATTTTGTATGTCTTACAAGGAGGAACAGATTATTTGAAACTGGTACTGCCAGATACTGTGTACTTACAATCTGTCAATCACTCCACAGTCACAGAGGCCGTTGTTAACAATTTAGCATACGAAGTGGATTTATACAATATCACAGGCTTTGTATCGGATAATGCAAGCTACATGGTTGTCTTAGCAATCTACGAGGCTTATTTCCAAATTCTGTTCATTTGACATGCAATGCCCATATTTTAGCACTTGCTTGCAATAGATAGGCAGACAATTTCCCAAGGATCGACAAACGTGTTGCAACAATGAGAGAAGGTATTCAGGCATTGTCTGAGTAGGAAACACCGTTATTTGGAACATCTTAAACACACAACTACCCAGACAGCAATAAAACTGCCACCTGAGCCATGTAAGATGCGTTGGGGTACTTGGTAGGCACCCGTGGCCTACTATGCTCAGCACATTTAATTTTACACCAGCTTTGTAAAAGATGAGTTAGATATCTCACCTAATACAGCTGCAGCTGCACTGACAGAAATTATGGCATTGCTGAGAACAGAAATGGTTTGGAAGGAACAGCTGTCTCTTATTTATAAATACAGCAAAAATCTGAACAACCTGATGAAATGGTTTGAGCATCGAAAAATCTGAATTCACCAAACTTACAATAAAATTGAGGATCTGGTCAATGAATACTGAACATTGGCACAGCAAAAAATGGATCAATAAACAAACAATACACAAAAACATTCAATCAAGTCACCGTCAAAATCAATACATACTTCAACCCCGAACAGATAAAACAGAAACCAAGATTCGTTCAACCGGCTCATAAATCTTTTGACCCACAAGTGAGCAGCCTGAGTGTGGAGACCCTTCCCTTTGAATCTATTCCCGGCTTTGAGGATGACTGTAAATCAGAGACGATAGGATACATACATCACACAAAGATTAGCAGCAATCGTGAGATGTCTGTACTATTCTGGAACAGTCCTGAAATAAGCCAATCACTTCCAAATCTGACATAAATGCCAAATTGATTTTTGAAAACAATTCTGTTGATGCGGCCCTCTTATGGACAAGTTTTTACACCATTAGAGAGGAAACAACAAAGTATCTAGCATTGATTAAATTCAGCAACAAAATATAAAATATTGTGCTCCCTTAACTAAATGTAAAAAATCAAGGCATCAACAGTTTTGTTCTTTATATTTTTATTTTGCCTTTAGGCTGCTGGTGAAAATTGCATGCAGAGGTGGTGAAAAATGCATGCCCTTATGCATAACACATTTCAACATCAACAAGTTGATTGATTTTCATGAACTTTGCTTCTTTCAGGTGAACCTTGTGTCAAGGACAGGTCAATATTCTGCAAGATGGAAGTGTTAGGCAGATATTGCAACATCCCTGGCTACAGCAAGCTCTGTTGTGTATCCTGTGGCAAGCATCTCAGTACTTTCATTGCCCATCCCTTGGCTGCTGATGGGGTTAACCAAGAGGTTAGATACAGGCCGGCCCATGCTTCGAGAACATTGAACTTCTCCTCTCCTTTAATTGGCCGCATTAGTCTGTCTAGAGGACCCTTGCCCCAAAGCCCCCAAACAGCCACAGTAGCAGATGAGACCTTACAATCCATCTCTGCTGCCAATTTAACCCCAAATAGAGTCTGGCCACTGCACATCACCAAGCACATCGTGGCCAGTGGCAATTTAAGATATTTGAATTTGTCCATGGTTGCAGTACAAGATGGACTGCTTTCAAAACACAGCAACACAACAGTCCTCGCACAGCCTCAACAGCCTCGAAGGTCAGAACGGTCCAAGGAGAGTCCATGTCCCACAGCATCCTCCAAAACAGAGAGATGAAGCCAACCCTTCTCCAACTTGACTCATTCGCCGAAGTCCAGCTTGTTCTTGCATCCCAGCTTGTGATTTGAGAGAGTCATTGTTGTTGAGGAAAAAGTGCTGGTTCTCTTTTGTTGATGCAGACTCATGCAGTTGTATGGAAGCATGCATGCCATTCCCATTGCTGAGTGAGAAATTAGGTTTACATATCTGTTCAGAAAGAGACTCATTCAAACAGGTTGGTTAGCAAGGTTTTATATATCAGCTCGTTTATTACCATGGTGCTCTTCAATAAATGGTTCTAGTTATATAGAATTACAGAGTTTAGCTGTTTTATTACTGGTTCTCACATGATTTTTAGAGGAATATTTGATATTTATAACCTCCCTTGTAAATAATGTATATTTAACATCTCACTATTTAACACTATCTTGAAGTAAGCAACCAAATTATTTCTTATGTGTTCTGCAGTACTGTACTAAAACATTTAGTAAAAACGGTTAATATCTGTATCCTGCATAGATTATATCCATGTATTTTGGAATTTACAAGAATAAATAGCATTGATATTTAGAATCCCTAAATAGTGTAACAATTTCAGAAATACAATTCAGTTTACTGCTGTTTATTTACATAAACCATAAAATATCTTGCTGACCAAGGAATGCTGTTAAGGAACTTAAATCAATAGAATGACTGTACAATATCACAAATCTTTTTTGTGTTTCTTGAATAGTGTGTGTCATTTATGGGTGCACCACTCATTCACAACTTAAATTGAAAAAGGGAGAGGATTTTCACATATTTCACAGTATTTTTTCACAACATTTTTGAATGTGAACAATATCATATCGTATCATAGCTCAATATAAAAGATTGTATTTCACAATTAAAACACAATTGTATTTCTTTGACATGGGTACACAACAGCATTCCATTTGAATAATTATTACCATTTATTATGTAGCTAATAGTGGTGGTTATGATAAGGATGGTGAAATAGCACAGCCTATGATAATCTATGTTGATTGTTTTTGAATGCCTGTGTAGTGATTCTGAAGGTATACTGTATGTAATGCTTTTGAAAGTTGTATACAGCTCATATGTAGGAGCTTTATTAGACAAATGTTATCTTTTGATTGCCTAGGAAAAGGTTGAGAGATATTTCTATATGCTGTATATTGGCATTACAACCAACCTGCACCTGACTGCAATATTGATTTGTCTGTTCATTTTGTCTATTTACAGTGCAGAAACCATGTACATTGGTCTGTATATGTTGAGGACATAATATGTATTAACCATTGATGTTCTTTTCCTATTTATGCATTTAATATTTTTTCAATTACAAGTAACATCTTAATCTAAAACGTAACTAGTTCGCTTCTCATCGAAGACCAATTAATTACATAATATGTATTAACCATTGATGTTCTTTTCCTATTTATGCATTTAATATTTTGTCAATTACAAGTAACATCTAAATTCATTCACTGAAATGTACAGTACAGACTAGAGTTGAATTGACAATATCTCAAGCATCCAAAGTAATGCTACCCCATGGTTCCTACATTTGTTCATGTAACTTGGCCCTGTGTTTCCTTGCCCACATGCCCTTTGTTACCTTGCTAGCTGCCATTTTCAACATTGGCAACATCAATGAATAAGCAAATTTAGTCCAGGGTCTTATGGTCTACATTGTTCTAGCTATCTGAGCCATGAAAAGAATACAGTGGGGTTTGAATGTGTAGTGATATTAATTAATTTAGAAATTTATTTTTGTTGGCCGTATAAATTATATGACTGGTTAAAGCAATAGTATTCATATTTTGTTTATTATTACTTAGCAAGCTAGCTAGCTTCCACACTGAAGAAAGATGGCAGCCATTAGTTGTTTTTAACATGTGCTATAGGCTGCATCACATCACATGGGTATATACATATTGTGTGGATACTTCTAAGTAAAGTCTAGAAGAATAAGGTATGCTTCTGTGTCCTGAAATTGCTTTATATACACTATATGTTATTTAGTCCCTCCAGGATTCCATGATTCAGCGATAACAGCAAAATCAGCAAATATCTACAATATAATGTGATTTCTGCATAATCCGGCAAACCACAGCAAAAATGTTGCAGAAAATTAAAATCATCCACTATTGTTCTCCAATGCCACACTGCAACACATTTTCTGTGGCATTTTTAATGCCACCAATTAGAAATATTTGGTGGCCAGTAACCACTTCTGTCCTAGATAAGTGCGTCTCCCTGTCTTTCAACATTAGTGTGGAGATCAAACATTTTTGTCCATGGTTTTTTGTCAAAACAAAACCACTGTGCATCCCCATTTGTCATCAGCCAAGAGGCATGAAACGCTGTGATAAGCCCATGCTGAATCAGAAAACAGTGACAAATGCAGTGAATTCAAAAATGATAGTGAGTGCTGAAAGATAATGGCAAGATGCTGTACTTTGATAATAATGGTAGTAATATTGGTACTGTTGGTTGTTCTCCATATCTTCATATGAAGGGAGATGCTTACCATAGTAGTGGCTGGCTATCTGGATACCTGGCTAGCATCTATTCACATTAAAACTGGAACAATGATGACATTAGCTAGGTAACTTGTCTATTGTGGTTGTAAATTGGATGCAAATGTTAAATGCAAGAACATGTTGATATTTTATGGTTTACAAAGGATTGTAACTTCAACTTATATTGAACTGTTATTATTTAGTTGGCTGGACTGCTATTGATGTCTTTTTATTTATGCAAGTACTGTAGGTCTGGTGGGTTATATGAAGACTCAATTTTGATGTGACAGATATGGAGTGATTTTATGTATCAAGTATGTTATGTTATACACATGCTTTTATAATTGTATGTGTATATAAAATAGATAAATGCCTTATGTGTTTATGTACTCAGGTAAACTTATAAACATTGTGTTTCTTTGTGTATTTTGCTTTTGAGTAAAATGCTACTTTTAGTGGGATACGTGGCATTGCTGCTGCAATGTTTTAATCTCATAAATAAAAACAAAGTTTGTGAAGTCCTAGTGGGATTCATTATTGAGTAAGTGTAGGCTATTTAGGGCAAAACAATGAATAATGAATAATAATTTATTTATTTATATAACACATTTCATGCATTTAAACTCAAAGAAATTAAGAACATAAGAACATAAGAATACATAATGATGAGAAGAAGGTCTCGTTCGGCACATCTGTGTGGAGTTTGCATGTTCTCCCCGTGTATGTTTCCTAATCTAAAGTCCAAAGACATCTTAGTACTACATCTAGCCCATGGACTTGAATGGTGTAGCCCAAGCATTTCTGCCTCTACTACCCGACCTGGTACCAGGAATAAGCTGGATTGGATGGAAGAACCATAATGATGAGAATTGACAACTCTCTGTGTAAAAGAGAAAAACATCTAGCCTGGAATATCTGACCTGGTAAGCAGAATTTGCATCCTAATATCTGTGCAAATTTGCTTTTAACAAATTTCCACGTGTGGCCTCTTGTTCTGCTGACCCCACTTATCTTAAAAAATCTTTGGTATTTCACTTTGTTAATCCCTTTTAGGAATTTAAAAACCTCAATCAAATTTGGCTTTTTTCACTGCTGTAGCACACTGCTTTGATGCAGATAGGCTTTGATCAATTACAATTCCTAAGTCTTTTTCAAATTGAACACCTACTAACTTTTCTCCTCCCATAAAATACTCCTGTCTAATGTTTTTATTTCCCACATGCATAACTTTACATTTAGCAATATTGAATGTCATCTGCCATGTATCTGCCCATTTTTGGATTTTGTTTAAATCATCTTGGATTACTTTAGTCGATTCTAAACTGTTTGCCAAACCCCCAAGTTTAGTATCATCTGCAAATGTAACTATTTTGCTACTACCGTTCATATCCAGATCATTTATGTAAATAAGGAAGAGCAGAGGTCCCAGCACTGTTCCCTGCGGAACACCACTGCCCACAGCACCGAGGTCAGATACGGCCCCACCTACTGTTACTCTTTGTATTCACCCTTGCAGCCAATTATGAACCCACTCTGAAACTACTCCTGTAATTCCTACTGAATTCATTTTAGCAATGAGCCTCTCATGTGGTACCTTGTCAAATGCTTTCTGAAAGTCAAAATATATAATATCATAAGCCTGGTTCAGGTCAACACACTTTGTAGCCTCTTAGAAAAAGTCCAGGAGGTTTGTTAGGCATGAACTCCCTTTGAGAAAACCATGTTGGCTCTCCCTTAAAATACTATTATTTTTCAAGAATGATTCCAACTTATCCCTAATAATACCTTCCAGCATTTTACATGCAATGCAAGTTAAACTGACAGGCCTATAGTTCCCTGGGTCAGTACGGTCCCCCTTCTTATATATTGGAATTATACTACCCTGCTTCCAGTCATCTTGTATTTCTCCAGTGATTATGGATTGAATGAAAATATCTGTCAATGGTTTAAATATAATTTCCCCCAGTTCTTTGAGTGCTCTGGGATATACAGTGCATCCGGAAAGTATTCACAGCGCTTCACTTTTTCCACATTTTGTTCTGTTACAGCCTTATTCCAAAATGGATTAAATTCATTTTTTTTCTCATAATTCTACACACAATACCCCATAATGACAAAGTGAAAAAAGTTTTGTAGAAATTTTTGCAAATGTATTAAAAATTAAAAACGAAAATATCACATGTACATAAGTATTCACGCCGTTTGCTGTGACACTCAAAATTGAGCTCAGGTGCATCCTGTTTCCACTGATCATCCTTGAGATGTGTCTAGAACTTCATTGGAGTCCAGCTGTGGTAAATTCAATTGATTGGACATGATTTGGAAAGGCACACACCTGTCTATATAAGGTCCCACGATTGACAGTGCATGTCAGAGTAAAAACCAAGCCATGAAGTCCTAGGAACTCTCCATAGACTTCCGAGATAGAATTGTGTTGAGGCATAGATCTGGGGAAGGGTATAAAAACATTGCTAAAGCATTGAAAGCACCCAGGAGAACATTGGGCAGCACTGCAGCACTCCATCAATCAGAACTTTGTGGTAGCACTTGGCATTCAGGCCAAAAAGTTCAATTTGTGTCTCATCAGACCGGATAATCTTTTTCCTGATGCTCTTAGAGTCTTTTAAGTACCATTTGGCAAACTCCAGGTGGGCTGTCATATGCCTTTCACTCAGAAGTAGCCTCCGTCTAGCCACTACCATAAAGGTCTGATTGATGGAGTGCTGCAGAGATGTTTGTCCTTCTACCAGGTTCTCCCATCGCTGCAGAGGAACTCTGAAGCTCTCTTAGAGTGGCCATTGGGTTCTTGGTCACCTCCCTGACCATGTCCCTTCTTGCCCGGTTACTTAGTTTGGCCAGACGGCCAGCTCTAAGAAGAGTTGTGGTGGTTCCAAACTTATTCCATTTCACAATGATGGAGCCCACTGTTCTCCTGGGTGCTTTCAATGCTTTAGCAATGTTTTTATACCCTTCCCCAGATCTATGCCTCAACACAATTCTATCTCGGAGGTCTATGGAGAGTTCCTAGGACTTCATGGCTTGGTTTTTACTCTGACATGCACTGTCAACTGTGGGACTTTACATAGACAGGTGTGTGCCTTTCCAAATCATGTCCAATCAATTGAATTTACCACAGGTGGACTCCAATGAAGTTCTAGAAACATCTCAAGGATGATCAGTGGAAACAGGATGCACCTGAGCTCAATTTTGAGTGTCATAGCAAACGGCATGAATACTTATGTACATGTGATATTTTATTTTTATATTTTTAATACATTTGCAAAAATTTCAAAAAAACTTTTTTCACGTTGTCATTATGGGGTGTTGTGTGTAGAATTCTGAGAAAAAAAAGAATTTAATCCATTTTGGAATATGGCTGTAACAGAACAAAATGTGGAAAAAGTGAAGCGCTGTGAATACTTTCCGGATGCACTGTATGCCATCCGGGCCTGCTGCCTTGTTTGTCTTAAGTTTTTGTAGTTTTTGTAGTACTTCTATGTCCCTTATCTCAAAGTCCTCCAAAACATTCTTTACCTTGTCTATACATTTAGGCATATTTATAACCTCTCTAGTAAAGCTCTCAACAAAGTAACTGTTTAGTGTGTTAGCAATATCCTTATTATTATAAACCAAGGTTCCTTCCTTATTCTTAATGCACTTAACCTCATCCTTAACTTTCCTTTTTCTACTACAATATTGAAAAACTTCTTAGGATTACTTTTTGCATCTTGAGAAATTTTAATTTCAAACCGCCTTTTAGCTCATCTTATTTCCTTTTTAGCCTTAGCCTGCATATTACAATAATCTAACTTGTTTCTCTCTGAGTTATCCTCTTTATATACTCTGTACAGTCGCTTCTTTTGCCTCAAAATCTCCCGTAAAGCTTTAGTCATCCACTGCGGAGACTGTTTTTTCATCCTATTTTTCTTTACTTTGGGGATGAATTTACACTGTACATCTACAATAACCCATTTTTCATTCACAGTTCTACAATCTAGAAGTTTTACCCAATCTATATTATTTAAATTCTCTCTCATTTTATTAAAGTCAGCTCGTCTAAAATTAAAAATGAGAGAATTAGAGGAGGCTGTCTTAACTTGCAAAAAATATCAAAAATAACTGCACTGTGGTCACTTGTCTCTAGTGGTTCTCCTACCTCTGTGCTGCAAATTCTATCAGGATTGTTACACAAAACCAGATCCAGTATTGATCTCCCTCTCATAGGCTGAGTAACAGACTGTACCAAAAAGCAGTCATTGACCATATCTAAAAACTCCTCTTCACATTTGCCCTGACCTGTCACTATCTCCCAATTAATAGAGGGGTAATTGAAGTCGCACATTATTATCATCTCTCCTTCAGCACAGGTTTGTTTTATGTTAAAAAAGAGCGTACTATATATATTACTGTCTGAAGCTGGAGATCTATAGCATACTCCTATATTAAGGCCCTTCTCATGATCTCCCAGTAATCTAATCCAGATGTCCTCACAAGAAACAAATGAGTTGATACCTGGAATTTCCTGCACATTAAGATTGTCTTTCACATAAAGGGCCACTCCCCCTCTTCTTTTATTAGTTCTGTCCTTCCTAAACAATTAGTACCCCTCTACATTATATTCATCCCCATCCGCTGCACCAAGCCATGTCTCAGTAATCCCAACAATGTCATAACCCCCATTCAACATGACAGCCTCCAGTTCCAAAATTTATTTTTTATGCTTCTCGCATTTAAACACGAGCTTCAGAGCCTTACTCACACTTACGTTGTCCTTCCCCTCCACACATGAGTGTGCCGAACCACCTCTATTCACATTATGATCTAAAAAATCTTTATTAATTATATCCTCAGATTTATTATACTTAAGATTGAGGAGAAGTAATTGTTAAGGGGGACCAATGAATGAAGTGCCAATCTGAGTGTTGGTGGAAGGGCACAAGTCTACAAATTGACATTGTTTCAGAGAGGGGAGTTTCCTCTTATGGACAAGTTTTTACACCACAAGTCATGAAAGAGGAAACTACAAATTATCAGACAATGATTAAATTCAACACCAAAATATAAAATATTGTGCTCTCTTATTGTGTTAATATTGTGGTAATTGAATGATTACTTGAGATTGTAATGTGTTGATTGCTTAACAAGTAGCTTCAGAAAGTCCTCCATCGACCTCTTGGTGTTGGAGGATGGAACTGCAGGTTCCTGACAGAGGTGGTCAAAACGGATGCTCTTACTTATGTGTGCTCCCCGTTGACTTTGCCTAACAACATATCAACATACTTGTCTGTAAGGAGAGTGCTATTTTTCAGGAGAATTTAAGCCCCGCATATTTCTTATGTTTCATTGTAAATGCATGTGCAAGTGGACCGGGTCTGGAGTATTCTGGAGAATTGGATGTATTGTTTCCTCTCGTTCCAGTTTTTTTTGGATTTTTCTTGCAATTACCCCATTATGAACTTGTGCATTATGGGACTTTTTAGTGTCTTTATTATGACATCATCATCAAACAAGAACGAAAAAGTAGCAAGTCTCTTGCGAAAGATTACAAGTGATTCCGCGGTCCTGACTGATTGCAGAAGGTCGTTCCACCACTGAGGGGTCAGGACAGAGAAGAGACGAGACCACGAGGAGCGGCTGCCAGGTGCCCGGAGGGATGGGACAGTCAGTTTGCCAGAGGAAGTGGAGCGGAGGGGTCTGGCTGGGGTGTAGGGAGTGATGAGTGACTGGAGGCAGGGCTGGACTGGGACAAAAAATAGCCCTGCCATTTGGCTCAGATCGGCCCATCCAGTGGCGTAGCGTGGGTTGCCAGCACCCGGTGCGAGCCACGTAAACGGCGCCCCATTTTCTGTCGACGGGGGGTGCTACGAAAAAAAAGCTGAGACCAGTTCGTTTATTTCGCGGACCGGGGGGGGTACGCGAAAAAATAATAACACCCGGTCCGTGGTATAATATATATTTATATTTTTTTAAATTAAAAATATATATATATAAAATAATTCTACCGGCCCTACCGGCCCAAAACTAGACCGGCCCACCGGGAATCTGCCCGGTAGACTATATAGCTAGTCCAGCCCTGACTGGAGGTATGGGGGAGCAGTACCTCTAGCCACTTGAAAAGCAAGCACCAGTGATTTGAATCTGATGCGTGCTGCGATGGGGAGCCAGTGCAGAGAGGAGAGGAGAGGGGTGACATGGGTGAACTTCAGCTGGTTGAACACCAGATGTGCGGCAGCATTCTGGACTAGTTGCAGTGGCTTGATGGCACAGGCCAGTAGGCCTGCCAGCAAGGAATTGCAGTAGTCCAGACGTGAGATCACCAGGGTCTGGACCAGGAGTTGTGTGGCCTCTTGAGTGAGGAACGGTCGGATCCTCTGGATTGCTGCAATGTGGCCCGAGAAGCACAGCTGGTCGTCCAGGGTCAATCCAAGACTCGTGGCAGACTGGAACGGAGACACTATGGAGCATAAATCATCTGGAAGCCCTTTGCTGGGAGGAAGAGGAGCTCCGTCTTCCCCAGGTTCAGCTTCAGGTGGTGGGTGGACATCCAAGCAGAGATTTCAGCCAGGCATGCAGAGATCTGAGCCGGGATCTGGGTCTCAGAATGAGAGAACAGAGTTGAGTATCTTTGGCATAACTGTGATAAGAAAAACCATGAGCAGAGATGAACCAAGTTACTTGGTGTACAGAGAGAATAGGAGGGGGCCTAGCATCGAGCCCTGCGGGACTCCGGTGGAGAGGGTGTGGGGAGAGGAGAGGGATCCTCTCCAGGCCACCTGGTAGGACCAGTCAGCCAGGAATGACTTGAACCATGTCAGTACAGATCCAGAGATTCCCATCTCGACGATAAGAGCAGGATCTGGTAGTCCACGGTATCAAATGCAGCTGAAAGGTCGAGGAGGAGGAGGACGGAGCTAAGAGATTGTGACTTAGCCACTTGTAGAACCTCAGTGACCGCAAGCGGAGCAGTCTCTGGAGTGACCTGCCTTGAACCCATATTGGTTAGGATCAAGCAGGTTGTTCTGTAGGAGATGAGCAGACAGTTGGTTATAGACAGCCCGCTCTAGTGTTTTGGAGAGAAATGGGAGGAGAGAGACAGGTTGGTAGTTAGAAGTGACAGCAAGATTCAGAGAGGGTTTTTTGAGGAGGGGGATGACATGGGCGCTTTTGAGGGGAGAGGGGACAGAGCCACAAGAAAGAGAGGAGTTGATAACATTGGAGACAAAGCGGAGGATGTCCATAGCAATGGACTGGAAGATTTAAGTTTAGGTAGCGATATGGATGAGGGAGGGTTAGGTGAGGGAGAGGGTGGGGGAAGGAGTTGCAAATGTCATCAACCTTCTTGCGAAAGAAGTCATCCGCAGTGAGAGAGGAGGGGTGTGGGGGAGGATGAGGGTATAATCACTAGTGACATCTATCAATAAAATACCATATAACCAAAACACAATATCTAGAAACTCAAAGAATGTCAACAAACAAAAAGGAAGCAGAAAAAGGAAATACCGTATTTTTCGGACTATAAGGCGCACCGGATTATAAGGCGCAATATCAATGAACGGGTCTATTTTCATACATAAGGCGCACCGGATTATAAGGCGCATTAAGCGAAACAAAACAGTCAGATAAGTCAAACTTTATTCAACTCATTCACAATAACTCTCAACATTGTTCAGTTGTAACACATAAAATACAAAACAATACACTCACTTTTTCAGTTCATTCCTCTTCCACAAATCCATCAAATTCTTCATCTTCAGTGTCTGAGTCTAACAGTTGGGCGATTTCGGCATCAAGCATGCCCGGATCCCTCTCGTCATTATCCGAGTCAGTCTCGTTGCTGTTACTTAGCTGTTCAGTGATGATTCCGGCCTTCGTGAAAGCTCGGACGACACTTGAGACTGATACCTTAGCCCAGGCATCCACGATCCATTGGCAGATAGTGGCGTAACTCGCCCGGCGTTGCCTCCCTGTCTTGGTGAATGTGTGTTCGCCTTCTGTCATCCAATGCTCCCACGCAGCTCGCAATTTAACTTTGAACGACCTGTGGACACCAATATCTAGCGGTTGGAGTTCTTTGGTTAATCCACCCGGAATGATGGCAAGCTCCGAATTAATTTGCTTCACTTGGGTTTTGACAGTATCGGTGAGATGGGCGCGCATGGAGTCGCAGATCAATAGGGACGGAGATTTGTGGAAAAAGCCATCCGGTCTCTTGACGTAAACTTCTCTCAGCCACTCACTCATCTTCTCCTCGTCCATCCAGCCCTTTGGGTTAGCCTTGATGATGACGCCGGCCGGAAACTTTTCTTTTGGCAAAGTCTTCCTCTTGAAAATGACCATGGGTGGTAGTTTCTGGCCATTAGCCTGGCAACCGAGAACTACAGTGAAGGATGACTTCTCGTTCCCTGTGGTGCGTATAGATACCGTACGGGTCCCTGTTTTCTCGACAGTACGGTTCACGGGGATGTCAAAGGTGAGGGGGACCTCGTCCATGTTGGTGATGTGTTCTGGCCGGATCTTCTTTTCAGTGATCTTGTTCTTGCAGTAGGTGCGGAAAATGGCCATATTTTCTTCGTAATCCTTTGGCAGTTGCTGCGAGATGGTAGTTCTTGTGCGGATGGAGAGATTACGCCTTTTCATAAAACGGAAGCACCAAGAAGGACCTCCTCGAAAGTCGTTGATCTTCATGTCACGTGCTACCGCTGTTGCCTTGACTCGAATAGAGACTGTAGAGACGCTTCTACCTGCTGTTCTCTGTTCAATAACCCACTGTTCAATTTTGTCCTCTAACTGTGGCCATCTCGCTTTGTTCCCTTGGAAACTCTGTTTGGTCTTCTTTACTTGGCGCAGGTCATCTTCTTGCTTCCTCCACTTCCGTACCATTGATTCATTAATGTTGAATTCTCTCGCAGCTGCTCTATTCCCATGTTCTACTGCGTGACTGATAGCCTTGAGTTTGAAATCCGCTTCGTAAGCATGTCTCTTAACAGGTGCCATTTTGGGGTCCTTATACACACACCATAATATTATGTTGAAGCACAGTACGTATTACTCCACGAGGCTCCTGACTACGGTAGCCGTAATGCTCCGACAATCCATCAAGCGGTGCGGCTTCGTAGCTTACGTAGGACGCTGAGACGCTACTTCCTGTTTCCTGTTTCCGGATTGTTGGATTTGTTTGGGGCTGTGGGCTGTTTGTTTGCTGTGTATTGTGTATCTTGCATTTTACTCTTGCGAAAATTAACGTAGCTATATAACGTTAACCGGTATCAACGTTATATAAATATATCACCGCATTAGTTACGAGTTACTGCTTCTAAGGTGTAATCCTTTGTTGCATTTAAGGACAGGGACGGGCTTTTTTTTCTCCTTGTTAGTTTAAATTGGCACAAAAGCTAACAAGGTTTTTGTTTCACCCTCCCAGAAGCAACCTCGAATTAAAAGTAAGTTCGTCGGTTTAACCGATTGGAAAAATTGAATTATTGCGGTAGTCTAGTATAGTTATTTATAAACTAAAGTCGTTTATAAACGTAAATTGTACGCGTCGGAAGGTGTGGATTGTTGATTTGTATTTGTAGCTAGTATATTACAAAAGTTTGATTGCTAAATAGTTGGGCTTAGGTTGTAAACTAACGTTAAAATATAGTATTTATATCAGTAGCTGGGTAAGTGATATAAATAAGAGGCTCTCTAGCTACAGTTAGCCTACTACTAACGTTAGGGTCTACTGCCTTCTATCCGGAGCCACCTAGCGTGTTTTTTAAGAGTGGTATTGCTGACTCCATCTAGACCAGGGTGTCAAACTCATTTCACATCGTGGGCCCACATACGGCCTAGGTAGATGTCAAGTGGGCCGGACCATTAAAATTATACCATACTCTGCTATAAATAACCAAAATATCATGTCTTTCCTTTGTTTTGGTGTAAAGAAGCACAAGAACATTAGGAAAATCTTGAAATTTAATGAACAATCCTTTTACAAAACATTTCACGAAACACCTCATATTTCCTTAGACAAATGTGCAATTTACTTTTATCATTCACATATATGCATTGCAACTGATCCCACTGATTGTACAAAGGCACAAAACTTTAACAAGTAATTGGTATTGAAAAATATAGTAATGCACTTTAAGATTAAATGAGACTTATAAAGAAAGGAATTTTAAACCATTTACACATGTGCATATAAAATCTAAATTGAATCCCTGCCTACACCTTACAAACTAAGGAGAGTGCTATTAAATGTGTAAAGAAAGTATTCACCTGTCCTGTAAATGTGTAAACTTCATACATGAAACATACATACACATACAATACATACTGAAAATTTATGGAGTTGCATGAACAGTAGAATTCCACCTTACTCTTTTGTAGTGAAGCTGCTGACTAACATTAAATTGCACCTTTTTTTAATCACCACAGTAAGGATTCATCTTCACAGAGCTGTATTCTTTCAATGAAAACAGTGAGCAGCATTTTAAAGGCGTTAGTCTAGTCTGGACTTGTTTTTGTTCCTGAAACTTGGCATCTTTTGGCCTGTACAAGTGCATCAACACCAGGTGTCATGTCCTGACTAGCTGTCACTTTCAGAATGTCATTTAAGTGCTTGTTTGTGAGCCTTGAACGCATTTTTGTTTTATTGATATTCATTACTGAGAAAATTTGTTCACAAAGGTAGGTTGTCCCAAACATGCACAAAATTTTAGCAGCCAGGGCTGTTAATTTGGGGTACCCTGGTAGTAGATACTGATAAAATTTGTCCAGACCTACGGAGGCAAATTTGCCCTTCAAATCTGCATCACATTGCAAATCAATTATTTCTAGCTGGATGTCGACCGGCAGATCAGAAGCTTTAACTGTGAAAGGTGAGCGAAAAACTGAAAATTCTGTCTCAAGTTCACCAAATACCTGAAAACGTTTCTCAAACTCCCACAGTAATCCTGCAATCTTGTCTTTGTACCGTTTCACGTCCGCATCAGGTCTGGTCACACACACATCTCTCAGACAGGGGAAATGAGCAGGGTCGCCACTTGCCAGTTGCGTCTCCCACAAAGTCAGCTTCAACTTAAATGCATGTATGTTGTCAGAAAACTGTGTGACAACTTTTTTGCGGCCTTGCAACATTTTGTTCAGATTGTTCAAGTGTTCAGTAATATCAACCAAAAATGCAAGGTCCTGTAGCCATTCCTGAGATTGTAATTCCAACACCGGTTTTCCTTTTTCTCCATGAACTGTCCGATTTCCTCTCGTAGATCAAAGAAATGCCTCAGCACAGCGCCTCGGCTTAACCATCTCACTTCAGTGTGGTATGGCAGGCTGTGGGTAATGTTGCTGTCGCTGAGAAGTTTGTCAAACTGACGATGGTTCAGACCTCTGGCTCGGATGAAATTTACAGTGCGAACAACCACCTCCATGACGTGGTCCATTTTCAAGGACTTGCAACACAATGCCTCCTGGTGCAAAATACAGTGAAATGTCCAGAAACGATCTCCTCCATTAAGGGCTTGTACTTTCTCTCTGAACTTTGTCGCGACACCTGCTTTCTTTCCGACCATGGATGGTGCGCCGTCTGTAGCCAGGCTGACAGCACGGAACCAGTCCACTCCAACTCTGTCCAGTGCAGCAACGACAGAGCTGAAAATGTCCTCGGCTGTTGTGGTGTCCATCATTGGCACCAACTCAAGAAACTCTTCAGTAACAGTCAATGTCTCATCAACTCCACGAATAAATATGGCCAGTTGAGCCACGTCTGTGATGTCAGTGCTCTCGTCAATTGCAACGGAAAATGCAATAAATGACTTGACTCTCTGTTTCAATTGGCTGTCTAAATCTGCCGATAGTTCCGAAATCCTCTCTGCTATAGTATTCCTCGTCAGGCTAATATTGTCAAAAGCTTGTCGCTTCTCGGGACATACAAGTTCAGCCGCCTTCATCATGCATCGTTTAACAAAGTCACCGTCGAATACGGCTTTGATGCCAATGCTATTTCGCTAGCAATTAGGTAGCTGGCTTTTACCGCTGCTTCACTGACTTCTCGGCTCTGGGTGAAAGTTGACTGCTGTTTCCTCAGACCCGCCAGCAATTCGTTGATCTTATCTCTTCTCAGTTGTCCTTGCAAGCCGTCATATTTTTTTCGCTGTGATGAGTCTCGTAGTGGCGTCGAATATTATATTCCTTCAATACCGAAACTTGTTGCAAACACACCAAGCACAAAGGTTTCCCGTGCATCTCTGTAAATAAATAGGACGTGGTCCATTTTCTTTGAAAATTCTACACTCCTTATCTACTTTTCTCCGTTTGGATAACGACATTTTGGCTAATGAGGGTGTAGCGGGGAGGTAGAGACCAGGGTAGAAACAACGTCGTAACAAGCAGCAGATGGCGCATTGATACCGTCTGCTGTGTTCGGTCTGTCTCAGTGATGCGGCTTGTCTTCTACTCTGATCAAAACTAGCGGATAATCCATGAATTGCAGCTAATTAAAAATATTAAATCCGTGTCTTTTATGCATTTTTTCACTTTCAAATTATCCTGCGGGCCTGATCGAACCTCCTTGGGGGCCGGTTCCGGCCCGCGGGCCGTATGTTTGACACCCCTGATCTAGACAGTAAAAAAATCTATACTTAGGGAGAGACAGGGAGTCAGCTAGGGGTCTAAAATGTGGCCCAAACTCTGTGAGATGTGCAGGATGATCGCCCTGTTGGAAAGCGATTTTCTTGGGCTGTTCACCTGCCTCCGCTGCAAGCTCATTGAGCATCTCGAAGACAAGATTCTTGTTCTCGAGGGCCAATTGGCTGTATCGGCCGTATCGGCCGTACAGAGTCCACAATTGTCAGGGTTCTTAGAACCAATTAGAACGTCCGTTAGGGAGAAGGTGTGCATGCCTAGGCTGGGAGGAGGGAAGAACTTAGAGCAGACAGGAAGTGACAGGTGGGTCACAGTCAGAAATAAAAGTAGGAAAGGGCTTGCACACCACAAAGGGGCGGCATTTCCAGAGGTTGAGGTGTCCAACAGATTCCAGCCCTTGCAGGAATCTGTGGCCCGTGACCCTGAGAGACGGGGGATGCATGTGCCACAGGACACCCTGATGGCCACATCTCCCAGGGAGTTGTTAGTAGTGGGGGATTCCATAATTAGGGGAGTGGACAGCATAGTCTGTTCCCAGGCCAAGGAGACTCGCACGGTGTGTTGCCTGCCTGGTGCCCAGGCTGGAGATCTCCTTGAGCGTGTGGACAAGCTCCTGGCCAAAGCAGAAGGGGATCCAGTGGTCATGGTCCACGTAGGGACCAATGACATGGGAAAGGGCAGGTTGGAGGTCCTGCAAGATAAATTTGAGGATCTAGCAGCAAAGATTAGAGCAAAACCTCCACGGTAGTCTTCTCGAAATTCTACCAGTACCACGTGCAAGCAGAGGGAAGCTGAAGTTTATCTATAGGTTTAACACGTGGCTACAATCCTTCTGTAGGAAAGAGGGGTATAGATTTATTGAGCACTGGGACTTCTTCTGGAACAGGGGTGACCTATACAAGCCTGATGGGTTACACCTGAACCGGATGGGTACCTATGCTCTGGGGCAGCGTATGCTTAGGGTAGCGCAGGATTATTTAAACTAGGGACTCGGGGGCAGGGAGGATAGAGAGCGAAATGGGTAGGGTGGTGCAGACTGCCCAGATGGAGTCTGTCAAGACTACATATAACAGGGAAAGCAAGAATAAAGTCTTGAGTAAACAAAATGTTAGCAAGTGTGGCTTGGGATGGAAGGGAGCGAGGGAGCGGGAGAGCAATAGTAGAAACAGTAGTCTGAAATGTCTATGTTTTAATGCTAGAAGTATAAAAAATAAATTTCTGGAAATAGAGGTTGAGATCAATAGCAAAGGCTATGATATCATAGGGATTACAGAGACGTGGCTGGGAGAAGAGGACGGGGACGAATACAATATAGAAGGGTATAAACTTATTAGGAAGGATAGATCCGGTAAGAGAGGTGGGGTGTGGCACTGTATGTGAAAGATAATCTAAATGTGCAGGAGTTTCCAGAAACTAGCCAACGCATGCCTAGCGAGGATATTTGGATAAAGCTCATAGGGGAACATGAGAAGGGATTAAATATAGGGGTGTGTTATCGACCACCAGCTTCAGACAGCAATATGAATATAATGCTTTTTGAAAATATAAAACAAGCTTGCAGAGGAGGTGAGACTATTATCATGGGTGACTTAAATTACCCTGGTATTAATTGGGAATTGGAGACAGGACAAGGAAATAGGGAGGAAGAATTTCTAGATGTTATTAATGATCTTTTTTTGGCACAGTATGTTAGACAGCCTACAAGAGGAAATTCAATCCTAGATCTGGTGTTATGTAATGACGCCGACAGAATCAGTAGTATAGAGGTAATGGAACCCATTGGGACAAGCGATCATTCCGCAATCGGATTTGATATATTATGGCAAACTAAGAGGGCCCCATCTAACACAAGGATTTTACATTTTAGGCGTGCCAACTTTAAACAGATGCAGAACTTTAAACAGAGTGTAGGACAGTGAAAGAAAAGTGGGACAAGTTTAAAAGGGTTATACTTGATGCACAGTGTAAATGTATTCCTACGGTGCGAAAAAGTACGTTGAAAAAGCAGTCCCCACCGTGGATAAATAAAGATATGCGACAGAATTTGAGGAGAAGAAAAACTGTTTAAGATATATAAAAACAACAGTACCGAGAGTAATAAGGCTGAATATTGCCGTGTGCGTGCTAAGGTCAAAAAATAACTAAGGGTAGCCAAAAGGATCTACGAAAGGCAAATCGCAGAAAATGCTAAAAGTAACCCTAAGCGTTTCTTTCAATACTGTAGTAGGAAAAGAAAAGTCAAAGAGGAGATTAAGGGAATTAAAAACAAAGACGGGGCACTGCTCTGTAAAAATAAGGATATTGCAGATGCTCTAAATGGCTGTTTTGTAGATAGTTTTACCAGAGAAGAGGCCGGAAGGCATATAATAGGCCGGAAGGCATATTCATTACTCAGAAAGTCTTAGCGGATACAGAGATAGGGAGATGGAAGTATTGGGTAAATTACAAAAATTAAAGACTAATAAAGCAGCCGGCCCGGATGGCATATACCCCAGGGTACTAAAGGAGTTAAGCGAGATCATTTATAAACCACTGGCAAGTATTTTTAGACTGTCTTTAAAGACTGGTGAAGTACCTAATGACTGGAAACAGGGTATTGTGGTACCAATATATAAGAAAGGGGACCGTACTGATCCAGGAAACTATAGGCCTATTAGTTTAACTTGCATCATATGCAAAATATTAGAATCTATTATTAAAGATAAACTAGAAGTATTTCTAGAAAATTACAACATCCTAAGGGATAGCCAGCATGGTTTTTGCAAGGGTAGGTCATGTCAGACAAATCTGCTGACATTTTTTGAGGAAGCAACCAAGTGTCTGGATGAGAGAAAGGCGTATGATATTATATACTTAGATTTCCAAAAAGCATTTGATAAGGTGCCACATGACAAACTCATTATCAAAATGAGAGCAGTAGGAATTACAGGTGGCATTTTAGAGTGGGTTCGGAACTGGTTACTGGATAGAACACAAAGGGTAGTAATAGGCGGGATCTTATCCGAGGAGGGTATAGTGGGAAGTGGAGTTCCGCAGGGATCGGTGCTGGGACCACTGCTCTTTATCATCTACATAAATGACATTGATATGGACATTGAAAGTACATTAGTTAAATTTGCAGATGATACAAAACTGGGAGGCTTAGCAAATAGTCAGGAATCTACTAAAGTAATCCAAGACGATCTGAATAGAATCCAGAAATGGGCAGAAACCTGGCAAATGAAATTTAATATAACTAAATGTAAAGTTCTACATGTGGGGAATAAAAACATAGGACAGGATTATTTTATGGGAGGTAGAAAACTAGAATGTGCACACGTAGAAAAAGACCTAGGAGTCCTAGTTGATCAAAGCTTGTCAGGGACTGGTCAAATGTGCGGTAGCAGTTAAAAAAGCCAACAGGATGCTGGGATACATAGCCAAGAGTATAGAGTACAAATCGAAGGAGATCATACGCACCCTATACAATGCCCTTGTTAGGCCACACTTGGAATATTGTGTGCAGTTCTGGGGACCGCATTACAAAAAGATATAGATGCGCTGGAAAAGGTCCAAAGACGGGCAACCAGACTGATTTCAGGCATAAAAGACAAGTGTTATGAGGAAAGGCTAGAGATGCTTGGACTGTTCAAGCTTAGTAAAAGGAGACTTAGGGAGATTTGATTGAGGCTTTTAAATTTATTAAAGGAATTAACAAAGTGAATTTTAGGAAATTATTCAAGTTGAGTTCGGTTAGCAGAACGAGGGGGCATAAATGGAAACTGACAAAGGGTAAATTTCACACGGACACTCGGAAATATTTTTTCACACAGAGAGTGATCAATGCGTGGAATAGCTTGCCTGGACATGTAGTAGAGGCTGAGACACTAGGGGTATTCAAGGCTAGGCTCGATCCAGTGTTAGACACTCTAGCCTTTGGATAAACTAAGCATGTGAGCAGATTAGTGGTAGGAACGGACGAGCAGTGTTGGGCTGAATGGCCTGTTCTCGTCTCCCCCTTATGTTATGTTATGTTATGTTACCAAAGTCGTACTAAAACATTTAGACAGATTTTTGAGCGCCGTGTACCACATAAAATCGGTTTGAGGTCAGTAAGCACAACCAGAATTAATACATAAGGCGCACCGGATTATAAGGCGCACTGTCGATTTTTGAGAAAATTAAAGGATTTTAAGTGCGCCTTATAGTCCGAAAAATACGGTAAATAAAAATAAAGATACAAGAATGACTGTTAAATAAACAGGTAAACTGTTTGCAAGACTATATATTAGACAAATGCAAAACAACAAAACATTTGCCTAACCACTATGCTTCAATGAAAGCTACAGTAAATGCCACTTGTGCCAATCTTAAAACTATGAATATTAATTCAGGCAATTGTTATGTGATGCAATTTAACCCTCTGAGGTCCGTGCTAAGCTTTTCGATGTTTTTTGATTTTGGCATGGTCTGATATTTATCTCAATTTCATCAATTTAACACACATTTACTCCAAAGTGTTTAATATTTTTATTTGAAGGACAATCACAGCTACATTTGTATGCCATCAATAGTTTGGTCAGTATCATATGCAGCTTGTAAATAGATCTACAAACACACAAGTTAAAAATAGTTAATTTTTCTGCTGTCACAAAAGTTGTGAAAGCACACACTAAACTATAGTGACGAATTGTTTTGCCAATGTGCGTTTGTTCATCAAGGTCTTGGTTATGTAAGGGTGTGAAAATGTTTTAGCACATATGTGATCTAAATAGCTAAAACCTGTTTTTATCAGAACTGGTCACATTTATTTCAGGCTGTGGGAGGGCTATATGCTAATTTACTGAATATTCATGATCCACACCTGAAAGATCATGGTCAAAGGCCATCAGACAAAGACATCTTGCAGAGTAGCCTAAGCATTTCTTGCGACCAACAGAAGCCAGTTTGACAACATCCAAAGTCTGGCATTGGGCACAGGCACATGATCAAAAGTTTAAGATATTCATCTTTAAACGTCTGTAGGAAAACGAAAGCAAAATCCCTGTCTACGAAGACACGGAAAGACATAAACAAGACAAAACAAAATAACCAACGATCAGGAACAAACAAAACGTATCCAAAATCTCGGAATAAACTAAACGCTGGGAATCTAAACCACAATAAGCACACAAACAAGTTCTCGAGAGGCAAGAAACATTAATCACAATAGGTATTATCAAGCTAAGCTAGATAATGTCCAAGCGCCGAAACAGAATGCCAGCTGGTTAAATATCCTCCCGTTAATTATTCGCAGCAGTCCGCAATGATTCTGATTTTTTTCGTATAGCGTCACAAGACGCGGAATTCATATATTTTCACGAGTATTTGAAAATATGGTAAATCAAATAAATATCAGCATACACCGTCTGTTGCTGGCAGCTCGCAACCGTAAACACAGACAAGATCCGATATAATGTCGGGACATTGTTTACGCTGCAATTTCACACACGGAATTCATATATTGAATACGAGTATTTGATAACATGGCAAATCAAATATAGTTACTTACTCTTCGTCAGTTATTGTCTTCGTCGCTTTCCATCGATGCTCTCAAACACTGCAGCGCAGAAAATCTTTCCATCTTGAATAAAATTGTATGTCTGTATAAAATCTTGCTTCAAATTGTCGGGACAGTTTGTGTTGTTTACGCCGGCGTTTCACACATGGCCCCACGCCCTCCCCACACCTCCCGAAACTCGCACCTAGTTACCATGTCAATAGAAGGGGGACGTTACTAAAAGGTAAAAAACAGAGTAAAAAGCAAGGTTTACTTTTGGTCTAATTAAGCTAATTTTAAAAATCCCATTTGATTTGCCAGTGCTCAAATCGGAAAGTCGCGATTCTAAGGTTTCTGTCAATGTTTTTGCCGCGTGTGTATGATAAAATATCGCGAAGTTAGAAATAGTAATATACTTGTATTGCTGCTTGGATCGGCGCCGATCCAGCCGACCTCAGGGGGTTAACATACTTTCAGAATCACATGATATAACAGTTTCAAACATCAGCAAGTTAGGTCCCATCATTGGGTCCAACCTAAAGAAGAACTCAAAAGAGTTGCCCTGTCCAAATAGCTTTTACAGAGAGTATGTTCACAGAACTGACCTATTCAACCTGGGAGTCAGAGGAGGTGCCCTACCAAGTGAGGGTGTCAGAGATGCTGCCCTCTCCAGTGGAGAAGCCAAATATGCTGCCCTGTCCAGAGGATGAGCCAGAGGAGAATGGTGCTTCCGTGGAGGTAATGTATAAGGAGGTAATGTCCCCTCATACCTCTCACTGTCAAAAGAACTGGGAAGTTGCTATGTACTGTGGCAGCCCAAAGGGTTGCCCCAGAAAATGGCTGCCTGGCCTCCAACACATGGCAGCCATTTTCACTACATTTCCCAGCAGACCACAGAAACACCTGAACGAAGTCAGGCAATGGGAGCTAACGACCAGCTGAAGGCCATTGCAAGGCCTATTTAAAGGGCTGAATCCCATTGTTCTGAGATAGGAGTAGGAACGTGTTTGGGGAAGGAGTGCGGTGTGTTTAGAGAGAGAGAGAGAGAGAGCGAGAGAGCGAGAGAGCGAGAGAGAGAGAGAGAGAGAGAGAGAGAGAGAGAGAGAGAGAGAGAGAGAGAGAGAGAGAGAGAGAGAGAGAGAGAAAGAAACCTGTGGAAGTCGTGGACCAGCCAGGATTTGTAAAGAGTGTTGGAGTGTGTTTTTGTGTGTCTTTGAAATTGGATTGTTTTGGACTTTGACTACGGACTGGATTGCGGACTACGAACTGGATTTTGGACATTGGAACGGACTTGGACAACGAGATAAGGATTGTGGACTTTGTTTGTATTCCCCTGAAGACCCCACCCTTTGTTTCGTGTTGCCCTTGTGTTTGTGCATTTAATAAAGCATCATTTTGCTTATATTACTGCCTCCTCTGTGTTCTTACACTTGCCTACGCCCCCTGCAAGGTCCGTGAGTGTCGCCCAACCCTTGGGGACGCCACATATGGTGGAGAATGCGGGCAGAGGGCAGCACAGATAGGCAAGAGGAGGTAGTGCAGCAGGGTTTGTGTTTCGTTTGTGCAACGGACTCCACGATGGAAGAGATGCAGAGACTGAAGAGACGGGCAGCCATGGTGGAGGACCAATGGCGTGTCACCCTCCGTGAGGTCCAGCAGCTGAAGCAGAGTGCCCAGATTGAGCTGTGCAAGGCAAAGATGGAGTTGAGCACCTCAGAGGAGCGCCACGTGCTGGCAGTGATGAAGTTGCAAGAGGAGCACCACATGGACTCCCTGAGAGTGCTGGGAATCATGGGTGGGGAGCTGAAAAAGGAGAAGGCATCCCTTGGTGATGAGATGAGGCGTGTAGAGTCCCACAACTTGGCGCTCAAAGAGCAGGTGAGAAACCTAACCCAGAGGCTTGAGAATGAGCAGCGACAGTGTCTGGACATGCAGGAGTCCCAGGACCAGGCCACAGATGAGTATGCCAGGGCCTTGGGGGATGCACAGACCAGGCTCGCCCAGAAGGAGGCAGAGCTAAGGAAAGCAGCGGAGAACCATGCGTCCGAGGCGGAGCAACTCCGGTGCCGAGTGGAGCAGGAGAGCAGGGATATGCACCAGGTCGAGGCCAACGCCCTGCGGGAGCAGCTGGCCCAGCTGGAGAAGAGCGTGGAGCAAGAAAAGGCCCAGAACCAGGAGCTACAGACCAAGCAGGAGAAGCTCCTGGCCCAGAGAGATGACGTCAGCTCCCAGCTGCAGGAGGTGAACCGCGCCAACAGCCGGCTCCTGGAGCAGCTGACTGAACGGGGCCAAGAGAAGGACAAACTCCAGCAGGAGCTGGAGGCGACCAGGAAGACGGCGGACAAGCGCAAGGCCATGCTGGACGAGCTGGCCATCGACGTGGCGCAGGAGAAGTCGCGGCACAAGGAGGAGCTGAGCGACGCGTGGCTGCAGCACGAGAAGGAGGTGCTGGGCGTGCGGGCGCGCTACGAGAAGGAGCTGCGCGGCCTGCACGAGGACAAGAACCGCACCGAGGAGGAGATCCGCTCACAGCTCCGCGACGAGAAGGCCCGCACTCGGGAGCTGGAGAGCCTACAGCAGACGGTGGAGGAGCTGCAGGCTCAAATCCAGTCCATGGAGGGCACCAAGGGATGGTTCGAGCGCGGACTCAAAGAGGTGGAGGAGACGGCAGAGAAGAGTGCGCTGGAGCACCAGGAGCAGGTCCAGAAGCTGCAGCTGGAGCAGACCGCACAGCTTCAGGGAAAATGGCGGAGATAGAAGCCCAGCAGCGGGCCACAGAGAAATCCTTTCGCGAGGTGTTAAAAATCCAAACTGAGACTCTGCTGGATCTAAAAAATCAACTGGACGAGGTGAGTGAAGAGCTTGAGTGTGCAAAACGTGTGCCCGGTGTACAAGATTCTGCCACACAGGTGGAGCTCTCACAGCCAGTGGAGCCAGCAGGAGATGATGACCAGATAGCTGAATCTAAGTGGGAGCGATGGTCCTCAGTCCCACTCAGCTGGCCAGACCTTGAAAGGGAACTGGAGGAACAGCAGTTTGCGGAGGATGAGCTATGGTGGGACCATAGCGTTGAGGAAAGCCTCTTATCAATGGCTGAGGCCGGGTGGAGCACCCGACCCTCTCCTGAAATGGTGAGTACATCTCGGCCAATGAAGTCAAGAAGACAGAGAAGAGAATGGGAGTGTAGAAACTCTCACCAGAAGAGAAACCGGAAACCTAACAGAATGATGGTGAAATGGAATGACCCAAGGAAATGTCGATGGAAAGGTGATTTAAAGGAAAGAAGGACAAAGAAAGACAAAAACCAAATTAACAGTGTTGTGAAGAGCATGTTTTCCCCAGTTACCCCACCTGACCCCCTGAAAGGAAAAGGGACGTGGAAGAAAAGGCCAAGGAATGGACTATGGAGGAAAAGGCTGCACAGGGTTCACTGGAGCAGCCATGGAAGGCTGGTGAGGACCCGAGCAAGACTGGTACTTGTCTGGTCCATGAAGCCCAGAGCCAGTACCCACATGTGGCCAGTTGGGGGCAGACACGGTGAGCAACTTTCGCCATTTCCTAACGGTTTGCAGATGTTTTTCAGACTGTGAATGGAGAGGGAATCTGGACATTTGACCCGGGTGGAAAACTGCCTGAGTGGACCTGGAGAGGGGAACCCTCCGGGTGGCCGCTGGACATAGGCCGCTCAGCCCTCCCCGAGGTCAGAGCTGAGGAGGAGGGTGTGTGGCAGCCCAAAGGGTTGCCCCAGAAAATGGCTGCCTGGCCTCCAACACATGGCAGCCATTTTCACTACATTTCCCAGCAGACCACAGAAACACCTGAACGAAGTCAGGCAATGGGAGCTAACAACCATCTGAAGGCCATTGCAAGGCCTATTTAAAGGGCTGAATCCCATTGTTCTGAGATAGGAGTAGGAACGTGTTTGGGGAAGGAGTGCGGTGTGTTTAGAGAGAGAGAGAGAGAGAGAGAGAGAGAGAGAGAGCGAGAGAGAGAGAGAGAGAGAGAGAGAGAGAAAGAAACCTGTGGAAGTCGTGGACCAGCCAGGATTTGTAAAGAGTGTTGGAGTGTGTTTTTGTGTGTCTTTGAAATTGGATTGTTTTGGACTTTGACTACGGACTGGATTGCGGACTACGAACTGGATTTTGGACATTGGAACGGTCTTGGACAACGAGATAAGGATTGTGGACTTTGTTGGTATTCCCCTGAAGACCCCACCCTTTGTTTCGTGTTGCCCTTGTGTTTGTGCATTTAATAAAGCATCATTTTGCTTATATTACTGCCTCCTCCGTGTTCTTACACTTGCCTACGCCCCCTGCAAGGTCCGTGAGTGTCGCCCAACCCTTGGGGACGCCACAGTACCTAATCAAAATAGATCTGTCACGGTTTTACCTTGCTCAGCCGCTGGAGGGCGCTTGACCATGTGATGACCTGTTTTCTTTGGTTTTGTGTGAGGAATCATTGTTATAGCCACCTTCCTTATATGGTCTTTCGTCGGTGTGTTTTCCGATCATGTCCAGCTGTGGATTATCAGTGTTCATTCCGCCTCCTATTTAAGTTCTGAGTTTTCCTCATACAAACGCTTCTGTGTAAACCATTATTACGCTCTAGCCTAAGGGTTAGTTTTCCACTCTGTGATCTCTCAGTTAAAGAGAGAAGGTACTTCGTATTTTTCCAAACAAAGGGTTAGCTTACCACTCTGTGGTTCTCTGAGTTAAAGAGAGAAGGGTCTTATTTAGTTATCTCTACTTTTTGTTTGTCGGGGCTATTGTTCCCCAGAGCTAAATTCTATAGCTATTTGTTTTCCACGCACCTCGTTGAGGAGCGTTCGCCCTACTAGGGTTGTTTCTGTTGGGTTTATTCCCGTGGAGTTTGTCCCAGGGTTTTCTTTTGTTTCCCCGCTCCCTCGTCTGTTTTCAGATTTAGTGGCTGGTCGCTTGCGTCCAGCTTTTAGATACCCGTGAAATCTGCGTGTGGCTCTTCCACCTTCGACCCACACTACAAGATCAGCAGCTTTGCCTGTGAGTCAGTGCCTTTTGTAAGACAAGCATGATGAAAATGAAAAAGTAATACTTGTCTCTGTAAAGTGAGATACAAGATGGGATCACAGACAGGTGATAATAAGTCACCTGAAAAGGAATAAAAGGTTAATCTAAATCTGTCTGGAAATATACGAACTGTGGAAATAAATTAGATGAGATGAATTAAAAAGGTATTGGAAATGTCTTTCTTCCTTGGGGCTAAGAATCTTGAATGTTTTGATTGGCAGCATGACAGGAAAATATATGTCACCAGGTCAGTCACTGTTGCTTGGTACCAGGAGTCAATTATTGAACAAAAGGCACCAATTGTCATCAGACCTTCCCAGCCTTACAGAAGGATGGTGCATGATATGGTCGCATCTTTTCTAACAGGCTATCATGGATATTCCAAGTTGTACGGAAGTTTCAATAAAAGCTAGCCACAAGAAAATCATATTGCAGGGAACAGTTATGTTTAGCATATTTGTTGTCCTTACATGTCCTGCATTTTCAATGCTAGCTTTGGAAATGCCAAACACTGGAATTTTCATCTTCAATGCGTGGTAGATAAGCTGTGGTAGAGAAGATAAATATTATCTGGCCAACAAAAGTCCCTTTGCAAAAATTTGTGGGACGTTTTCAAACTGTTACTGGCTTATGCTAAATGTAATGACATTACTGTAAATTAAATCACTCATACAAACATATTTTACCCCCAAAAAACGTTTCTCCTAAATGATCATCGTATTATTATCCCTTAATTACAAAAAACTTTATATAAACTTACATAAACTCTATATAAACTTTATACTACAACATTTATTTTCATTACAAAGCATGCAAGGGACTTCTTATTTGTATTCCACTGCACATGATGGACAGAATGTAAAGCATGTGTGTGCTATTTGCAGAGGTTTTTCTTGTTTTTCATCTTGTTTTCATAAGTGACACACTTGATATGATGTGAGTTTAATAATATCTATTATGCTTCATGTCATGTTGACCCAATCAACTAAAAACAGTCATATGTCTCCCCCAACCCAGATTATATTTATTGTCAATTAATATTGTTTTATTCTATTGTGTATTATTTTTATTTTATTTTATTTAATCTTTATTTAACCAGGTTAGTCCCATTCAGATTAGAAGATCTAGAGAGAGAGAGCTTAAACAACTCAATCATAGCAATGACTAGTCCTAATGGAATCATCTTCCATATTCCTAATTAAAACTTTGAACTCATTAAGAGGAACTAAATCCTTGAGTTTTAAATCTTTCTGCGGGCTATTCCATGCAATAGGTGCAGAGATTATAAAGGATTTCTTGCCCATCTCTGTCCAAGCTTTTGAGACCATCAGCAAGTATTGATGATGGTTGTTAAATGTGATTCTGTCCTTATGACTTATCTACCTGAGACGTGAATCAAGGTGTTCCTCCAATCATAGGGCACCAGATAATCAATTAACATGAGCAAGTTATTATAGTTTAGGAGGAGACTACCAATACCTTTAATTTGAGTTTGTTTAATCAGTAGAGCTCAATTATTAGAATAGAAAAACAACAGAATTTGTAACACAAAACATTTATTTAAAATACATTTAAACATGGAAGACATGGATAGAAGAATTATTAGAAAAGATCATCTGTATTTTGGTCAAACAAAATAATTATCATGTACTCTCAAGTCTTTCACAATTTTAGGTTTCACATTTGGTGGTTTGTTTTTTTACCTAAACTAATGTCTTGACCTAAGGCTACTTGGAATCTTCCACTGGGAGTAATGGAGTGAGTCCCAGCCTACTAGTCTACTAGTCTATTGAAGGTCTCTTGATGAAAGCTTCAACACAAGGGCAAGGCCTTGCTTTGTCCAGGGCCTAAGACTCTGTTTTTGTTAGGAACAAAAGATGAGTTGTAGAACTCAGAGCCCAAAGCTCCTGCATAGCCAACTCCAACAACTACTCAACTACTGAACTGTGTGTGCTGGGACCCTATATCAGACTTATCAATCAACGCTTTGGCTCATTGGCTCATTGGGAACAGGAAGTCCATCCCGCAACCAGAGCTGTTGGTGAGCTCAGATGTCATAAAGAATAGGTCTTGGCTTTCTTCAGTGCTGTGGGGGTTAGTACCCACTGGACATTGTGCTTGTTGTCGCATTTCAGAAGGGTAATATTACTAATCCCCCCACCGCTCTCTTGGCTGAAGGTGAGGTTAGTCTTTTTATTGGAAAGGGGAAGAAGTTAGCAGATCAATGTTACTTTTTTTTTCAACAATGAACACATGCTAGCGTAGCGGTCTAACGCGCCACACTTTGGCTGGTACGGTATGGTGTGCGCTGCCTGTCAGGGACGCGGTTTGAAACCCGTGTCTCTACCAGACCGGCCCTGGTCGTCAGCCCTGATCGGAGGCGGCGTTTGGCTGTCCGCCTCCGGGGGAGGGGGGAGGGTGAGCAGGAAAAGGCGTCCATCGAGGAGCAGGAAAAGGCGTCCGTGGTAGAGGCGGATAAAATCCGTGTCTCGACCTGGAGGACGGGCGACGGACTCGTGGGGAGGGTGAATTGAGATAAATAAAAGGGTATAAATGGCAACCAAATTGGGAGAAAAAGGGGGAAAATTTTGAAATACATTTTAAAAATAAACAATGAACACATGCATTCACAAAAATGACAAGAACAAGAACATTTTTAAACAATGTGCAACACATTTATACTGTAGTACTATAGGCTTATCACCTAGTATATTATCACCTACAGTATTTATATCGCACCGCACATGATGAACATAGATATAGTGTGTGTGTGCGTGTGTGTGTATACTATTTGCAGATTGACTTTCTGCATTTCACACCAACGGTGGTGGTCTTGGAATCATTACAAAAGGGAAAGACATGATATCTTGCACGCTTTACCAGCTGGAACCACAAGCAAGATGAAGCTGATTTTATGTCATGGACATGGTTGACAGTAAATAGGGTAGGCTGTAGGACTATTTTGATGATGTTAAGTGACTGACAGTGCCTGGGAGCATGTCCTTGGAATTAAATATGTGAAGTGTAAGCAAGGTCAATGTGCTTATTGAGTCAATGTCACAATTCTAACCATTTTTAATGAATCATTAAATGTGAAATGATAAGTTAGACAAACAAGCCACAGAGGTTGTGACATGTTGCAAAATGATTTGTTAATGAAGAAGCCATGTACAGACATTAATCTAGTTAGTTGACTACTGTATTTGTAGATATAAAGGTTTTTTGCATGTCTGATGTTGCTGGTAACCAACCCTCTTCAAGGCACACAGGGGAACTCTTTCGTTCACCTTTTTATGTCAGCCACCTTAATTTTTTTACATAACAGTATTATATTCATTATTTTTGTCTATTACTTTTCTTTTGATGTTGCTCTGCCCAAAGAGCTTTGCACTTTGTGGTCTGTTTTTTATGTTTTAGCAGTCAATTAACAATGTTTGCCTTTATGCTTTGTTTGCCAAAATTGTCCATTCCAGTAGCAGCATTAAAGTAAATTTACTTTTTATCAGGTTTTATGGTTTTATGATATTATTTTAGCCCCACATCTTCTGCCAACGTGCCTTCAATGTTTTTTCACTTTCCTTTCCATTATGCTCATTTATAACACTTTTTAGTATCTGAAAAATGCCAAGCCTGTTGTTCTCTTTCGGTCTTACTTATTTTTATATGGCATGCTTATGGTTTTAGTCTGCCTGTAAAATAAGCCAAAACAATTATATTATCTAAAACTGTTCTCTGTCAGGATTATTTATCATTATCGTTATGGTTTCCTGCAGATTGATTAAACCCAATCTCCTTCTACAGCTTTTGAGTTGAAGGCGCCAAACTTTGGAAATGAAAAGCTGTCTAGTTTTTGTTGTAAACACAGTGGAGGGAGGGAAACAACAACTGCCATTCAAACTAATCCACAATTTCATACAAATCTGTTTGCTAGTTTTTATTAAAAAGATGAGTGAAAATTGTCAGCATTTCTTAAAACATATTTATATGCTGTTCTACCATCTTTTTACAGTGTTATAGTTGCTCACCACATTAGAACACATCCATTTACATTACATTTTAAGCATTTAGCAGAGGCTCTTATCCAGCGACTTACAAGATGTGCATTAATACATGGTAGGAACAATCATAGTTTGCGCACGAGATCAGTGCAGTGATACAGCAATAGACATCATTGTAGGCAGCTGCATACCATACCTGTAACACTGGGAAGGAAAAGGTTAGTAATTTATTTCTTAATTTTTTTTAATGAGAAGGCAGGGATACATATACAAGAAGTGTTGAGCAAGTCGGCAGTGGTGATGACAATAGGCTAGATGAACAGAATTCAGTGGTAGTGGAGTCTGAAAAGGTGGGTTTTGAGTCTCTTGCGGAAGATCGCAAGTGATTCCGTGGTCCTGACCAATTGCGGAAGGTTGTTCCACCACCGAGTGGTCAGGACAGTGTTCGACTTTTATACGGACCAGTGCACTAATGAAAAAGTGCCAGTGCGAGTTTCATGTGCCACAGTTTTTATTCAAATTTAGATTTCTTTTAAAGGAGGCTCCATTCAAAATGAATGGTAAAAAGTTAGCTTGTGTTTAACAAGATACACTCCAGTGCAATAATGCTGGAAACTGGAAGGCACTGCAACACACAAATCCATTGTTAAGAGCCATTACTTAGAGCCAAAATGGTAGCAACACTAAAGCGATGTTATGGTAACCGCATTACCTCCCAATGACATTCAACATTACACTCACACAGGCATTTGCCTGAGTGGCTACATTTAGATGCGCACAATATTCCAGTTATGGTCCATATTCCAGTTAAGCAATATTCCAAATAAGTTGTTTGCATGGTCTATAATGTGTAGACTTCCGCTAATATTGCTGTAGAGATGGTAATTAGCATATTCCGAATAAGCTATAGGACATTGATTTTCCGCAATCCATTCTCTGTTTTCCAGAAAATGGTTTGGGCGAGGCTTGCTTTTCAGTTATTATATTGTATTGTCTTCTTATCCCTTTTACCAAATAGTTTATTTCTAATACTTGTTATCAATGAAATCCTCAACAAAGGCAGGCAACAGTGTTAAACAAAGGAAATAGCAAAATGGATGTCTATTATCTGCTGTAATTTACCATTTGTGCCACACAGAAACCCTCATAGACAATGGATGAAAGTTTGCAGCCAGGATTGGTGAGAAAGAGTTGTAATGGTATGGATGCAGACTGGAAAAAAATGTCTGCATGTCACAAACCTCATTCAACAAATTGTGTGTAATGATGGAGAGGGTTATGAAACCTTGAGATGCCACATTGCGTGCACCTGTGCCACTTGTTGTGCATGTTGCCATCATCCTATAATTGCCATGTTGACAACTCTCCAAACTTGTGTAGTGATGATAGCATGGGTTGCATCAACATACACTTATTCAGTATTTACTTAGTGAGATGGCACGGAACAAAAGACAGAACAACCAACTTATCAATAATTAAAAGGTTTATTAATGGTTGCGGTTATGGCGCTGAACTAACAATACACGTGCTTGTGAGCTCCTGGCAGACTTCGGTCAAAGTCCTGTACAGTCTTATAAATTAGACAGAAAACGAACCAATACATCAGTTATACAACTACAGAGTGAAAATTCATAGTTATGCCGGCGAAAAAATCTAAAAGCAAAAACAAGGTAGACGCCTTCACTTCTGATGAAGCCGAACATATGGATGCTAACAGGGTTGGGTTGTAATGGAATACATGTAACGGCGTTACGTAATCAGAATACAAAAATCAAGTAACTGTATTCAGCTTGCGTTATATTTGAAAAACGAGTAATCTGAATACAGTTACTTTAATAAACCTGAAGTGAATACATTTTGGAATACTTATTGGAATTCTTGGTGGAAAGTTTTCCTTACAAACATTAATGAGCTGATGTTCATTACTAAAGCTACAGCATGAAATGCTCACGCCTACATGATTATCATCACACAGCTCATGAAAACTACCGCCGCTGCACAAAGCCAAAAAAACTGTGTTTAAAAAAAAGCCCACGCCCACACTCAGAGAAACATTGACAGCGACAAAAAAGTCAGCTTTCAGTTCGTGGCGTTATCGACACCATTTCCAATTTAAACAAGACCAAGAAGACCATGGGAAAAATCTGTCGGTCCAGTGTACCTTGTGTCTTCCGGAAATAAAGATAGTGTCGGCATCAAAGGACTCGACTTAAAATCTTTAAAAACTTGGAGGTAAATCAACGTTGGCTAACCTTCAGCTTACTGAACAGTTCTGCAGTAATTTGCGGTTACCTGACCTTAGCCTATGGTTTGAGGCATCACAATAACTGCTCTGCTAATTTTATACTGCTTTCTTTATTGTTGAAACGATAACATTTATTTTCTTTTTTCTTTTTCCCAGTTTTCTCCCAATTTGGTAGCCAATTGTACCCTACTATACGTAAATTACGTTATGCATTGCCGAGCATTCGCCGCTACACAGCCTGCCAACACTGGCACTTTTCTAAGCCATATCCCTCACAAATCGCTGTTATTCCAGTGCCAAAAAAGTTTCAAAAGTTATTACATTGTTTCAGATGTTGTGTTTGAGTTATGCTCATGATGAGCCATTAAAACAGTAAAAGAACTTGCCTTTCAGTTTCCCTTTACATTTTATTATGATTAATTTTTAATCTGTCCATTCTAATTACATAACATGTTAAAGATGATGACTAAAACAAAACAATGCAGATACAATGTTGCATATATTTAGCTAAATTGACATCTCAAATGTATTAGTATTTATCATGAAATGAACAGAAACTGACCTGACCTCTACGCAGAGGAAAGTTGAACATGACATGTAATGCATAATAACTATTTAAATGTATTACTGATAAAATAAAAGAATGAACATGGCGTGTGCAAAGGTTTGAGCACGCTTTTAGTACTAAGTAGCACCACCTTTGTCTATATAACATCTTCCCAATGTCTCCTGTACCCCAAAACATACCCATCTGTGATGGAAAAAGTAAGTATTCCAAAAGTATTCTAAAAGTAATCTGAATACGTTACTTTTTTGAGACATGTAACTGTATTCGTATCTGATTACTTTCAGAGCCGTGTAATCAGTATTCAGGCACTAATTAAATTTACAAAGTAACCCTCCCAACCCTGGATGCTAATAGCCTGGCTAGCTCGATTGATGTTAGCCCAACCCAGCGGCAACAGGCAGCTAAGACGGCTACTGAAGAGACCTCCCGAAACTTAGATATTATTCAAAAACTTGATATGATGAGAAGTGACTTTGTTACAAAATTTGACGGAGTTCTCAACGCAATTCAAGAGGTCAAACGGAATGTGCGAGACTTCTCCAAATGCATGGACGAAGCAGAGGAATGAATTAGCAGCGTGTACAGATACTGTACAATCAGAGAAAGGCAAAACGCTTGTGAAACACATTTCTCTCCTTACCTCCAAGTTGGACGAGCGAAAACAGCTCACGGAGATCCAACTTTAGGTTGATTAATCTTACAAAAAAGGTGGAAAAGGACAATGCAACTGCTTTCCTATAGAGGAATGGCTACCAGAAGCATTGGGGCCTGAAACCTTCCCTACACCACCGATTATCGAAAGGGCCCACAGGATCCCCGGCCACTCACCATCCAATCGAACATCCGCACCAAGAGCACTTATTATAATGTTTTTAAACTTCCGAGATAAGGTCCGGGTGATGCGCGCTGCCAGGTCAAAAGGAAAGGTAGGCTACTATTCGGTGAAAACGAGGTGAGGTTCTTCCCTGATTTATCTATGGAGCTACACCGACGGAGGAGGTATTTTGACGGGGTAAAACAGCAATTGAGATCCCGTAATATTCGTTACGGAATAATCTACCCAGCCAAACTTCGCCTGAAAGTGGATGTACGCGTACATGAGTTTGAATCTCCTACTGATGCTGAAACATTTATTCAAGGTATGCCTCACCTAGAGGACACGCAGCTGAGCCAAATGGATTAAGGGACCTGTGTTTACAATTTTGATCTCAGCAGACTTGTTCAATAGGAGCACCTATTTACCTGTCTGATATAAATATTCCAGTGATTTCTCTGTTGAGCTGCTTATAAGGCATAACATATGTTTACGTTTCTACATCGCTCATTCAATAGGCTATAGGTTGCACGTAGCTGAAAGGAAGACGCACAATAGGTAGCAATGTGTGTTACAGCGTTATTTTATGCTTAAATACTGACTCTGTATGCTCCATCTTTTAATGGTTTCTCTTTTTAGTTAAAATGACTGAATGAACTGTCAGGAGACACAAATACCTTTTTTGAGGGGTTTTCTGTTGATCTTGTAGTGTTATTACAAGAAGTTTAGTTTAGTATAACTGCTCCCTTGCTTGCACTGGATCAGTTTTGGCATTTACCGACACTCAGCGGTGGGGGGTGGGAGAGACTAACTGTGTGTTCTAACAGCGGGCGATTCGGCAACTAGTTGCCCGAAATGCATTGATTGTCTATGAGACCGGGCAACTTCCGGTGATTCGCCGATTCGGCGATTTGTGGGCGTGGCGGCTACACAGAAAAGTTGAAAATCCTGAACTTTCGGGCGATATCGCCCGGTAAGAGCCAATCAAATTCATGTGTTGCTGTTTTTACCTTCCACGCGGAACCAACACAACACCAAAATTTGGTTCCTAGTTCCGACACTTCAACATGAATGAGGAGAAACTGATGGCTGATGGCTATAAATGGTTGTGTGTTTTACATTGCAAAACAATAAATACTTTAAAAAAAAGTCATCCTATTTGTTATATAATATTGGGGACATGGGTCAACTAGTTGTTGCCATAAGCTTATATGGTAATGGGGCATGTGTCAACTAGTTGTTGCTATACTGTGGCTGTATGTGACATTTGAATAGGGATGGTTCTAAATATGAATATTGTAAGAAATACGGCAGCACTCTGATCTTGATGAAGAAGGTTTTATTTTGGTAGCGACAGTGACAAAGTAAATGACAGGTAATACAAGAATACCAGCAAGCACTCTGGACTCAGCGGAGTTCGTCTGAATGTATTTCTCCCAACTCAATGACTCTAAATACTCTTTTCGGCTTTGTTCTTCTAGCTGTAGGCAATCGACCGGTATGAGTCCCCAGTTGCAAGGTAACTGTAAAATAAAAGAATGCTATTAGTTGTATGCTATTAGACTAGTCTACTACATTGTTCAGTAGCTCAATTGTACATTGGCTCAGCACATCCATTATTGATCATTTATTTAATCCTAAAAGCATAAATATTTATAGCTAGCTAAACTTCTATGGCCTACATACATCTTATTTAATGTTTGTGTTGGTTAAAAGGCAATTTTTTATCACATGGGTACGATTTGAAAAACGTACCGGAGACAAATAGCGAGCCGTTCCGCTGCACTGATGGGGCTCCGCCAATTTGTGTCAGCAGCTCATCGAACTGGGCACGGTCCAGCCTGAAGTACCACTGGAACCTCTCTCCATCCAGCCGCAGCTCCTGCACCAGCCTGTGATATTCGCCATGCTGCCGGCGGGTCTGCAAAATTCTGGGGACCCACACACAGGACCTCCTGCGTTTCCAGCGCAAGTAAATGGCCGCAATTGTAAAAAGCCTTCTGAGTTTGAGTTTGCAGTTCATGATTGAAGGAAACAATACTGCTAGCCAACTAATATTTATAATAAAGATTCTCAAAATCTATGATGAACTATTCGTTTACTATGCAAAGATTTTGTAAGCACGTCGGAAGCACTTTTGAGGAGGCCATTCAAGCGTGGGGAACGCCCACTGGGCGATTTCTTCGCCTAGTATCGCCCGCTGTTAGAACGTGGGGTAACTGTCTTGTTCGGGGAGACAGATAAAAGGGGTGTTTTGTTGGCATTACTTCTTTTTATTATGTGTTTGTTTATATATGTCTCAATTCGAATCCTTAGAATGGTACACTCTAAACTTAAAAGATACAATGAAGCAGCATCTTAATTTACAAGTCAAAAAGGGTTATTATGATTTAGATTTGGTTCTATGCCTAGATTATGATAAACTCAAATAAGAATTTAAAATTAGTCTCATGGAATGTGAGGGGGATGGTTAAAATTACTAAAAAAAGTAAGGTTATGACTAGGCTAAAACAGCTTGACTCATCTATTGTTTTTATACAAGAGAGTCACCTACTTAAAGAAGAACTACTGAAGGTACGGAGACGATGGCCAGGGCAAGTACTGGCATCCTGTTTCTCCTCTCACTCTAGGGGGGTTATAATTCTGATTCACAAGTCTGTTCCATTCCAAGTGAATAACATAACGGACACATCGGGTAGATACTTGGTGATACAGGGAACACTTCTAAAAGAGAACATGAATCTAATATGTATTAATATATATGGTCCAAATGAAGACAATCCAGTATTCTTTGAGAAACTATTCTTACTAATATCCTCCCTCCCTCCCAGGAAAGGTAATGATGGCTGTAGATTTTAACTGCACTCTTGATCCAGTACTTGATCGCTCCTCAGGCACAGATCATTCGCATTCCAAAAGTAGAAAGAAAATACAACAATATATCAAAGAATTAAATCTATGTGATCCATGGAGGATACAAAATCCAAATAAGAAAGAATATTCATGTTATTCGGCATCTTTTAAATCCTACTCCCGTATTGATTATTTCTTAATTTCCATTTCCCTACTTCCCAATATAACTAAGTGTCTATATGATAGCATCATTTTGTCAGACCATTCTCCCGCATCACTAATATTCACTATCTAATCACTAATTAGATGGCGCTTACATCCTAAATGGCTAGGGAATTCCGACTTCATTGCTTTCCTGGGTGAGCAAATAGATTTATTTTTTCGATTAATACATTTTACATTTTAAGCATTTAGCAGACGCTCTTATCCAGAGCGACTTACAAGATGTGCATTAATACATGGTAGGAACAATCATAGTTAGCGCACGAGATCAGTACAGGAATACAGCAGTAGACATCATTGCAGGCATCTGCGTACCATACCTGTAACACCGGGAAGGAAAATGTTAGTGTATTTATTTTTTATTTTTGGGGGAGTATAGTGTTGAACAAGTTAACAGCGGTGAAGACAATTTAGCTAGATGGACAGAGTTCAGTGGTAGTGGAGTCTGAAGAGGTGGGTTTTGAGTCTCTTGCGGAAGATCGTAAGTGATTCCGCAGTCTTGACCGATTGCGGAAGGTTGTTCCACCAGCGAGGGATCAGGACAGAGAAGAGGCAAGACCGTGAGGAGCAGCTGCCAGGCACCCAGAGGAAAGGGACAGTCAGTTTACCAGTGGAGGTGGAGCGGAAGGGTCTGGGAGGTGTGTAGGGAGTGATGAGTGACTGGAGGTATGGGGGAGCAGTACCTCTGGCCGCTTGAAAAGCAAGCACCAGTGACTTGAATCTGATGCGTGCTGCGATGGGGAGCCAGTGCAGAGAGGAGAGTAGAGGGGTGACGTGGGTGAACTTCAGCTGGTTGAACACCAGACGAGCGGCAGCGTTCTGGACTAGTTGCAGTGGCATGATGGCACAGGCCGGAAGGCCTGCCAGCAAGGAATTGCAGTAGTCCAGACGTGAGATCACCAGGGCCTGGACCAGGAGTTGAGTGGCCTCTCGGGTGAGGAACGGTCGGATCCTCCGGATATTGTGGAGGGAGAAACGGCAGGTCCGAGTGATCGCTGTAATATGGCTCGAGAAGCACAGCTGGTTGTCCAGGGTTACCCCAAGACTACTGGCAGACTGGGACGGAGACACTATGGAGCCTTCCACGGTGATTGACACATCAATCATCGGGGTGCCCTTCGCTGGGAAGAAGAGCAGCTCTGTCTTCCCCAGGTTCAGCTTCAGGTGGTGGGTGGACATCCATGCGGAGATGTCAGCCAGGTATGCAGAGATCCGTGCCGGGACTTGGGTATCAGATGGAGAGAAGGAGAGGAACAGTTGTGTGTGGTAGGTCAGCATAACAGTGATAGGAAAAACCATGAGCAGAAATAACAGAGCCAAGTGACTTGGTGTACAGAGAAAATAGGACGGGGCCTAGCACCGAGCCCTGCGGGACTCCAGTAGAGAGGGTGTGGGGAGAGGAGAGGGATCCTCTCCAGGCCACCTGGTAGGACCGGTCAGCCAGGTAGGACTCGAACCATGTCAACACAGATCCAGAGATTCCCATCTCGACGAGAGATGAGAGCAGGATCCGGTGGTCCACGGTGTCGAATGCAGCCGAGGAGGAGGAGGGCGGAGCTAAGGGATTGGGACTTAGCCCCTTGAAGAGCCTCAGTGACAGCAAGGAGAGCAGTCTCTGTGGAGTGGTCTGCTCTGAACCCAGATTGGTTGGGATCAAGCAGGTCATTCTGTAAGAGATGAGCAGACAGTTGGTTATAGACAGCCCGCTCTAACGTTTTGGAAAGGAATGGGAGGAGAGAGACAGGTCGGTAGTTTGAAATAACAGCAGGATTCAGAGAGGGTTTTTTGAGGAGGGGGACAACATGAGCACATTTGAGGGAAGAGGGGACAGAGCCAGAGGAAAGAGAGGAGTTAATGACATTGGAGACAAAGGGGAGGATGTCCATAGCAATGGACTGGAAGAGGGGGGAAGGAATGGGATCAAGAGGGCAGGTGGTGGGACTGGGACGGTGGGAGAGGACAAGTTGAAGGATGTCTGAGTCAGGGAGGGGTGAGAAGGAGGACAGAGGGGTGAGAGGTTTAGGTAGCGAGATGGGTGAGGGAGAGGTTGGGGGGAAGGAGTTGCTAATGACATCGACCTTGTCGTGAAAGGAGGATGCGAAGTCATCCGCGGTTAGAGAGGAGGGGGGTGGGGGAGGAGAGAGGAAAACGTAGAGTAGAGTTTACGAGGGTTAGAAACTGAAGATTGAATTTTAATACTACTCAGACATCAGCCTCGATAAGATGGGAAGCTTTCAAAGCATATATAAGAGGACAAATAATTAGTTTCACTAGTTTTAGAACTAATAAATTGAAACTGAAAATGACCTCATTAGACTTGAAAATTAGAGAACTGGAGCAAAAGGTTAGCTCAGATAACTCAATGCTGCTAAGCCAGGAACTATTTGCTCTTAAAGCGGAGCATGAGGAACTCTCCACTTCAAAAGCTGAGGACAGTTTAATAAGACTGAAACAAAAATTATATGACCAGGGTGAAAAACCAGGTAAATTACTGGCCTGGAGAATTAAAAAACTTAATTCAGAAAGAGCAATCAATTCAATTAGGAATGAACAAGGGGAAATAGACCCAATAGAAAATAATCAGACTTTTGTTTCATATTATAAGGCCCTAAATCAGTCAGATTACCCAGAGACACATCAACCCAGAAGAATTTTCTAGACAACCTAGTCATCCCTCATATCTCTGAACAAGTAAAGTGTGAGCTAGATAAGGAATTGGAAATACAGGAAATTTCCAATGCTATTCTTAACATGAAGAGGGGTAAAACATCTGGTCCGGATGGACTTCCAATAGATATCTATAATTTTTTTTAAGGAAAACTAATAAGTCCTGTGTTCGATATGTATGTGGAATCATTTAATGAGGGTCTTCTTCCCCTTCACTGCAGAGTGCCCTAATAACACTTATTCTGAAGCCAGATAAATCACCAATTGAATGCGGTTCCCATAGACCAATTTCGTTGATGAACACTGATGCTAAATTTATCACAAAGGCTTTAGCAATGAGATTGGAGAATGTTTTGCCTACTGTAATCCATGAGGATCAAAATGATTTTGTTAAAAATCGCCATGGGTTCCATAACATTAGGAAGGTACTCTAATCCACATACGTGAAAGAACTCCAGACACAGCAATCCTGTCAATTGATGTTGAGTGGCTATACTTAACCCTCTGAGGTCCGTGCTAAGCTTTTCGATGTTTTTTGATTTTGGCATGGTCTGATATTTATCTCAATTTCATCAATTTAACACACATTTACTCCAAAGTGTTTAATATTTTTATTTGAAGGACAATCACAGCTACATTTGTATGCCATCAATAGTTTGGTCAGTATCATATGCAGCTTGTAAATAGATCTACAAACACACAAGTTAAAAATAGTTAATTTTTCTGCTGTCACAAAAGTTGTGAAAGCACACACTAAACTATAGTGACGAATTGTTTTGCCAATGTGCGTTTGTTCATCAAGGTCTTGGTTATGTAAGGGTGTGAAAATGTTTTAGCACATATGAGATCTAAATAGCTAAAAACCTGTTTTTATCAGAACTGGTCACATTTATTTCAGGCTGTGGGAGGGCTATATGCTAATTTACTGAATATTCATGATCCACACCTGAAAGATCATGGTCAAAGGCCATCAGACAAAGACATCTTGCAGAGTAGCCTACGCATTTCTTGCGACCAACAGAAGCCAGTTTGACAACATCCAAAGTCTGGCATTGGGCACAGGCACATGATCAAAAGTTTAAGATATTCATCTTTAAACGTCTGTAGGAAAACGAAAGCAAAATCGTGTGTCTACGAAGACACGGAAAGACATAAACAAGACAAAACAAAATAACCAACGATCAGGAACAAACAAAACGTATCCAAAATCTCGGAATAAACTAAACGCTGGGAATCTAAACCACAATAAGCACACAAACAAGTTCTCGAGAGGCAAGAAACATTAATCACAATAGGTATTATCAAGCTAAGCTAGATAATGTCCAAGCGCCGAAACAGAATGCCAGCTGGTTAAATATCCTCCCGTTAATTATTCGCAGCAGTCCGCAATGATTCTGACGCGGAATTCATATATTTTCACGAGTATTTGAAAATATGGTAAATCAAATAAATATCAGCATACACCGTCTGTTGCTGGCAGCTCATAACCGTAAACACAGACAAGATCCGATATAATGTCGGGACATTGTTTACGCTGCAATTTCACACACGGAATTCATATATTGAATACGAGTATTTGATAACATGGCAAATCAAATATAGTTACTTACTCTTCGTCAGTTATTGTCTTCGTCGCTTTCCATCGATGCTCTCAAACACTGCAGCGCAGAAAATCTTTCCATCTTGAATAAAATTGTATGTCTGTATAAAATCTTGCTTCAAATTGTCGGGACAGTTTGTGTTGTTTACGCCGGCGTTTCACACATGGCCCCACGCCCCTCCCCACACCTCCCCGAAACTCGCACCTAGTTACCATGTCAATAGAAGGGGGACGTTACTAAAAGGTAAAAAACAGAGTAAAAAACAAGGTTTACTTTTGGTCTAATTAACCTAATTTAAAAAATCCCATTTGATTTGCCAGTGCTCAAATCGGAAAGTCGCGATTCTAAGGTTTCTGTCAATGTTTTTGTCGCGTGTGTATGATAAAATATCGCGAAATTAGAAATAGTAATATACTTTTATTGCTGCTGGGAGCGGCGCCGCTCCCGTCGACCTCAGGGGGTTAATGGAGGTGCTTAAACGTTTTGGGTTTGGTAATTACTTTTGTAGGTGGATGGAAATCTTGTTTGCTGATTCCTCAGCAGAGGTCTGCACAAATAATCTAATAGCTCAGCCCTTTAAACTTACACGAGGAACTAGGCAAGGCTCGCCAATCTTGCCTTTACTTTTTGTAATTGCCATAGAACCTCTTGCAATAGCTGAACTCACTCTTCTATTACAAGTAACCTTAGAACATCGCATTGCAATAGCAGATGATACTATTTTTTTCCTTAAAGAGCTTGAAAAATCAATACCTTCCCTCTTGGAGCTTATTACCAATTTTGGTGGATTCTCTGGCTTTAAAGTAAACAAAACTAAATCATCTATTCTATTTCTGAATGAACAAGAGAGGAGAAATCCTGTGATACATTACATTACATTACAGGCATTTAGCAGATGCTCTTATCCAGGGCGACTTACAGTTTTACATTTCTTTACAGTCCATTTATACAGCTGGATATTTACTGAAGCAATTCAGGTTAGTTGCTCAAGGGTACAATGGCAGTGTCCCACCTGGGGATTGAACCTGCAACCTTATCGTTACAAGCCCAGTTCCCTAACCATTATACCACACTGCCTGCCTACAGGCAGGCATACAACACCCATTCAGAAACGCCGCGGAGGGTTTTGAATACTTGGGCATTAGAATAACATCAGTAATATATAACCTTAGCTCGACTAATTATAAACCTATGTTGACTAAAATCACAGAAGATCTGGAAAGATGGGCAACATTACCTTTATCCATTATTGGAAGAATAAATATAATTAAAATGAATATCTTACCTACATTTTTATATCTTTTTCAATCCATTCCCCTAGATCCACCACACTCTTTTTTCCCAAAGGTTAAAAAGCTGCTATCAAATTTCATTTGGAATAATAGAAAGCCAAGACTGAGACTTTCACTTTTGTATCTACCTTATGATAGAGGGGGATTACAGTTACCAAATCTAAACTGGTATTATTGGGCTGCTCAATTAAGATCCTCAATGTTTTGGTTTTCTAAAGAATCAACATTGCCCTGGTTACAAATTTAACTTTTATCCTCAAAGGGTCTAGCCCTGGATAGTTTCTTATATTCTGCTCCCCCTAAGAAATTAAAAAGAATTACAGATAACCCTTTTGTGAGAAATGCAGTTCAAGTCTGGCATGAAGTACAGAAATATTTGGGTGACTCTCCTATGTTGTCTTGCCTCTCACCGATCTGTGGGAATGAATATTTCAAACCAGCTAAGAATGACATGGGCTTTAAAATTTGGTCAACAAAAGGTATTGTAAAATTACGTGATCTTTACAATAATAAAACTGTCATGTCATTTAATGAGCTCAAGCATAAATATGACTTACCTCAGAAACATTTTTTTAAATATTTACAGATTAGAAGCTTTATTCTGACACACCTAAATAATTCTGTAATATTGCCCCAAATGTCCATACTAGAAACATTTGCAATGAAGAATTGTGAAGGGAGGGGTTTAATTACACAATTGTACAATATGTTGGTGGAAAACCATAAGGACAACACTGAAAGGCAGAGACAGGCGTGGATAGGGGATTTACAAGAGTACATCCGAGAGGATGAATGGAGTACTATTTGCTCAAAAGCTCAAACACAAACGATTAATACTCGACTTCGATTAACACAATATAACTGGATAATGAGAATTTATATTTCTCTGGAAAAGTTGAACAAATCTGATCCTAATATCCCAGACCAGTGCTATAAGTGTAACACTCACTTAGGTACTTTACACCATTGTATGTGGGAATGTGATGAAATTTAAAAGTTTTGGAACTCAATAGTATGGTATATCTCACGGCTCACATCTATTCCAATAACATTGAATCCTAATTGTGCATTTTGGACCTTTATCCATCTAACCTCTCTTTGTCTAAAGCAGAGAGAAAAATGGTTGACCTCTGCTTACTGCAAGCTAGACGCTTGATTGCTCTGTGTTGGAAGAATACTAGTCCCCCCTCTCTTGCTCAGTGGCTGAAAGAACTATCATGTAACTTGGCCCTTGAAAAACTTACTTACTTAGTGAAGGGTAAATCATCTTAATTTTATAACATTTGGGAGATGTTTTTGGATTTTGTAAGAAATGATAACATTGATGAAGCATTAGAACCCTGAGCTGCTAGGATTGTATCATTCAATATTCAATGCAACAATGTATAATGGGCTATTTAATGCTTTACTTTAATGTATTTATTTTATTATTATTTAATTGTCCCCTTTTTTCTCTCTTTTTTTTTTTTTTTAGTGCCAACTAATTTATTTAAAGGGGGGAAGGGTTTAATTACTGTTGTGTTGTGCAGCTGTTATGCACTTGTTTTGTTCCTAAAAAAAAGGTTTATTAATACAGACTTGTGACTCTATCAATCCACTATCCAAATTAGGATATGCTATATAAGCAAAAAACATGCAATAACAAATGAACTTTAACAGGTTTCAACAAACATGAGGGATCTAACTATGGAAGCAAAAGGGAAAAATAAGAATAAAGAAAGAGAAAGGAAAACTATTTTAAATGAATAGGTAAGCTGCTTAACAAACCATATTTAAACAGTCAGCAGGAAAATAGCAAAACATTAGTTTAGCCATTACAACATGAAGGAAGTTACAGCATATGCCACACAAGGAAAAATGAGATGCTGGTTTACTTAACGGGTCCAATAAGCAGGCAGTCGACGGATGCCCCCGCAAAAATGTTAAGCTTGATGGCCTATATTTTCTGACACTCTTATAGGTTGTGAATCAGGAAATATATACAGTACATTGTCCTTGACAATACTATAGATGTTTCAGAAATCTTGTTAATTTCAGAGAACTGTTGGAAGCAGAGGAATTCTCAAAAGCATGCATGTATGTACTCTTGAGGGAAATCCCTGAAATCCCCTACTGCATACATCAGAAAAAGGTTTGTTGTGAGTAAGAAAATTGAGCACAATGGCTGTATCATTGTTTCTACTTTTACTGTACCTGAGAGGTATCTTCCATGTCAGGGAACGTTCACTGGGAGCAGGCAAGACTTCCTGCTCTGAACTACTTAAACTGCTTGTGTACCACATGAATCAATTATGTGTAACACACTATATTTACTGGTTATATGCACAATGTGGGTAACATCTGTATGTATGTATGATCAGATTACATTCCAGTGGAAAAAATCTGGAAATTGAACCCAAAAACTATGTTTTAAGTGAAAGATATTGGTTGGCAAAACCCGGAAAACATAGGAAATCATACGAGCATCTCAACCATTATCTTGACTTATGTACTGACAAGTCTTCCAACATACAATACTTAGCTATGTTGGTTCACTTCAATTATTGCACTCACCACTGGGCAGGCTGCTGAGGATTCAATCTAGCTTTCTCTGTGAATCAACAAATAGATAATTTTTGGACTGCAGCAACAGTTAGCTTATGTCTTGGGCAGTGGTGGGCCGTCAGGGCCTGCAAGGCCTTCTCTGCTGGCCTAAAAAATATCTGAATCACAGACTGATGTTAATTATATTTTGTCCATGAATACTTATTAAATAATTCCAAATGGTCTGTTCGCTTCCTTTCATAGCTGTTCCCCTGGTTGCGCTGCATCCAGACGTGTATTTTCATATTAAAGCATTTAACCAATCACATTTCAGCCATCATTTGTTGCCAGGGTCGAAGAAATCTGCCTGGAGGCCTTCAAAATCAGTTCTAGCATAAAATAAGTGTTGATCAAACTGTTGCTTCAACCAATCAGATTTTGAGTTGGGGACACGAAGGCCTTCTAGAAGGCCTAGGTGACGTCAGCGTATTCACACCCTTTGATTGGATAGTCAGAGAGTGTCTGACTATGATGTAATGTGATTTGGTTAAATGCTTTAATATGAAAATACACGTCTGGATGCAGCGCAACCAGGGGAACAGCTATGAAAGGAAGCGAACAGACCATTTGGGATTATTTAATAAGTATTCATGGACAAAATATAATTAACATCAGTCTGTGATTCAGACATTTGAGCGGACATTTTCAGCCCTAAAGCGAATTAAAACTTATGCCAGAAATACGAAAGGGCAGGCTCGACTTTCAGCATTAGCTTCGATGGCAATAGAAAAGGACTTCTTGATGGAACTGAAACACACGGATAATCTGTACGACAGAGTAATTGAACTCTTTTTGAGGAAAGAAAGGAGGATGGATTTTGTGTACAAATAATAAGGATTTTTGGTGAGTAAAATGTTGCTATTTTCCTAAATAATATTGCAATTTTATGAGGTTATTATTATTGATGCTTTTTTATGTCTGTCGCAGCTGTAGCACCCCGGGTTTGTTTCTTCAGTAAAGGCATTTATTCTGGATACACGAGTTATCTATCTTCGATGCAACGGCAACGGGTGTTTGTTCGGTTTATTTTTGCACTTTGTTTATTTATCTTTCTTCAGTCATGTTTCATGAGAGAGAATGACAGCGATAGAGACGAGAGAGAATGACAGCAATAGTTAGAAGCGTGAGATAATTAGTGATTAGTAGTGTTAGTAACTTAATCTAAATCCCTAATGTTAGTAGATTAGTTGGTTAGTAGGCTACTATATACATCTAACTAATATATACAAAGTGTAATTAGAAAGTAAGAATGAAGTAAAACGAGATTAGAAACGAAGACGGAAAAACCGAAACATAGAATTTCTCGAAGTGCATGACAGAACGTGAATGAAACATGACTGAAGAAAGATAAATAAACAAAGTGCAAAAACAAACCGAACAGACACTCAAAACATAACAATAAGATGGCTTTTATAGCCATAAAATAGTTATTGAGGGGTGGATTGATTCAGACGGAGCACTACTGAAGGCCTAGGTGTGAAATGCACGGCCCGCCACTGGTCTTAGGTAATGCCCCTTCTTTTTCTGGATACCTAAGTGGATGCCTAACCCTAATCCTGATTGCAACCGAGAAGGCTGTAATGTAGGAGACAATATTAGAAGCTAAAGTGTAGCCTAATATGCTCAAAATCGGATTTTCTTGCATAGCGTAGACGTACGTAATGGAAGAGAACGTAAGAGCAGTAAGTGCAGAGTGCAGATCATCATTATAGTTGGTGACTGGGTTTAGCAATTCCATCAGCATGCTGTAAGCAAAGTTTATCTTGAGGAAAACCAAGAACTTGACTTGAAGAAACTTGAAGAAAAGCAGTAAGATGTATTCGCCATCAACCTGACCAGGACCTGTGCACTAATGAGTTTGCTGCAAATCAGCCACAACAGGAGGATTGTGCCTTCGGTGAATTGAGTAAACCTATTTACAGATAGGCTGCACTGAAATCAAATCAAGTAGATACCCATACCATCTGTTGATCTTTGCTGGGAGGCCTATTGGTTAATATGTGTAGCTAATGGTGTTTTCTGGTGCGGAGATGCCATTGCTGTCGACTTGTTGACTGGCTGACGAGCTGGCTGTGAAAAGTGCGGAAATTTTACTCTTCTTAAAGTTTTTAAGTTTTTAATTACTACTTGTTATCTCTTGGGTTCTGTTTTGTTCCCCTTTCCCTCATCGGCTTTGCTTGGTGAGTATTTTATCCATGTTTGTGCTCTGCATGTTTTAACCCAATGTAGCCTAGTTAGTCGACACGCTGACGCCACTTTATTATTTTGTCTTTTTGTTTTTGTTGTTTTTGATGCTATCCTGGGCGGGGGTACGCTTCGGGATGCAGGCGAACCCGTAAATGATTCTTCCGTACGTTCAGCGTTTAAAGCCGCCTCGAGCCCGGTAACTGTAGTGAAAAAGGCCGAACTCAGTTCAGGGCCAGATTGACCGAGAGACCCCACCGCAATTGATACTTCTTAAAAAATAAAATAATCTTCAGTCTGTGGCAATAATAATTATTTATTAACATATAAAAGGTTACATTCAATGAGCCGTTGGTTCGCGAAGCAAGGACTGAAATTTCACATCCTGAACATCCCCTTTTTATCCTGATGTTGGTGCCTGTTTTTTACTCACTCTGTACCAGTTACCCCATTCTTCCCTGCATTGGGGTGGACATTTCCACAAAAACTCAGTCCCCCCTTTCTTAGACTAAATGTTTTATCTTATATAAGAAACCATTATTCATCATTAACATTCAACATAAACATTAAACCAGGGGTGTCCAATCTTATCCGAGAAGGGCCAGTGTGGGTGCAGGCTTTTGTTCTAGCTGATTGTTCTTAACTGATTAAACCAATCAAGGTCTTGATTGTAGACCATGATTGGTGAATTAGTTGAATCAGGTGTTTTAGTGCAGGGCTAGAACAGAAGCCTGCACCCACACCGGCCCTTCACGGATAAGATTGGACACCCCTGCATTAAACCATCACTGGTAGGCAGGCAGTGTGGTATAATGGTTAGGGAGCTGGGCTTGTAACGTTAAGGTTGCAGGTTCAATCCCCAGGTGGGACACTGCCGTTGCACCCTTGAGCAAGGTACTTAACCTGAATTGCTTCAGTAAAATATCCAGCTGTATAAATGGATTGTAAAGAAATGTAAGTCGCTCTGGATAAGAGCGTCTGCTAAATGCCTGTAATGTAATGTAATGTAATGGTACTGATCTACCATTAAATCCCTCCTTACTCCCCCTGCAGGCGAGGCACTGCTACTACTTAATGCAGAACAACCCCCCGCCTATCCTTTAACAATGAGCATTTTATTCCTAAGGTTTGATTGCATTCCCATTCTTTAATTCTTGTCCATCACTCTTCAATAAACCAACATAACAAAGATAGACAAACACTTCAGCTAACCTAAATGTGCATTGTATGGTTATATTGATATAGATATATATTATAAATCGTCTCAATGCCTTATTGTGATAAATAGTTGCCTTGTTTCCGTATGCTTTTATGTAAACAGCCCAATCCTAGGGGTTTACATCCTATCAGCCATGCGACTCGGGAAGACTTAACAGTGAATGTAGCAAAATCTCTGAAACATTGGTGAATCCTTAAGTGTAGCGAAATGCATGTGCTCAATTTAATCCACGTTGTCCCCTCGGTGCCCTCGAAGTTGGTACTGGACTCGTTAATCACATTGATGGTTGCACCTGGGTGAAATTCCTTATGGTCTTCCATCATAAAGAGGGGAGGATTACAGTTAGACTACTGTATACATCAATCTGCAACACCAAGAGCTCAAGAGTCTAGATAGCACTGTCCGGGCCCTTCTCATGCTCCTAAGCATTATTTCATTGGATAGAGTCAGGTTCACGACTGTACATACAGACAGACGGACCTTCCATCTAAATTCCTGTTAGACATGATTCCTGTACTTCTTGCATAATGAGTTCTGTGCCGCTGCAGAATCCACGTGCTGGACACATCAACCCAAAGCCCCCAGTGCCTCACCTCTAGGTGCAGCATATGGGTTCAGTACACTGATAACAGACTGACAGTGGCCCCTCTCCTGCGGCCTAGTGAATGTTAATGCAGCCAGTTTTGCAGAATCTACAAGCATTGGACCATGTACAGTACAGATATTAAGTTACATAAATGATCTATTGGAAACTTTTCAAAAATTCCACCACATAACCCATCGGAAGACTAGAGAGGAAGTTTATTTTGGTACTGTTGGGTTGTCTCGTGCAGACCTGTCCCGGATGATTTATTCACCATTGCACTGTTAATTTATATGTTTATTCGGACATTAATCTTGGCCGTGAGTAGAAACGGGTGTTTTCTTTTCTTTTCCTTTTGCGTGTGAGTGGCTGACGCGATTACCTTTTGTGGCATAGTAACGTTATATTTGGCGTAAACCCTGACCACGTGTTCGTGGAAATTGTAGCATTTGTGCTTTTGTGGGTTTATTGTAGTCTCCAGCGATTTTTGCGTGTATTTGCAGTATGTCACAAATTGACAGGGAAGATAAAAGAATAATGAAATTCTGTCACATTGTTGTACATAATCAAGATTTTATAGCTGACTATGAGTGCGAAAAATGCAAGGAAAGCACAGAGTTGCACGACAGGATTTTAACTTTAACAGAAATTGCTCATGCGGAGAGAATGATGGACACTACATTTAATAGTATATGTTTACAATCAGAAATGGCGCCCCCCACGCCCAGAAACTGGCGTCTCTCCACTTTCCACTTCCACAGAATTTGCTCATACAAACAGATATGAGATTCTAAGCGACTTTGAGGAAGAATTGTCTACATTAAGTGAGGACTTAGGCCCGAGTGGGCAAACTTCTCAGAGTAATAGTGTAATAAAAAAGGCAAAACAAGGAAATTTTATAATAGGGGACTCGATGCTGAGAAATGTAACTCAACGTTACAGTCAGTTGTCTATCTGGAGCTAGGGCAACTGATATTGAAGCAAATTTGAAATTCCAAAAAGGCAATAATTACAACAATATCATTATCCAAAACAAACAACGTTAAACAATCTGAGATAACTAAGATAAATATCATCTATGTGTCATAGTATGAGAATTGTCACATTGGATTATCAACAAATAATTATACAACTAACTAATTGAGAATATATTTTTTTACATTTCAAATTCAAAACCAAATAAATTTAATTAAAGAACTCATTCATTAAAGAACAAATGAAAACAATCATGCTTAGTCTTAACAAAACAGACATGGTGTAATGCACAATGAAACTTCTAATCAGACTCATCTTCAGAGTCACAGTTCTGGCACAAATAAATCGCCTGGCCTGGGGTGCAAGCATCATGGGCCCACTTCTTGCATCTCACACACTGCAAAGTCACAAAGTCTCTTTTGGGCGGCTGTTAGAAAATGTCTCCATGCAGACTAGGCAGAAGCACTCTTCTTCATCTGATGATGACTCGTCTATTTCTCTTTTTTTTGTTGCCTTTTTGTTCTCGGCGGATCCAGATTTTGCACTTTGCTTCCCTTCCTCCAGAAACAGCCTGTTTTTAGATTGTGATTTTTCCATTTGTAGTGCTTGCCTCACTGGTGTGTCTGTTCGAATTGCGGTTTTGCTCCGCTTTCTTCCATTATTTGTTTGTTTTTGGGGACTAGCTTTTGGAAATGGCCGGAGGTCCTCTGGAGATGGTAGTCTGCTGCCAGCACTGGCATTGCTGGGTAAGGGTGAGCTGGCATAGGAACTGAACAGGTCTGCGTCTGTGCTTGTGCCTGGCAGGGCAGGGTTGGTACTGGGACCTGGCGGGGCAGGACGATCTGTAACATAGGATGGCGCAAACTCAGTTTCCAAAAATACATCCCTGTTGTAAGGCTGTACCCCAGCTACCCTAAAACCAGCCTGAATGTTCAAGGGGGTTGCAGCCACAGGATAAGCGATTGCCACAATCCCAGGAATGTCATAAATTGACATTGTTTTCCCAGGATTGTTCCTCATCCAGGCATCACACGCTGTGTTGATGTGCCTCTTTAGCGGCCCGTAGACAGACCTGTCTAAGGGTTTAAGCCGATGAGAGCAGTGGGGTGGGAATGACACGATAATTATGCCATTTTCTTTGGCATAACTGAGTCCATCAATGGACATATGAGATTCGTGGTTGTCCAAAAGGAGTAAACATGGTTTCTCCTTTGAGCATTTTGTATGCTCAATGAAATGTTTCAGGAAGTCAACAAAGTGCACATCCTTCATCCACCCCGAGGGATTTGCCTCTCCTTTGCTGCCATGTGGTCCGTTGATTAAAAAATGGCGACTTGGCGACAGACCAAAATAAATGTCAGCTGACCTAGCGATAAAATGAACAAGCTGCATCTACAAATCAGGTGTAAATACCTGCCGTGGTTTTCCATAGCCAACCACTGTTGTTGGCACGGCTGCCTGACTGACAATTTCTTCGCTGGTAACCTTTTCACAATACCGAGTCAGAGTACAGTAATTTATATTGAAATCCTTCGCTGTGCTTCTGATAGATTTTTTCTCTAACTTCACCTGCCTCACTGCCTTCAACATTATGTCAGGAGGTGTGCTGCCATTCTCTGTCTTTCTTTTATAATTTCTCACCATCTTTCTTTCTTTTCTTCCTTCCTTCCTTTCTTCCTTCAATCCTTCTTTTCTTCAAAAACACATTTCAATTAACCTAATATTACAAAACTTTTTGTGCATATTCTATGTGTCTATTTATACTGGGGCAAGTTGTCTCATGTGACAACTTGCCTCAAAGCCATTGAGACAGCTTGCCCCAAACGGACATGTGGGCTAATGTTTGCTAAATTTCGAGGCTAGTTCAACATAGCACTGCAGCTAACATATCAAGAGACACCTTATATTTTGAACATTTATACCTAACACAGTTTTATTACATAAAGTAAAAGTGCAATTTTTTACCTTTGAAGCTGAAAAATACGAAAACTGTGCTCACCTCTGATTAAAGTGACCGTTAGTTGAATAAGAACCGAAGTTGACCATAGAACATGTTGTCACACAAAGTAGCTATTTGATTTTTGAGATAGCGCCCCTGTGGTTGGAGGTATGAACAGTGTGACAACTTATCCCGCTCTCCCCTACTATCCGTGCCCAAAAAAGGGTATGCAGAGCGGCTGAACGAACTTGGAGGAAACCTAAACTGGAGATACACCGCAGCATTTTAAAAAAATGTTTAACTGTCTCGAAGCAGTGAGCTGGGAAATAATCAATACATCTCTTGAGACTGGAACTTTTCCAATTGCTTTCAAAACCGCAGTTGTGAAACCGCTTCTGAAAAAAACTAACCTAAGCAATTATAGACCCATTTCTAATTTACCGTTTATAAGTAAGGTTCTCAAAAAAGTAGTCTTTAACCAATTCAATTACTTTCTAAATGAAAATGACATTTTGGAAAAATTCCAGTCAGGCTTATCTGATTGTGCTCTAAATTGGTTTCGAACGTATCTCACAGAAAGAAAATGTTATGTTAGTCTTGGAGCTCACACATCAGAGATATACGACATGGCTTTTGGGGTTGCACAAGGAAGCTGTCTTGGCCCTCTGCTTTTTTCATTGTACATGTTACCGTTAGGTCACATAATTAGAGATCATAACGTCGATTTTAACAGTTACGCTGACGACACACAATTATACATCGCAATGGAGCCAAATTACTGCTTTGCTTTGTGCTCCTTGACTGCCTGTCTGTCTGTCATAGAACAATGGATGAGCAAAAACGTTTTAAAACTTAATGAGGACAAAACTGAAGTTTTATTAGTTGGCCCAAAAGACAAAAGGGAAGTCGTTTTTAATAACTTGCGTAGAAATACGCTGTCTCGTTCTCTGGGGAAATTGACTTCTTGGATCAAACCTGAAGTCACAAGTCTTGGTGTTGTCCTAGACTCAAATTTAAGTTTCAAGTCCCAAATCAACAAGGTGACGAAAACATCATTTTTCCATCTTAAAAATATAGCAAAAGTTTGACAATTTATTAAACAACAAGATGCTGAAAAATTGACACCTTTGTTTCATCAAGGTTGGACTATTGTAACTCTGTCTATTCTGGTTGCCCAAAAAACGCTTTAAGGAGCCTCCAGCTTGTTCAAAATGTGGCAGCCAAAATCCTCACTAGAACGAGACGCACCGAGCACATTACCCCTATTTTATTTACTCTGCATTGGCTTCCTATTGAGGCTCGAATTGATTGAAACATTTTATTTTTAACTTTTAAAGCCCTACAGCCGTGGTCAAAAGCTTTGAGAATGACACAAGTATTGGTTTTCACAAAGTTTGCTGCTTCAGTGTTTTTAGATCTTTTTGTCAGATGTTACTATACTGGTATACTGAAGTATAATTACAAGCATTTCACAAGTGTCACATTAAGTTTATGCAAAGAGTCAATATTTGCAGTGTTGACCCTTCTTTTTCAAGACCTCTGCAATTCGCCCCCTGGCATGCTGTCAATTAACTTCTGGGCCACATCCGGACTGATGGCAGCCCATTCTTGCATAATCAATGCTTGGAGTTTGTCAGAATTTGTGTGTTTTTGTTTGTCCACCCGCCACTTGAGGATTGACCACAAGTTCTCAATGGGATTAAGGTCTGGGGAGTTTCCGATGTTTTGTTCCCCGAGCCACTTAGTTATCACTTTTGCCTTATGGCAAGGTGCTCCATCATGCTGGAAAAGGCATTGTTCGTCACCAAACTGTTCTTGGATGGTTGGGAGAAGTTGCTCTCGGAGGATGTTTTGGTACCATTCTTTATTCATGGCTGTGTTCTTAGGCAAAATTGTGAGTGAGCCCACTCCCTTGGCTGAGAAGCAACCCCACACATGAATGGTCTCAGGATACTTTACTGTTGGCATGACACAGGACTGATGGTAGCGCTCACCTTTTCTTCTCCGGACAAGCTTTTTTCCGGATGCCCCAAATAATCGGAAAGGGGATTCATCAGAGAAAATGACTTTACCCCAGTCCTCAGCAGTCCAATCCCTGTACCTTTTGCAGAATATCAGTCTGTCCCTGATGTTTTTCCTGGAGAGAAGTGGCTTCTTTGCTGCCCTTCTTGACACCAGGCCATCCTCCAAAAGTCTTTGCCTCACTGTGCATGCAGATGCACTCACACCTGCCTGCTGCCATTCCTGAGCAAGCTCTGCACTGGTGGTGCCCTGATCCCGCAGCTGAATCAACTTTAGGAGACGGTCCTGGTGCTTGCTGGACTTTCTTAGGCGCCCTGAAGCCTTCTTCACAACAATTGAACTTCTTTCCTTGAAGTTCTTGATGATCCGATAAATGGTTGATTTAGACTTACTAGCAGCAATATCCTTGCCTGTGAAGCCCTTTTTGTGCAAGGCAATGATGACTGCACGTGTTTCCTTGCAGGTAACCATGGTTAACAGAGGAAGAACAATGATTTCAAGCACCACCCTCCTTTTAAAGCTTCCAGTCTGTTATTCTAACTCAATCAGCATGACAGAGTGATCTCCAGCCTTGTCCTCATCAACACTCTCACCTGTGTTAACGAGAGAATCACTGACATGATGCCACCTATTCCTTTTGTGGCAGGGCTGAAATGCAGTGTAAATGTTTTTTGGGGATTAAGTTCATTTTCATGGCAAAGAGGGACTTTGCAATTAATTGCAATTCATCTGATCACTCTTCATAACATTCTGGAGTATATGCAAATTGCCATCATAAAAACTGAGGCAGCAGACTTTGTGAAAATTAATATTTGTGTAATTCTCAAAACTTTTGGTCCATACATATTTGGCTGTCACATCATATAACTGCCGCTGTCTTCAGTTCCTGCTTGTTCTTGGGGCGTTTTGCCTTGAAATGTGAAATGCATGCTCAATTGGATTCAGGTCAGGTGATTTACTTGGCCATTGCAGAACATTCCACTTCTTTGCCTTAAAAAAGTCTTGGGTAAACCCTCTGTATTTACTCTGGTGAAGTCTTCTCTTGATTGTTGGCTTTGACACAGATACGCCTACCTCCTGGAGGGTGTTCTTGATCTGGCCTGGCCAACTGTTGTGAAGGGGTTTTTCTTCACCTTTCTTGTACACTTCTCTCTACTTTACCCCCCCTCTCTCTTTCTCTCTATTGTCGGTCAGTTGACAATATTATTCCAGTATGCATGCATCTAGATAGTGAACTATTATCATATTATTATCATATTATACATATTTCTATTCTGAATTCTTTGGTTTCTTTTGTAGTCTCTTTGGCCCTTTTTCTTTCCTCTCCCCCTCCTGGAGTCGTAAAATGTCACCACATTAGAATGTAGGACACCAGACACCACAGTTCCCAGGGAAACCCTCTATAGGCCACCTTTCTCCCCCATCTAAGGGTCTCCGCAAGGCTCAACCCCCAGCTGTCATCCACGATGTGATCAAACGCTAAGGAGGTATCTGTTTTATGACACCCCCTTGCCAGATGCCTCCCCTAGCACGCAAATCATCAAACTCTTAAATAAACATGGAAGCTATCATTATTCTCACTGTTTTTAAAATAATAAAAGAGCATGATTAAATACTTCAGTTATTTTGAATAAAGGAACATTACATTTTTAACATTGACAATTTAAGCATTTAGCAGATGCTCTTATCCAGAGCAACTTACAAGAGCAATCATAGTTCGCACAAGAGATCAGTGCAGTAATACAGCGATAGACATCATTGCAGGCAGCTGCGTACCATACCTGTAACACTGGGAAGGAAAAGGTTAGTAATTTATTTTAATTTTTTTATGGAGTAAGCAGGGTGTTGAGCAAGTAGGCAGTTGTGATGACAATTAGCTAGATGTACAGAATTCAGTGGTGGTGGAGTCTGAAAAGGTGGGTTTTGAGGCTCTTGCGGAAGATCGCAAGTGATTCCGCGATCCTGACTGATTGCGGAAGGTTGTTCCACCAGCGAGGGGTCAGGACAGAGAAGAGACGAGACTGCGAGGAGCGGCTGCCAGGCACCTGGAGGGATGGGGCAGTCAGTTTGCCAGAGGAGGCGGAGCGGAGGGGTCTGGCTGGGGTGTAGGGAGTGATGAGTGACTGGAGGTATGGGGGAGCAGTACCTCTAGCCGCTTGAAAAACAAGCACCAGTGATTTGAATCTGATGCGTGCTGCGATGGGGAGCCAGTGGAGAGAGGAGAGTAGAGGGGTGACGTGGGTGAACTTCGACTGGTTGAACACCAGATGAGCGTCAACATTCTGGACTAGTTGCAGTGGCTTGATGGCACAGGCTGGTAGGCCGGTAAGGTCTCTCTCTCTTATACCATTGAAGTAGTGATCAACTGATGAAGGTGATGTGATATACTGAAGTCGAAGGGTGTTTTTAGTTATTTGTGTAGAAACACTATATTTAAAAGTTTGGGAAGTAATGACAATTATTTTATAACTGTTCCTAGGTTTAAGTATTCAGAGTACCTAGGCCATTATTAGGTTTAAGTCATAAGTAATTGATTCCTTTCAAATCATACCAAATGTAGGCATGTTTTTGAGCTATGAACTGTTATAGTACTGGGTATGTCCAAATAGGTGTGAATGCACAAAATAGGCGGTGATGGTTAAGGGGTTCAAATGTAAAATGTATACATATTCCATACAGACATCTGAATTCAATGGCTTGGATTCAATAAACATTTGTCCTAAACTTTTACTCGCAATTTTAAAAAATATACTTAGCCCACAGTCAGGCCAGTTACAGAAAACACTTGCTTTTATTTCAAAATCAAAGTTGGTGATGGCCAATTCATCAAAAACAAACATTTTCAAACAGAATCTGACCTGTATAGGATGTTATGTAGGGAAAAGCCATCCATATGACATCTAAACTAACCTGTGACAGCTGGGATATATTGTTTGGTTCAAAATCTGCTGACTTTCAATATTTGTTGAGATCAGGGATATTAAAGATTCCCTTCCCATATTACTACAAAACCTGCTTAACCACATGATTATAAAATGTTTGTTTCTACAAATTTGCCCATAAGCGAAATCGCTGTACTGAATCTTTCCTTTGACTAAATTGTAGGTGGTAATCTTTGAAGTTTGTTCCATAACATCTGCAAAACATGAGATAAAAACTGTTATCTTTTACCTTATTAGAAACAGCCTGAATACTAGTGTGTCTAATTCTTTGTTAACAAATAAATTATTTACAGATTTGTATCATGGACCTGCACATTCAATATCATCTCTTGAAATGCACAAATTAACAAGCCTTCAAGAACCTAATTTAAATTTAAATGTAAGATGTTAACATTTGAATATGAAGCATCTGGGTTGTGACTGTACAGAAAAATGCTGGGGGAAAGATTCACCAACAAGTTGGGATGGGTCAAATTTGCAATTAAGAGTTGTTTCCCCCCACACCCTTCATTCTCCCATATTTGGAAACCTTGGCCTCTCATGTCACCACTGTGCCACCTTTACCCACACAAGGTTCACTTTGGTCTGTGCACAATGTAATGAAATTGGTAGCAAGCAAAATGGGTAGCATGTTCATATCCTTGAGTTTCAACTGAAGCTGACTTTTGTTTGTTTCTGAAACAGAACTGATGTTCATTGTGTTGCCCTCAAGAAGTACTTACTGTATGTGATTTGTTTGTTGTAGATATTTCAATGTAGTCTCACACATACTTTTTGTTCGACTCAGGGCCGCCGCGAATGGGGCGGTAATTTTTTTTGCCTTTAATAAATGTATAAATGTTCACAAAGGAAATCATATTTATTTAGGCTAAAATCTAGCATATTGGTAGACTGTGCTGAAATTAGATAGATTTGTAGAATAGTACTTTTTCAGGATACGTACATCAATTTTGCGTTTGACACTAGTGCATGGTGTTACTAGCATGGTGCAGTTGCAGATGATAAAATGTAGAGAGAAAGAGACAGAGGGAGGAAACTTGAATCAGGGGCTGAAAAATGAGTAAAAGAAAGGAAGAGTTCAGGGCCTCGCTGATAAATTTCCTTTGATAAATTTCTCACAAAAAACAGCAAGGCGGCTTCCCAATCCCAGACCATAGGCCTAAGCAATGAAGGTGATGAGGAAGCAAACGTATGGGAAGCTAGCACTAGCGGCCGTATGGCACAGGTACAGACCCAGGGGATGGTTGTTGTGGCCCAGATCGTCGGGAGAGGTGAAGAAGATGATTCGGAGGCAGAGGAGGGTAGCAGCTGCACCGGCAGCAGGGCTGCCCAGCCCCAGGTGACAATAGTCAGGAGAGGTGAAGAAGGGGATATGGAGGCGGAAGAGGGGGCTAGTCATAGGAGAAGCAGCAGCGGGGCTGAGAGTGAAACCGACATGGACACAGCCACAGGTGATGGAAGGCAAAAAGACAAACCTACGTTGTCAGACGTCATGTATGATGATCCTGGTAATTGGCCAGTAAATATGTACTCTAAAGTTACAGATTTTATAATTAGAAGATTAAACCTGGCTTTACTTATCCTAAAAATAATGAAAACAGACATGTTAGTGAAGCGTTATTCATAAAAAACTGGACACAGTATTTTGCCTTTGCTGCAAACTTTTAAGCAAGAAGATTACAGCACAACTAGTTGGTAAGGGGAGCAAAGATTGGTGTCATTTAAGTGATAAGTTGAAATCACATGAAACATCCCCAGAGCATCTTTCAAGTGAATTGAATTAGGAGACATGGCAAAATGTTGCCCGAAAGCAATGACATTCTTTGGTGTTAAACAACGTATATACACTCTATTTGGAGCTTCAATTAAACACTAAAACCGTTAAACCGCTATCTGAGACAAGGTGGGAATGTTGAGTTGAGAGTGTAAAAGCAATCTGCTACCAAACTAATAATATTAAAGATGCTTTGCTTGAAGTGGCAGAGAACTGTAATGTCCCTGGTCGACTATCAGCTGCAAGGCTTTGAATTAATTCTTGCTATAGTCATATTGTATGATAGGTTGTTTACTGTGAACACTGTGAGTAAGACTCTTCAGTCTAAGGATATGCAGTTGTATGTGGCCTTGTCTCAGATTAAGGGACTAATTAAATTAATGGAAAAATACAGAGAGACTGGATTTGCCTCTGCAAAAATAACAGCAACAGAGATTGATTCAGAGATGGATGTTGATGCAGTATTCAGGGAATCAGGTGAGAAATGGAGAAGAGATGCTCAAAATATCCCACTAACCTCGAAACAGAACCCAAAATATCCCACTAACCTCGAATATTCTAAACAGAATATTTCATTGCAATAGTGGCCAGGCCCTCGCAGCACTAAACTCCAGATTGAAACAATTGCAACAATTCGAGGACACATTTGGATTTATTTTTGACCTGTCCAAACTTTGTGAAATAGATGACTCTAAACTGCAAAGAAAGCACGAGGCTCTGAGCGCTTCATTGACTGCCTTTCATTGCCTCTAGCTTTACCCACATCATCATAAGGTAAACTTGGCTCTTCATTCTTTGCACAAACTCCAATCCTGCTCTTTATTTATCCCTCTGCTCTGGGTGTAGCCTATTCCTCTGGGTCAACCTCTGCTGTGCTGTCTTATCCACTTGCTGGATCATTACCATCATTACCATTCTGATAGATTAGGTAATTGAACCACAACATAATTTTCACATGAGCATAAAATCATTCAAAATGAGGTGGGCACAAATATCATGTCTTTAGGCCATCAATAACTCAGTGACAGTGGAGATGCATGTGCATTTACACAGCTATGTTAATAATGTTGGTTACTACATGTCAATTCACTTGGTCAATTATGATGGACCTATTAAAACCAGCTCTAAATTGCATCTGACACAGCAGAAGGAGTTGCTGTTAGATTCGGTTCCCCTAAGAAATAATTTTCCCTCTGTAGGGTGTTCTCCAAATGTTAAGCTTTCAGCTGAACAAATCTTCTGTCCAAATAGATCCAATAGAGTATTTGGAAGACATGAATCTGTAACTTGTCGTGACTTTCAAAAACCCTGCACAGATTTGTAATACTCACAACAATATGAATATCTCTTGCGACGCATTGCAACAACAGCAGATTGACAAGCTGATTTCACTGTTCAATTGTGAGCATGTAGAAAAGCATACCCATCAACTGAAAGCTGAACATTCAAACAGTGCCCCCCAGGGATTACATGATATTGTGCGGAACCAAATCTGATACAACACCTGTCTGGATAGTGGAGGGTTTATGCATCTTTGTACCTCAGATGCACTGTGGTGCATGCTTTTAGAATCTTTATTTGGTGGTCCTTTCTAACAAATCAAGTTAATTGTCCTATCATCATTTTAAACAGGAAAGTGGTCATGCTCCATTTGTTTTGAAAAGGAGTCTTACTCGTAATAAGTATGCATAATGAAAATAACATGCTGTTCGGCCCATCGAGGCCATCATTTCCAAGCTTCAAGAATATCCAGTACTGCATCAAGCCTGGACTGCATCATACCCTAATTGTTTCTGTCTGCGCTATGTGACTAGACAGGCTGTTCCATGCATTAATAACTGTGTAAAAAAAATTATACTTCCTAATATCTGTGCAGAATTTACCTTTAACTAATTTCCACCTGTGCCCTCTTGTTCTGCTAACTTAATTATTTTTGTTAAACTTGAATAGATTAAGCATCTTAAGTCTTTTCCTCGTAACTTTTACTTTTCATGCCAGGTAGCGATTTAGTACTTTTTGAAAGTTTTCAAGAGGACGGGTGTAGTACATAAATGACCTAACCAAGAGATGGGTGCTATCCTGCTTGAGGTGATCCAACAGTACATGTTAGTTGTATCTCTCTGATGCAGCTGGGGGGAGCAGATTAACTAGAGGCAACTTCAGCTTTGAAAATTGTCTCTAATCTTCAAGGATTAAATCAGGAAACAATGAGCCTGGTAACAGAGACAAACACTGCCGTCGCTGACTGTGCTTGGGTGGGAGCAGCTTAGTCTGTTCCAGAATACTACAGTGTGATGAAGCATCAGCCAGTGACATGTGGTATGGTGGGACTGTGGCAGCTGCACTTGGCCACGTGTAAGGCACGGCTGGTAATACATGTTGACGGTTATCTAGCTGCTCACCACCTGTTTTTAGCGGTCTTCTGTCCATTGACTGTGGTTGCTCCATGAGATGAGCCAGAGAGATGGGATCCGAGTGCAAGAGGCAGATGTTGAATAAATTGAAGATTTATTGTAGATGACGGACTAATGAAAAACATGAGAACAAACTCACAAACTGGGAGAAAATAAACACGAGTATTTTAATCAAAACACTATCACAAACAACCATGAGTAGTATGACAAAAGTTCAAAATGGTACCACTGGAACACTGACCTGCAAACACAGGGGAAAACCATTGAAGACAGAGCACAGAACAAACAAAACAGACTAATTAAAAAGGGCACACAACAAGGCACAGTTGAAATCACTAAGACAATAATACACTCAGACAATCAGGTGAAACAAGACCCAGGTAGAACTACTCAAGATAATGAAACAATTAGTCCAATTAGACCAACTGGTCTAGACTGGTCGCAATCTAACTGGACCTGGTCTTCACTAGGAACTGCACCTCACCCAAAATTACGGTATCGCCTCTACATGTGTCTGACCACTGCTTTCTGTCTTTTTCCCTCCCCCTCCCCTCTGCCTAAACCATCTTCACCTGCCCCCACTGTCTCTGTCCATCGCAAGTGTAGCGGATGGGCTCACGTGAGGCCGCTGCAGAGTGACGTGGATAAGAGTACGATTAGTTCCCGGAGTTAGGGACTTGAGTCTTTAGCTCGGCGCGTTTAATCGCTCTCTTGTCGCGTCGGAGATCCCCTCGGTTCGAAACTCGCTGCGGGCAGAACCAACATCATCACACAAGCTCCGCTCTCTCTCCCCCGCTGTCCTGCCAGCTACTGTTCTATCTTCCCTTCCCCCTACTGATGCCTTCTCTCAGCTACCTGCTGAGGAAGCATCATCCACCCTACTTTCCTCTCTCTCGTCCTCCTTTAACTCACTCTGTCCTCTATCCACTAAACCTGCTCGTCTCCGACCCCCCACCCCCTGGCTAACTGACTTCATTCGGGCTGACTGACTGAAACTGTGAGCAGCAGAAAGGAAATGGAGAAAATCCAAATCCCCCTGACTGATTTCCACACAGTCCTGGCTACCTTTTCCTCTAACCTCTCCTCTGCTAAGTCTGAATTTTTCATTTCCAAGATTCAATCTTCTGTCTCTAACCCTCGAAAACTCTACTCTATTTTTTCCTCTCTCCTCCCCCCTCCTCCTCCCCCACCACCCTCCTCTCTAACCGCGGATGACTTCGCATCCTTCTTTCGCGAGAAGGTCAATGACATTCGCAACTCCTTCCCCCCATCCTCTCCCTCACCTAATTCTCCCTCACCCATCTCGCTACCTAAACCTCTCACCCCTCTGTCCCCCTTCTCGCCCCTCCCTGACTCAGACATCCTTCAACTTGTCCACTCCCACTGTCCCACCACCTGCCCTCTCAATCCCATTCCTTCCCCCCTCTTCCAGTCCATTGCTATGGACATCCTCCCCTTTGTCTCCAATGTTATTAACTCCTCTCTTTCCTCTGGCTCTGTCCCCTCTTCCCTCAAATATGCTCATGTTGTCCCCCTCCTCAACAAACCCTCTCTGAATCCTGCTGTCATTTCAAACTACTGACCTGTCTCTCTCCTCCCATTCCTCTCCAAAACACTAGAGCGGGCTGTCTATAACCAACTGTCTGCTCATCTCCTACAGAATGACCTGCTTGATCCTAACCAATCTGGGTTCAAGTCAGGCCACTCCACAGAGACTGCTCTCCTTGCAGTCACTGAGGCTCTTCACGTGGCTAAGTCCCAATGTCTGTCTTCCTCAACCTGTCAGCTGCATTCGATACCGTGGACCACCGGATCCTGCTCTCATCTCTCATCGAGATGGGAATCTCTGGATCTGCATTGACATGGTTCGAGTCCTACCTGGCTGACCGGTCCTACCAGGTGGCCTGGAGAGGATCCCTCTCCTCTCCCCACACCCTCTCTACCGGAGTCCCGCAGGGCTCGGTGCTAGGCCCCATCCTATTCTCTCTGTACACCAAGTCACTTGGTTCTGTTATCTCTGCTCACAGTTTTTCCTATCACTGTTATGCCGATGACACTGAACTCTTTCTCTCCTTCTCTCCATCTGAGACCCAGGTCCTGGCACGGATCTCTGCATGCCTGGCTGACATCTCCGCATGGATGTCCACCCACCACCTGAAGCTGAACCTGGGGAAGACAGAGTTGCTCTTCCTCCCAGCGAAGGGCTCCCCGATGATTGATGCGTCAATCACTGTTGAAGGCTCCATAGTGTCTCCGTCCCAGTCTGCCAGGAGTCTTGGAGTGACCCTGGACAACTAGCTGTGCTTCTCGGGCCACATTGCAGCAATCACTCGGACCTCCCGATTCTCCCTCCACAACATCTGGAGGATCCGACCGTTCCTCACCCCATCCCTCCGAGCGCCTGGCAGCTGCTCCTCGCAGTCTTGTCTCTTCTCTTTCCTGACCCCTTGCTGGTGGAACGACCTTCCGCAATCAGTCAGGACTGCGGAATCACTTGCGATCTTCCGCAAGAGCCTCAAAACCCACCTTTTCAGACTCCACTACCACTGAACTCTGCACATCTAGCTAATTGTCATCACCACTGCCTACTTGCTCTACACTGTATACCCCTGCTTACTCCACTAATAAAAAAATGAATTAAAAAAACTAATCTTTTCCTTCCCAGTGTTACAGGTATGATACACAGCTGCCTGCAATGATGTCTATCGCTGTATTACTGCACTGATCTCTTGCATGTACTATGATTGTTCCTACCATGTATTTATGCACATCTTGTAAGTCGCTCTGGATAAGGGCGTCTGCTAAATGCTTAAAATGTAATGTAAATGTAAATGTACAATGACAATCAGGGAACACTAAGAGTCCAATGCAGCCCTCCGGCGCCGAGCAGGAACCGTTACACTCCAACTGTAAGGTTGATCGCCTGGACATAGGACCTGGGGATCTGGGGGTGGCAATCCTTGATCACTGCTGCGTTGCCCTCTCATAAGGCTCGAGGAGTTCACTCTGTCTCCTTACTGTCTCCACTAGCTAGTTGAGCACTTAATCTTGCCCTGCTGTTGCTGCTGGTGACTGGCCGTATCGAACAGGAGTGACGTCCTGTGATGTCATGAGGGGAGTCATCCTGGCCTGTCCTTCTTGGTAGCTGGTCCTGTGGACCTCATGCCCATATAGTCCATATGGCAAAGTCCTTGAAGTGTGGTGGGGACTGGGTGTTACATTTTACATTTTTAAGCATTTAGCAGATGCTAAAGGGGTGTTACTGGTGTTGAGTTGTTGGTGGTTTTCTTCCAATGCATTGATCATTGCTCACTGGAGCAAAAAGTGATGTCTAGCCTAGATTAAAATGTATACAGTTCATGCTTCTAGATTAACACTTGGGGGTGCCAAGTGTCTGGCAAGACTGGTCATTGAATTTTTTTAAAAGCAACCCTGATTGAGTGTGCTGCCATGGGACCTTAAGCAGTCACTTATTTTGCATATGGGAGAAAACAGTCCTAGGTGGAACTTACTACTGACAACTCCTAGCCTTGTTCTATTTCCCTGATGAACTACATAAAGCTCATACAGTAAGATTGAACTGAGGTCATCTTGCACAGCTGGTCCTCTGGCACTGGGGCAGATACTTTGTCTCAGTGGTAGGATTGTGGCTGTGGAGTGAGGCTTTTTGAGTAGTGGTAAATGGTTTATTTGTTTATACAAAATAAGATAAGATACCATAATGTACGTGTGGCAGCAACCAAGCTTAATTGAAAATAAATTTTACATCGGTATAATCTATAAAATAGTTTTTTTTAATCTAAAATGTAAACAGCAACATTAAAAGCATAAAATAGACTGACATAAGATAGACTAACAAACACACAATGATCTGACAAACCGACATACCAGCACACAACAATCATTACAGTGTTCACTTATTTAAAAGTCTGGTCATGTGTGGGATAGCACTCCGCCAGTTGCGCTCAGTTCTACACTGGACCAAGTCCAGTTTTGCTGAGGACCATGTCTGGTGGTGGCTTATGGTGGATCGCTCAGGTGGGAGCCACTTGCGGAACAGGGGGGATTTCAGGAGTGAATTGGCACAGGCTCTGGTGAGGTCATCACGCCATGAACAGAGGGGTGGGAGCTCTTAAGGCGTCGAAGAAGAAATAAGTGCTGGCTGGCTTTTTTGCAGAGGTGGTTCACCCGTTTGGACCACTGCAGGTTGGCCTGGACATGGATGCCCAGGATCTTTAAGGTGGCAACTCTCTGGAGTTCAATGTTGTTTATTGCCAACCTAGGCAGACAATGGTCTCACTTCCAGCAGGTTGAGCTCATCACTTAGCTTAGCCTGTTCAGCTAGATGTAAACAATGAAAATCAGTGGACCTAGCAGAGTTCCTTGGGGGAGTCCACATGTAATGTTGACCCCTTCAGAGAGTGCTCCATAGTAACGTACTGACTGGAATCTGTTGGTAAAAAAGTTTGCTATCCACCTGGCTAGGGATGGGCGGAGACCAAGGTTCAGTAGCCTAGTTATAGCCAGGCCATGATCAACACGGTCAAGGCTTTGCTATAATCAGTGGTAACCAATGAGCAGGTGAAACCAAGTTTGTCCAGAGGTCTGAAGAGATCATTTGTCAGGTCAATGAGGCTGTGGGTTGTTGACCGGCTATGAAGGCACCCAAACTGCTGGCTGTTGATTTGGGGAAGAATATCGTTAAGGGCCCACTGGGAGATAAAACTGTTAGCTACTTTACCAAGCAGAGAGGTGAGTGAGATGGGGCGTATTTCACTGATAGCCGGGGCTTTAGTTTTGGGTAGGGGGACCACAGTGGCTAATTTCCATTCTGCAGGGACAATGCCTTCCTGAAGGGAATGATTGAGTTTTTCAGCCAGGGGCTCACTGAATTCATAGGCAAACTCCTTAATGAACCTACCTGGGATACCATCTGGACCAGCTGCCTTTCAAATGTTGACCTTTCTTAGTTTCCCGTACACCTCCCAGGGCTGGACTGTTGGTGCTGGGCCTGCAGGTAGAAAAGAGGGTAGGGTTGCCAGGTCTATAGGCTCTAAGGACTGGATCACAGTTGAGAGTGTTTTATTTATTGTGTTAGCTATTGCTTGTCGGTCATCGGGGTCAATGCCATCGATATGGAAGGTTGCTTCACTCAGTGATAGATTGGCCAGGTTTTTGATGTGTTTATGACATTGGGCCATATTTAGATTTTTGAGTGCTTTGATCTTGTCTTTGTAAAGGTTTCTTTTGCCCAATGTCAATTACTTTGGCCGTAATTGACAAAGGCTGCATCCCTGATCTTCTTTTGACTGTTGCTGGGAACTTTCAATAAATCAGCTGCAGATGATCGTAGTGCTCTTGAGGGCACATAGTTGACAAGAGAGTTTGCAATGTAGCTTGGTCCTGTTCCATTTAAGGCTTTGTATATAAGGAGCAGGACCTTAAACTCAATTCTAGATGTTACCGGAAGCCAGTGCAGGGTAGCTAACACTGGACTAATGTGCTCTCTTCTCTTGGTTCTAGTTAGTAGCCGAGCTGCAGAGTTTTGAATGAGCTGAAGTCTCTCCGTGGTTTTTTTTCGGGAGGCCAGTAAAAAGTGCATTACAGTAATCGAGTCGGCTAGAAATAAAGGCATGGATAAGTTTTTCGGTGTCCTTTTGATTTATAAATGGTCGTACTTTAGCTATGTTTCTAAGGTGGAAAAATGATGTTTTTGTCACCTTGTTAATGTGGGACTTGAAGCTTAGATCTAAATCTATGACAACACCGAGACTTGTAACCTCAGGTTTAATCCAAGGAGTAAATTTCCCCAGATTATTCAACAGCATTTCTCTTTTTTTTTTCGGGCCAACTAGTAGGATTTCAGTTTTGCTCTCGTTTAATTTTAAGAAATTGTTGCTCATCCATTTGTTTATTGCTATAAAACAGGTAGTAATAGAGTTTATAGCTGCAGCATCATTTGGTTCAGCAGAGATATACAGTTGCGTGTCATCCGCATAGCTATGGAAGCATTCGTTGTGCTCTCTAATGATGTCCCCAAGTGGCAGCATATATAACGAAAATAGTAATGGACCGAGGCAGCTCCCTTGTGGAACCCCAAAACATGTGTCATGTTTCTCAGACACATGATCTCCAAGCCTGACGTAATACTTTCTCCCTTTAATATATGTTCTGAACCAGTTTAACACACTGTCAGAAAGACCAACCAACTTTTTGAGATGATTAATTAAGATATCATGGTCAATTGTGTCAAATGCTGCGCTTAGGTCTAAGAGGACCAGAATTGAGACTTTATTTGCATCAGAGTTTAGTCTGAGGTCGCTGATTATTTTAGTGAGAGCAGTTTCAGTGCTGTGGCATGTTCTAAAGCCTGATTGAAATTCCTCCAAGATATTGTTTTCTTTAAGAAAATAGTTTATTTGGACTGAAACTATCTTTTCAAGTATCTTGCTAATGAATGGAATGTTGGATATCGGCCTATAGCTGGTCAGCTCATTACTATAGGTTGGGTTTCTTTAGTAAGGGTTTTACAACAGCTGTTTTGAAGGCATCTGGGAAGATGCCTGTTTGAAGAGATGTATTTATAATCTTTAGGACATGACTTGAAACACTATTGAACATCCGCTTAAAAAATGCTGTAGGTACAGGGTCAATACATGAGGTGGAGGAGTTACACTCAGTGACGGTTTTACAAAGCTCAGTTAATGTAATGCAGGTGAATTTTCCCATGGTTACATCTTTTTCACAGGGTTTGCAGAAGTCGTCTGTGTTTACATCACAAGTAATACTGGCTCTAATTGAGGTTATTTTATTATTGAAGAACAATGCGAGTTCTTCACATTTTGATGCAGAGGACTGCGGAGGGGTGGGGGCAGTGTTGAGTAGCTGGTCAATAGTGGAGAATAATATCCTAGAGTTACCAGCATTCTCTGTAATAACCTTGGAGAAGTAATCCTTTCTTGCCAGACATATTGCTTTGTTATAAGCAGTCATGGCTTCTTTGTATATATTACAGTGAACTGTGAGCCTAGTTTTCCTCCATTTTCTTTCAGCTGCCTGACAGATTCTCTTAGTTTCACTAACACTGTTATTGTTTAACCATGGGGAGATTCTGTCAGTCAACCTCTTTTTAACCTTTAGTGGAGCAACAGTATCTAAGGTAGATGACAAGGTATTGTTGAAGTTTTCAACCATGTTATTTAGAGAGCAGTCCAGACTGTATGGCTCAAACGATTTCATAATATTAGAGAACTTTGCTTCAGCCTTGCCATCTAGGAATCTCTTTTTAACCAAAGTTTCCCTTTTAGTCTTTCTTAAGATTAGGTTGGCATCAAAAGACACACAGTGATGGTCAGATATAGGTAATTCGAATACTGAAACCTTATCAATGTTTAACCCTTTTGTTATTACTAAGTCTAGAGTGTTACCATGCTGATGAGTTGCTTCATTTACATGTTGGGTAAGTTCAAAGCTGTCTAGTAAATCCATAAGCTCCATAGCTTTGGAGTCATTCTTCTTATTAATATGAATATTCAGGTCTCCATTTAGGATTAATCTATCATATCTAGTGATACCAAGTGAGATCAGCTCTGAGAATTCCTGCAGAAATAGTGAGGAGTATCTTGGTGGCCGATATAATGTGATGATGAGCACTGATAATTCTGCTTTGAGCTCAAGAGCAAGGTATTCAAATGATGTTAAAACCCATAAAACGTTAAAAATCGTTGCCTTGCGATTACTCATTCCCAGCGTCTTCCAGATGAAATATTGCTCGGCGAGCCAGGTGAATCTCCTAACGTAGCTCAGGTACTAAGATATCCAGGTGTTTAGAACAAAAAAAAAAAAAAACATAATTACATTTGACTTTTTTACATTCAACATTTGAAATGACAAGTACAACTGGCTTACAAAGTAATCTTACATATATACAGTATATACAGTACAGATTCATTTTGCTTTCGTACATTTTTTGCCATATACGCACAAACTAGTGGTAGGGAGTTGAAAGATACACAGGTTGTTGGTTATATTAAAAATGTACAAAATAAAACAATCAGGTTCTATCAGTGGTGGGCCGTCAGGGCCTGCAAGGCCTTCTCTGCTGGCCTAAAAAATATCTGAATCACAGACTGATGTTAATTATATTTTTTCCCATGAATACTTATTAAATAATTCCAAATGGTCTGTCGGCTTCCTTTCATAGCTGTTCCCCTGGTTGCGCTGCTTCCAGATGTGTATTTTCATATTAAAGCATTTAACCAATCACATTTCAGCCATCATTTGTTGCCAGGGTCAAAGAAATCTGCCTGGAGGCCTTCACAATCAGTTCTGCAGGCCCTGTAGCATAAAATAAGTGTTGATCAAACTGTTGCTTCAATCAATCAGATTTTGAGTTGGGGACACGAAGGCCTTCTAGAAGGCGTAGGTAACGTCAGCGTATTCACACCCTTTGATTGGATAGTCAGAGAGTGTCTGACTATGATGTAATGTGATTGGTTAAATGCTTTAATATGAAAATACACGTCTGGAAGCAGCGCAACCAGGGGAAAGGCTATGAAAGGAAGCGGACAGACCATTTGGAATTATTGAATAAGTATTCATGGACAAAATATAATTAACATCAGTCTGTGATTCAGACATTTGAGCGGACATTTTCAGCCCTAAAGCGAATTAAAACTTATGCCAGAAATACGACAGGGCAGGCTCGACTTTCAGCATTAGCTTCGATGGCGATAGAAAAGGACTTCTTGATGGAACTGAAACACACGGATAATCTGTACGACAGAGTAATTGAACTCTTTTTGAGGAAAGAAAGGAGGATGGATTTTGTGTACAAATAATAAGGATTTTTGGTGAGTAAAATGTTGCTGTTTTCCTAAATAATATTGCAATTTTATGAGGTTATTATTGATGCTTTTTTATTTGTGTCGCAGCTGTAGCACCCCGGGTTTGTTTCTTCAGTAAAGGCATTTATTCTGGATACACGAGTTATCTACATTTACATTTTACATTTTAAGCATTTAGCAGACGCTCTTATCCAGAGCGACTTACAAGATGTGCATTAATACAAGGTGAGAACAAGATCAGTACAAGATCAGTGCAGTAAAACGGCAAAACACATCATTGCAGGCGTCTGCGTATCATACCTGTAACATTGGGAAAGAAAAGGTTAGTGGGTGTTTTTTTTATTTTTTTTTTAGAACAAGTAAACAGTGGTGACGACAGATTGACTAGATGGACAGTGTTCAGTGGTAGTGGAGTCTGAAGAGGTGGGTTTTGAGTCTCTTGCGGAAGATTGGAAGTGATTCCGCAGTCCTGACCGACAGGAGGAGACGTCACCAACGAGGGACCAGGACAGAGAAGAGGCGAGACCGCGAGGAGCGGCTGCCAGGCGCCCGGAGGGATGGGGCAGTCAGTCTGCCAGCGGAGGCGGAGCGGAGGGGTCTGGACGGGGTGTAGGGCGTGATGAGTGACTGGAGGTACGGGGGAGCAGTACCTCTGGCCGCTTGAAAAGCCAGCACCAGTGACTTGAATCTGATGCGTGCTGCGATGGGGAGCCAATGCAGAGAGGAGAGTAGAGGGGTGACGTGGGTGAACTTCGGCTGGTTGAACACCAGGCGAGCAGCAGCGTTCTGGACTAGTTGCAGTGGCTTGATGGCACAGGCTGGAAGGCCTGCCAGCAAGGAATTGCAGTAGTCCAGACGTGAGATCACCAGGGCCTGGACCAGGAGTTGAGTGGCCTCTTGGGTGAGGAACGGTCTGATCCTCCGGATGTTGTGGAGGGAGAAACGGCAGGTCCGAGAGATCGCTGCAATATGGCTTGAGAAGCACAGCTGGTTGTCCAGGGTTACCCCAAGACTCCTGGCAGACTGGGACGGAGACACTATGGAGCCTTCCACGGTGATTGACGCATCAATCATCGGGGGTGCCCTTCGCTGGGAGGAAGAGCAGCTCTGTCTTCCCCAGGTTCAGCTTCAGGTGGTGGGTGGACATCCATGCGGAGATGTCAGCCAGGCATGCAGAGATCCGTGCCGGGATCTGGGTATCAGATGGAGGGAAGGAGAGAAACAGTTGAGTGTCATCAGCATAACAGTGATAGGAAAAACCATGAGCAGAAATAACAGAGCCAAGTGACTTGGTGTACAGAGAAAATAGGACAGGGCCTAGCACCGAGCCCTGCGGGACACCGGTAGAGAGGGTGCGGGGAGAGGAGAGGGATCCTCTCCAGGCCACCTGGTAGGACCGGTCAGCCAGGTAGGACTCAAACCATGTCAGCACAGATCCAGAGATTCCCATCTCGACGAGAGATGAGAGCAGGATCCGGTGGTCCACGGTGTCGAATGCCGCTGACAGGTCAAGGAGGAGGAGGACGGAGCTAAGGGATCGGGACTTAGCGACGTGAAGAGCCTCAGTGACCGCAAGGAGAGCAGTCTCTGTGGAGTGGCCTGCTCTGAACCCAGATTGGTTGGGATCAAGCAGGTCATTCTGTAAGAGATGAGCATACAGTTGATTATAGACAGCCCGCTCTAACGTTTTGGAGAGGAAAGGGAGGAGATGCAACGGCAACGGGTGTCTGTTCGGTTTGTTTTTGCACTTTGTTTATTTATCTTTCTTCAAGTCATGTTTCATTCTCGTTCTGTTCCCCATCTGTCATTGTTTCTGTTCGAGTTCCTCTCCTTGTCTTGTCATGCACTTCGGGAAATTCTATGTTTCATTTTTTTAGGGAGGAGGAGGAACGCATAAAGAAATCTGCATGCGAATAAAGCGGAACGTGAGAAGCGTACAGAGATAGGACGAGAGAGAATGACAGCGATAGTTAGAAGCGTGAGATAATTAGTGATTAGTAGTGTTAGTTGTCACGGTTGTTCCCCAGATTCACCACCAGATGGCGGTGTTGCGCCTTTCCCTTGAGAGGCGCACAGCTGGTTCGAATGATCAATTATCTCCCTATATTAACCGCACCTGGGCTTCTGTTCGGGGCGAAATCGTAAGCCATCTTTACGATTTTTAGCCGGTAAGGTAGGATGTCTTTTTCAAGACGTCCACAAAGATTTCCTTTAGTTATGACCATTCCATTCTCCCCTTCTAAACGAAATAAATTATTTAGTTGTTTCCTACAAATGTAGACCATGCTCTCTAGTGGGAGTTTTCGTGTGGTTGTTTTGTTCAGTTCGGTTCGACTGTTTACGGGTTACAACTTTTTCTTTGGCTCTCCTAGCCGTTTTAGTTTTGGGGAAAACTCTGGGTCCTAACGTAAGAACTTACTTGTTTCCTTCAAAAAGAAACCTTGTTCGCTAATATGCGCTTCTCTTTTGGTTTCGTTTTGTCCAGCCGGTTCGTCTGGTTCGTGGGTTACTGCTGGTTCTTTTGGCTAACTTTCATGTTTTGGACAATCAGAGTTTTGGTTTAAGGTTGTTTAATAACCATTTTCATTGTACCTACATTAGAAACTTTGCTCGTGGTTAGGAGTGTTTTCGTAAGTTTATTTTGTTCAGTCGCTTAGGCTGTTTACAGGTTACAATTTGGTTCTGGTGGCTCTCCTAGCCCCCCTGCGTTTTCATACGCTCAGAACTTTTCATAACCATTTTCATTGTACCTACTTTAGAAACTTTGCTCGTGGTTAGGAGTGTTTTCGTAAGTTTCTTTTGTTCAGTCACTTAGGCTGTTTACGGGTTACAATATGGTTCTGGTGGCTCTCCTAGCCCCCTGCGTTTTCACACGCTCAGAACTTTTCATAACCATTTTCATTGTTTACTTGTTCCTACATTAGAAACTTTTGCTCGTGGTTAGGAGCGTTTTTCGTAAGTTTCTTTTGTTCAGTCGCTTAGGCTGTTTACGGGTTACAATATGGTTCTGGTGGCTCTCCTAGCTCCCCTGCGTTTTCACACGCTCAGAACTTTTCATAACCATTTACTTTGTTCCTTCATTAGAAACTTTTGCTCGTGGTTAGGAGCGTTTCGTTAAGTTTCTTTTGTTCTGTTGCTTAGACTGGTTTCTAGTTCAATGTGGTTCTGGTGGCTCTCCTAGCTCCTCCGTGTTTCCGGACGCTCAGATCTCTTGGTGTAGGTTTTACTCTGTGGTTCTGTCGGTCCCCCTTAACCGTTTCGAGTTTTTGCGGACGTCAGATGTGGGTCAAGTTTGCCCTGTTCTGCTGGTCCCCCCTAACCGTTTCAAGTTTTTGCGGATGTCAGATGTGGGTCAAGTTGTGCCCTGTTTGTCTGCCGATCCCCCCTAACTGTTTCAAGTTTTTGCGGATGTCAGATGTGGGTCAAGTCAGCCCTGCTGTCTGCCGATCCCCCTAACTGTTTCAAGTTTTTGCGGATGTCAGATGTGGGTCAAGCCCTGCTGTCTGCCGATCCCCTAACTGTTTCAAGTTTTTGCAGATGTCAGATGTGGGTCAAGTTGTGCCCTGCTGTTCTGCGGTCCCCCTAACCGTTTCGAGTTTTTGCGGACGTCAGGTGTGGGTCAAGTTGTGCTCTGTTGTTCAGTCGGTCCCCCTTAACCGTTTCGTGTCTTCGGTCTTACCATGTTATTCTGTGGGCTCTCCTAGCTCTTGCGCGTTTTCGGACGCTCAGAACTTTTGGTTATGTCCGGTCATAATAAATTATTTACTTGTCACTTACAAATAAAAACCTTTGCTCGCTATTAAGCGCTTTTCATTTGGTTTTCGTTTGTTCAGTCGTTTAGACTGTTTTCGGGTGACAACCTTGTTCTGTTGGCTCTCCTAGCCTTTCACGTTTTCGGAAGTTCAGAACTATTGGTTCAGGTATTTACATAATACTTATTTAAATTGTACCTTCATTAGAAACCTTGCTCGTTTGTTATGGGCTTTTTGTTGGGTTTCGTTTGTTCAGTCACTTCGACTGTTTCGGGTTACAATGTGGTTCTGTGGCTCTCCTAGCTTTTCGCGTTTTCGGACGCTCGGAACTTTTGGGTGTTATGTAAACAAATGAACATGTGTAATTGTACCTACAATAAGAACCCTCCTCGCTATTAAGTGTTTTTCGTTCGGGTTCCCGTTGTTCAGTCTGTTGGTCTGTTTCCGGGTTACTATCATGTTCTCTCGGCTCTCCTAGCCTTTATTGTTTTGGGAAACTTGTGTCTTTAATTTACGAACTTATTTAGTTGTACCTATATATAAAGAACCTTGCCCGCTAGTCGGAGCTTTGACTCAGGTTGCTTTTGTTCAGTCGTTCGACTGGTTCAGGTTACAAACTTGTTCGTTTGGCTATCATAGCCTTTGTGTTTTCAGACACCCGGAGTAGCCACCCGTTGGGTGAGATTTTCCGTTCCTCCCTGGTTATTGTCTTCCCCTATTTCTCTGTTTTGCAGAGCTAGTGGTTAGACTAGTTCAGTCTAACTTTTTGATCCCCTAGGGTTTCTGCGAGTGGCGCCTATCACCACCAACCCTTACAGTTAGTAACTTAATCGAAATCCCTAATGTTAGTAGATTAGTTGGTTAGTACTATATACATCTAACTAATATATACAAAGTGTAATTAGAAAGTAAGAAGGAAGTAAAACGAGATTAGAAACGAAGACGGAAAAACCGAAACAGAATTTCCCGAAGTGCATGACAGAACGAGAATGAAACATGACTGAAGAAAGATAAATAAACAAACCGAACAGACACTCAAAACATAACAATAAGATGGCTTTTATAGCCATAAAATAGTTATTGAGGGGTGGATTGATTCAGACGGAGCACTACTGAAGGCCTAGGTGTGAAATGCACGGCCCGCCACTGGGTTCTATAGAAATAACATATTCAATCCATGTTCTCCACTATGTCTTAAATCGGCTTGCTTGCAATCTTAAAGAGAATGTCAATTTCTCCATTATAAAGATATCCTTCATCACGTTAATACAATATTGTAATTTGGGCGACTCAGGCTGTAACCATTTTCTTGCTATAGTTTTCTTACTGGCAGCCAGAATTATTTTAAACAAATACCTGTGTCTTGTTATCGCCATGTTTTCAGGTATGTGACCCAAATACATTACATCAAATCTAAAAGGAATCTCAAGATCTAGTACCTTCTCCATTGCATTGTGTATTGCCTGCCAAAATGATTGGATTACAGTGCAGCCCCAAAAAACGTGATAATGATTGGGGTTTTAATCTCCACAATTTCTCCAGAACATTGAGCCCCCCGAGAAGTGCTTCTTCTGAGCTGGTGTAATAACAAAACGTGTCACGTTCTTCCAACAGAATTCTCTCCCAATTACGAGAGGCAGTTGTTTGCCATTGGACTGCACACATTTTCCCATACTTCTTCATATAATGTCAAGTTACCTTCTCGTTCCCATTTTTCTTTTATGTAATTTGTAGAATCCCCTTTCTGATTCAAGAATCCCTTAGAAAATGCAGAAATAATTTTTGTAGAGCCATGTGACCCGTATGCTGAGTAGAATACCTCCACTATACTGTTCGTATATGCTTCTCGTGTTTTCACCCCTTTGATTGTCTGATGGAAATGGTGTCTCATCTGTAAGTATCTATAAAAATCTATTTGTTCCAATTTAAGATGATCTTTTAAGGTTTGGAAATCATGTAATTCACCATTAGTCATGATAGTGCAATAGGGTGAGAGCCCCCTAGTGGCCCAGAATTTAAATCTACTGTCCATCTTATTAGGGATAAAATTGGTGTCGTAGGAACACCACCTCAGAGACAGTTCTACGGTCTTTAAATTATACATTTTCACCACATTTTTCCATATTTTCAAAGGCAAATTGATCCAATGATTATCACTGTCTGTTATATGTACTCTTAACCCTTCATCTGGTATCATAGCCTGGATTGGGATGCTATCTGTTAATGAGACCTCAATATCTTTCCATCTTGCAGAATAATTCAGATTACACCAGCATATAAATGCTCTCAATTGTAATAATCTCTCAAACATGGCAATGCCATTCCACCCTTGATTTTTGCCAGTTGGAGTGTTTTATACCTAGTCTTGGGTTTTTTGCCTTGCCACAAGTATCTGGAGATAAGCTTGTCCCACTCTACAAATTGCTTGTCAGAAACCTCTACAGGCAGGGTTTGAAACAAGTACAAAAGTCTTGGTAATATGTTCATTTTTACCAACTCCACTCCTAGGCCTAAGGCTAGGAGTTCCATCTGGCAAACATCCATGTTCCATCTGGCAATATCTACTTTAATTTCAGAATTCAGGGCATCGTAATTGATGGGCCTGAGTTTGTCCAAGTCTTTAGGTAAATACACCCCAAGATATTTCAGAGACTCTGCCTTCCAATCAAGATTATATTTTTGCTTTATGTTATGTGGAGGATCATAATTGTAGACTAGTACCTGAGTTTTCTGAACATTTATTTTATAGCCTGAAAAGGATCCAAAAGCTTGAAGTGACATCATTAATGTGGGAAGGGAGGTTGAGGGATCATTTAAATAAACCAGTACATCATCAGCAAAAGGGGCAATTTTATGTTCAATCCCTGCTATACTTATTCCCTTAATGTAATTATTTTGTTTAACCCATTGGCTGAGTGGTTCAATATACAAAGCAAAGAGCAAAGTGGTTCTCTGTGGCTCAGTTGGTAGAGCACAGCGTTGGCAATGCTTAGGTTGTGGGTTCAATCCCCACTGGGGCCACATATACTGAAAATGTCTGCATTCACTACTGTAAGTCGCTTTGGATAAAAGTGTCTGCTAAATGGCGTGTATTTAAGAGGAGTGGTGAGCAAGGACACCCCTGCCTTGTTCCTCTCTCAAGGGTGAAGGTGTTTGATAAATCCCCAGTTATTTTAATTCTTGCTGACGGCTTATCATATAAACATTTAAATGTATTGATGACATCGTCATGGAATCCACATTTTCTTAGTACCTTGAACAAATAGGTCCAGCTAACAGTCAAAAGCCTTCTCAGCATCCAGACCCAAGATTACTGCATCAATTTAAATTTCTGAATGTGCCTCATGATGTGCAAGGTCCTCCATGCATTGTCTTGGGTCTGCCTTTCCCTAATAAAACCAGTTTGATCATGGGAGATGGGTTCAGGCAGTAAACTTTCTATTTTCCTTGCTATAATGGATGTATACAATTTATAATCGAGATTGAGGACCGATATTGGCCTATATGAGGCACATTCAAGCCTGTCCCGATCAAATCTCTTCCGGAGGGGGTGAGCGCCTGAAGGACTGGAGCCTCTCCTTGTAGCTTGGTTTCAGGCGCTGTTTCCCACGTCCAGCCCCTCTGCTCACCGCACGCCAGGTCAGCCGCTGTATCCGCTCTATGGGTCTGGGGGCTAATGCTCAGTGCGCTGTCTCAATGTGGAGCTCCCTAGAGGGGTCGAGATCCAGCCGCGACCTCAGCAGTCCCTCCACAAATTTTATTATGGTGGTGCCATCCTCCGAACCTTCTGGCACCCCATATATTCTTATATTCTCGCGCCTAAACCGACCCTCCAGGTCAGTAAGCCTACTGCTGAGTACCTCTTGTACCTTTAGCATTTCTGCGACCCCCTCCTCCACATTCTGAATTCGCATTTCTGCCCCTTCGATGCGTGTTTCGGCTTCTTCAAGTCTCTTGTTGGATTTATTTATTTCGTCCTTTATCTCGCTCAGTTGTTTTTGGTTGGCTTGTCTGAAGTTTCTGAGTTCATCAAAGATTGTCTCAAGGCTAACGTTGGCTTGTTCTGAAACAGCCCCGCCATTTTCACTAACTTTAGTTCCAGGTGAACTAGCACTACGAGAATTTTCATCATTAATTTCCTTACATTCAGGCTGTTGAGGGTCTTTCTTTTTGTTTCCTTGCCAAATTGTCGACATTTCCCCCTTCATATTCCTATTATTTCGATGCCCCCTTTGGGGCTTTTTTTGTTTTCTATTCCTGTCGATCGTCCCATATTATTTCACCTTTAAAACTTTTTATTCACAGTTTTGGGGCTTTTTCTACATTATTGTCGGGAGAGCTTTTCTTTATGCTACCATTTGCTGACCTGTGTAAACCGGAAGTCCCAGGCTTCTTTTTACTCAGAGAAAGGTTTCACTCAGAACTCATGTTTCTTTTTCACTCAGTTGGGGTTGTCCTGATAGTGGGGGTTCCATTCAATTGAAACGCTTTACGTATTTTTTCATGTTTCAATTCAGATTTTCATCACTGCCACAGCAGAAGAAACACTTTGGGAGGGCAGTATTAACCTATATCTGCCAAATGGATTATTTTGTATAAACACAGTGTGTGCCTAGCCACATAACACATTCACTCACATTCAACCAACCTTCAGTCTAACACTTCCACTCCCACTAATTGGAAATGGAAAGAGAAACAATTGGGAAATTATGTATAATTGGAAAGAACATGAAATTATCTTTATTCTGATGTATAAACTGATGTGTTATGCCCAATCACAAAAAAGTTGCAATTGAAAAACATAATATACAAATTATTTTTAAAATATGTATTTGTACATAATTTATAATAATACATAATTTGTGGATATATATGGTATGCCATATCAATTAAATGTTTTAACAAATTTATTTTATTACATACAAAACGTGTGTAAATTATGTACAGATAAATTCTTACAATCTTACATTTATTTACTTTGTAGGGTAAAGGATAGATCAAATCTGTGGTTCTCTCAGTAGTTATCTGATATTTTGCACAAAATAAATATGGCTTGGGCTAAAGCAAGGATGACAGACTCCACCTCTGATGGGCTATCTTTCAGACAACTAAGAAATTGCTTAGCAATGACTAGAAAAGCCAACTGGATTTGTACCTGTCATCCTTAACTGATAGTGGTGGGAATTCTGCTAAATTCTGGAAAATAGTTAAATGCATGAAACAGAAGTCTGCCCCCTCTATCCCATAACAAATCATATCTACTACACTTAGAATGCCCTTCCGGTGCTCTGTTAAGCCTCATGAGCCTCAAGGACTATTTGTGTTGTTTTTCTCTGTATCCCACCATTTTCCAGGAGTTCATCTCGACTGCCTTTTAAGGGGTCAGGGAATAATTTTCCAGTCTCCCACATTGGCTCCAATGGTTTTCTTGTTTTTTGATTCCCTCTGGAAAATGCCAATTGTGAAGCGCTGTGTGACAACCTGTTTGTAAATGGCGCTATACAAAAATAAAGATTGATTGATGTAACTGACATAACAACCTCTCTTCTTTGCTGTAGGCATTTCTACTACTACTAGTTTAAAAAATAAACACATATAATAAGTGCTTGCCATGATCCATTCACAGTACATTGCTGTGATTCCACTTTAAAAACTATGGTTGTGTGAACACTGAATCCATTTTAATTGCATAAGGGTTGGCTGTGTAGAAATATGTGACAATGTTAATGACCTCTTCCTCCTGATTGAGGCGTCTTCCTAATTGCTGTCTCCCTTCTTTTGATATTTCTTTAGAAATTCTGTGTTTAAGAATTGTTTTTGAACCGACAGTCTCAAGGTCAGAGCGTGCCTGCCAAGAAAGATTAGACTCGTACGAGGTTCTCCCAGAGATGGGGAAAATAACTGTCTTGTGACTGGTGTGTGGGCATGGCCAAAGCATCTGTCTAAGGGTAACTATTGTGTTTAAGAAGAACAATCTGCCGGAAATGAGTTGTTCTTTGCCTGACAGGGAGGCATTGAACCCCGAATGCATTTGGTTAAATAAACTCTGCTTGAAATTTGGTTGAATGTTCTGTTTTCTCATTTGGTACAAGTATTCTCTATCCTCTTTGAAGGTCTTCTGAATTTGTGAACCTAACAAATTGGGGGCTCGTCCGGGATCCCAATATCTCACCGCACTGGCGCAGAGAAAGGGCGTGACGTCTGAACCGTGCACGGGGCTTGTCTGGGACAAGTTTTTGAAAGTCCTCGGTCCGGATCGTGCAGGATCCTTGGATAAGTAGCGAGGCCAGATAGAGCAACGTTCCTCTGGAAGCGCGGTGAGTGACAGGATTTTTCCGAATTCTATTTAAAGATAAAAGTGTGATATTGAACCTAGAGCCTTGCCATAAAAGTGAGTGACAGAACATAGGTGTGACCATGGGAAAGTGTAATAGCAAAGGTGGTTGTTGTTGTTGTTGTAAGAAAGAAAGTGATGGTGAAGTTTACCTGTCTCAGGATTCAAGGGAAATGGAATTGAGGTTTACGGGGGCAGGAGATTGGGTTGGCATGTGGAAAGAAAAGTTTGGGTTTGATGGGAAGTTGCAGGTCCAGCAATGTGGCAAGCTTATGAATGCAATTAAAGTGAAAATAGAGAGCGTGGAACTTTTTAGTGGCGAGGGTTGGAGCCTGATGATGCCCTAATTAGTGTTAGGTTGGAGCCTAACGCGCCGAAAACGGCACACGTGAGGAACTGTTTTCTAAGAGGTATTAGGTGAGAAGCCTAAAGTGTGAGGGTTACGCATGGAACTTCTTAGGGGGAGGTTTGAGGTTTGACAAATCATTTTTTAATTAGAAAAAAATATATATTATAAGTTTTTGTGAACAATTGCCTCTGGGATTTACCTGGGGAGAATTTACAAAAGAAACTAAAAGTGGTGGAGTGTTTATTCATAATATGAGTGAATAAAAAATGAATGCAATTGCGCCTGAGTATGAGTGAATAAAAAATGAATGTGATATGAATGCAATTGCGAATGAGTATGAGTGAATAAAAAGTGTACGTAAAAATTTTGGACTGTGTGCAAAATAAAAATATGCATACCTAACCCGTCTTAAAAAAGTGTTTAATGCTAACAGTGGTCTTGAACCACCTGCAATTAATAATGATTTATGAATGATTTATGAACAACAGCTGAAAAATGCGTTCCTGAATGGCCTCACTCCTGCATTAACAATGTTAATTAAAAGACATGTAATTACGTGGGCAACGTGCCGATTGCAAGTGATAATAGAACATGCTAAATTAAAATTAAAAATGACTATTGAATGTGACGAAAATGGGTTGTCAGTCACGTCACCTGTATAGGTACTATTGGAAATAGTTGGGTATCCTATACAATTGATAGATTGATATACTGCCAGTCATGCACAACTGTGTGAATTTATTCCGTCCGAGCAGACAGCCCCAGGGAACTCTTATAGCACTGCTCTCTTCTTACCCCTGACTAAGACATTTAGAATATGAGTGTTTCTGGAACATGCCGCAAATAAACGAAACGAGATGTTTAGGCACCATATATATTGAACCGAAATTTACTGGAATTCTAGTAAACTTGAGTGAAGAGCAGAAATGATTATTTGAACAAATCAGGCAACCGCATATTTCATTATCAAAAATGACCGAATGTGAATGGGAAGATGTGGGTTCTTGGGTTAGAGAAATGCAGCCTGATAGGGAGTGCAGACAGAAATCCAAGGTTGTAAAAATACCATTCTTTGCTACTGTGCCTGTACAACGCTGTGTGCATACACAACTGCAATTTGAACCGTACAGCACGCTGCTAGCTCTTTCCGATGACCACCCTAGTTTACATCAGATAAATACTTAGGTATTATATGATGTTCCGCAAACACTCAAAATAAAAAAAATGACGCATTCATTGCAGACAGCGAAGAATCTGAAAATGAATGACCCATCTGATCTGCACTGTACTATGTACATTTTACATTTTAGGCATTTTAGCAGACGCTCTTATCGAGAGCGACTTACACAGTTCTTACATTTCTTTATATACAATCCATTCCGAGAGGCACCAGGACCAGGTGAAATGTATGAAAAAAAAGTTTAAATTAGAGATTTCCACTTCCTATTCTCTAGATACATTATACTGACAGGATATGTGGATGGCAGTATCTGTGATAAAAATAAAAAAACTCCTCCTGTATGTAAACGACATATTGAATTGCTCTCCTTCTCGGGAGCGCTGCGAAATAGACTCAAAAGCATGTTTGGCTTTTCTGGCCTCACAAGGCCACAAGATAAGCAAGGGGAAACTGCAGTGGTGTCTACCAGAAGTAAAATATCTGGGACACGCTATCTCAGCTCAAGGCAGAGCCTTGTTACCGGATAGGAAAACAGCGATACTGCAGGCCCCAAAGCCTAAAAAAATAAAATAAAAAAAATAATGTCTTTCCTAGGAATTATACATTTCTGCCGAACCTGGATATGTAATTATGCACAATTGATGCAGCCACTGTTAGATTGTATTTACAGCGAACCAATGGAGGCTCGAGATCCAATCAAATGGACTCCTGAAGTCAACGAAGCCTTTGAACAGGTAAAACAGGTCATGGTGAGCTCTCAGGTGTTGGCACATCCTGACCCAGCTAAACCCTTCATACAGATGGTAGACAGCCGTGGGGGATTCATGTCGTCAGTCCTAATGCAAACATTTGGAGGTAAGCAAAGACCAATATTGCTTATTACTCCACAGAACTGGATCCTGTAGCACGAGGACTGCCATGCTGTCTACAAGCTGTAGAAGCAGCAGCATTAGCAGTAAAAGCCTCACAAACCATAGTGTTATACCAACCATTGACACTGATGGTACCACATGTAGTTTCTGTATTACTACTGCAAACAAAACATACATTCTTGTCACCAGCAAGACAGCTGAGCTGTATGGCGACTCTACTAACAGCTCCTAATCTAACAATTGTAAGATGCACCACACTTAATCTGGCTACCTTGCTGACAACTGCTGAGGATGGAGATCCTCATGATTGTGTAGCTGAAACATCTAGGTCTGTGGCAGCACGCCCCGGGTTAATGGACACACCCATTCTTGACGCAGAAGTAACATTCTATGTGGATGGATCCTGCAAAAAGAATGACTTCAACAGGTAAACCAATAACACATGCACCAGTGATACTGGAACTGATTGCAGCATTACAGAAACCCAAAACACTGGCTATATGTAAATGTGCAGCACATACGAAAGGAACAGATGAGGTGTCCCTGGGGAATGCATTCGCAGACTTTGCTGCAAAAGAAGAGAGACATGCATCATGAAGCGGGGGTACCAGATAAAAGGATGTGGGGCAACCAAAAATGTACTGAGAACGAAACTGGCCTGTGGGTGGGCCCAGAAAAGAAACCTGTATTACCGAGATCTTTGTTTACCATAGCTGCAGAGTTGAGTCATGGCATATGCCATGTCTCAAGAGGAGGGATGGTAGCTATGGTTAACAAACGTTATACAACGTTTGGATTTACAACCTTACAAATTTTTTTGTAAAAGGTGTTTAACGTGTTTTGACCATTTGAATCTTGGATGATGGATTTCATCCACCTCACACCAAGTGAGGGGAAAAAGAGTTGCTTAGTAATGATTGACCCATTCTCAGGTTGGGTAGAAGTATACCCTACCTCAAAAATGTATGCACAAACTGTGGCAAAAATAATTTCTAGAGAAATAATACCTAGATGGGAAAAGCCATCACCTACCGCAATTTGGAGGTAGAATATCAGAGGATAATCCCACATTGGCAGAGTATATGAAGAAAATGTTATCTTATAAACAAGAAATGTGTAAACTCTTACAGCTGGAATACCAGAAGAAAAGCTGCAGGTCGGGGACTGGGTACTGATTAAAGATCCACGGCACAAGGCGTGGCATCAACCAAAGTGGAAAGGGCTGTATCAGGTGCTACTAACAACTCCAACAGCAGTAAAGATTGCCGAGCGTTCCACCTGGGTGCATCTGTCCCACTGTAAAAAGGTAACAAAGGGTGAGTAGGTACCTAAAAGAGTTGTGCTCAGAAGGGAGAAGTCCGGCTACAAAGGGAGGTGTGAAATATAGAACACACCTGTCTCAAAACCGGTGAAGCAAACAACCCTCTTACTGGGATTTAGACACAGCTATGGTGAACCTCCAGTGGCGGGCAGTGGGGTCTTTGACCATATTGATGATAATCACGGTAGTCGGAACACCGATAAGAGGGAAGAGATTTGTAATCGCACAGCACAGAGCAGAAACAAGACCAACTGCTACGTATGCACACATCTACCGGCATCATCCGTAGCACCAAGGGTGACTGTGGACCAACCCCCGGGAATTGGAATAAATGTGTCCTGTAACATGTGCCATAGGGCTCTCAACTCATACAGGAACACTTAAATACTTTGACCCAACCCACAAAATCACAACCAAAGTGAACTGCTACGAATATACTGACGGGAATAAATTGCACTGATTGACAAGGTTTATTACAAACCTCACAACAACATTTGATTACGTCCATTATTGTAGTACCATATACCCCACATAAGACCTTTGTAAATTGTGGAAATGGAACAGTTCCAGTGGGGGACACATCCCAATGCAATGGGACAGTGTACTCCCACTGTAAGAATAGAACCACCGGAACGCCCTTAAATGGGACAAGGTGTTCCACGTTAGCGCCTACAGAAAACGGCACTAGGGCAGTGGATGGGTGGTACTGGCTTTTGCAATGTGTACATAGCTCTGCCTAAGAAGTGGCACGGAACTTGTGCATATGTGATGCTAACTGACCATACATGGGTAATAAGCACTGAAACACAGGGTCGTGCAAAAAGATCCTTAGAGGATAAGCATGATGCAATATGGGGAAGTAATGTTCCAAAAGATCACAAACTTTGGAGTACAGGGAACAAAGCGGTTCTTAATCTTTTTCCCAAAATGGGGGTGGGCAAATTAATGTTAAGGGTAGAGACAATAAACTACCGCCTGAGTGCATTGATCAATTTCACACTGAATGCAACCGAGAGAAAAAGAAAAGGAAAGGAAAAAAAAACAAGTTAACTGCACTTAGATTAATGACAATTCAAAATCGTATGGTCCTGGACCTCATGACTGCCTCCAAGGGAGGAATATGCCACATAATTGGAACTGCGTGTTGTACCTACATACCTGATAACAACGCGGATGGCCCAACAAAAAGACCTAGTGACTGATGAGTATAACAACCTAGATTCTGAAGAAGGACAATCTGACTCTGGGAATGAAGAGATAATTGATCCTCCAGACTATTACGATACTGCCATGGCCTTGCAAAACTTGTTTAAAGATGTTTAAGCTTCTGCATTGAAATAATCTTGCTATGCGCTGTTCAAAATGTGAAAGTATTTTATGACTATATGGGATAAAATCATAAAAAGGATGGATTGATAGAGAAATTCTGTGTTTAATAATTGTTTTTGAATCGACAGTCTCAAGGTCAGAGCGTGCCTGCCAAGAAAGATTAGACTCGTACGAGGTTCTCCCAGAGATGGGGAAAATAACTGTCTTGTGACTGGTGTGTGGGCATGGCCAAAGCATCTGTCTAAGGGTAACTATTGTGTATAAGAAGAACAATCTGCCGGAAATGAGTTGTTCTTTGCCTGACAGGGAGGCATTGAACCCCGAATGCATTTGGTTAAATAAACTCTGCTTGGAATTTGGTTGAATGTTCTGTTTTCTCATTTGGTGCAAGTATTCTCTATCCTCTATGTCTTCTGAATTCGTGAACCTAACACTTTCCAGTTTCCACACCCACATCCACTTTAATAAAAGGTCCCAGGTCACAACAGCAAGGGGGCGAGCACCTTACTTCAGCCCTGTTCAGGCAGCACGGGGTGCTTTTCACATCGCTGTATTTCTTCCGAGATCGCATAGTTTGCCAGCTGCGTTCGTAGTAGGGGTGGGCGATACCACAAAATTTGGTTTCAGTCTGATACTAAGTAATGCCAGGGCCAGAATCACCAATACCAATACTGATCCTTTTTATTATTAAAAGAGGCTAATGTACTTTCATGTAGGGAAGAGCAATGTGTCATGATTTATGAGGTGAACTGCGTACACACACTCGTAGGGAGGACAGTACAGGTAACCCGACATGGTAACCCGACTTGGTCGGTAAGACCTGACATGGTCTTCCCAATGCGATCACACTCTAGCAACCCATGCACAGACTCCTGATATGATGGTCATCAGAATATTTAGCACGTAGAGAACTTGTAAACACAGGTCTCACAAAATTTGATGACAAGCCTGAGAGCTTTAGAGCATGGCAATCATCCTCCTTTAATACCACTGAGGGCATAAGCTTGCGTGCTAGTGATGAGGTAGATTTGTTGTCAGCATGGCTAGGCAAAGAATCGTCAGAACACGCACGTAGGATCCGGTTGGTCTACCTAAATGGCCCAGGCGCAGCCCTTAGAATGGTCTGGGCAGGACTTAGAGAGTGTTACAGGCCACTCCACAGAGACTGCTCTCCTTGCGGTCACTGAGGCTCTTCACGCCGCTAAGTCCTGATCCCTTAGCTCCGTCCTCCTCCTCCTCGACCTGTCGGCGGCATTCGACACCGTGGACCACCGGATCCTGCTCTCATCTCTCGTCGAGATGGGAATCTCTGGATCTGCGCTGACATGGTTTGAGTCCTACCTGGCTGACCGGTCCTACCAGGTGGCCTGGAGAGGATCCCTCTCCTCTCCCCACACCCTCTCTACCGGAGTCCCGCAGGGCTCGGTGCTAGGCCCCGTCCTATTTTCTCTGTACACCAAGTCACTTGGCTCTGTTATTTCTGCTCATGGTTTTTCCTATCACTGTTATGCTGATGACACTCAACTCTTTCTCTCCTTCCCTCCATCTGATACCCAGGTCCCGGCACGGATCTCTGCATGCCTGGCTGACATCTCCGCATGGATGTCCACTCACCACCTGAAGCTGAACCTGGGGAAGACAGAGCTGCTCTTCCTCCCAGCTAAGGGCTCCCCGATGATTGATGCGTCAATCACCATGGAAGGCTCCATAGTGTCTCCATCCCAGTCTTCCAGGAGTCTTGGGGTAACCCTGGACAACCAGCTGTGCTTCTCGAGCCATATTGCAGCAATCACTGCCGTTTCTCCCTCCATAACATCCGGAGGATCCGACCGTTCCTCACCCAAGAGGCCACTCAACTCCTGGTCCAGGCCCTGGTGATCTCACGTCTGGACTACTGCAATTCCTTGCTGGCAGGCCTTCCGGCCTGTGCCATCAAGCCACTGCAACTAGTCCAGAACGCTGCTGCTCGCCTGGTGTTCAACCAGCCGAAGTTCACCCACGTCACCCCTCTACTCTCCTCTCTGCACTGGCTCCCCATCGCAGCACGCATCAGATTCAAGTCACTGGTGCTTGCTTTTCAAGCGGCCAGAGGTACTGCTCCCCCATACCTCCAGTCATTCATCACTCCCTACACCCCGCCCAGACCCCTCCGCTCCGCCTCCACTGGCAGACTGACTGCCCCATCCCTCCGGGCGCCTGGCAGCCGCTCCTCGCGGTCTCGCCTCTTCTCTGTCCTGGTCCCTCGTTGGTGGAACGACCTCCCGCAATCGGTCAGGACTGCGGAATCACTTCCAATCTTCCGCAAGAGACTCAAAACCCACCTCTTCAGACTCTACTACCACTGAACACTGTCCATCTAGTCAATCTGTCATCACCACTGTTTACTTGTTCTACACTGTACCTAAAAAAAACAAAAAAAACAAAAACAACCACTAACCTTTTCTTTCCCAGTGTTACAGGTATGATATGCAGACGCCTGCAATGATGTCTATTGCTGTTTACTGCACTGATCTTGTGCACCAACTATGATTGTTCTTACCTTGTATTAATGCACATCTTGTAAGTCGCTCTGGATAAGAGCGTCTGCTAAATGCTTAAAATGTAAAAATGTAAAATGTAATGTTACAGTGCTCCTGAGGTCATGGATAAAGCCCTCTTCAGCAAGCTGGAAAATCTTCCTAAAATAGGTAACAGAGACTACCTCAAGTTTAGGGAACTTGGAGACCTGTTAAGGTAGCTGCTGGCAGCCAAAACCTACCGAGGCTCGCCTATTTTGATACTTCCCATGGCATCAGCCCAATTGTGGAGAAGTTGCTCCACCCCCTCCAAGAGAGATGGATCACTGTAGGCTCCAAATTCAAAGAATACTTGATGACCAAAGTAATCGGTCACTCGCAAGGTCAGACTTCTTTAACATGTTTGCATCAAGAGCAGCCCAGCCCCTTACTCACTGAGGACCTGCGCTGGACTCTGAGAAATGACAGGAAGAAAAGCAGATGGGTTCCATGCCGAAGCAGTGAGTGGAGGGGTGAGTATAGACTTACCGCCACTGTGTGCAATGAAATCCCGGACAATCGATCAGAGATACCAACGCCTGAAGCAGCACTTCACCAACCCCACCTAAAGCTCATCGCACCACGTATATCAAAATTGGACCCAAAGGCCCCGTTTCTCCTCCTGCTCGGGAGAGATGTTCTGAGGGTGTATAAGGTAAGAGAGCAAATTAACGGACCGCACAATACCCTCTTCGCCCAAAGACTCGACCTAGGCTGGGTGGTGGTGGGAGAAATGTGCCTAGGTCAAGCTCACAAGCCCAACACACATATAAGCACCTTTAAGACAAACACCCTAGAAAGCGGCCTGAAATGAAGGAGCAGTTCATTGCCTTCATGGAGAAAGTTTTCGAGAACAAGAAGTAGCACCTCTGCTCAAAGATGGAGAAGACTGCTGGTATTTCCCAAGTTTATCACCCCCAGAAACCTGGTCAAATTAGAGTACAGCACTGTAGCATCTCACTCAACAACGTTCTGCTCACGGGTCCAGACCTGAACAACACCCTCCTTGGTGTGCTGATTCGCTTTAGGAAATATCTCATAGCAGTAACCGCAGACATCCAACAGATGTTCTATTGCTTTGTGGTGAGAGAGGACCATAGGAACTATCTGAGGTTCTTCTGGTTCCGCGGTAACGACATGTCAAAGGACATCACCGAATACAGGATGCGGGTCCACGTTTTTGGTAACAGCCCCTCCCGCACAGTCTCCATCTATGGGCTCAGGCGTGCAGCCAAAGAGGGAGAACACGGACATGGAGCAGACACAAAAGAGTTTGTGGAGAGGCATTTTTATGTTGATGACGGCCTCATATCCTTACCTTCAGAAGCAGAGGTCATCAGCCTGCTGCAGCGAACTCAGGCATCGCTAGCACAGTCCAACCTGAGGCTGCACAAAATTGCCTCAAACAGTGTAGCGGGGATGAAGGCTTTCCCAGCTGAGGATCTCGCTAAGGGCATCAAAGACTTAGACTTCAGGGACAAAACCATGCCAGACCAGCGAAGCCTTAGTCTATGGTGGGAAATTGAATCTAACACATTCACCTTCGCAGTGTCTGTAGGTGACAAGCTATTTACACGCCGTGGAGTGCTGTCAATGGTCAACTCACTCTTTGACCCTCTCGGCATGGTCGCACCAGTGACTATATGACCTTCTCACCAGACACACTCTCCAAATCCAAACACACTTAGCTGTGTGCATTCTCAGATGCGTCCAACAAAGCTATTGGCGCGGTAGCCTACCTGAGATCCCTGGATGATGATGGTCAAAGCAATGTAGAATTTGTCCTGGGAAAGGCAAAGCTGATACCCCGGCCAGAACCCACCATACCACACCTAGAGTTATGTGCTGCAGTATTGGCGGTAGAGACGGTGGAGCTCATACTGGATGAGATAGATCTCAAGCTTGATGTGGTGAAATTCTACAGCGACAGCAAAGTTGTGCTCGGCTACATTTACAATGAGTCAAAGCAGTTCTATGTATTTGTACACAATAGAATTCAACGGATCAGACAATCAACACGCCCCGACCAGTGGCACTATGTGCCCACAGAGCTGAATCCGGCTGACCTCGGCACCAAGTCAGTGCCCGCCTCCCAACTCTTCAGTACAATGTGGTTCACCGGGCCAGCTTTCTTACATAGGCCTGACCGAGCTGATCATACGGCACAATAATCGTTCAATCTCATTGACCCAGAACTAGATGTGGAAGTTCGTCCTTCAGGTGAGCTTAATGACTCACACCCAAGAGGGCCTACTCACCTGTGAGCGCTTTGAGCGCTTCTCCAGCTGGCGATCACTCGTGAGAGCTATAGCTTCTTTAATCCATGTGGTTCGTTGTTACAAATCTGATCCCGGCAGCTCATCAAACGAATGCAGAGGATGGCACTGGTGCAGGAAGCCTCATTCTCCAGACGAACTGGCTGCAGCTGAGAACATCATCACAAGGTCAGTTCAGAGCCAGGCATGCTCTGAGGAGTACAGCGCTCTCGCGGAGAACAGAAGCATTCCCAAGACCAGTTCGCTGTGGAAACTGAATCCAGTCTTGAATGACAGCCTTATCAGAATTGGAGGGAGGCTGATGCATGCCAAACTGAGCATGCAAGAAAAGAGTCCTGTTGTCCTGCCACGACAAAGCCACATTGCAACACTACTCGTAAGACACCACCACGAACTGATAGAATATCAGGGCCACCAGTTCACTGAGGGAGCCATTCGAACAGCCGGTTTGTGGACTGCCAGCTGCAAACGGTTAATTGGATCTGTCCTACACCAATGCGTCACATGCAGAAAGCTTACACAAAGAACGGAGGAGTAGAAGATGGCTGATCTACCTCCGGAACGACTTAGCTCGTCGCCTCCGTTTTCATACGTCAGCCTGGATGTTTTTGGCCCTTGGACCATCACCACTCGCCGCACCAGAGGAGGTGCCACTCATGCCAGACGCTGGGCCATGCTATTCACTTGCTTGAGCACAAGAGCAGTGCACATAGACGTGATTGAATCTATGGACACGTCCGGCTGCATTAATGCATTATGGAGATTCTTCGCTATTCGTGGGCCAGCAAAGCAATTAAGATCGGACTGTGGAACAAATTTAATCGGTGCCTGTCGAGAGCTGGATTTAGGGAAAGAACACAACCAACAGCCAAGCATCCAGACATACTTAAGCCAACAAGGTTGTACATGGGAATTTAATCCTCCACATGCTTCACACATGGGTGGTGCATGGGAACACATGATCGTAGTGTCGCGCCGTATTCTGGATTCCATGTTGCTGCAGAACAGACCATCTCACCTGACCCACAAAGTGCTGTGCACCTTCATGGCTGAAGTGTCAGCAATCATCAATGCGAGGCCCCTTGTTCCTGTCTCCTCCAATCCACATTCACCGTTCCTCTTGACCCCAAACATGTTACTCACACAGAAGAGTAGCGTGCCCACTCCTCCTGGAGACTTCTCTGACAAAGACCTCCTGAAGAGCCAGTGGAGACAAGTACAAGCATTAGCCAGCAGGTTCTGTACCTCCCCACCTTGCAAGGCCGGCAGAAGTGGAACGAGACTTGTCGGAGTCTCCGAGAAGGTGACATCATCTTACTGAAAGAAAGTAAATTATCCCACAACGAGTGGTCTATGGGTCACCTCCGTCTTCCCCAGAAAGGACAACAGGGCGCGCAAGATAGAGGTTAAGGTCACTGTTCAAGGGATCATGAAGAAGTTCTTCAGACCCATCTCAGAGGTCAAGGACTGAGTGTTATTGGTTCCCCAGTTAGGTATGTTTATAAGTAGTGGCATCCAATAGACGCCAGACTATTGTTTTGCCTTGTAATTGAGAACGTTAATGTTTTGCCTTGTAATTGCAAATGTTATGTTTTAATGCTTACTGCCACCTACTGGCCGCTTAAGTAAAACTCCATAAATCTACATACAGGAAACAGGAAAAAGGAAGTTCATGTGGTGATAAGAAAACAATGTGTTAACATTAGTACAAAATGCTCAAAGTTAATTATCTGCAATCTCACCTTGTTTCGCCTTCGAAAGCATTGCCTGTAGGTTGGATTGTTCCATTACATATTCCTGTATAAATTTGGGCTATATTTTATGTATTTAGTGTGTACATCATTTGTATTCGCCAGTCGCCTAACAAAGTAGCAAAAAAAAAATCCTTACCTCCGGTATGCATTTTGCTCCTTGACTCAGCACGAGATTGACCCAATGCACATAGCAATGAACAAACAGCATATGGTGCGACCCGTTTCACTTCCGCCTGAAGCTCATTCAATGAAGATGCCATGATAGTCATACCATCATATATTTGTAGTCATAACAAGCCATCTCCCTGTTCCTGTATGATTCCCGCAGCCAACTGGAGTTGCACGCCTTCATCAATGAAAGTATGAATCCTCAAATTTCCCAACAGACTTAATTGCACGACTGCACTGACATGCTCCTTTGATTTTGCATGAATCTTAACAGACCTGTCAAAATGTTATATCCTCAAATCCATCTCTTGCAAACTTTGAACACCCATCTCCTTAAACATCACCCAAGGCTAGCAATACATGCGGTTTGTTAACAAGCTCCCTGTTAGCAACTACACCTTGTCATACCAAGCAATCTTTAAACTCCGACTTACCAAGCCCACTCTCTGCGTCAGTTTGATAGGAGGCTTTGGTCTTCCCTCTGTCTTCCCTCTGTTTTTCCGCATAGGAGAAGGTGTGACATTATTCCTGTAGGATGTGGTCGATGATGTTTCAATCCATAAATATTCTTGCAAAAATTGTTCTCTTGCGAAAGTCGGGAGAGGAGCTAGCTAAGCAAGCTAGCTAGCTAGCCTACAACTCGACACAAGGGGCCTCATTTATAAAAAGTTGCGTAGAAACCATCCTATATTTACATTTACATACATTTTTTTAAGCATTTAGCAGACGCTCTTATCCAGAGCGACTTACAAGATGTGCATTAATACAAGGTAAGAACAATCAAAGTTAGCGTACAAGATCAGTGCAGTAAAACGGCAAAAGACATCATTGCAGGCGTCTGCGTATCATACCTGTAACATTGGGAAAGAAAAGGTTAGTGGGTTTTTTTGGGGGTTTTTTTCCTCACAAGTAAACAGTGGTGACAACAGATTGGCTATAAGGACAGTGTTCAGTGGTAGTGGAGTCTGAAGAGGTGGGTTTTGAGTCTCTTGCAGAAGATTGGAAGTGATTCCGCAGTCCTGACCGATTGCGGTAGGTCGTTCCACCAACGAGGGCCCAGGACAGAGAAGAGGCGAGACCGCGACGAGCGGCTGCCAGGCGTCCGGAGGGATGGGGCAGTCAGTCTGCCAGCGGAGGCGGAGCGGAGGGGTCTGGACGGGGTGTAGGGCGTGATGAGTGACTGGAGGTATGGGGGAGCAGTACCTCTGGCCGCTTGAAAAGCAAGCACCAGTGACTTGAATCTGATGCGTGCTGCGATGGGGAGCCAATGCAGAGAGGAGAGTAGAGGGGTGACGTGGGTGAACTTCGGCTGGTTGAACACCAGGCGAGCAGCAGCGTTCTGGACTAGTTGCAGTGGCTTGATGGCACAGGCCGGACGGCCTGCCAGCAAGGAATTGCAGTAGTCCAGAAGTGAGATCACCAGGGCCTGGACCAGGAGTTGAGTGGCCTCTTGGGTGAGGAACGGTCTGATCCTCCGGATGTTGTGGAGGGAGAAACGGCAGGTCCGAGTGATCGCTGCAATATGGCTCGAGAAGCACAGCTGGTTGTCCAGGGTTACCCCAAGACTCCTGGCAGACTGGGACGGAGACACTATGGAGCCTTCCACGGTGATTGACGCATCAATCATCGGGGAGCCCTTCGCTGGGAGGAAGAGCAGCTCTGTCTTCCCCAGGTTCAGCTTCAGGTGGTGGGTGGACATCCATGCGGAGATGTCAGCCAGGCATGCAGAGATCTGAGCCGGGACCTGGGTATCAGATGGGGGGAACGAGAGAAACAGTTGAGTGTCATCAGCATAACAGTGATAGGAAAAACCATGAGCAGAAATAACAGAGCCAGGGCCTAGCACCGAGCCCTGCGGGACACCGGTAGAGAGGGTGCGGGGAGAGGAGAGGGATCCTCTCCAGGCCACCTGGTAGGACCGGTCAGCCAGGTAGGACTCAAACCATGTCAGCACAGATCCAGAGATTCCCATCTCGACGAGAGATGAGAGCAGGATCCGGTGGTCCACGGTGTCGAACGCCGCCGACAGGTCGAGGAGGAGGAGGACGGAGCTAAGGGATCGGGACTTAGCGACGTGAAGAGCCTCAGTGACCGCAAGGAGAGCAGTCTCTGTGGAGTGGCCTGCTCTGAACCCAGATTGGTTGGGATCAAGCAGGTCGTTCTGTAAGAGATGAGCAGACAGTTGATTATAGACAGCCCGCTCTAACGTTTTGGAGAGGAAAGGGAGGAGAGAGACAGGTCGGTAGTTAGAGATGACAGCAGGATTCAGAGAGGGTTTTTTGAGGAGGGGGACAACCTGAGCACATTTGAGGGAGGAGGGGACAGAGCCAGAGGAAAGAGAGGAGTTAATGACATTAGAGACAAAGGGGAGGATGTCCATAGCAATGGACTGGAAGAGGGGGGAAGGAATGGGATCAAGAGGGCAGGTGGTGGGATGGTGGGAAAGAACGAGTTGAAGGATGTCCGAGTCAGGGAGGGGTGAGAAGGAGGACAGAGAGGTGGGAGGTTTAGGTAGCGGGATGGGAGAGGGAGACGTAGGGGGGAAGGAGTTGCGAATGACCTCAACCTTCTCGTGAAAGAAGGATGAGAAGTCATCGGCGGTTATAGAGGAGGGGGGTGGGGGAGGAGGAGGGGTGAGGAGAGAGGAAAACGTAGCATAGAGTTTACGTGGGTTGGAAACAGAAGATTGAATCTTAGAAAGGATTATTTGATCTAAGATCATTTCTGAAATGTGCGTAGGTGTGATTCAGAGAAACTGAACGTACGCACAAAAAAACGTGTGTACACCAGTCCCCCAGATGTTAAATCTGTAAATCACAAATGATCTTGAAATTGTGCGTGGCTGAACGGTTTTAGATCTCCGCCTTGTAAACGCCCCTAATTAATATAATTAGCATATAAAGGAGCACGAATCAAAACACAAATCCTCTACTTGATAATGACGAGCTGCAAGAAAAATAATTTTAGCGAGGCCGAAATCGAGGTCCTGTTGGCGGAGGTGCAGATGCGTGCAGGGACGCTGTTTGGGAGCCTTTGCAGTGCCTTTACCAGTAAAACCAAGTACGTGGCCTGGCAGTCTGTATAACTCGTTCCCTTCTTATTGCGCGGTTGGCGATATCTTCGAGAAGTGACAATGCTGCCATTCTTCCTCTTGCAAACCACTACATTATTGGACATTTTATAGCCTATAGATTGACCGAAATGTTTTACATGTGTGGAACCATAACATGTATATTAAATAAATGTCCTTCAAGGATGTGTCAATTATGCTAATATGGGTAGTTTTGGAAAACCAATGGGTGTTTTGTTTTGTTTTCCACAAGTTGCCTAGCTTATGTTGTTTTAATTTATTAATAACCTTATTGTGCAAACCATTACCTATAGCCTAAGCAATGTGTTCAATCTGGTAATACTACTACTACTACTAATAATAATAATAATAATCATAATAATGAGGAAACAATTAGGCAGCAGACGACATATTGGCGCTCTTAGATTTCCGAATACATTTTACATTACATTTACATTTTAAGCATTTAGCAGACGCTCTTATCCAGAGCGACTTACAATATGTACATTAATACATGGTAGGAACAATCATAGTACCCGCAAGAGATCAGTACAGTAATACAGCGATAGACATTATTGTCTATTATAAAATCATACAATTATTTTAAAAAATTGAGAATATTTTTTAAATGGAGTAAGCAGGGCTATATAGTGTTGAGCAAGTAGGCAGTGGTGATGACAATTAGCTAGAATTCAGTGGTAGTGGAGTCTGAAAAGGTGGGTTTTGAGTCACTTGTGGAAGATCGCAAGTGATTCCACGGTCCTGACTGATTGCAGAAGGTCGTTCCACCAGCGAGTGGTCAGGACAGAGAAGAGACGAGACCGCGAGGAGTGGCTGCCAGGCACCCAGAGGGATGGGGCAGTCAGCTTGCCAGAGGAGGCAGAGCGGAGGGGTCTGGCTGGGGTGTAGGGAGTGATGAGTGACTGGAGGTATGGGGGAGCAGTACCTCTAGCCGCTTGAAAAGCAAGCACCAGTGATTTGAATCTGATGCGTGCTGCGATGCCAGTGCAGAGAGGAGAGTAGAGGGGTGACGTGGGTGAACTGAGCGGCAGCATTCTGGACCAGTTGCAGTGGCTTGATGGCACAGGCCGGTAGGCCTGCCAGCAGGGGATTGCAGTCGTCCAGACGTGAGATCACCAGGGCCTGGACCAGGAGTTGAGTGGCCTCTTGAGTGAGGAACGGTCGGATCCTCTGGAAGTTGTAGAGGGAGAATCGGCAGGTCCAAGTGATCGCTGTGAAATGATTCCATTTATTTAACTGAATATCAATAATTATAATACAAATTAAATTCATTGTCATACTTTTTGAACAGGTTAGATAGATTGGCCAATAATATAATTATTAGACAGGTACTAATACCTTGTTTTTTCTCTTTATAAAGACCGGATACTGAAGGTAAGACTGCAGTATGTTGTGGGGGGGAAAAAAGTTACTTGACTTGCCTTAGCTAAGGACTCGACTTGACTTGACTTGACATAACCTGTGACTTGACTTGACTTGACTTACCCAAGAAAAAATGACTTGGGACTTGCTTAAGACTTGGACCAAATGACTTAAAACATACTTGTGACTTGGATAAGAGGGACTTGGTCCCATGTCTGGAATAGCGAACATCTACAGACCTGCCTCTGTTTTGGGAAACCCCTACCTAGACACGCAACTTGCCAGAGGGTGCATAATTCCACAAATAACTTCAAAGTCTGAATACGGACAGACAGATGAGATGCGTAAGTTTCGACTTATCTCCAGGTTGCACGTGTCTAACTCAGCTCTGAATTGGGCCCTTTGTGAATTGTGAGCTGATTAAACTTGACATTTGGCTAATTAATTTTAGATCTGCGAATCTGACTGCAATGCATGCTTGTTTGTTTTTACATTGTACCAATGCTTTTTGCAATATCCCTGACAAATAAACAAATAAATACATTAAAAACCGAACCATTCGAAAAGTTACATTTGTGTATTTTGACATCACTGTCTTTCCAAGTTCTGAATAAGCCTCCATTCCTGATGTGTCCATATGTCTGAGGTCCTACTGTACTTAGCTAGCAAGCCGTAGTCCATGAATGCCTCCTCGCTGACAAAATAAGGACCATTAAAGGGCAGTCGGAAACTTAATTAAACCAAAACAAACTATGCTTTAAGTGAGGTAATGGTTAGCAAAAGCCTTAAAAGATGGGAAAGTCACATATGCTTTATATGTTTATATATACTGTATATACTGTGGCAGCCCAAGGGGCTGCACCAGAAAATGGCTGCCTGGCCTCCAACACATGGCAGCCCAAAAACACTACATTTCCCAGCAGGCCACAGTAACACCTGAACGAAGTCAAGCAATGGGGACTAACGACCAGCTGAAGGCTATTTCGAGGCCTATTTAAAGGACTGACTCACATTACCCAGGGAGAGGAGTAGGAACGTGTATGGGAAGGAGTTATTGAGTGTCTGTGAGGAAATTGAGAACCGTGACGTTGTTTGACCAGCCGGGATTGAGAAAGAGAGAGTTTGAGTGTGATTTGGATTGTTTTTTGTGTATGAACTTGGATTGATTGAGGACCCCCCTTTGTGTACCGACTTGTGGACTGGATAACGGAATTGACCTGGATAACGGAACTGGATTTTGGACACTGACAAAGAGATAAGGATTTGTGGACTTTGTGTTTGTATTCCCCTGAAGACCCCACCCTGTGTTTTGTGTTTGTCAAGAATTGTTTATTAACCCCCTGAGGTCGGCTGGATCGGCGCCGATCCAAGCAGCAATACAAGTATATTACTATTTCTAACTTCGCGATATTTTATCATACACACGCGGCAAAAACATTGACAGAAACCTTAGAATCGCGACTTTCCGATTTGAGCACTGGCAAATAATATGGGATTTTTAAAATTAGATTAATTAGACCAAAAGTAAACCTTGCATTTCACTCTCTTTTTCACCTGGCAGGACCACCCCCCTTCTATTGACATGTTAACGAGGTGTTAGTTTCGGGGAGGGGCGTCGGGCCATGTGTGAGAATGCCGGCATAAACAACACATAAAATGTCCCGACAATTTGAAACACGTTTTATTCAAGATGGCAAGATTTTCTGCGTTCGAGTGTTTGAGAGCAGTGATGGAAAGCGACGAGGACAACAGCTCATCATGTCCCGATTCTGAAGAGGATTCAGATGAAGAGAGACAACATTTTCAATTTAGAATTGATCCAGATGAGGACCTTACTGAAGAGTAAGTAACTATATTTTATTTGCCATGTTATCAAATACTCGTGTAAATGTAGCCTATGAGTTCCGCGTCTTGTGACTACATATTACGCTTTTTGCAATGTAACAAAATGCAATATGTAAAAAGACTTTTCAAACGGCCTAAAATGTTTTAAAAACTCTTATGTGGCATATTGTCTGTGTTTACGCTTGCGATCTGTATTGTGCCATTTATTTTATTTCGCTTGTTTTCAAATACTCGTAAATATATGAGTTCCGCGTCTTGTGACTACATATTACGCTTTTGCAACGTAACAAAATGCAATATGTAGCTACTCAAATGCAATATGTAAAAATACTTTTCAAACAGCGTAAAATGTTTTAAAAACTCTTATGTAACATATTTTCTGTGTTTACGCTTGCGATCTGTATTGTGCCATTTATTTTATTTTGCTTGTTTTCAAATACTCGTGTAAATGTATGAGTTCCGCATCTTGTGACTACATATTACGCTTTTTGCAACGTAGAGATTTGTGTATGATGTAAATATCACATTTTCCAATGCCTATTCAATGTAATGCTCTTATGTATTGTGTGTCCTTACAACCTTTTGCTTTTTATGTTTACAGTGAGGACGATGTGGAAGAACAAACTAATCCTGCTCCACCAAAAAAGCCACGCAGGACTCCTACACAAAGGTATGTGTCTTATGTGAATTATTGGTAGGCTGTATGATTTGTAATATGTGGCATTCGTCTGCCAGATGTGATGTTTGTATTCTGTAGAGATTTGTGTATGATGTAAATATCACATTTCCCAATGCCTATTCACTGTAATGCTCTTATGTATTGTGTGTCCTTACAACCTTTTGCTTTTTATGTTTACAGTGACGACGACGTGGAAGAACAAACTAATCCTGCTCCACCAAAAAAGCCACGCAGGACTCCTACACAAAGGTATGTGTCTTATGTGAATTATTGGTAGGCTGTATGATTTGTAATATGTGGCATTCCTCTGCCAGATGTGATGTTTGTATTCTGTAGATTTGTGTATGATGTAAATATCACATTTTCCAATGCCTATTCAATGTAATGCTCTTATGTATTGTGTGTCCTTACAACCTTTTGCTTTTATGTTTACAGTGAGGACGATGTGGAAGAACAAACTAATCCTTCTCCACTAAAAAAGCCACGCAGGACTCCTACACAAAGGTATGTGTCTTATGTGAATTATTGGTAGGCTGTATGATTTGTAATATGTGGCATTCCTCTGCCAGATGTGATGTTTGTATTCTGTAGATTTGTGTATGATGTAAATATCACATTTTCCAATGCCTATTCAATGTAATGCTCTTATGTATTGTGTGTCCTTACAACCTTTTGCTTTTTATGTTTACAGTGAGGACGATGTGGAAGAACAAACTAATCCTTCTCCACTAAAAAAGCCACGCAGGACTCCTACACAAAGGTATGTGTCTTATGTGAATTATTGGTAGGCTGTATGATTTGTAATATGTGGCATTCCTCTGCCAGATGTGATGTTTGTATTCTGTAGATTTGTGTATGATGTAAATATCACATTTTCCAATGCCTATTCAATGTAATGCTCTTATGTATTGTGTGTCCTTACAACCTTTTGCTTTTTATGTTTACAGTGAGGACGATGTGGAAGAACAAACTAATCCTTCTCCACTAAAAAGCCACGCAGGACTCCTACACAAAGGTATGTGTCTTATGTGAATTATTGGTAGGCTGTATGATTTGTAATATGTGGCATTCCTCTGCCAGATGTGATGTTTGTATTCTGTAGATTTGTGTATGATGTAAATATCACATTTTCCAATGCCTATTCAATGTAATGCTCTTATGTATTGTGTGTCCTTACAACCTTTTGCTTTTTATGTTTACAGTGAGGACGATGTGGAAGAACAAACTAATCCTTCTCCACTAAAAAAGCCACGCAGGACTCCTACACAAAGGTATGTGTCTTATGTGAATTATTGGTAGGCTGTATGATTTGTAATATGTGGCATTCCTCTGCCAGATGTGATGTTTGTATTCTGTAGAGATTTGTGTATGATTTAAATATCACATTTCCTAACAACCATTTTTGGTTAGTTCTTACAGTGGTACCAGAGCGCCTCTACAAGTTGCCACAGAAAAGCCACGCAGGATTCGTACACCAGTATCACAAGCACCCAGGCATCCGCCATGGAAAACCGAGACCGCTCCTGATGAGGCTCCACCAGTGTCACGGTTCCAGCCTGCACGGCCACCTGGAGTGCAACTGAATTTGGCAGACAACCACACTCCTCTGGACTTGTTCAAACTGTATGTTCCTAGAGATGCTGTCAAAACACTGTGTAGGAACACGAACAAGCAGGCTGCCATGGCACAAGCAAAGGGCTCCAAGTACACGTGGACTGATGTTGGGGTAAAGGAATTCTACAGGTACATTGGACTGCTGTTTTACATGGCCATGGTAAAGCAGCACGAAATCAGGGATTACTGGCGACAGAATACCATCTATTCTTTAGCATTCCCGGTGACGATTATGGCCAGGGACAGATACAGAGCTATTTCCTGGAATGTACACATGAGTGATCCAGACAAGGACCAAGAAAATGACCGGAAGCGGGGAACGCCACAGTACGACAAGCTGTTCAGGCTCAGACCTTTCATGGACACAGTTCAGCATGCCTGTAAAACCTTCTTTCATCCTCGCAGGAACATTTCAGTGGATGAAAGAATGGTAGCATGGAAGGCAAACTCCGTATGACCCAGTACATGAAAGCAAAGCCTATAAAGTGGGGTTTCAAGTTGTTTGTACTGTGTGACTCTAGTACTGGGTATACTGTGGACTTTTCTGTGTACCCAGGAAAAAACTACTTTCAGATAGGACAAGGAGGACTTACATATGACACTGTAATGTCACTTGTGAATCGGGATTACTTGGGTTCTGGATATCATGTGTACATGGACAATTTCTACACAAGCCCAAAGCTCTTCAGGGACTTGCTTGCACTAAACATTGGTGCTTGTGGGACATATAGGGACAACAGGAAGGACTGTCCACGCACTGATTCAAATGCTTTGACTAAGAAGTCACCCAGAGGAAGTATCAGGTGGATTAGGGATGGTCCTCTGGTGTTTGTGAAGTGGGTGGACACTAAAGTTGTGCCTGTCTGCTCTACCATCCATGCAGCCTTCGATGGGGACACAACAAAACGGAGGGTGAAGCAAGATGGTGTCTGGATCATAAAGGACTTTCCGTGCCCTTCACCCATCATCCACTACAATAAGCACATGGGGGGTGTTGATCTGTCTGACCAACTCATACAGTACTACACAGCGCAGCACAAAACAATGAAATGGTACCGGAAATTGTTTTTACATTTCTTGGACATTGCCGCCATAAATGCATACCTCCTACACAAAGAACTGTCATCACTGCGACAACAGGAAGCCATGACGCACAAGGCTTTCCAGGAGGAGCTCACTGCACAGCTGTGTGGTGTCTCACAGAAGATACCCAGACAACAGGCTACTTTTGATCATGTGCCTGTGCCCACTGGAAAAAAAGACTATGGATGTTAGCAACGGGCTTCTGTTGGTCGCAAGAAATGCGTACTCTGCACGATGTCTGGGAAACAACAGTGCACTCCATGGGAGTGCAAGGCTTGTGATGTGCCCTTGTGCCTACAGTTGACCAGAAACTGTTTTGAGAAGTGGCACCGAAGACTGTAAAAAACAAGATGTTTTAATGTTTCACCGTGTTTTAATTTAGATTTTTTTGTATATAGTTTGTGCTGTTTTCAATAAATCTTCCAAAATGAAAAAAGCGTATTTTTTTCTGTCTTCTGCATGACTCACTGACTTGCTTACTGTCAGTGGCTTTTGTCTTTGTCTGATGGCCTGGCCTTTGTGACAGAGATGGCCCATCTGACAGATCTTAGAGGTGTGGACAATGAATCATGAATATTCAGGTATTTAGCATTTAGCCCTCCCACAGCCTGAAATAAATGTGACCAGTTCTGATAAAAACAGGTTTTTAGCTATTTAGATCTCAGATGTGCTAAACTATTTTCACACCCTTACATAACCAAGACCTTTGTGAACAAACGCACATTGGCAAAACAATTCGTCACTATAGTTTAGTGTGTGCTTTCACAACTTTTGTGACAGCAGAAAAATTTACTATTTTTAACTTGTGTGTTTGTAGATCTATTTACAAGCTGCATATGATACTGACCAAACTATTGATGGCATACAAATGTAGCTGTGATTGTCCTTCAAATAAAAATATTAAACACTTTGGAGTAAATGTGTGTTAAATTGATGAAATTGAGATAAATATCAGACCATGCCAAAATCAAAAAACATCGAAAAGCTTAGCACGGACCTCAGAGGGTTAAATCATTGTTTTGTTTTTGAATACTGCCTCCTCCTTGTTCTTAAACTTGCCTACGCCCTCTGCAAGGTCCGTGTGTGTCGCCCAACCCCTGGGGACACCACAATACATACTGTATATCCATTGCAAGTACATTACTTGTGTACCACATTTGGTGTAAAGCATGTTTCCATGAATAGATTTATTTTAACACAGTTTACTAGTTGTATACACAATTATAGGTAGGCTTGACTATTTAAGCATGATTAGATTACCTTCCAGTAAAAATTGTCCAGTAATTAAATCCAGAAAACTACACGTTAAGTGAGAAATTCACAGGAGAACCTCTTTGGTATGCTTTGGTACCTGCTATGGTACTGTAACGTGCTGGTCTACTTCAAACGCATTCACCAGGCTGCTGAGGATTCAATCACACTTTCTCTTTCAATCAACAACCAAAAAGATTATTTTCAGAGGAATGCAGGACCTAAAGAGTTGATTCATTATTACCAATAATGTGTGTAACTATTTCTTGTAATTATTAAGAAATTAAAAGGGTACACTGCGAAATTAGCCTACAGAAATAGTACAAAATTGTACCACATTTTTTGGGTTCAATTTCCTGTCTTTTCCAGTGGCTGCAGGCATTTGTTCCAGTCTAGCACTGACTGCACCTGATGTCACTGATTAGTATACCTCCTTGGTTTAAGAGGTAAGATAATTGATATCGGGTGGTTCAGTTAATTGGTTAGAGCACATACCTGCAACCACTGTTAACTATGTTGGCTGTGGCTGTACCGCAATGGACTGCTCACAGCCACAGAGCAGTTCAGATTATAGTCAAACTAACAACTTCTGCAGGAGGGAAAAATGCAGGTGTATCCATGATAAAAGTAAATGTATTCTATTAGGTGAGTTAAGCAAATGTTAAATTCAGAGACAATTAATAACATTTAAGACATACCATGAAGAGCTGTATCCAAAAAAATAATGAAGGGCAATACAGACTGTGCAGTCAGTATATTGGCATGTAATCCATTCTACCCTTTGGAAGAATAGATAGAATGGGGTTCAGCAATGGAAGAGTTGGCGTACCAGTGAAAGATTATCTCATAGGATGATGAATAGAGTATGAGGCATTCATTGATTAAACAGAAGCAGAAGCAGAATATTGAATGTAGCAGGAGGCAAGAGCAATTGTTTTGCAGAACATTTGACAACAATGGGGAGCCACTAGAGGGAATAGGGAAGAGAGATGGAATGAAAATAGAATACATTGTAAGAATAGGACAAATTCCACAAATATTGCATAAGATGAAGCTGCTTTGTGGAATCAGTGCATAATAACTGTTGGGTTGATGTCTTCCATCTAATCAAGTCTCTCATGCATCCTTGGGATTCAGGCTGCAGGTGCCTTTGAATCACAGTGAAAAACTTGTGATTGTAGAGAATGTGGAGGAATAGTACAAGAGCATAAATCATTTAGTGTACCCTGGGCTTAAATAATTACATAGAGAATGTCATATCAAATATTTATATTTATATATGAAAATTAAACAAGGGTTATCCACATTGGATTCCACATTCCACATTGAAAATAAATCATAAGATATATTAATACTAATAACTTCTTATAAGTGGCAAACCAATTAGGAACTCATCAAAGGCTATGACGCTACAGTAGTAAGAACATAAGAACATAAGAATACATAATGATGAGAATGGGCCGTTCGGCCCATCTAGGCTCATCATGTCCTAATCTAAAAAGTATCTAGTACTACATCTAGCCTGGACTTGAATAGCCCAAGTGTTTCTGCCTCTACTACCCGACCTGGCAAGCTGTTCCAGGCATTGACAACTCTCTGTGTAAAGAAAAACTTCCTAATATCTGTGCGGAATTTGCCTAATTTCCACCTGTGGCCTCTTGTTCTGCTGACCCCACTTATCTTTAAAAATCTTTGGTATTTTACTTTGTTAATCCCTTTTAGGAATTTAAAAACCTCAATCAAATCCCCCCTATGTCTCCGTTTGCTAAGCATAAATAGATTGAGTGTCTTAACTCTATCATCATAACTTTTACCTTTCATACCAGGTATCAGTTTAGTTGCCCTTCTTTGGACTTTTTCAAGAGCTTCTATATCTTTCTTGTAGTGCGGTGCCCAGAACTGCACACAGTATTGTAAGTGAGGTCTGACAAAGGCATTATATAACATTAATATAACGTCCTTTGATTTATACTCAATACTTTTTGCTAAGTATTCCAGCATCCTGTTGGCTTTTTTCACTGCTGTAGCACACTACTTTGATTTGATCTTTATTTGTCTCGAACATAGAAGACATAGAAACAAGTTAAAATGGTAAATAGTCTAACAAACTATTTCCATACAGTCCTAAAAAAGCGTTCGAGAAGGGACAGGAGGAAGTAAAACACTTATCCAGTCCTGCCCCTTCCTTACAATATTTTACATTATATAAAAATAAAATACAGTTTCTTTCTAAACCTAAGTATAACAAATATAACAAAAATATATCAGTACATTAAGTATCACAAATATAACAAAAAATAAGAAAAAATCTATTAATATATTAAGTATAACAAATATAACAAAAATATATTATATTTATATTATATATATTCATTTATATTATCTATATTTATTTATATTATATATATTTATAAAGGTCTAACTTATCTTATCTTATTAAGCAGTCGCATTACTGCTCAAGCTCCTCTTTCTTGTACTTGTCCATAATTGCTTGTTTATAGCTGCCTTTAAAGTGTTTGCTATTGCTCAACTTTATGCTCCCATCCAGACCATTCCAGAGTGATACCCCACAAACTGAAATGCACATACTTTTAAGAGTCGTACGTAAAGTAGGTTGTTTTAACATCAGTGTCCCTCTTAAATTATAACCCCCCTCTCTACCTATAAAACATTTTTGAATGTTGCTTGGTAATATGTTTTTTATTGCTAAAAACATAATTTGTGCAGTTTTGAATTTGACTAAGTCCATGAATTTCAATGTTTGACTCTTTATAAACAAACCATTTGTGTGATCTAGATATCTACCGTGATGAACTATCCGTATGGCTCTTTTTTTGTAGTGTGCATATCTTTTGTAAATTGCTTTTATATGTATTCCCCCAGACTTCAACACAGTATGACAGATATGGTACAGTGAGTGTACAGTACAGTGTATATAGAGTTTTCTGATTCAAGATATATCTAGTCTTACCCAGTATTCCAATACTTCTTGCTATCTTTGGACACAGATACTTTATGTGAGGTTTCCAGCAGAGTTTGTGGTCTACTAAAACCCCTAGAAACTTGTTTTCATATACTCTCTCAATTTGTACATTGTCAATTTCCAGTCGAGGTTCAGTGTTTATTTTTCGATTTCCAAATAATATGAAGTTGTTTTTTTTCAAGTTGAGTGACAGCTTATTTGTGTCGAACCAACATTTTAATTTTTCCATTTCTTTCTTTGCCACCTCTAAAAGATGCTGCAGGTCATCCCCCGAACATAAAATATTTGTGTCGTCCGCAAAGACAACAAGTTTGAATATGTCAGACACTTTACAGATATCGTTTATATATCAAATGAACAGTTTGGGTCCCAATACACCACAGGTAGTGTTTAAAAGTTCTGACTTGCGCTGGCCCATCTGTACGAATTGCTGCCTGCTACTAATATAGCTTTTCATCCATTCCAGAGCAACCCCTCTGACACCCAACTTGTCCATCTTTTTCAGTAGTATCTCATGATCTATTGTGTCAAAAGCTTTTTTTAGGTCAATAAATATTCCTAGTACGTACTTTTTTTTCTCTATGCAGTCGGTTATTTCCTCTACAAGCTCCATTAATGCCATGGAGGTAGATCTAGCTGTTCTAAACCCATACTGGCTGTCCATTAGTAGATTATGTTTTTCAATGAAGTTGTCCAATCTTGTAACATATAGTTTTTCAAGTATCTTTGAGAATTGTGATAACAGAGATATCGGTCTATAGTTTGTCTCCAGCTTTAAATAATGGAATAACTTTTGCAATTTTCATTTTTTTCTGGGAATGTTCCCCTTTTGAATGACAAATTGTATATATGCGTTAGTGGCTCCACAATTCCCTCAATAATATTCTTTACAAGAGACATATCAATATCATCCCCATCTTTGGAGGTTTTATTCATGCATTTGTTTACCATATCAATAATTTCCTCTTTCTCCACAGTTCCCAATGACATTGAAATGGAGTTTCTCTCTCCAAAATCTTCTACTGCAAAACTCTTTCCAGAATTGCATATTTCTTTGGCTAGATTTGGGCCCACATCAACGAAAAATTTATTAAACCCATCCACTACCTCATTTATAAGAGAAATCTTTCTGTCCTTTTCTATGAAGTAATCAGGGTAATTTGAGTTGGTTTGTCTATTTCTAATAATATTATTTAATATGTTCCATATTCCTTTAACATTATTTTTATTTTTATCTAATAATTTGGTATAATAATCCTTCTTGCATCTCCTCATAATACTAATTAATTTGTTTTTATATTTCTTATATTTTAGCTCTGCCTCTTTTGTTTTGTCTTTAATAAATATCTTATATAGAGTATTCTTTTTTTTTGCATGCATTTTGTATGCCTTTGGACATCCACGGATTTTCTGCATACTTGTTTTTATTGCTACACTGTTTCAGTGGGCAGTTTTTGACATATAGGACTTTAAATGTATCTAGAAATAACCCATAAGCTTTGTCAACATCAGATTCATCACATATACTCTTCCAATTGCATTGCAATAACTCATTTCTAAAAGCAGATATAGTTTCGTCAGTTCTTATTCTCTTATATTTTGTTTCCTTTAACTCCCTCTTCTTCTTATAATTACATTCGTAAACTGAAAACACAGGCAAGTGATCACTAATATCTTCAATTAATAGTCCGCTTATCATATTACTTTCCATATTGTTTGTAAATATGTTATCGATTAGGGAAGCACATAGGTCTTGTAATTGTTGGAAAAAGGCTCATACTGTACATTACTTCAATGAATTCATCTGTTTTTCCATGTTTGTTTGGATTCAGCAGATCGATGTTAAAATCCCCACATACATACTTAACCTTTTGCTTTGATGTGGAAAACAACCTTTCCATATTTGCCATGAATGTGTCAATGTTAGATCCTGGTTTTCTATACACACAGCTCACACTTACATTTTTCATTCTTTCCATAGTTATCTCAACAGTAATACATTCCATCACATCATCAATGACTGTTGACATGTTATCAACAACCTTATATGAGAGACCTTCATCCACAAACAGTGCCACACCACCACCCTTTTCCATTCCCTCTGCTGATGCAATGAAAACCATATCCTTGTAGAACAAAATCGGATCCCCTGTCTTCATCGATCCATGTTTCTGACACAGCTATGATATTAAAGGTTTTTTTTAAATGTCCTAAATAATCTTTTATTTTCTGAAAATTTGCATACAAACTTCTACTGTTGAAATGAACTATAGATATACCATGTTCATATGTAATACTTGAATTAAACTGTTGCTCTGTGTAATAGCAGCAATTGGTGTTGATATTGTCCAATAGATTATAATCTGGGTCTATCTCTCGTTCAAAATCCATGATGGGCATAGTAGCCTATCTTTCTATACCCTATGAACACACCTGCTACTAGTCTCTATCGAACCTGTCCAGTTGGTCTATGCTCCTGATACACAGCCCTTTGGCGTTCTCTTGTGCACCCTTTGGTTTGATAAAGACTTTGCAGCTGATGGTCCAAGTAGATTGAATCTTACCCTGTTTCCTGAGTAACCTTGCTTTCCAAGCTATATCTGCATTTCTCTTGGTGAGGTGCTCATTGATATAAACATTAGAGCCTTTCAGCTTCCTTACCTGCCTAAGCAGATCAACTTTATGTTTCCTATTTGCAAAACGTATGATTATGGCAGGCTTGTTTTTCGGATCCCTGGCTGGCAGTGTGTGACATGCTTCAATACATTCCCTGTCAATCACCATGTTTTTGCCCCGAAGGAACGCTGTAGGCTTTGATGCAGATAGGCTTTGATCAACTACAATTCCTAAGTCCTTTTCAAATTGAACACCTACTAACTTTTCTCCTCCCATAAAATACTCCTGTCTAATGTTTTTATTTCCCACATGCATAACTTTACATTTAGCAATATTGAATGTCATCTGCCATGTATCTGCCCTGAAATACTTTTACAGATCCACAAAACATTTGTTTGATGGGGTATTTATGGCATATTGCATATGTGCCCATTAATAATGTCACCAATCTAGCACATAAGGCTAAGAGTTAAGAAGTGGTCTGGGTGGACGAAAACTTACCAGCAGGGTGCTGTATTTCGCAGGTGAAAATAGGCTTTAGATGTTTAAATTAAAATTACTTTGTCAATGGAAAGTCACAAAAGTCACAACCTGAGTCCCTGACTTCTCCAAATATGTTTTTTCAACACACTTGCGTTGTTTGAATTTAAATATGACAAAAAGAAAAGCTGTTGTAATTCAATACTACTATCGTCACCATTGCATCTTTTGGGTGTTGGTGCATTTATATTTATATTTTCAAACACAAATAGGACACTCTCCCCCAAACATATGATAATGGAGCGCAACACTTGACAGTGTCAGACAAGTTCAGACAACAATAGAATAAATATTAATATTAATAAATACCAGAATGAAAAATATGAAGAACATCACTCCATCAAAAAATCATAAATGGATTAGACATTCAATCAACAATACACAATAAAAATCTAAAATAAAAAGATGTTATTGAACCATGTTTGATCTTTGCGAACTGACAAAAAAAAAAAAAGTATGTGGGGGCATTATGCACTGTGCATCTACGTATACAATGTGCAGATATTCTGTTTCCTTTTGAGGTTTGAAAACAAAACAGTATGTTTTACAACTTAAGAGTTCCGCAGTGACAGTTTTAGGCATTACAACGCGCTGAAATTACCACAGGCAACTGAGCGAGCAGCCCACCTCTCGTTGGCTCTCATTATAAATATTCAGAGAATCTGCTCACCAGCAGTCACAGCCAAAGAAAGAATGAGAAGAATCAATTGATCTAATTGTTTCAGGGAAGTGATGCAGTTCATTTTGTTCACCGAAAAAATTCATTTAAAAAACCCGAATTGTTTGCAATGACTCATTCCTACTGGGCTCTATTTGACGATGCAAACGCTGTGGTTGATTAGCAGCACTACTGAGCAGCACAAGCGCATGGAGGAATTCTATTTTTGCTATTATCTGTTATGTTTTGCTTTATCTGTTCGGTTTGTTTTTATACTTTGTTTATTTATCATTCATCATTCACGTTTCATTCACGTTCTGTTCCCCGTCTGTCATTGTTCCTGTTTGTTTGAGATCCACTCCTTGTCTTTGTCATGCACTTCGGGGAATTCAACTTTGCGGTTTTTCTGTCTTAGTTTCTTATCTCGTTTGACTTCCTCCTTTCTTTCTAAAACATTTTGTATATATTAATTAGATGTATATAGTACTAATCTACTAACATTAGGGATTTAGTTTAAGTTACTAACATTACTAATTACTAATTATCTCACGCTTCTATCTATCGCTATCATTCTCTCTCTCGTTGTCCTATCCCTGTACGCTTCTCATGTTTCGCTTCATTTGCACGCAGATTCTCTCTAGGCGTTCCTCCCCTTCGAACTGTGCACGTGTCTGCCTGCTCTTCCAGGTCGTATATTGTCTGTGTGATTCCCAGTCCATGTCTTTCGTTTCCCCTCGTTATTGTATTAGCGAATCCCATAGTTTTCATCTGTGTTCCTGCCCTTCTCTCCTCCCAGTCACACCTGATTCCTATTGTGTTTCCCTTCCCTGCTTGTATTTAAGTTCCGTGTTTATGTTCACTCCTTGTCAGAACGTTGATCATCATTCCCTGTGCTGATTGATAGTAAGCCAGAGTCTGTTGCATTTTCCCGAGACACCCCTTTTGTTTTAACTTCGAGTTTGCCTGCCGATTCTGTTTTGTTTGCCTATTCTGATTTCTTGGTTTTGACTTTTTGGATTGTTTGTTGACTACTCTCTGGATTTTGATTTTGTATCTTCGCTACTCTTTCTACTGGTTTTGACCCCTGCCTGAATTAAACGTCCCTTTTTGCCTGATCCTGGTCTGCGTCTGGGTCCTTATCCCGTACCTCACATTATCACAGTAGGCACAATGTAGTGCAATAAAAGGGTTGGTTTAATAGATTATTTTATTTATATTTCTTGCGGAAGATGGCAAGTGATTCTGCGGTCCTGACTAAGTGCGGAAGATCGTTCCACCACCAAGGGATCAGGACAGAGAAGAGGCCAGACCCCGGGCCAGGAGCAGCTTGCCCGGGCGACTGGAGGGATGGGACAGTCATTTTGCCAGAGGAGGCAGAGCAGATGGGTTTGGGGGGAGCAGTTCCTCTTGCCGCTTGATAAGCCAGCACCAGTAATTTGAATTTGATGCGTGCTGCGATAGGGAGCTAGTGCAGAGAGGTGAGTAGAGGGATGACATGCGTGAACTTGGGTTGATTGAACACCAGATGTGCAGCAGCATTCTGGACCAGTTGCAGTGGCTTGATGGCACAGGCTGGTAGGCCTGCAAGCAAGGAATTGCAGTAGTCCAGAGATTAGATCATCAGGGCCTGGACCAGGAGTTGTGCGGCCTCTTTGGTGAGAAACGATCAGATCCTCCAGATGTTATGGAGGGAGAATCGGCAAGTCCAGGTGATCGCTGCAATATGGCCCGAGAAGCACAGCTGGTCGTTCAGAGTCACTCCAAGCCTCCTGGCAGACTGGCAGGAGACACTATGGAGCCTTCCATGGTGATTGAAGTATCAATCATTGGGGAGCCCTTCACTGGGAGGAAGAGCAGCTCTTCAGCTTCAGGTGGTGGGTGGACACCCAGGCAGAGATGTCTGCCAGGCATGCAGATATCCACGCTGGGACCTGGGTGTCAGAAAGAGAGAAGGAGAGAAAGAGTTGAGTGTCATCGGCATAACAGTGATATGAAAAACCATGAGCAGAGATGATCGAACCAAGAGATTTGGTGTACAGGGAGAAGAGGAGGGGGCCTAGCACCGAGCCCTGCGGGACCCCAGTGAAGAGGGTGTGGGGAGAGGAGAGGGATCCTCTCCAGCCCACCTGGTAGGACCGGTCGGCCAGGTATGACTTGAAGTCAGTGCAGATCCAGAGATGAGAGCAGGATCTGGTGGTCCACGGTGTCGAATGCAGCTGACAGGTCACGGACAAGGAGGACGGAGATGAGTGATTGAGACTTCACCAATTTGTATAGGCTCAGTAACCGCGAGCAGAGCAGTTTCTGTGGAGAGGTCTGCCTTGAACCTAGATTGGTTGGGATCAGGCAGGTCATTCTGTCGGAGATCAACAGACAGTTGATTATATACAGCCCGCTCTAGTGTTTTGGACAGGAATGAAAGGAGAGAGACAGGACGGTAGTTAGAAATGACAGCAGGATTCAGAGAGGGTTTATTTAGGAGGGGGATGATATGGGCACTTTTGAGGGGAGAGGAAAGAGGAAAAGAGGAAAAGAGGAAAGAGGAAAGAGAGGAGTTGATAACATTGGAGACAAAGGGGAGGATGTCCATAGTGATGGACTGGAAAAGGGGGGGAAGGAATGGGATCGAGAGGGCAGGTGGTAGGACAGTGGGAGTGAACAAGTTGAAGATGTCAAAGTCAGGGAGGGGTGAGAAGGAAGACAGGGGGGTGAGAGGTTTTAGTAGCGAGATGGGTGAGGGAGTGTTAGGTGCAGGAGGGGTTGGGGAGAAGGAGTTGCAAATGTCATTGACCTTCTTGCAAAAAAAGGATGCAAAGTCATCCCCGGTTAGAGAGGAGCAGGGTGGAAGAGGAGAGAGGATAATGTAGAGTACAGTTTGCGAGGAATAGAAGCAGAAGATTGAATCTTGGAGAAGAAAAATGCTGATTTAGCAGAGGAGAGGTTAGAAGAAAAGGAGCCAGGAAGTGTGTGGAAGTCAGTCAGGGTCTTTTAACAATGTCAAAAAAAAACATACAAATAATATTACACTGAAACAATATGGAAAGTTGGTTTTGTTAGTCTATATCAATGTATGTCCCATGTTTAAAATGTATAGAATACCAAAGTCTGATTAGCTGTGTGTAATATTGACAATTATATGTACACCTATAAGTAATAACACAATATATTGGAAATAATCTTTTTATATGCAATATGTTGGAATGTATAACTTGTTCAGCATTCGTGTGAGGTCAGGAACTAAATCAGGTTCTGACTATTTCAAATTAACAATGGTTCTTCTAGTATAAATCTTTCAAATTAAATGTAAAAGTACATTTGAAATATATTTTATATAAGATTACAGTTACAGAAAGGACCTCTGGTGAATTAAAAAGAAATATTGATTTCTCTCAGGCCTGTAGCAAAGAATGAAAACGAAGCAATCTCGGGTTGGTATTAGTTCAATCCCTTAGAAGCGATAGTTCAATCCCTTAGAAGCGATAAGAGAGTAATCTTTTATAAACTGGCAAGGGAAAGATCATTGTAGATCTTTAAGTAGACTTTACAGACAAATTTCAGGCTTGGTGAATGCTTTATCAATGCTTTACCATTGAGCTACATCATGTCCCATGTGTCCCAATTCAGATTCAGGCTGGGGCTGAGGCTTGTTCTAATGTATGCATGAATCCCATAGTCTAGTATTGAATCCAGACCCTGCAAGTGCCGACTACGGTCAGCAGCCCTGCGAGGCAACACATAACTGGTATTAGCGCCGCTCACGGAATCAGGGATTGAGTTGTCTTGTTGCACATCAGCAACCCCCGCTGGTCCCATGGTCTCCCAATCATGTCTGTGCAAGAATAACGTGTATACAGCGGCGTATAAAGAAGCAGCGGCTGGCATCACGTATTCTGGAGGAGAGCGTGCGTTATCTACGCTATCCTGATTTAACAGTGGAGGTTGAAGTGAGTGTGGCTTAAAATGAATTGGGCATTCCAAATTGGGAGAAAAAGGGGAAAAAATATTAGTTTTAACTATGGCTGCTGTTCCATTTTTTGCTTAGTGTGGAAGCATGTGGATGAATATTGTGGAAGCTCACTTTAAGATTTTCTAACTTTGTTTCATGTTGTCTTTGTTAAAGTCTTATCATAGGATTCCCCCAGTTTATATTTGGCCTGAATGTAATTAAATCAAGGGTGCAACAACAGGATTGAACAAATGCTGTCTTTAAGGAATCACACAAGTTGATTGATTACTTATCAAAGATTATTTAAAATCTAAAAGTTATTGGTTGTTTTAAAATGAAGATGTGTGCCTTAGGGTGCTTCTGGTTATTTCTCAGTTTAAACCACAACTGATTGTCTGAAGAAAATGGATCACGCAAGCAATGCCAAATCATTTAAAAGCTTGTTGCTTTAAAAGTGGTTTCTGGCTTGCATGAATTGGATATCAATCCCAGATGCTACACCACAGACAGACAATTACAGTGCTTTTGGAACAAATTCCTTGTCTTCCACATGAATCTCTGAGTGCAGTGCAGTGCAAAAAAATAATAATGAAGAAGGTGTTACTATATTCACTCAGTAATGTGTGTAAAGGCTACATTTGAATCCTGGTAACAATTTATTGTTACTTGTACATGAAAATATATATAATGAAGATTGCTATCATAAACATAGGCTACCATTACATATAGGCTTACATATTGATAACCCTAATAAAGAGCAATGACATGAGTCTCATATTGCAAAAATATTCTTATCATGTTTAATAATTTAATAATTTCCCCATAAATAATTTACCCATTACCCTTTAATAATTTACAACAAGTTTAATGATTTACCCAAGGCGCATTTTTTCCCTCTCCAAAGGAAACTATTCCTTTATCAGGCATTTTGACATTTAAACAAAAATATGTTTGATATTGTGCACACATTTGAGGTATATGTTGAATAATCACTGTAGAATTGTAACCCATATACTATTGAAACCATGAATAACCATGAACGATCACAAAAAAAAAATGTTTTGCATAAGTTTGCATGAAAAAATCATAAATGCTTCCAAGCCTGGATATTTATATCCCATATACTATAGAAACAACCATGAATGATCACAAAACAAAACAAAAATTTGCATAAGTTTGCATGAAAAAATCATAAATGCATCCAAGCCTGCACAACGAGAGAGCTGAGCAAGAAAGAAAGTGACAGATGGAGCTCCATTCATCTGCACATCAGCAGCTTTGTGTCCCTGGATTTGCCATTGCTCCATGCCAAAGGGATATGATAAAGGAAATATGCACTTGCCAGAGGGAGAATCTGTATAGTAAATTGTTAATTTGCTTTGTGTTTTGTTCCTGCTTACTGACGTGCCATAGCTCACTGTGAGTCACATTACTGAAATGTAAAGATAGATGTTGAAAGAATCTTATTCTCCCTTTGCTATTGTGTATTATTTGACCACCGTTTTAAATGCATGAGTGACAGCAAGAATCACAGTGATGATAAAAAGGCATTTATTCCATAACAATACAGGTGATGAAAAGGAAGGCCTCACAAAATAGCATTGTAAAATGCAGTATTCTAACTTTTGAATTAACCTTTCTTTCCTTTCATGCAGGTTAGTCTGCTACCTTTGGAAGATACTCCAGGAGGCTGCCTTTACAACTAGGATACAAGATAATGAATCTACATATTGCATACTTTTGGCCTAATGTCTCAATAAACAAAAAGAAACAACATTATGAGCCTGATTTTCAGACAGACCAAAGGGTATAAACGGCTTTGCAACATGATATGTGTCAAAAGGTATTTATTTTCAAAGTATGTTCAAGTATGCTCTAACACCTCTCCCCCTACTGATACCTTCTCTTAATTACCTGTTGAGGAAGCCTCATCCACTCTGTTATCCTCTCTCTCCTCCTCATTTGATTCACTGTGTCCTATCTCCACCCAATCAGCTCATCTCCTACCCCCCAGTCCCTGGAAAACTGACTGTATTCATGCAGACCGACTCAAACTGTGAGCAGCAGAAAGGAAACGGAGAAAATCCAAATTCCCTGTTGACCCGGCAACCTTCCATACTCTCCTGGCTACCTTTTCCTCTAACCTCTCCTCTGCTAAGTCTGCATTTCTCTTCTCTAAAATTCAGTCCTCTGCATATAACCCACACAAAGTGTTCTCCACATGTTTCTCTCTCCTCACCCCTCCTCCTTCCCCCCTCCTCTCTAACTGCCGATTACTTTGCATCCTTCTTTCGCAAGAAGGTCAATGAGATTTGTTAGGTTCACGAAATTCAGAAGACCTTCAAAGTGAATAGAGAACACTTGCACCAAATGAGAAAACAGAACATACAACCAATTTTCAACAGAGTTTATTCAACCAAATGCATTCGGGGTTCACCGCCTCCCTGCCAGGCAATGAACAAATCATTTCCGGAGAGAACACTTCTTATACACAATGATTTAGACAAATGCTATAGCCTCGCCCATCAAGAGACGGTTGTTTTCTTTCCTCTCTGAGACAACCTCGGTAATCTTTTTCTGCAGGGCTGCTCTGACCCTGAGACTGTGGCGGCTAACTAGCTCACAGCTTGCCGCCTATCTCTTTTGGCACAGCTTCACACAATGTGCAAGCGTGAGACTTTTTGAGAGACTCAAGTTCAGAAACAGAATTTCTCGATCAATCCCTCCTTTTTATGATTTATCCCATATAGTCATAAAACATAATAAAATGTAGAATATCTTCTAACATCTATCCTTAGCCATTCTATAGCATAGTGTTTAGGCTAGAGACTTCATTGGTGAAGTTATTCAAAATACTTTTACATTTTGAAGAGCACAAGCGAGTTTATTTCAATGCAGAAGCTTAAATTGAATGTCTTTATTGTCATTGTACCAGGGTACAACGAAATTAAGATAGGCTCGGCCTAAAAGTGCAGGACAACATACAACACAGTCACGAACACATACAGTATACCAACAGTAGTAGAATTATTTTATTTTTTTAAATTGAAAAGTAGAAAAATACCCAACAATAATGAAAATAATAATACATATATATATAATACACAAACACAAAACACAAAATATAGCTACTAAATTAAATCTGTGCATATTGCACTGTACCGTACATAAATATTGCACCAGATATTGCACTGAATGGCTTATATTGCACAGTGGGGGGGAGAATGGGGGAAGGGGGATCAGTGCATGTTTGAGTTCAAGGTGGTTATTGCTCTAGGGAAGAAACTGTCTTTCAGCCTGTTTGTTCTGGATCCCATGCACCTGTAGCGCCTCCCGGAGGGCAACAGTTCAAACAGGTGGAAGCCAGGGTGAGAGCTGACCTTTGAGATCTTTTTTGCTCTGCTGAGGCAGCGGGAGTTGTAAATGTCCATCAGAGAGGGGAGAGGACAGCCGATGATCTTCTGTGCTGCGTTGATGACTCTCTGAACCCCCCTTCTGTCCGCTTCGGTGCAGCTGGCGTACCACACAGTTATGCAGTACACCAGCAGGCTCTCAACAGAGGAGCGGTAGAAGGTCACCAGCAGCCTTTGATCCAGGTTGTTCTTCCTGAGCACCCTCAGGAAGTGTAATCGCTGCTGGGCCTTCTTGATGACCGCTGTGGTGTTCTCAGACCAGGAGAGGTCAGCAGAGATGAGGGTGCCAAGGAATCTGAAAGTGTGGACCCTCTCCACACACTCACCATTGATGTAAAGGGGGGCGGGGTCTGCTCTGTTCTTCCTGAAGTCGCAGATGATTTCCTTTGTTTTTGTGGTGTTCAGTGCCAAGTTGTTCACTGTACACCACGCTGTTAACTTCAGGATCTCATCTCGGTAGGCAGACTCATCCCCTCCAGAGATGAGCCCAACCACTGTGGTGTCGTCCGCAAATTTTACGATGATGTTGTCTGGGTGCACTGGGCTGCAGTCGTGGGTGTAGAGAGAGTACAGTAGTGGGCTCAGCACACAACCCTGAGAAGAGCCGGTGCTGAGTGTGCGGGTGGAGGAGAGGTGGGGGCCGAGTTTCACAGTCTGGGGGCGGTCAGTCAGAAAGTATTTTATCCAGGAGCAGGTGAGTGGGGGGATGCCTAGGTCTAACAGCTTAGTAATCAGGATGTCCGGGATGATTGTGTTAAAGGCTGAACTGTAATCAATGAAGAGCATCCTTACATAGCTCTTCCGGTGTTCCAGATGGCTCAGTGCAAAGTGGAGAGCTATGGCTATGGCGTCCTCGGTGGATCTGTTTGCCCGATAGGCAAACTGGTGAGGGTCAATTGTGGGGGGGAGGCAGGCTTTAATGTGGGGTAAGACCAGTCTCTCAAAGCACTTCATGATGACAGGTGTGAGTGCTACTGGTCGGTAGTCATTGAGGCTGTCTGTGGCTGTTTTCTTAGGTACGGGGATGATTGTAGCTGATTTCAGGCAGGATGGGATGACAGCTTGCGCCAGGGAGCGATTAAAGACGGTAGTGAAGACCCCTGCGAGCTGGTCAGCACATGCTTTGAGCACCTTCCCGGGTACTCCATCTGGCCCAGCGGCCTTCCTGGGGTTCACTGCCCTGAGCACCCGTCTCACATCATGCTCCGTTAGAGTGAGTGCGGGGGTGTCGGGGGCTGGTGGGGGATGAGGGGGTGTGGCTGGGTGCTGCGTCTCGAAGCGTGCAAAGAAGCTGTTCAGCTCCTCTGCTAGTGACACACCTGGGTTCCCAGTTGTTACCACACAACCTCTGTAGTTGGTGATGTTCTGTATACCCTGCCACACTTGCCGTGGGGTGTTGCTGGAGAGGTGGTCTTCTATCCTCTTCTTGTAGTCCGCTTTTGCGTTCTTAATTCCTCCCTTCAGTTCGGCTCTAGCAGCCCTGTACAGAGCTCCATCACCTGACCTGAAGGCAGTGTCGCGGGCCCTGAGAAGCACACGGACGTGGCAGGTCATCCAGGGTTTTTGGTTGGGGAAGACCCGGATAGTTTTTTCCACAGTGACCTCCTCAATACAGCACTTGATGTAAAACAGTACAGTCACTAGGAATATTGCCAGGTCCCGGTGTTCAAATATATCCCACTCGGTTTGTGCAAAACAGTCCTGTAGCTGAGAAAGTGCATCCTCAGGCCATGTTGTTATAGTTTTTGTGACTGGTCTTGTTCTCGCTCTGAGGGGGGTGTATGCTGGGGTAAGCAGCAGGGAGAGGTGGTCTGATTTCCCAAGGTGGGGGAGAGCTATGGCTCTGTATGCATGTTTGATGTTAGAGTAAACATGATCAAGAGTGTTTCTCCCCCTGGTCGGACACTTGACGTGCTGGTAAAATTTCGGCAGGACCGATTTTAGGTTTGCTTTATTAAAATCTCCAGCAAAGGGCCTCCCGCGTGGTCCAGTGGTTACAACGTCCGACGCTGGCCACGGAGACCGGGGTTCAATTCCCCGTCTCGCCAAGTGTCGGCTTTGGCCGGGAGTGCCACCAGGGGGCGGCGATTGGCTGTCTGCCTCAGGGAGGGGGAAGGGAAGCCGACGTGACGTTCGCTGCGTAGAGTGGCCCTGTAAGCACCGGGGTTCGGTCGACGGCTTGGCGAGTGACGTCTCGGAAGAGGCGTCACTTCACCTTCGTCACTACTGGTCGCAGGACTACGGCAGCGAACTCACATTACTAGGGGGGGATTGAGTAAAAATAGCGGGTCTAATTGGCTACCAAATTGGGAGAAAATGGGATAAAATCAGAAACAAATGTAAAAAATAAAATAAAAAAAATCTCCAGCAATTATGTGGACACCATCAGGGTGGGCCCGCTGTTGTTTGTTTATGGCGTTTAGCAGTATAGAGAGAGCTATGCTAATGTTAGCATCTGGTGGTATGTAAACAGCCGTGATAGTCACTACCGTTAGCTCTCTTGGCAGAAAAAAAGGTCGGCACTTCACTGACATATACTCCAGGTCAGGAGAACAGTGACTGTCTATAATAGCGCTGTTGTTAGACCAAGCATTGTGCACGTAGATACATAGCCCCCCTCCTCTGCTCTTACCGGAGTCCATGTTTCTGTCCCAGCGGAGGAGTGTGCGGCCTGCTAGCTGCATCGCAGCATCGGGGATTTGCGGCTGTAGCCAGGTCTCGGTAATTATCAGAGCACAGCAGTTGCGCACGTAGCTATTTCCACAAAGTTGTAGTTCCAGTTCGTCTATTTTGTGAACCATGGATCTGGCGTTGGTGAGATATAAGCTCAGGAGAGGTGGCTTGTGAGGCTGATTCCTGAGTTTCAGGAGGAGGCCGGACCTGCAGCCCCGCTTTTGCTTTCTCTCCCTCCGCCGCCTACGCCGGCTGCTGGACCCGATAACAATCCACGGGGATCCCGGTGCCCTGGCTATCTCGCCCGGTATGTTGTAAGTGCGGTGAAAGTCGCTAGACACAGGTAGTTTGTGTTGAAATCCAGTGTCCAGTAAGTCCTGTCGGCTATAGTACCGACTTGCAGATGGAAACGCACAAGAAACACATGGAAACGCACAGAAAACAAACAAAACAAAGCACAAAAAGGCAGAGCCAAGAGCCGCTGCGACTGTGCGCGCCGCCATCTTGCTAGGCTTTAAACAAGTTTAAACAAGTTTTGCAAGACCATGGCAGTATCGTCTTAGTCTGGAGGATCAATTATCTCTTCATTCCCAGAGTCAGCTCCTCCAGGGCCAAAGCCTGATACGCCGGGGTACTTTGCATCATTTGGGTGATCATCCGCTGGATCATTGGGACACCGCAACAACTGCAAAACATTAGTAACAACAAGACTCCCAGAATCGCCACTGCCAATGAGGTGAGGGACTGTTTCCAGCCCCCACCCATTATCCAGGACCACCAGTCATCAGGTCTTTTTGTTGGGCCAGGGCTAATTTCTTAAGACCTTCCATAGCTTGATCTATGGTTTTACCATCCGCATCGTTATCAGGTATGTAGGTACAACACGCAGTTCCAATTATGTGGCATACTCCTCCCTTGGAGGCAGTCATGAGGTCCAGGACCATACGATTTTGAATTGTCATTAATCTAAGTGCAGTTAACTCGTTTTTTTATACTTCTCGGTTGCATTCAGTGTAAAATTGATCAATGCACTCAGGCGGTAGTTTATTGTCTCTACCCTTAACATTTATTTTCCCACCCCCATTTGGGGAAAAATACTAAGAACCGCTTTGTTCCCTGTACTCCAAAGTTTGTGATCTTCTGGAACATTACTTCCCCATATTGCATCATGCTTATCCTCTAAGGATCTTTTTGCACGACCCTGTGTTTCAGCGCTTATTACCCATGTATGGTCATTTAGTATCACATATGCACAAGTTCCATGCCACTTCTTAGGCAGAGCTATGTACACATTGTGTTCGAAAAGCCAGTACCACCCATCCACTGCCCTAGTGCCGTTTTCTGTAGGTGCTAACGTGGAACACCTTGTCTCCTCTAAGGGCGTTCCGGTGATTCTATTCTTACAGTAGGAGTACACTGTCCCATCGCATTGGGATGTCTCCCCCACCGGGACTGTTCCCTTCCCTCGTACACATTTTATAAAGGTCTTATGCGGGGTATATGGTACTACCATAATGGGCGTAATCAAATGTTGTCGTGAGGTTTGTAATAAACCTTGTCAATCAGTGCAATTTATTCCCGTCAGTATATTCGTAGCAGTTCACTTTGGTTGTGATTTTGTGGGTTGGGTCAAAGTATTTAAGTGTTCCTGTATGAGTTGAGAGCCCTATGGCACATGTTACAGTCCAGGACACATTTATTCAAATTCCCAGGGGTTGGTCCACAGTTACCCTTGGTGCTACGGATGATGCCGGTAGATAACATAACATAACATAACATAAGGGGAAGACGAGAACAGGCCATTCAGCCCAACACTGCTCGTCCATTCCTACCACTAATCTGCTCACAATGCTTAGTTTACCCAAACGCTAGAGTCTAGATGTGTGCATATGTAACAGTTGGTCTTGTTTACGCTCTGTGCTGTGCTTTTACAAATCTCTTCCCTCTTATACCGTGATTATCATCAATATGGTCAAAGACCCCACTGTCCGCCACTGGAGGTTCGCCATAGCTGTGTCTAAATCCCAGTAAGAGGGTTGTTTGCTTCACCGGTTTTGAGGTGTGTTCTATATTTCACACCTCCCTTTGTAGCCGGACTTCTCCCTTCTGAGTACAACTCTTTTAGGTGCCTACTCACCCTTTGTTACCTTTTTACAGTGGGACAGATGCACCCAGGTGGAACACTCGGCAATCTTTACTGCTGTTGGAGTTGTTAGTAGCACCTAATACGGCCCTTTCCACTTTGGTTGATGCCACGCCTTGTGCCTTGGATCTTTTAATCAGTACCCAGTCCCCGACCTGCAGCTTTTCTTTTGGTATTCCAGCTGTAAGAGTTTACACATTTTTTGTTTATTAGATAACATTTTCTTCATATACTCTGCCAATGTGGGATTATCCTCTGATATTCTATCTCCAAATTGCGGTAGGTGATAGGCTTTTCCCATCTCGGTATTATTTCTCTAGAAATTATTTTTGCCACAGTTTGCATCAATTTTTGAGGTAGGGTATGCTTCTACCCAACCTGAGAATGGGTCAATCATTACTAAGCAGCTCTTTTTCCCCTCACTTGGTGTGAGGTGGATGAAATCCATCATCCAAGATTCAAATAGTCAAAACATGTTAAACACCTTTTACAAATTGTTTTTTTTTTGTAGTTTGTAAATCCAAACGTTGTATAACGTTTGTTTATCATATCTACCATCCCTCCTCTTGAGACATGACATATGCCATGACTCAACTCTGCAGCTATGGTAAACAAAGATCTTGGTAATACAGGTTTCTTTTCTGGGCCCACCCACAGGCCAGTTTCGTTCTCAGTACATTTTTGGTTGCCCCACATCCTTTTCTCTGGTACCCCTGCTTCATGTTGCATGTCTCTCAAGAGAGTGTCTGCAGCTGCTTCTTTTGCAGCTGCTTCTTTTGCAGCAGAGTCTGCGAATGCATTCCCCAGGGACACCTCATCTGTTCCTTTCGTATGTGCTGCACATTTACATCTCGTCAGTGTTTTGGGTTTCTGTAATGCCACAATCAGTTCCAGTATCAATGGTGCATGCGTTATTGGTTTACCTGTTGAAGTCATTCTTTTTTCAGGATCCATCCACATAGAATGTTACTTCTGCGTCATGAATGGGGTGTGTCCATTAACCCGGGCGTGCTGCCACAGACCTAGATGTTTCAGCTACACAATCGTGAGGATCTCCATCCTCAGCAGTTGTCAGCAAGGTAGCCGGATTAAGTGTGGTGCATTTTACAATTGTTAGATTAGGAGCTGTTAGTAGAGTCGCCATACAGCTCAGCTGTCTTGCTGGTGACAAGAATGTATGTTTTGTTTGCAGTAGTAATACAGAAACTACATGTGGTACCATCAGTGTCAATGGTTGGTATAACACTATGGTTTGTGAGGCTTTTACTGCTAATGCTGCTGCTTCTACAGCTTGTAAACAGCATGGCAGTCCTCGTGCTACAGGATCCAGTTCTGTGGAGTAATAAGCAATTGGTCTTTGCTTACCTCCAAACCTGTTTTACCTGCTCAAAGGCTTCGTTGACTTCAGGAGTCCATTTGATTGGATCTTGAGCCTCCATTGGTTCGCTGTAAATACAATCTAACAGTGGCTGCATCAATTGTGCATAATTACACATCCAGGTTCGGCAGAAATTTATCATTCATAAAAAAAACATCATGTTTTTATTTTATTTTAGGCTTTGGGTCCTGCAGTATCACTGTTTTCCTATCCTGAAAGGCTCTGCCAGATATTTTACTTCTGGCAGAGACCACTGCAGCGTCCCCTTGCTTATCTTGTGGCCTTGTGAGGCCGGAATGTCCAAACATGCCTTTTCCCGAGAAGGAGAGCAATTCAATATGTCGTCTACATACAGGAGGAGTTTATTTTTAATTTTTATCACAGATACTGCCAAATGCCTAAAATATAAAAATGTAAAATGTACATAGTACAGTGCAGATCAGATGGATCATTCATTTTTAGATTCTTCGCTGTCTACAATGAATGCGTCATTTTTTTACTTTGAGCCCAGAGTGTTTGCGGAACATCATACAATACCTAATTATTTATCTGATGTAAACTAGGATGGTCATCGGAAAGAGCCAGCAGCGTGCTGTACGGTTCAAATTGCAGTTGTGTATGCACACAGCGTTGTACGCACAGAAGCAAAGAATTATATTTTTACAACCTGGGATTTCTGTCTGCACTCCCTACCAGGCGGCATTTCTCTAACCCAAGAACCCACATCTTCCCATTCACATTCGGTCATTTTCGATAATGAAATATGCGGCTACTTGATTTGTTCAAATAATCATTTCTGCTCTTCACTCAAGTTTACTAGAATTCCAGTAAATTTCGGTCAACTATATATGGTCCCTAAACATATAGTTTCGTTTATTTGCGGCATGTTCCAGAAACACTCGTATTCTAAATGTGTTAGTCAGGGGTAAGAGAGCAGTGCTATAAGAGTTCGCTGGGGCTGTCTGCTCGGACTGAATAAATTCACACAGTTGTGCATGACTGGCAGTATATCAATTCCCATGTGTAATACCAATCTATCAATTGTATAGAATTCCCAAAACTATTTCCAATAGTACCTATACAATCCATTTTCGTCACATTCAATAGTAATTTTTTGTTTCATTTTAATTGGTCTTCCCTCGCCGTTCGCTCGAAGTGAATAGCATGTTCTATTATCACTTGCAATCGGCACGTTGCCCACGTAATTACATATCTTTTAATTAACATTGTTAATGCAGGAGTGAGGCCGCTCAAGAACGCATTTTTCCGCTGTTGTTCATAAACCCCATTGTTATTATTTGCAGGTGGTTCAAGACCACTGGTAGCATTAAACACTTTTTTAAGACGGGTTAGGTACGCCATTATCATTTCGTTTCTATTTTGCACACAGTCCAAAATTTTTACGTAATCACAGCGTCCTCGGAAAAGAAGAGTAACCCTTGTTAATAATTGATCAATGGGTCGCCAATAAGCGTCTTGTGCCCTCGCTGCCTGAGCTGGAGACACCACCCAGGGAATGGCTTGCCCCTGATTTAGGGCAGTCCAATCTCCCTCTACCTGACACCACTGTTATTTTAATGCATAGCGCACGTACCTTTCTACTTCTACAGTGTTTAATCTGTAACTGTTCATCATACCGTTCAGGTGTTGGACAAATTCTGTCGTTCCCTGGTCAGGGTGAGGACAGTCTGCCATAGCGGCGTCTAAGTCAGTTTGTGTCCACACTCTGTACATATGACATGAATCACCTTGCCCATCCACTACTTCTACCAAAGGAAATGATGATTCCTCTGCCTCACCCGAAACCTGTAATCATTGATGCGCACGGATTCTTTTTTTCGTTTCTGCAGCAACGGCCGCTTTTATCTGTTCAGCAGCTGGACTCAGCATGCTGCGTTCTTTTACCCATTTTTTGTAAACATCATCTTTATTTAATTGTTTATTCTGTGCTTCTCTCAGCCACATTTCGGCGAATAACAGTCCATATTTAATATTTTATATAATATAATATTATTATATATAATACTTGGTTCCATATTTCTTTTGCTTTGCTTTATCACCTTTAGCTTTATCTCTAATTGCATTCACAATCTTGCCACATTTCGGGACCTTCAACTTCAACTTCCCAAACTTTTCTTTCCACATGCTCAACCCAATCTCCTGCCCCCGTAAACCTCGATTCCATTTCCCTTGAATCCTGAGGCAGGTAAACTTCATCATCACTTTCTTTCTTAACCCAACAACAACCACAACCACTTTTGCTATTACACTTTTTATTCACTCATAGTCATTCGCAATTGCATTCATATCACATTCATTTTTTTATTCACTCATACTCAGGCGCAATTGCATTCATTTTTTATTCACTCATACTATGAATAAACACTCCACCTCTTAGAAAACAGTTCCTCACGTGTGCCGTTTTTGGCGCGTTAGGCTCCAACCCAACAAATTGGAGACACCTCAGGGACTTGAACCCCATCCCGGAGACCGGGAGTGTCACCACCTAATTAGGCATACACCGCCGCAGGGACTTGAACCCCGTCCCGGAGACCGGGAGTGTCACCACCTAATTAGGCATACACCGCCGCAGGGACTTGAACCCCGTCCCGGAGACCGGGAGTGCCACCACCCAATCAGGCATACAACCCCCACCACTAAAAAGTTCCACGTTCACTATTTTCACTTATGTTCTGTCACTCACTTTTATGGCAAGGCTCTAGGTTCAATATCACACTTTTATCTTAAATAGAATTCGGAAAAATCCCGTCACTCACCGCGCTTCCAGAGGAACGTTGCTTTGTCTGGCCTCGCTAATTATCCAAGGATCCTGCTCGATCCGGACCGAGGACTTTCAAAAACTTGTCCCAGACAAGCCCCGTGCACGGTTCAGACGCCACGCCCTTCCTCTGCTCCTGTGCGGTGAGATATTGTGATCCCGGTACGAGCCCCCAATTGTTAGGTTCACGAAATTCAGAAGACCTTCAAAGTGAATAGAGAACACTTGCACCAAATGAGAAAACAGAACATACAACCAATTTTCAACAGAGTTTATTCAACCAAATGCATTCGGGGTTCACCGCCTCCCTGCCAGGCAATGAACAAATCATTTCCGGAGAGAACACTTCTTATACACAATGATTTAGACAAATGCTATAGCCTCGCCCATCAAGAGACGGTTTTCTTTCCTCTCTGAGACAACCTCGGTAATCTTTTTCTGCAGGGCCGCTCTGACCCTGAGACTGTGCCGGCTAACTAGCTCACAGCTTGCCGCCTATCTCTTTTGGCACAGCTTCACACAATGTGCAAGCATGAGACTTTTTGAGAGACTCAAGTTCAGAAACAGAATTTCTCTATCAGATTCACAACTCCTTCTCCCCAACCCCTCACACTGACATTTCTAACTACCAACCTGTCTCTCTCCTCACACTCCTATCCAATAATATATATATATATATATATATATATATATACGCCATTTAGCAGACGCTTTTATCCAAAGCAACTTACAGTAGTGAATGTATACATTTTCAGTGTATGTGGCCCCAGTGGGGATTGAACCCACAACCTAAGCGTTGCCAACGCTGTGCTCTACCAACTGAGCCACAGAGAACCACGTCTGTAGAGCGGGCTGCATATAATCAACTGTCTCAATATCTCCTACAGAATGACCTGCTTGATCCCAACCAATCAAGCTTCTACTGAAACTGCTCTGCTTGCAGTCACTGAGGCACTCCACACGGCAAAGACTAAATCACACTGTCCTCCTCCTGCTCAACTTATAGGCTGCATTTGACACCGTGGACCACCAGATCCTGCTCTCATCTCTCGCTGAGATGGGAATCTCAGGATCTGCACTGGCATGGTTAGAATCATACCTGGCGTAGAAGTTCAACGTACTGCCAGCAGCATACCTAATGTCATTTGAACAATGCCGGCACGCTGCTTTTGTCCGATCTACCTGTCTTTGTCCATTGCTACTGTATTTCACTGGGAAACCGTAATGTTCCCAAACAGGAGAGTTGAATGATATGGGAGGGTCTTCAAGCTCTGGCTTCTCATTTGCGTTTGCCATACTGACTCTGAGGCTGGGCTGTGTTAAGTTAATCTTTCTGGATCAGTGGTGTGCCATAGACGTACGTGAGCTGAACGAAAACATTCCAGCCCTGTGCACAAATTATATCTTTGGCGGGGGACTCAGAGTTTTGAATTATGTTCTGCACACAAAATAAGTTCCACACTTGTGTTAGTGGTTAAAGCAAAATTGCATTAGTTCGGTTCACAGCACGAACTGAAAGTCCTGTACTGAATGGTTCGGTACGAATACATGTACCGTTACACCTCTAATGTCCACCTGAAGCTCAGTCTGGGGGAGACCAAGTTGGTCTTCCTCCCAGCAAAGAGCTTTCGATGATTGATGCCTCAATAATTGTGGAAGGCTCCATAGTGTCTCCATCCCGGTCTACCAGAACCCTTGGTGTGACTCTGATGGCCAGCTGTGCTTCTCGGGGCACATTGCAGCAATCACCCAGACCTGCCTATTCTCCCTCCACAACATTTATTTTTACGTTGAAAATGTTTTTGTTGAGATATATAAACACCGTGACTTGGTTAAACACTTGATTCTGATTGGTCAAGAGGATGTTGATTATTTTACAGTAAACGCAGGGAGAAACATAATGCACGGCTATGAAGTAGTCCCTGCTAGGTGGCCTTATCATGGTTCCAATCAATACACAAGACATTCAGCATTCTATTTCAATTGAACATTCGATTCAACACTGAAAATAATGTTAAAAACTATATATATTTTATATACAGTACCAGTCAAAAGTTTGAGTACACCTGCTGGAAACTAGGTTTATCTCATAATTGACAATGCTTTACAGCATATAAGTTTCTTTAAATACTTAAAACACATGTAACGATAAACAAAAGGAACATCAAACCAATGTTCAGTAAAATGTAATTGAAAATTGAATCTTGGATTCCTCAAAATAGCCACCCTTGTGATAACAGCCTCACAAACACGGGCCATTCGGTTAATAAGTTTCAGCAGGAAATCACCCGATATGTCTTCCCAGCTCTCCTGCAGCAATTCCCAGAGGCACTTGTGGGCTGCTTTGCTTTGACTGTTCTGTCCAGTTCATCCCATACAAGTTCTATGGGATTGAAGTCTGGACACTGGGCAGGCCAGGTCCTTAGTTTGAGTTGTCCTTCACGTTCCCCCTTCACCAGATAGTTCTTGCACAACTTCAAGGTGTGTTTTGGGTTGTTATCTTGCTCAAGAATGAAGGAGTGCCCGCTTAGCTGTCATCCAGATTGAAGGTGTATTTTTGACTGGTACTGTATATATTGTGGCAGCCCAAGGGGCTGCACAAGGAAATGGCTGCCGGGTCCTTCGACACATGGGAGCCAAAACACTACATTTCCCAGCAGGCCACAGTCACACCTGAACGGAGTGAAGGCAATGGAGCTACCAACCAGCTGAGGGCCATTTCAAGGCCTATTTAAAGGGCTGATTCCCATCACATGTGGAAAAAGGAGTAGGAACATGTTTGGAATTTGGAGAGTGAGTACTGTGAAGTCTATTGACCAGCCAGTATTTGGAGAGGGAGTGTTTTGTGTTTGGAATTGGATTGTGTGGGGACCCCCTTTTGAATATCAACGAGATAAGGATTGCGGACTTTCTGTGTTTGTATTCCCCTGAAGACCCCACCCTTTGTTTTGTGTTGTTAAGAGTTAGTTTAATAAATCATTGTTTTGTTTTTGAATACTGCCTCCTCTGTGTTCTTGAAGTTGCCTACGCCCTCTGCAAGGTCTGTGCGTGTCGCCCAACCCCTGGGGACACCACAATATATATATATTTTTTTTTTTTTTCCTAAAGAATTTGTTTCTGATTTTATCACATTTTCTCCCAATTTGCTAGCCAATTACACCCGCTATTTTCAAGTCAATCCCCCCCTTGTAATGTGAGTTCGCTGTGACCGGTAGTGACGAAGGCAAAGTATCGCCGAGATGGCACTCGCCAGGCCATCGACGGCACTCGCCAGGCCATCGACCGTAACCTGGTACTCCAGAGCCACTCCTGTGCGCAGCAAACATCCTGTCAGCTTCCCTTCCCCCTCCCTGGGGTGGACAGCCAATCGCTGCCCCTGGTGGCACTCCTGGCTAGAGCCAACTCTGGTGCGACGGGGAATCGAACCCCGTCGCCGTGGCCAGTGTCGAATGTTGTCACCACTAGACCACGCGGGAGGCAAAAAATTAAAAAATCTAACAACAAAGACATAGCTCTACAACAATTTTGTTTAATTGTATTTTAGTGTTTATTTATTTATGTTGTAATTAGCCATGGTATAAGTGGAATAAACCACCGGGCTGTGCAGTTTTATGAAAATAAACCCCTTCAGGGTGGTTAACAGCCCATTGGCTTTGCCTTAGGACCACATCTCACCAACTGTCTGCTTTATGTTCATACAACTGCACAGCCCATTGAGATGTATTACTTACTTAAAGCACCGTTTGGATACATCCTTGCATCTGATTGGGTGATGAAAATGTATATGTTATGGTGAATGTGTAAAAGCAGGAACTTATACATTCCCCATCATGCAGGGAAATCTGTAGATTTGCCGGTGCGACGGGGAATCTATATATCTGTAAATTCTTGTTGGAGTATGGAAAGCAAGCAGACCCACAGTCAGTTACACATACCCTGTTGTAAACCAGAAAGTAACAGGCAAATCAGATTTCAACTTATTTCTAGACCGATAACCTAATTATAACAACATTCAATGTCTATTTGATGGACAAACAAGCCTGATATCTTTCAGTATAATCGTAATGTCATGAAGACCTGCGCTAGTGGACATCTCTCACCCCAGATGGAAGATTCGTTCCCATAGCACAGGCTAATGAATAGGCATAATTCATATAAGAGCATTGAAGATTTAAAAAATGCATGACTATTGTAATGATATGCTAGCACATCCAATGTATACTGCACTGTAAATACTTCTCCCTTCATACAAGCTGCATGAACAACGATCAACATCACTCCTCCACCAGAACTTCTTATGATTTGTCAAAACAGGATTCCAAATGCCATTATAAAAGGACACAACAGCTATTGAGTTGATCTGCTGCAGACCATCGATCAGAAAATCTGCAGGAGTTTGCTAAAGCAAAAGGCCTTTTTTGCTTACATCGAAGCAGTGAAAATGGCTTCTAACTTACCCAAATACGTATGCATGCAGCTAGTGAGCTAGCCAACTCCTCCAGCTGCACCAAGTCCCACCTTTGGCACCAAATTTGGGTAGTGTGGTAATGTTTTAACCCATACTTATTAAAGGGGAAACTTGGTGAACAGTGACTGGATTGCTAGCATTGATACTGTTAGGATTAATTTGATTTTTGGGGTATTTTGTATTTCTTCTTCTTCTTAATAATTATTACTATTTTTATCATGTATTTTCAATGAGCATATTCAGTTTGCTTTTAACTTTTATTACCACATTGTATTTGTATCATATATTGCATTGTTTTAACAAGTGTTTCAACTTTGTAAAATCACGAAAACTTGTGAAAAACGATATGTACGTATCGATGACATTCGCCCACTGTATGTTTTCTCATGTGATCATGGTCTTTTTAATACAACTAGTTTACATTCAATATTTGATGCAGAAGCATACATATCACAATTACACCACAGTCCCAATGATTCATAATTACACAGAGAAGCTTAAGTGTCTTCTGAATTTTTTTTTCTAGATTGATCAGGAGAAAAAAACAGATCATCCTCTAGTACTGAGCCACTGCGTTACAAAATGATACTTTACACAATCTTAATTAGATGTATTATTGTACTGATGCTGCTCTAGCAGCCATGTTCATAACATTTAAAGTTGATGCAATAGGTTGTTCAAATATACATTAAGTGTCCTGCTGTTCTTGTACAAACAAATCAACATTAACACAGACAACACAGTACAGTTTGCTTGCATTTAACTGGATTAAACCCACTCACAATCCACAATAACAATACCAAGGTAAACCATGAATAAATAATACAAATTATTAACAGAAACAAATTAGTGACAATTAGCTGTTATGTAATAAATATCATTCCTTACAAAATGATTTTTTGTCACTTTTGATAACATTTGTATTGTAAAATACACCAACACCTCAATCACTTCTGCAAGTAATATATATATATATATATACACAAAGTATATGCATTTTCCCTCAACACAGTGGCAATTTGGCAAGCACTTTGTCCCAAACAGTTTTGATGACTTAAATAGTATCCAAGTGGTTGGTCCTCGATGGTATTCCTGAGCTCTCATGTCTTTCAAAGTTTGATGAGGCACTCTAATCCGACTTTTAATGCCAACCTAAAAGGGTGTATTTGTCCATCTTCTTTTCTTCTCACAGATCGTAAATAACCTGCAAAAAGGCAGATGAAAAAACATTATTTATCCTCAACTGAATAAAATAAAAGATTCAAATCCCTGTTCTACATGTGAAAAAACATATTTATCCTCAGATATAATCTGTTCAATGCAGGGCCAAAATCAACTGAAACCCGGTACCACACAGGCATCATCATGTTTGCTGACATAATCATTGTTTAAATTATTTCCATTCATTCATTAAATGTTTGTGCACTCAAAAAAACCATTTAATTTAAACATTTAAACCCCCCCCAAAAGTCTTGAATATGTCTCAATTTCTTTTTTTTGTGTGGGAGATATTGGTGATTCCAATTCATATTAATTAGCAATTATGTTATACTGCATCTATGTTCTACAGCAAATAGAGATGTCCTGCTGTTTGTTATTCAGCATAATCAGATGTGTAAGTACTGTATAGATTCCCCATCATACCAGCACTGGTGCATGAAAATACATAATACAGAATAGTATTAATGTGAAAAAATCTGTAAAATAAATAAAAGTAGCTGCACACTCTATATCTCCGATGTAATTGATTTGTTAAATAAATGAGCAACGTTTTAGCAACACTTTGTCAGGCAGCTTGCTGCCCCAATAGATTCCACAGATGTGCTCTGTGAAGGCTGTCACTTGTGGTCTTGAATTTTCTCTTTAAAATGTCTTGCATGTTTTCTTACTTCTGAAAAAAATTCAAACCTGCTTATTAGTCTACGTTTTACGACAAGCATGTCTGGTAATGTAATAGTGATGCATTTCACAAATGGTCTGTCTCCATAATCTTATGTAAAACAATTTCTATAATACATATAGAATTTTAGTGGAAGAAATTAGTTGTCCCAGTGTGTCACACGCCACGTGACAATCCTTGAACGGGAACAGAGCAGTCCAGACACGGAGTGGAGTTTGTCGATCTACGGACCGGACCGAGTTCTCGGGCCATTGCCCAGAAACACTCTCCACTGCCCGAGTTCTCTTTCAATCACACCGAGGGCGAGAGGCGGACCCTCTTTCAGGGCACCCTCTCGCTCTCTTCCACCAATCACACAGGAAGCACTCTACTCAGTCACTTTCGACAAACGCACACAAAACTCAACAACCATCAAACATCAAACATTCCACAATACAACACAATACCATATGCGTGCACACAAATGACAAGACAACAACCCCGAATACACACACAAATGCCACAATCAACCACTCAATACACAAACATGAATGACAGGACAAGCCTAATGCTCAAGAAACACACAAACAAAGACAAGACTAACTGATTCCCCATTCGCCCCACCTGCTCTTAAATAGGCTTACTTTCTGCCTGACTCAGGTGGGACTCATGAGGCAATCACCCAATCACAATCACTCAACACTAACCAATTCACATTCTCACAGACATCCAATCAGCCAATTGACTTCCATATCAATTAACTGATTGACACCAATTAAATAATAATCAAATAAATGATGGCCTTTGGAGCGACCTTCCAGGCGACAGTTCACTCTCACACCCTGTAAGAGTGCCAAACCTGCCCCCGGAAAGTCTCCCTGCTCCAAAGGCCTCCACATGTAAAACACAGGCAACCATGCCACTCCCATGTGGCCGAGACCGACGTCCTCCACACAGTGCAAGTATGTTATAAGGATAAACAGAAAAAGAGGAGGTCAACCCAAAAAGAAAGCTGGTATACCCCAGCAAGGACAAGACTGAGGCTGAATATAAAATACAATGCAGTTACATTAGATGGCTGGATTTAATCATAGGGCAAGAGTGTGGACATTATTATTTGCGATAAATCATTTTTGATAATCGATTCCATTTTAGTACACATATACCTTTTTTCAATCATTGTGCACATCCTAGGGGTAGACTGTCCAAAGCTATTAACACCAGATGAACATTTCAGAAAACAATCCAATAACTGTTATTTTCACACTTATTCATTTGGATTGATGATAGCTAAATCTATGGATTGGATTGATAAAAATATCCATCAAAAATAGATTCCCAAAATAGGTCACCACCCACCCCAAATTGCGTATCCATATTTAATAAATAATTGTATTGCCTTTTTCATGCACCACATAGAACAAAGTTGCAATAATAATGAAGATTACCAGATTTAAAAATGTAAAAGTATATCTTAAAAATAATATATAAAATATAATAAGTAGCTTTAGCCTCAAGAGAAGTTCAGACATGAATAAACATTCATCTGTTTTTAGACTCTCAATATTTGTGAATTTAAAAGCTTAAGCATTCTATGCCAAAAGGATCATAGACTCCTCATGGTTTATTCAACAATAATTTCACCACCGACAGTCATTTGTAATTTTTTGGTTCACAGTGGGGCAGGTGCTAAATTAAAGTCTTCATATTGAATCTCTACACTATTGCCTCTCGATACCTTTTCAAGGTCCTCCATTATTAAGTCTTGCTCCCGGCTATTCATATTGAGAGGAGCTGGCCCTTTGGAGACCTGAATGTTGGCTGGAAGAACTGCATTCCCTTGGACCCTGTGCGAGTAAGCCTTTTGGCGCTCCCCGTTTGTCAAGCACAACTGGAACTTGAATGCCGCCTGAAATCCCCTCCGAAAATTCTCATTGAAGAAGCCGTAGATTATAGGATTGACACTGCTGTTGAAGAAGGCAAGCCAATGTGCAAAAGGGTAGATGTAAATGTTAATCAACCTATACTGATGTTCAGTGAGGCTGGCATAGTCACTCAGCATCATAAGGGTCCACAGGGGCAACCAGGACACAATGAAAAGCAAGGCAACAATGAGTAACATCTTGATGACCCTTTTTTTCTTCTTTGATACCGTCTGACGGGTCTTCTGACCAGGCTTCTCCACTGTAAGCACTGACGTTTTAAAAAGAGTGATGCCAATCCGGGCGTACATAATCACGATCAGAGTGAGAGGGGCAAGATAGATGTTGGCAAATAGAACGGTGGTGTAAATCTTTCGCATCTCTTGGTTCGGCCAGTTCTCTCTGCACCAGTAGAATGGGATTGTTTCATTGCCATCACCGAGAAGTATCCACACTTTTTGCTCCTTGGTGACTTGTAGCATGACACCAGAGGGACACATTATTGAAAGGGCAAGAACCCAGATGATCACAATGATTAGTGTAGATGTTGATAATGTCAGTTTTTGCTTGAAAGGGTAAACAATGCACCGAAACCTAAAGATAGAAGAAAAAAAGATAGAAAAAAAACAGTATCACTACACATCAAATAATATTCCCTACAGTGTAAAGAAACACTGTATACTGTAATGGAGCTGGTTATCCTAATTCGTTTATTTATGCTCAAATTGACTTTCTTTATGATTTTGGCCAATAAGTAATTAAATAATATACATAGAAGATCAATAAGGTTAAAAAAAACATTGAATATTTCTACACATTTTCCTCTTTAAATATGAGCATTAAAGCACATTTACAATAATATTTGCTTTTCTGAAAGGAATTCACCTGTCAACAGCAATTGCAACCAGAGTAAAGACCGATGCTGACACTGAGATTCCTTGGACCATCCCATTCATTTTGCACACCAAACTTCCAAAGGGCCATCCTGTTGAGAACAAAATTAACATTGTTGTTGTAATGGCAAAGAAAATGTAAAGAAAACAATGTGTTTTTTCTTTTTTAATTGTACCCCTATTTTCTCCCAGTATGTCAAATTGTGTTTGTGTATTCATACTCATTGGTGCAACCCCTTCAGTAAGGCGCCCTCCTCCAAAACACATGACAGCTGCCACTTCTTTTCACTCTGCAGTCCACCAATCAAGCTTGCGCAAGCAATGAGACAGAAGAGGTTGTTCAGCTTGTGCAAGCAGACTGTGGGCACTTGATTGACCAGAGGGGATCACTGGTATGTGATTACATTACATTACATTACATTACATTACAGGCATTTGGCAGACGCTCTTATCCAGAGCGACGTACAACAAAGTGTTAACCGTAGTCAAGAACAGTTTAGCTGAAAGCCACCCTAGTGGGAAGTACAATTCCTGGGTGCTAGGAGCAACCACATAGTTAAACTAGGACCCTGTAGGTAAATCTGTAGCCACAATTCAGAGGTAGCAGTAAAGCACTCAATGCAGGAAATAATGCCTAAGCCTAATACAATACATAAACAAGTAGACGTGTAAACTAAGCAACTATGTCCCTAAGTTAACAAAAACGGACTACGGGAGAGAGGTGCACCCTGAAGAGGTGAGTCTTCAGTCGTCGCTTGAAGGTGGCCAGGGTCTCAGCTGTTCTGACTTCCACAGGAAGGTCATTCCACCATCGTGGAGCCAGAACCGACAGGAGACGTGACCGGGAAGCGCAGGTGCGGAGGGGGGGAGGTGCTAGGCGTCCTGAGGTAGCAGAACGGAGAGGTCTGGCAGGTGTGTAGGGTTTGAAGATCTTGAGGAGGTATGTTGGGGCTGATCCCTTGACTGCCTGGTATGCTAGGACCAATGTCTTGAATTTGATGCGAGCTATAACAGGCAGCCAGTGGAGGGTAGTGAGCAGGGGGGTGACATAGGAGTGTCTAGGAAGGTTGTAGACCAGACGGGCTGCGGCGTTCTGGATGAGTTGCAGGGGTGATGACAAAGGGACACCCACCAACTGTGATCCCTCCTTCCCTGGGCCACACACTATGGCCAATTATGCCCTGCCCTACCGGTACTGGCCTGGTCTGGATCAGATACCACACCATGAGCCCCAAATTAGTGATTTTAATCTAAATCATTCAATTCAAAAACTTTATTGTCATTATACTGAGCAGAGCACATGTATAACAAAAAGTAGCAGTGACATTCCTGGGGCAGTGTAATAGCAAGTAAAATAATGTACTTAATAAATTAATATAAAATACAATAATATAAAGACAATAAAATACAGTATAAGACAATATAGGAAAATATAGTGCAAACATAAAAAAAGGCAATACAATTCAGTGTAACTGTAGGCAACCTTAGAAAAACAGTTCCAAACAGGCCATATTCATGACATATTCATGACAGTGCGAGATGTAAGGTGCTATTGTGAAAAGTTGTGAGGTTAGAGGTGTGCTGAGTTCAGCTGAATAACAGTCCTGGGGAAAAAGCTGTTTCTGAGCCTGGTGGTTTGAGCCCTGAGACATCTGTAACGTTTCTCACTTGGCAGGGGATCAAACAGTCTACAGCAGGGGTGGGTGGGGTCACGGGTGATGTTATGTCCTCTCCGCGTATATATCCTGAATAACAGGTAACTGGGTGCCAATGAGGTGCTCTGTGGTTTTTACTACCCGCTGCAGTGCCTTCTGGTCAGTAGCAGTGCAGTTGCCATACCACACTGTTATGCAAGATGTTAGGATGCTTTCTATAGTGCAGCAGTAGAAGTTGGCTAGGTGTTTTTGTGACAGGTGGGCCCTTTTCAGCCTCCTCAAGTAATAAAGGCATTGATGGGCCTTCTTTATCAGAGAGGAGGTATTTAGAGTCCAAGTCAGGTCCACAGAGATATGGACACCCAGGAACCTGAAACTTGACACACGCTCTACCTCAGCCCTGTTGATAAAAATTGGGTTATAAGTGTTGGACCTCTTCCATCTAGGCCGTCTCATCGTTGTTGGAGATCCGGCCAACCGCTGTGGTGTCGTCCGCGAATGTAATGATGGTGTTGGATCCATGGATAGGCACACACTTGTGGGTGTATAGGGAGTATAGGACAGGGCTCAAAACACAGCCTTGAGGAGCACCTGTGCTCAGGGTCAAGGTGGAGGAAGTGCGGTTGCCCAGCCTGACCTTAGACTGAGGTCTGTTTGTTCAAAAGTACCGGGTCCAGTTGTAGAGTGAGGTTCTGTCCAACCTCATCCACCCTCCTAGATCTCCCGGTGTTGACGTGGTGGTAGCAGGCGGACTATGGAACTGCCAGTCCGCTGTCCGGAAGGCCGATTTCATCTCGGCCCAGGCCTCCTTACTCTCCCTGCAGTTCCTGGCACTCACGGAGACGTGGATCACTCCACAGAACACGGCCACCCCTGCTGCTCTCTCCGCTGCCTACACCTTCTCCCACACTCCACGACCCTCAGGTAGAGGTGGAGGGACAGGTATACTGATCTCCCCCCTGTGGAGATTTGGTATTGTTCCTCTTCCTCACTTCTCACCCTCCTCCTTCGAATTTCATGCTGTCACTGTCACTGTTCCATGTAAACTGCACATCATTGTTCTTTATCGCCCTCCAGGTCCACTGGGGAGTTTCCTAGACGAGATGGATGCCCTACTCAGTGCCTTCCCTGAGGATGGCACTCCCGTCTTACTCCTCGGGGACTTCAACCTGCCGCTGGAGACCTCTCAGGCCTCTGCATTCCTCCCCCTGCTTCAGTCCTTTGACTTCACCATGGCTGAATCCCCATCCACCCACAAGGCCAGTAACCAACTGGACCTGGTCTTCACCAGGAACTGCGCCTCACCCAACATTACGGTATCGCCTCTACATGTGTCTGACCATTGCTTTCTGTCTTTCTCCCTCCCCCTCCCCTCTGTGCCTAAACCATCCTCACCTGTTCCTACTGTCCCTGTCCGTCGCAACCTCCGCTCTCTCTCCCCCGCTGCCCTGTCAGCTACTGTCCTATCTTCCCTTCCCCCTACTGATGCTTTCTCTCAGCTACCTGCTGAGGTAGCATCATCCACCCTACTTTCCTCTCTCTCCTCCTCCTTTGACTTACTCTGTCCTCTATCCACTAAACCTGCCCGTCTCCGATCCCCCGCCCCCTGGCTAACCGATTCCATTCGGGCTAACCGACTGAAGCTGCGAGCGGCAGAAAGGAAATGGAGAAAATCCAAATCCCCTGTAGCTCTGTCTGATTTCCACACACTCCTGGCTTCCTTCTCCGCTAACCTCTCCTCTGCTACGTCTGCATTTTTCCTTTCTAAGATTCAATCTTCTGTTTCCAACCCACGTAAACTCTATTCTACATTTTCCTCTCTCCTCACCCCTCCTCCTCCCCCACCCCCCCCCTCCTCTCTAACCGCCAATGACTTCTCATCCTTCTTTCACGAGAAGGTTGATGTCATTCGCAACTCCTTCCCCCCAACCTCTCCCTCTCCCATCTCGCTACCTAAACCTCCCACCCCTCTGTCCTCCTTCTCGCCCCTCCCTGACTCAGACATCCTTCAACTTGTTCTCTCCCACCGTCCCACCACCTGCCCTCTTGATCCCATTCCTTCCCCCCTCTTCCAGTCCATTGCTATGGACATCCTCCCCTTTGTCTCCAATGTCATTAACTCCTCTCTTTCCTCTGGCTCTGTCCCCTCCTCCCTCAAATGTGCTCATGTTGTCCCCCTCCTCAAAAAACCCTCTCTGAATCCTGCTGTCATCTCGAACTACCGACCTGTCTCTCTCCTCCCATTCCTTTCCAAAACGCTAGAGCGGGCTGTCTATAATCAACTGTCTGCTCATCTCTTACAGAACGACCTGCTTGATCCCAACCAATCTGGGTTCAGAGCAGGCCACTCCACAGAGACTGCTCTCCTTGCGGTCACTGAGGCTCTTCATGGGGCTAAGTCCCGATCCCTTAGCTCCGTCCTCCTCCTCCTCGACCTGTCGGCAGCATTCGACACCGTGGACCACCGGATCCTGCTCTCATCTCTCGTCGAGATGGGAATCTCTGGATCTGCGTTGACATGGTTTGAGTCCTACCTGGCTGACCGGTCCTACCAGGTGGCCTGGGGAGGATCCCTCTCCTCTCCCCACACCCTCTCTACCGGAGTCCCGCAGGGCTCGGTGCTAGGCCCCGTCCTATTTTCTCTGTACACCAAGTCACTTGGCTCTGTTATTTCTGCTCATGGTTTTTCCTATCACTGTTATGCTGATGACACTCAACTCTTTCTCTCCTTCCCTCCATCTGATACCCAGGTCCCGGCACAGATCTCTACATGCCTGGCTGACATCTCCGCATGGATGTCCACCCACCACCTGAAGCTGAACCTGGGGAAGACAGAGCTGCTCTTCCTCCCAGCAAAGGGCTCCCCGATGATTGATGCGTCAATCACCGTGGAAGGCTCCATAGTGTCTCCGTCCCAGTCTGCCAGGAGTCTTGGGGTAACCCTGGACAACCAGCTGTGCTTCTCGAGCCATATTGCAGCGATCACTCGGACCTGCCGTTTCTCCCTCCACAACATCCGGAGGATCCGACCGTTCCTCACCCAAGAGGCCACTCAACTCCTGGTCCAGGCCCTGGTGATCTCACGTCTGGACTACTGCAATTCCTTGCTGGCAGCCCTTCCGGCCTGTGCCATCAAGCCACTGCAACTAATCCAGAACGCTGCTGCTCGCCTGGTGTTCAACCAGCCAAAGTTCACCCACGTCACCCCTCTATTCTCCTCTCTGCACTGGCTCCCCATCGCAGCACGCATCAGATTCAAGTCACTGGTGCTTGCTTTTCAAGCGGCCAGAGGTACTGCTCCCCCATACCTCCAGTCACTCATCACTCCCTACACCCCGCCCAGACCCCTCCGCTCCGCCTCCGCTGGCAAACTGACTGCCCCATCCCTCCGGGTGCCTGGCAGCCGCTCCTTGCGGTCTCGCCTCTTCTCTGTCCTGGTCCCTCGTTGGTGGAACGACCTCCCGCAATCGGTCAGGACTGCGGAATCACTTCCAATCTTCCGCAAGAGACTCAAAACCCACCTCTTCAGACTCCACTACCACTGAACACTGTCCATCTAGTCAATCTGTCGTCACCAATCAATCTGTTTACTTGTTCTACACTGTTTAAAAAAGAAAAAGAAAAAAACAACCCACTAACCTTTTCTTTCCCAGTGTCACAGGTATGATACGCAGACGCCTGCAATGATGTCTATTGCTGTTTTACTGCACTGATCTTGTGCGCTAACTATGATTGTTCTTACCTTGTATTAATGCACATCTTGTAAGTCGCTCTGGATAAGAGCGTCTGCTAAATGCTTAAAATGTAAATGTAAATGTAAATGTAATGTAGGTGTTAAGGCCAAGAGAGTGTAGTTTAGTGACCAGCTTAAAGGGGATGATGGTGTTAAATGCTGAACTATAATCAATGAGCAGTATTCTAACAGCCTTCTGGTCAAGGTGGGTGAGGGCAGAGTGAAGTCCAGTGGATATTGCGTCCTCAGTCGACCTGTTGGAACGATAGGCAAACTGGTGTTGATCAAGTGCGGGGGAGGTGGTGTCTTTAATGTGGTTCATATACAGCTCTGGAAAAAATTAAGAGACCACTCCAAATTTTTCTTAAATCAGCATCTCTACATGTATGGCAGCCATTCCATTCCAGTGTCTGTTGAATTCCAACACAAGCACACCTCATTCTACTTAATGAAGTACTGATTAGGTGATCACCTGAACCAAATCTTATTTAACGAGGAAAAGTATAAAAACCACTGCTGTGGTCATCACTATCCTTTTGCAATAGGACCAGCTGGATGGTAAAAAACTGTGCTAGTAGTACCTCAAAAGTAATTGGAATCAAAAAATAACTATTGACCATGCCAAAAGAGTTGAAAAGAAAACTTACTGGCAGAGGGATACAGTGAGCGTAAGGTTGCTTCTATCCTTCAAATTTCAAAGACGGCGGTTCATAAGAACAAGGTCAAGCAGCAGACATTGGGGACAACAAAGCTACAGATCGGCAGAGGGCGAAAATGACTCTCTACTGACCGAGATGACCGCCAACTCATGGAAATTCTTCTTGGAAATCGCTTTGCTTGACGGGAAATCGCTTTGCCTGACGGGATTGCTGCGTCATACGTGCTGAGAGTTTGAGTTTGAGCGGATTGTTTGTTGCTGTCAGGATCTCATTTGGATTGTGTTTGTATTGGTATTGTGTTTGTATTGTTGCTAAGGGTTTGGCGTTTTATCATTGGAAGGGTAAAAGGATCAAAGATTTGCTCTTAAGGTAAACGTTTGTCACCGGTAGGGAATTTTCCATTTTTTCCCCGTCTAGCTTCGGAAAGCTTGTTAAAAAGTTACCGATTTGTATTATACCCAGCAGACGCTAGGTTTTTTGTGTTTTTTCGCCCTCTCAGGAGCAAATCCGAGAGCAGGGAAATATAATATAGCTAACTAGCTTTTGTTGGCTTTAATTGTTATATTTCAAGTGTAGAGCGTATAGCCGTTTCGGTTGGCTGCTACTAGCGCTCTTGCTACAGACAACCGGACCGAAAGTTTTTTTATTCGCTTAAGCTCTACAGGGAGAGCAGTAGATGTATTTAGGGGTGAAAATGTGGCCACCGGCAGTGCAGTGCGAGTGTTGTAGAATGATTGTGTTTCTGGAAGAAGACTTCCAGGAGGGTTTCATCTGCGACAGATGCCAGCTTGTGAAGCATCTCGAGAGCAAGATCCTTGATCTCGAAGCCCAACTTGCTGGTCTCGACTGCCCTGCAGAATTAGTAGAGTTCCAGGAACTAATCAGTACGCCCTTTAGAGAGATAGTCTGCACGCCGAAGCGGGGTAGGGGGGAGACTCTAGAGCAGGTAGGGAGAGAGAGTTGGGTGATGGTAGGGCGCCAGCGTAGAAAAGGGCGCGCACATGCAGGGGCGGCATCTCCAGAGATTGTGGTGTCCAACCGATTACAGCCCTTGCAGGAAGAGGATCTGGCCCAGCCCTCTGTGAGCGGGAGGACTGATGAGCCCCAGGGCACCCTGGCGGCCAAGCCACCCAGGAAAAGGGAGTTAATTGTAGTGGGGGATTCTGTAATTAGAGGTGTAGACAGTATAGTCTGTTCGCGGGAAAAGGAATCTCGCATGGCATGTTGCCTGCCTGGTGCTCAGGTTGGAGATCTCCTGGAACACGCGGACAAGCTCCTGGCCAGAGCAGGGGTGGATCCAGTGGTCATGGTCCATGTTGGAACCAATGACATAGGTAAGGGTAGGTTTGAGGTTCTGCAGGACAAATTTATAGAATTAGGAACAAAGTTAAGAGGCAGAACCTCCACGGTGGTCTTCTCTGAAATTCTGCCAGTACCAGGTGCTAGCAAAGGCAGGCAGAATGTTATATGGAGATTTAACACATGGCTACAAACCTGGTGCAGGAAAGAGGGGTACAGGTTTATGGGGCACTGGGACTCCTTTTGGAACAGGGGTGACCTGTACAAGTGGGACGGGTTACACTTGAACCGGAGGGGTACAGATGCATTGGGCCAGCGTATGCTTAGGGTAGCGGAGGAATATTTAAACTAGGGACTGGGGGGGCAGGGAGGGAAATTAGTAGTAGTAGTATTATGGATAGGGAGGTACAGACTGCCTAGATGGAAGATACCAGGGCGGAGTATAATAAATCTGAGGATATAATTAATAAAGATTTTTTTTATCATAATGTGAATAGAGGTGGTTCGGCACACGCAGGTGTGGAGGGGAAGGACAACATAAGTGTGAGTAAGGCTCTGAAGCTCACGTGTTTAAATGCGAGAAGCATAAAAAAAAACATTTGGGAACTGGAGGCTGTCATGTTGAATGGGTGTTATGACATTTTTGGGATTACTGAGACATGGCTTGGCGCAGCGGATGGGGATGAATATAATGTAGAAGGGTACAAATTGTTTAGGAAGGATAGAACTAATAAAAGAGGAGGGGGAGTGGCCCTTTATGTGAAAGACAATCTTAATGTGCAGGAAATTCCAGGTATAAACTAATTCGTTTCTTGTGAGGATATCTGAATTAGATTATTGGGAGATCATGAGAAGGGCCTTAATATAGGAGTATGCTATAGACCTCCAGCTTCAGACAGTAACATAAATAGTACGCTCTTTGGTAACATAAAACAAATCTGTGCTGAAGGAGAGACGATAATAATGGGCGACTTCAATTACCCCTCTATTAATTGGGAGATAGGGACAGGTCAGGGCAAATGTGAAGAGGAGTTTTTAGATATGGTCAATGACTGCTTTTTGGTACAGTCTGTTACTCAGCCTACGAGAGGGAGATCAATACTGGATCTGGTTTTGTGTAACAATCCTGATAGAATTTGCAGCACAGAGGTAGGAGAACCAATAGGGGCAAGTGACCACAGTGCAGTTATTTTTGATCTTTTATGGCAAGTTAAGACAGCCTCCTCTAACTCTCGAATTTTTTATTTTAGATGAGCTGACTTCAATAAAATGAGAGAGAATTTAAGTAATATAGATTGGGTAAAACTTCTAGATTGCAGAACTGTGAATGAAAAATGTACTACATTTGAAAGGGTTATTGTAGATGTACAGTGTAAATTCATCCCCAAAGTAAGGAAAAATAGGATGAAAAAACAGTCTCCGCAGTGGATGACTAAATCTTTACGGGAGATTTTGAGGCAAAAGAAACGACTGTACAGAGTATATAAAAAGGATAACTCAGAGAGAAACAAGTTAGATTGTTGAAATATGCGGGCTAAGGCTAAAAAGGAAATAAGATCAGCTAAAAGCCGGTTTGAAATTAAAATTTCCCAAGATGCAAAAAGTAATCCGAAGACGTTTTTTCAATATTGTAGTAGAAAAAGGAAAGTTAAGGATGAGGTTAAGTGCATTAAGAATAAGGAAGGAACTTTGGTTTATAATAGGAAGGATATTGCTAACACACTAAACAGTTACTTTGTTGAGAGCTTTAGTAGAGGTTATAAATATGCCTAAATGTATAGACAAGGTACAGAATGTTTTGGAGGACTTTGAGATAAGGGACGTAGAAGTACTACAAAAATTACAAAAACTTAAGACAAATAAGGCAGCAGGCCCGGATGGCATATATCCCAGAGTACTCAAAGAACTTGGGGAAATTATATATAAACCATTGACAGATATTTTCATTCAATCCATAATCACTGGAAAAATACCAGATGACTGGAAGCAGGGTAGTATAATTCCAATATATAAGAAGGGGGACCGTACTGACCCAGGGAACTATAGGCCTGTCAGTTTAACTTGCATCGCATGTAAAATACTGGAATGTATTATTAGGGATAAGTTGGAATCATTCTTGAAAAATATTAGTATTTTAACGGAGAGCCAACATAGATTTCTCAAAGGTAGGTCATGCCTAACAAACCTCCTGGACTTTTTTGAAGAGGCTACAAAGTGTGTTGACCTGAACCAGGCTTATGACATTATATATTTGGACTTTCAGAAATCATTTGACAAGGTACTACATGAGAGGCTCATTGCGAAAATGAATTCAGTAGGAATTGCAGGAGTAGTTACAGAGTGGGTTCATAATTGGCTGCAAGGGCGAATACAAAGAGTAACAGTAGGTGGGGCCGTATCTGACCTCGGTGCTGTGGGCAGGGGTGTCCCGCAGGGATTGGTGCTGGGACCTCTGCTCTTCCTTATTTACATAAATGATCTTAACATGGACGTTAGTAGCAAAATAGTTACATTTGCAGATGATATTAAACTTGGGGGTTTGGCAAACAGTTTGGAATCGACTAAAGTAATCCAAGATGATTTAAACAAAATCCAAAAATGGGCAGATACATGGCAGATGACATTCAATATTGCTAAATGTAAAGTTATGCATGTGGGAAATAAAAACATTAGACAGGAGTATTTTATGGGAGGATAAAAGTTAGTAGGTGTTCAATTTGAAAAGGACTTAGGAGTTGTAGTTGATCAAAGCCTATCTGCATCAAAGCAGTGCGCTACAGCAGTGAAAAAAGCCAACAGGATGCTGGGATACATAACAAAAAGTATTGAGTATAAATCAAAGGAGGTTATATTAATGTTATATAATGCCTTTGTCAGACCCCACTTAGAATACTGTGTGCAGTTCTGGGCACCGCACTACAAGAAAGATATAGAAGCTCTTGAAAAAGTCCAAAGAAGGGCAACTAAACTGATACCTGGTATGAAAGGTAAAAGTTATGATGATAGACTTAAGGCACTCAATCTATTTAAACTTAGCAAACGGAGACTTAGGGGTGATTTGATTGAGGTTTTTAAATTCCTAAAAGGGATTAACAAAGTAAAATACCAAAGATTTTTTAAGATAAGTGGGGTCAGCAGAACAGGAGGCCACAGATGGAAATTAGTTAAAGGCAAATTCCGCACAGATATTAGGAAGTTTTTCTTTACACAGAGAGTGGTCAATGCCTGGAACAGCTTGCCAGGTCGGGTAGTAGAGGCAGAAAAGCTTAGGCTATTCAAGTCCAGGCTAGATGTAGTACTAGATACTCTTTAGATTAGGACATGATGAGCCTAGATGGGCCGAACGGCCTGTTCTCATCATTATGTATTCTTATGTTCATATGTTCTTATGAATGTCACTCAACAACCCTAGGATGACATCAAGTGACCTATAAAAAGAATGGCAAACGGCAGCTGGGGTGAAGTGCACGGCGAGGACAGTTCGAAACAGGGCAGGGCTGAAGTCGTGCAAAGCTAGAAAATAGCCCTTCATCAATGAGAAGCAAAGAAGAGCCAGGCTGAGGTTTGCAAAAGACAATGCCAGCAGGACAATGCTCCATGCCACACAGCGAGGCCAATCAAGGTGTGGATGGAGGACCACCAGATCAAGACCCTGTCATGGCCAGCCCAATCTCCAGACCTGAACCCCATTGAAAACCTCTGGAATGTGATCAAGAGGAAGATGGATGGTCACAAGCCATCAAACAAAGCTGAGCTGCTTGAATTTTTGCGCCAGGAGTGGCATAAAGTCACCCAACAGCAATGTGAAAGACTGTTGGAGACCATGCCAAGATGCATGAAAGCTGTGATTGCAAATCAGGGTTATTCCACCAAATATTGATTTCGGAGTTTCTATTTAACTCTTCCTAAGTTAAAACATTAGTATTGTGTTGTTTAAAAATGAATATGAACTTGTTTTCTTTGCATTATTAAAGGTCTGAAAACACTGCATCTTTTTTGTTATTTTGACCAGTTGTCATTTTCTGTAAATAAATGCTCTAAATGACAATATTTATTTATTTGGAATTTTGGAGAAATGTTGTCAGTAGTTTATAGAATAAAACTAAAATGTTCATTTTTACTCAAACACATACCTATAAAAACTGATCATTTTGCAGTGGTCTCCCTTTTTATTCACACCCTTGATACTTAAGTATAAATAAACTTACAAAAGTAATTAGGTATATTTTATGCTAGAAAATTCCAAACCTTCAATACGAATACAATTGTTCAGAAAAGTTTGTTCATATTTTGTTATTAATAATTATTCACACTCCTAACTATTCTTTTAAATTTAATCCAACAAAAACAAATCTTCATAAATATACAACTTATTTGAAGTTCATTGGAAGGTTATGGAACTATACAGTGGCCTACAATCATTTCCTTAGAGTATAAAACGTTTCTGAAACATGTCAGCATCTGTTGCTGAAATTGGCCTTTTCTCTGGGCAGCACTGAATACATTTCAGAATGATGCTCAATGCCTAATTTGCATTCCACCCCCCCCATAAACATTTATTTGCAATCTCACAAAATAATAAATGCAACTGAATTAAATTGGCCTGAACCTTGGCCTCACAACATGCTTCAGTATAAATGCCCTGTGGTTTTAGGAGCATTCCTTGTTCTTGGCAGAAAATTGTGTTCCTTTTGTCTCTCTTAGATTTTTATCCATCATCATATGCAGTGGAGAAACTATCTGCCCCAATTTGACAACGTTTAGAAAGCAGTCACAGCATGGAATGCCTATTTCATGTCATTGAAGAAAACTATACACAATTGTACACAGCTGTGTGAAAGAAAGCAATGCGTTAGCTGTTATCACTCCAATAATGTTTTATAAATACAGTATAAATTATAGGGCTTTTGACTTAGTGCCATGCGGTGATTTTACCTCTTTTGAGTTCCTCTCATTTAGCCTTAACAATAAGCAACATCCTATCCTTTCTGTACTAGTCTACCGCTCACCTAGGCCAAACAAAGCATTTATTGAAGAATTCTCTGAATTATTATCTGTAATAATGCCCAACAATGATAGAGTCCTCATTCTCAATATGAGATCTCAATATCCACATTTGCTGCCCAGATAATGCACTCGCCCTAGAGTTAATGAATCTTATGGAGACTTTCAATTGAACACTTCATGTCACTGGGCCTACGCACAATCAAGGACATACTCTCGACCTTGTACTGACTTATGGTCTGAATCTAGATAACCTGGAAATTATTGGCAGTATATCAGGTATCTCTGATCACTCCAGTGTCAATTTTGAAATGTTGTGTCCTTTGCCTTCAAAGATTATGTATGCAAAGATGCCAACATTGGAATCCTGTAATCAGGGAGGATCTGTCAAGCACAGCGAGTGAAGTGAGTGGCGCACATATTGGGTGAGGTCCAGGGGCAACGCCCTGGTGGGGGACCAGTGGACAGCGCCCATGGAAGCTCCTGGGTTTTAGCTATTTTCAAGCCTTTAGGAGGGGGCTCCTTGTACACGTTTTTTAGTTACCAAATGTTTATTTCATTCATTTTACTGTGCTGAAAGCTCTTTCACATGATGCATTTGAGTGAGGAATAACCAAGATTCCTTTAATCACTTTTGTCAGGATTGGGTATTTCTTTCCACCAGAACTTGGATCTGTAAATTGTGATATCATGTGCCATTGCTTATCCACTCTAACTGACTCTGTAGCAACTGTAGACAGGGAGCTATCAGTCTGTAAGTGGGAAAATTGTAGTTGATCTAGATCTGAATTTCCCAAAAACATGGAAATCTGTCTACAAATAACTGTATTGAGTCATAATTCAAGTCTTGTTGTAAATCCACATCCAGTACCTCAACATACTTTGACAATTCATCCTGAAGTGGCCATGTTTTCATAATGTAATCACAAGCCTTTTCATAGAACCTGCGAACTGAACTGTAGAACCCTTGAATGTCCAATTATTTCATCTTTGCTTGTAGCAGCATGCTTCAGATATTATTTTGCATCCTTACTGATCATCAAGTCCTCATCACACCTCCACAACAGGTCCTGATGAAATTGAAGCTGGTTTCACAAATCGAAGCAACAAATCTTTTAGCAACCCATTTAGTTCTCTGTTTAGACTTGCCTTGCTTGTCTTTAATCTTCTTCTTTTGTTTCCTTCTCACCTCTTCTTTGAAAGAGGCTCAGTGGCTCCCACTGTTCAATGAGCCTATCCAGGCACTGGCTGCAGCCATCTGGTTGCAGCATGCTTTAGGATCTTTCTTGTTACACAATTCCTGAGTGCTTTCACTCCTTTGATGCGTTTGCTACTTTTGTCCAAATAATAGTAGATGTCTATTAAGAATTCATCTACTGAAACGGGCAAGGTCTGAGCTGCCTTTTTCACAGTATTATGGATCGTATGATGTGGGCATCCGATCAAGCTGGATTTTGTTAATTGATAAAAGCATCAACTCCTTGGTGTTTGCCCAACATTACTGACGCATTATCGGCACAAAATGGAAAATTGAATTTTTTTGTCAGTCAATTCTTTGGTCAACTCAATAAACCTTGCTCTACCATTCCAGTAATTTCATTGTAGTATGTAATTAATAAAGGATAAAGTTGAGTTTCATCCCCATAATTACTACCATCTGTAGCAATGGAGCAGATCTGGTGTTTTTGGCAATGGATGATGTGTGATTTGATAACTCACCCACAATTGCTGAAGTTTTCATTCTTGCACATCCATACTTCATAGTGATTTTGGAATCCGGAAACATCTTTCAAAAAAGCAGTCCCGCGTGGTCTTATGCTGCTATTTGTAAATTATGTTCCACAACAAAGCCTGTGAAGTACAGTTCAGCTCTTGTAACATCCTCTTCTTCGCTACCTTGTTTGGCAAAATAAGTCAACAGAGTACTGGAACCCAAATGAGCCTTCACATTTTCGATGTGTTTTTTACTGCTAATATGCCGCCGAATATCATCCTGACCACAATGTTCAAAAGAAATATCTATTCTACATACCGTGCAAAATGCATGATAAATTCCTTTTTGCTATTTCCTGATGCATGGCCACTTGGCACAGTATTCCGGTTAAAATTTCTGCAATCACTTCTTCATCTTCCTCTGTTTATCCTCCACCATTTTGACTGTTGACATACAAAGTCGCGCATGTACTTACTAGTATAGACTACTACACATTGAATGACACTTGTACGTTGCGGCAAATTCGCTTGCGGCAGGCCGTAGCCTTTCAGCAGGCCGTAGCCTTTCAGCAAGGCAATCGCGACTAGGGCTTTCAGAAATGCAGCCCTCGGCTCTATGCGTGTGAGACATCTTTTGCACTAAGACCTTTGACTGCGGTAACCCAATAACAAATGTTTTTTCGCAGCTATACTAACGAATAGGGGGTACATTGTGGTGAAGTCGGTGACAAAACTTGTTAATCAGCTGGAGCGTACATGTACAGTAGGCATTTTTATTCATACCCTTGATAAAGATGAACAAAAGAGATTATATAAAATAAAGTGTGTAAGTAATGAGTTATAGTTTATGCAAAAAAAAAATCAGAATATTCCAAACCTACATTACTAAAAAAAAAAAAAATTTTGTTTTATTAATATTTTTTTCCAGAAAACATCTGGATCACCATTATTCATACCCCTAAGAATTCACCACAAAGGCATATAAACTATATCTGTGTCTTGTGACTGAATCAAGCTTTTTGGACATGCATATCAGCGTTATGTTTGGTGTCCAAAGAATGCAAGTAATGTTGAAAAGCACCTCATGCCTACGGTGGAAAATGGTGGTGGATCTTTAATGCTTTGGGGTGGTTTTGCATCCACAGGCCCTGGGGCCCTTATTAAAATAGATGCAACCATGAACTCCAGCATGTACCAAGACATTTTGTCCAAAAACCTTGTTCTCTCTGCCAGGAAGCTACACCTTGGCCGCAGATGGACCTTCCAATAAGACAACGATCCCAAACATACAGTATGTCCAAAGAAACAAAGAAACTGACAGGACCATCTCAGTCTCCAGACCTGAATCCAATTGAACATGTGCGGTTTGAATTAAAAAAAGCAGTCCCCAAACGTCAATCCAAGAATATGAAGGAACTAGAACAATTCTGCATGGAGGAATGGTTGAGGATCCCCCCAAGAAGTTCCATAACCCACAACGGAAGGTGACTACTTGCTGTTATAATGGCCCAGGGAGGAACCACAAAGTACTGATTACAGGGGTGTGAATATTTGTGATTCTAGATTTTTCTGGGAAAATAATTATAAATTGTTAACCATTTGATTGTTCATGCCAATGCATTATCATTAAAGAATATAATTTTTGAATTTGAAATTCTGAATTTTTTGAGCATAAAATATACCTCATTACTTATATAGTTTATTTTATATGATCCCTTTTGTTCACCTTTATCAAGGATATGAATAAAAACTGAGCCTACTGTACATATATGTACTGCATGCAGTGAAATACCCTTGTTTGTCAGCTGCAGCGTAAGCGGGTACATGTGCTGCATGCAGTAAACTACATACACTCGTTTGTCGGTGCTAGTGGGTACACAATAATAATACAAAATAAAACACAGTTTTTATTTCCAAATCCTGGAGGATACGGCACATGGTCGTAAGGTTGGTAGAGCCTCCCAGCAAAATCGGGAGGGTTGGCATGTCTGTATATGCTCCCATTCGCTCCTGCACCATTAACTCTGACAACAAATTTTCTGATGTCTTCCTTACCTCTACAACTGCCCCCATTTCCCATCTTCAGACGGTTGAGTTGTTAAACAGCTTCAACAAAAAATTTCCGCCCACCCTACATACTCATAAAATCAAGAAAAAGTGTCTGGCAGAGCCTCTCCCTGGCTAAACGACCACATCCAAGCATTAAAAAGGGAATGTAGAAAAGCTGAAAGAAAATGGAAAGCCTGTAGAATTAATGTTTTCTACATTCATATGAAAGATTTATTCCCATTTTTCTCCCAAATTTAGTGGCCAATTATACCCTCTATTTATTTCGATTTACCCTCCCCACACGAGTTCACTTCTCGTCTCTACGAGGCAAGCTAATTCTCAGAGGGCAACAAACTTTGAGACGGAATTCACCCACCCACATTCTGGAGACTCAATTATGTACTTCACGTGAACTCGAGCCGGCTCACCCTCTCCCCTCCCCCTGGGACGGATAGCCAAATGCTGCCCCCAGACAGCTGTTCTGGCAGACACGGGCTTCAAACCACGTCCCTGATAGGTAGCCACACCCGTATCGGACCAGAAAGAATACTGTTTAAGATTCAAAGAGTTGCTCCATCGAGCAGATATACCAACCATTCTCCCAAAGAATGTGATTTTTTACAAATATTTTTCATTTTCAAAGAAAATCAAAAATATCCGAGATCAGATCATTCTTCTTGTATGTGCCCTGTCTGCTACCTACCAATTAGATGCTAATCTGCTAAAACCGCCAGTGGCGGCACCAGGGGGGGGCTTGCCGGGGCTGTAGACCCGTCAGGAATTTGTATAGCAGCGGCGCAGCACCCCCAAGCATTTCCTTACAATTTTACATTTTCATTAACCACTTTAAATCAAAATAACTACCAGCCGACAATTATTTTATAATTCCGTAGTAGAGACCCTGTGTGTGTGTGTGTGTGTGTGTGTGTGGGGGGGGTACCTATAACTAGCCTACATACGATACGTCGAACATTCAACTTCATTGAACAATTACATGTTATTGGCAAGTTCGACAAAACTGTTGTGCAAAAAATATCAGATAATCCCAGAAATGCTTAGTATACTCACCATGATATACAGAACAAGTTAATAGAAATGATGGCAAATATGGTTAGGGAGCAAATAAGTACTGAAATAGAGGAAGCTGGACTGTTTGCATTGATAGTCGACGAAAGTAAGGACATCAGCAAAAAAGAACAGGTGCACACTATTTGCACAATGATGTTGCACTGGAAGAATTCCTACATTTCACTCCAGCCGATGGATTAGACGCTGATTCGCTTTTAAAAACAATCAAACTGACGCATAATAAATGCAACATTGACCACAATACATGCGTTGCTCAATGCTATGACGGTGCAGCCGTTATGTCAGGCTGCCATAACGGTGTAGCAGATCAATTCAGAAAATATGTCCCATAGGCACTGCCACACTCATCGTCCAAATCTTGTTTTGGTGGACTGCGTTAAAAACATATAACCGGCGGCAGAGTTCTTTGAATCAGTGCAGGTGCTGTACACATTTTTTCCGGGCTCCGTCCCTCATGATCTTTTCCTAAAAAACTAAAAAGAAACCAAGCCAACACAAGCTCCCGTTGATTTTGCAATGAGTGAGATGGTCTAAGCAGTGTTTATCTGTCATGTTGTGGCAATGTTTTCCCGGCTATTGGTATTTAGGGTCTGGGTCATTGTATAAATTTTTGAGTTCCTGAGATGGCAGTATTAAGCTAAATGAATGCATAGCATGCTTGTTGTAGTAGCCGTGCTGTAATATCTGACTAGATGGTTTAAATATTATGCGTAGTAATTTAGCCTTCATAGCCGTGGTCTGTGCGCCCGTGACCTGCACGGGTGTCTACATTTCATGAGCACCCCCTCACAACCATAAAGCACCCCCAACCAAAATTTTCTGGCGCTGTCCCTCAGCAGCAGTAAAGTACAGTATTTATACATAAACAGACACATAATTAGCAGTAGCATCAGCCATGGAGAACAGGCTTCAGTGGGATTGTTCTTGTCTCAATGTGTAAGAACGACTCCTCTGGTTGACCAGACATCTGTGCCTATACCAGCTGCACATGATGTTTACTCTTCTGATGCAATGACTGCACAGCTCAGCTGGCGGTAGATGAGTGAAGAGAAGCAGCAGTTCACAACACATGCTCTGGAGGAGAGTTTATCTGTGATCGCTTGAATTAATGGAGGATATTACAGGGATAATTAATACCTATGAATACAACTGGATATTCCAAATTGAGAGATAATGATATGAATGAGACCTTAGCAGTTAAAAAATATGTAGTGGGTAAAAGTATTCACCCCCTTTGGCATTTTTCATTTTATTTTCAAAATAGATTAAATTGTGATTTATTGCCACTGAACACAAAATACTCTATAATGTCAAATAAAAAAAACATATTTTCTTAAATACAATAATTAACCGACAATAATTAATTACATAATTGTGAGATGATGCACCGCCCATAAAAAACAGAGGAGCCTCTTTACAAAAATACTATCTATTTGTTTTAAAAAGAATCCCAAACCAGCACAAATGCACTCTATATGTTGTCCATACTCATACCTTGTCAAGACTCATATTGATTCACCTTCAACAGGCACACACCTGCACACCTTCAACAACACCACACACCTAAATAGCTCAGGTGTAACTCATGAGGCAATCACTGGTTCTGGCGTTCACTCACACAATCACATTCTCAGTTACCAACACAATCAGTCAAATTAAATGGTTGGTGTAAATCAACTTTTGAGAGAGTTGTAAATTGAACACAGAGTGAAACAGAAGATCCTGAACCATACAACCACTCAATTAGCATCCATTTGAAAATGGGTTGACACATTGAAACATTTGGCAATTAGCATTCCTAGCCAACAATTTTAACTTTAAAGTTATTCCTTGGACATGCTGAATTTGTTGAATATGTTGAAGAAGTGGAATTTTATGAATAGTTGATTTTGATGAATATGTTGAACAGTTTGAATACTTTGAATTTGTTGAATACGTGTAATAGTTAGAATAGTTCGAAAGTTTGTCAGAATAGTATTACCATACTAACAACTCTGTTGTGTCTGGCACATCTTATTACATGATTACTGACTGTAAGCATGTCCAGTGTCCTTTTCTGTAGTATTACAGCATTTTTTGTATCCTAATGTATATGAAAGAACTGTTTTGTAAATCACACTGGATATGAGGGACTGATAAATGATTGTAATGTACAGTAATGTAGTGTACATTGACAGAGGCATTAAAGAAAAACCCATATTGCATAATGGACTATATTGCATATTGCACTTGGAATTGTGTGCTTACCAGTGATGATATTGTCCACAAGTGTTGTTGGCATGCAGAAGATTCCCACAAGAAGGTCGCTGATGGCAAGGTTTAGTATGAACACGTTGGTGACAGTCCGCATGTTCTTGCTTCGTAGGATGATGAAACAGACCACGCCGTTCCCAACCATGCATACCAGGAAAATGAGCAGGTAGGAGATTATGAAGATTGCAGCCACAGATGGCTCGTGCAGGTAAAACACAACATATGTGATGTTTTGTTGAGGATAGGCATGTTCCTGGGAAGTGTTCTGAAAATGCCAGATCTGGCTGTCCACCGATGTGTTTGATTCGAATCTTTCATTCATATTAGATCTGAAACAAAGAACAGCAACACTTGTGTTGTCTCATTTATGTTGCCATTTACCAATATTGAAAAGGAATATGCAAAAAGTTGATCCTATGAAGTGCATTGGATGGGATAAATTAGCAATTTTTATTTTTTACTTGTCTTTTGAAAGTTGACTATATATCCAACTGTTGCAAATTATTATGAAAATGAATATATTTGTAACATTGCTAAATATATTACATATACTACATTGAATATACTAGTAGAATGCATGAGTAGTATATTGAATCATGTATAAAATTGCCTATGAATATGCCATCTTTATGCCATATGCCATATTTTGTGAAATAAGCTATATATTTTTACATATATTAAAATATATTCCCTATATTTCACATTTAAAGATATATTGACATCTAAAGAGGATGGAAAGTAAAACGTTAAAAGTGCTTTGCTTTGTCTTAAGTAGACATTGAGAGATATGTACTTTTCAGAATATTTTCTATAGACAATCATTTTACTTTTACTCCATTTTGAAGGAAAAACAATGCCCTTTTTACCCTATTACATTTCACCAATTCTCTTCCGATGCATCTTCTCTCAGGTCCATAGATTGTATAAAGAGTTCTATGCCTAAGCTCTGGTCAGAGCTCAGTGATGCATATATTGGCGCATGATGATTTGTTTGCTAGCTTGGGTTTTACTTAAATTAAAAGCCATAATATGCATGTATCCTTAGCTAATGTTAATATTAGCTACATAGGGATCTCACAACAATTGACAAAATAACAATCTGTTACATCCTCTCATACCTAATAACCTACAGTAGCTAGCAAATCTTACTGTGGCTAGTATGCTAGATATCAATAGCTCGCTAGTCGCTAGTTAACAAGTTAGCAAGCATACTATCAACATCACGATGTGGTAAAGCTAATGTTAACTAGCTAACATTCACCTCTAGGTAGATTATTTGTGATCACAATAAGACAAAAATACTATTTTAGATAAGTTAGACCATGACAGTTTGTTGAAAAACATCTAACAGACTTAGCATAAATAAGGGTAAATGCAATTCAATCTGACGAGATGGAAGTTTAATCTGGAGTCAATCAAACCAAAATTATTCTCATGAGGATACCTTATGCTCAGAAGGACTGAAAATCCAGAAAACAGAAAAGGTGTGGCCGGAAATCTGAGGTGCATGGGCAGGAGGCGGGAGTTTCTGAGGGGAACCTACCTAGTGCCCCATAGTAATAAAAAGACGCATCTTTTTTACCAGCATAATTTTTCACCAAATGTGGGTTGCTCGCATCGTTTGCATATAACATTAAAGCAAAGCAGGCATACAGTGTAATGACCTTGGACTGACAATCACGATAATACCAATACTATAATTATTATAAATTTAGTTAACGAATAATATTTCAACAATATTTAAATATTTCAACACTGTCAAAATGATCAGTTCTGGCTGTCAAGTTAACTTGGACTCAAGCAGAATCCCCTGTATGTAGATTAGTCTACATACAGAGTAAAACACAGTTCTGAAAATCAACGGTAGCTAGCTTACTGCATAAGAAAAAAATAACATGTCAAATGACATGACAATAGTGTTTTGGCGCCCCACACATGCATCTCCAAATGAAACCGATTGAATAAACTGCATGACTTTATAATTAAATATATTGTTGAGAGACTCCAAAAGTGTTAATGTGTGAAACACATTTATGTGTGTCATATTGATATTTTCTAACAACAAGTTCAAGTATTGAACTTAATAGATCAAATTAATTACTATAACATAACAATTACAGTTACAGAAGCCGTTTGAAAGGACAATATTTGTGTCACAGACCATTACAATTCACCGACCCAAATTGCGAAATCACTATTGCATAGATGAAGGAAAAGTATACACAGAATATATTATCAACACACAGAATATATTTTACACCTAAGCCATACCTTATAATGCACCACAAAACAATCCCCAACCTTTTATACTGACTATGTTACAGGCAAGCAAAACCTAATGATTGCACATGTTCTGAAGGTTGATGTATTGAATACAGTATGAAAAAACAAGCATATTAGTTAACAAACAACAGCTAATTAATATACTTGACCCTAATACCCCCCCAAACGATTTGATGTGTTGTGAAAGTAAAAAGATGAAAAAGAGAAGTGTGGAAAAGATCATATAGTCATACATGTCATATGATATACTCACCTCTCAAGATGAACTGGCATGGGAAATCATATTCCATAATCCTAATTACATATTTATGTATTATGTTTATTCTGCGACATTCCTTTCATCACTGCGAAAGCACTTCACTAAAATATTTGTTTTCAGTTTCCTTGATTCCTGAGTTATGTTGTACTTGCTAATTAAATTCATGTGGAATGCAGAGACATCCTCGAATTCGATGATCTTAGAGAAGGCACTGATGCCACCTGCTGTTAAACAGAGTGTAATGGACCGTTGCCTATTATAACCTTTCATGCGATCAAATGGCAATGAACTCCATTACTTTCTCAGGTAATTGAATAAAGACTAAATTACACTATCCTAAAATGTGTTAAATCTGATAAATTCCAGCCCAATGCCAGTGAGTGTAATTGCAATGCATTAGGGTTCTCAGTAGTCTAAATCGCATCTGGCAGAAATTCCCTTCAGAATATAAAGTCCAAGGCTGTATCTAAAAATGAATATTTAATGTCAAGGAATGTGTCTGCAAAATATCTTGTTCAGGAGTGAAGTAAAATTACGTATAATACACACACCCACACAGTTCCCCAACTTTTATCAAATGTAATTCATTGGTTTCATATGTATTGGCTTACCATCAAATGAGTCTCCTCTAAGCTTTCGTGATCACGAACATATCGCATGGCATGTATTAAACGATACACTGCACAACACGTTTCTGTCTTTTTGACTAATGCTGTAAATGAAATATTAACTTACCTTGAACCAGAATAGAAACGGTGTCTCTATAGATCGAATCTAAAAACCAGTCCACACACTTTCTTTATGCGATAAGAAGTATGGAGAACCACACAAATGTCAGTTCAGATTAAACGTATTCTTGTAATACACAGGCTGCACGTAGATCTGGTTCTGCTGTATCTCACACTCCTTACAAGTGTGATTCCAGCGCTTTACCACAAACACGAGAGAAAAAACCGATTGGTTTGAGTTAGTGATGCAAGGTCTACCGTCACTGTTAAGGGATGGACTAAAATAGTAATGGCATTGGCCAAATAATGTTAGACGCAAAGTCAGTTGCCAAGAGACGTTTTCCTCTGCTAATGGATCTATTCCTCTGCTCTTTATTGCGTTGAAATTCATATAGCCTAACGAAAATTGCACCGACACATACAATATATTAATATAGTCTGGAGTAAATCAGTGTTTACATTGCTTTCTGACAATTATATTATTTTCTGATTTTGAAAATACTTGAGTATGAGTATACTACAGTATATTATGAGAAACCAATGTATTTTATTTACGAATAACGAGTAGCAAGATGCATGTGAAAAAGCATCTTTGACTTGTGATGTGACGGTATAGGTGTAGAATAGGCTAGACAAGGAGAGATCGATGTATTTTTTTCTGAGTGTATTTACAATATTTCGTTAAATATGAACAAAAACATGTTTCGGTTCCTCCAGTGAAATATTAAACATTGCTTAAATTTGTCGTTCAATGTTAAGGAGACCACGCCCAAGGGTGCAATAATGTGGGCTTCCATAAAGAATTAAACCGTCAGGAATAATACGAGAAATGTCATTAATGTCTAGAACGGTTTCAGAATGTGGGCGATGTGTTGGGATGACATATAAAATATCTGTCCCGTGCACGCCTTTAAAACCTGCTTAAGTATAACCTTTGAAATAAGACATGGGGGAGACTGAGTGAGGACAGCTACAACAAGGCTTATTCTTCCAGTCAGAAACATGCTACAGTGATGACACTCATACTGTATAGGCTATGCTCAGTTAGACCCTCCCCACACCAGGAAGAAAGGAGAAACACAAACTAAAACAAAAAACCAAAACTTGTTTTGGAGGTATGAAAGTATTTTTTTCATTAGATGTATTTTTGTCATACTGTCCTGACCTATTGCATGAATTCATCCAAACCTATCTAGTTTGAATCATTGTTTTTTTCGACTTCTATGTGACATGATTAGGGAGCAATTAGGGCAATACAAGAATCCAAAGAGGGGACAGGCAAAGTTCAAGCAGGGGCAAACCAGGCAATTGGGAAATCCAGGGAGTAGTCGGGGACAGGCAAAGTTCGTTTCCGGATCCAGCTGTGTCACAGGCAGGCAAGAGGTGGTCAATGGGCAGGCGGAGGTCGGTACCAAGAAAGCAGTCCGGGGAACACAGAGAGAAGCGGGGCTGGAACCACAAGGAGCACAAACAGGTGGATAGGGAAACGAAACTGAGACACAAACGAACACGGAAGCACGAACACGAGGAAACAAACCATGGGTAACCGAAGAACCGCTGGAGAGTTGTGAACGCATAGGCAAAGCACAAGACAATCTGGCAACAAACATGGGAAAACGCACAGCTTAGCCTAAATACATCAGACATAACGAAAAACAATCAGGAATTAACACGAATGCAGCTAACTGCAATCAGACACATGAGGAACAGGTGAAAACGATAATACAATGACGAGACTGGAAACACTAAAACACCTAATTACGGGGAACACGAACACGAGATGTGACAGCTAGCACGTGAGGTTTTGTCATGGCTGTTGGGGTTGGCGACAGTTGCAACAACATGTTGCAACTGTCCCCAAGCTAAGCAGCCATATCAAAACAGGCCACACAACAACAACAACAAGGACATTAGGTCCTAATGGAGAAAGCAATCCAGTCTTCCCATGTAAGCCAGTGTAAGTGGTGTAATGGTCCATTAGCAAATAGTAAGCCATTATTCTTTGTTATACAGTGAATAAACACACATCTAAAAGTATAAATTGCATTCTGTTTGTTTTCAGTATGCCACGAGTGAGGGAGAGGATAACTGATAGAGGGGTTCCCCTAAATATTTTGGAAAACGCATCAAATGTGGTGAGGGATGAGGGCAAGACAGTCAGGGCTGGTAAAGGATTTTGCCATTTGTCACACAACTTTGTACAGATTCTGCAAAAAACTAGAGAATCTGGCAGGTGAAGGATCAGACAAGCTCCCAAATGCAGGGTACTGGACATCATAATAAATATATTGTACCCAAGGTTCAGATCGTGTTATATGCAGACGCAGACTGCTTCCCAGAGTTAGCAAGTAATTCATCTTTATTTTTGTGGAAATTAGTTTAAATGTATAATTTAAGTTACACCGATTATCAAAAGCACATCTAAATTACCCAGCTAGTTAAATTTACATTTATTCCCAATACAAGTTTTTGCATAATGTTTACAAAATGACCAACAGGCATTACCCCCCAACCTTCACAATATTAATCTTTTATCTAAGACCTACACACCCACCCTACAGGAAATCCAACTGTTAGAAAAAGGTCTTTAATTTATTCCATATCCCACCAAACAGGACCGGGAGGAACTCAGCAGGGATGTACACAAATATCACAGGAAAATAACGATTTTGGACCACTTTCAATTTCAACAGAATGTAGAATTCAGGCCCTTTACAGCACCTTCTAAGTGGGAACCAGACACAACAGGCATTAACCCACACATAGTCCAACTGATGAATAAGGATAGGAAAACATTAAGACACATAGATAACACACATTCACATTTTGATAATATCACACAAGCTGAATGACACGCAATAGATTCTCTCAGGAATAATCAGGACATATTCATTAAACCAGGAAATAAAGGCTCACAAATAGTGATTGTGGATAAACAACAATATCTCTTTGAAGCAAATCGACAACTATCCAATACACAACATTACCAACAGATTTCACAATCACTACGATTAGAAACACAAGCTCAAATGAGTACAATACTTCAAAAACTGCAACCACAAGCAATCACTAGAGTGGACTGTTTATAACCAACTGTCTGTCTATCTCCTACAGAGCGACCTGCTTGATCCCAACCAATCTGGTTTCAAGGCAAGCCACTCCACAGAGATTGTCCTGCTCGTGGTCACTGAGGCTCTACAATTGGCTGTATAAGTCCCAATCACTCAGCTCCGTCCTCCTCCTCCTCGACCTGTCAGCTGCATTCGACACCGTTTGTTACGGTCGACGTCGTGGAGGCCAAGCAGGTGCTGTTTGCCCTCTTGATTGCTGACTGATTGGAGGCCACGGAACACTGCAAGTCAACATTGGCCTCTACTGGCAGAAGCTGTCATTGCAGCCATTAAGTATGTTGGTGACAGAGGTTTTGCGTAACGTTAGCCAAAAACCTCATCGCAGGGATACTTGAAATTGTGTTGATGAGATAATACTTTACTTTCTACTCATGCAGAAAATAGTTTTGCATCTAAAAAAGCTTCCCATACTCCACAATGTATAAGACGAAAGACAGAGCAATCCATATAACAACACATCCATCCATATATTGCACAAGTCCCAACACTAGGTCTTATTTCACTTCACTAAAATTGCACAGATCCATAACAAGGTGACTTATACTGAAAAATGTGTACATTCACTACTGTGAGTCGCTTGTGTCTGCTAAATGGCATATATTATTATTATTATTATTATTATTAAGAAACAATATATTTTTTAAGATTTTTATTTGGCCTCTTGATGTCGTTACCCTCCATAATCTAGGGTATATCTGTGTATCTCATCTATCTATCTAACTAACTAATATATCTATCTCACAATTGCTAATTAATTATCAAATACTCTCAAATAAACTCAAATATCTCCTTAATCTTTGCAAATATTGCTCTCTGTCTCTCTCAGTAATCCTCATAAACAGTATCTCTCTCAGCATTCTCACAAACAAAAACTCGATAAACTCCACAAACTCACACCATGCATTCAAAGATTTTGAGCTTTCACTCCATTTTTAAAACCTTTTGACGTTCGACACCGCGATCGTGACGTTCGACACATCGATCACGTGATGTTTTGAAATGCTGCTCAGAACATTGTATCGAATCTGCAAGTGCCGAAACGATCTATACAGTTTTGAGCTTCGGTGTCGAAATTGTCATCCCTACTCTTTGGATGTCTGCTTGCTGTGTGGCCTTAAAACAGCTTTCCTTTGTTTTGGTGCACCTTTTTAGTTAGGCAAAGGTGAGTGTAGGTAAGCAGATTGTGGAAGACTGACCTTTCTTTTGACACCGGGAGTGAGGGAAAGTTTTCCTTTGTGTAGAATAGGCACAGTATAGGGACCTTGTTTTGTTTTGCTTCTGTTCTGTTATATGTAAGTATGTCCTTCATCTATATTATTTTGTGTTAACGTCTAGCGTTTGTTCCCGTATATTGTAGCACGGGTGGATTTTGGGACGTAACACCGTTGACCACCAGATCCTGCCCTCATCTCTCACCGAGGTGGAAATCTCTAGATCTGCACTGACATGGTTCAAGTCACACCTGGCTGACCGGTCCTACCAGGTGCCCTGGAGATGATCCCTCTCCTCTCCCCATACCCTCTCCACCGGAGTCCCGCAGGGCTTGGTACTAGGCCCCCCTGTACACTAAATCACTTGATTTGGTCATCTCTGCTTATGGTTTTTCTTATCACCTTTCTGCCAATGACACTCAACTCTTTCTCTCCTTCTCTCCTGAGACCCAGGTCCTGGCACAGATCACTGCATGCCTGACAGACATCTCTGCCTGGATGTCCACCCACCACCTGAAGCTGAACCTGGGGAAGACAGTGCTGCTCTTCCTCCCAGAAAAGGGTTCCCGGATGATTGATGCATCTACCGACCTGTGGCATCAAGCCACTGCAACTAGTCCAGAATGCTGCCACACATCTGGTGTTCAACCAGCCAAAGTCCACCCACGTCACCCCTCCCCATCGCAGCACGCATCAGATTCAAATCACTGGTGCTTGCTTTTCAAGCGGCTAGAGGTACTGCTCCCCCATACCTCCAGTCACTCATCACTCCCTACACCCCAGCCAGACCCCTCCACTCCGCCTCCTCTGGCAAACTGACTATCCCATCCCTCCGGGCGCCTGGCAGCCGCTCCTCGCAGTCTCGTCTCTTCTTTGTCCTGACACCTCGGTGGTGGAACAACCTTCCCTAATCGGTCAGGACTGCGGAATCACTTCCGATCTTCCGCAGGAGACTCAAAACCCACCTTTTCAGATTCTACTACCACTGAATTCCTTACATCTAGCCAATTGTCATCACCACTGCCTACATGTTTAATACTGCTTTTTGTATACAGTATGTATACTTGTTTAAAACAAAAACAAAACAAATTTTTTTTTACTAACCTTTTCCTTCCCGGTGTTACAGGTATGGTATGTAGCTGCCAACAATGATGTCTATTGCTGTATCACTACACTGATCCCTTGCGCGAACAATGATTGATCATACCATGTATTAATGCATATCTTGGATAGATATGAATAAGAGCGTCTGCTAAATGCTTAAAATGTAAAATGTAAATGTAAAATAATTTTCTTCTTGGTCCAGATCCACCTAGGGAACGGAGATGTTCACACTAACTCCTACAGAAAACAACAACCTAGCCATAAACACCAAGGTCTATTTCAAAGAGATGGACACTCATGCACTTTTGCACAAAAATAGTTATCACCCCAACACACTTTTAGAGGCATTATCAAATCTCAACTATTGTGATTTCATTTCTGTTCACAACTACAGGATTTCCAACAGGCTATCAGCATTTTATTTCAAGCACTATGGAAAATAAGCTATTCCAGGTGATAACTCAGAGAGGTGAAAGCAGAGACCGTAAGGAACATACAATCCACTCCAACACCCAACTCTAAGGGAAAATTGATATCCTGTATTGCCACATTCTGCCATCACTGCAATAAACTGCATTCTCAGATAAATAATAATTTTACACTACCATATAACATATCCCCTTTGCAACAGTAATACAGTAATTTCTGCATACAGGAAAAATAAATATCTCAAAGATATATTGGTACAAGCACAGATCCAACAGGAACCTTCAACCAGTAATCGAGATTACCATTTTAAACCCAGGAAACACATCACTAACCCTCACAGTCACTTTTTTATTTTTTCATTTTTATTTAACCTTTATTTAACCAGGCAAGCCATTAAGAACAAATTCTTATTTACAATGGCGGCCTGGCCATCAGGTTTTCCCATTTGGCATGACATAGCATTACAAACCAGGAATGTGGTATATTCCATAACCTGTAACATCTACCATAAACATTATATTTTACAAACAAAACATACACTACATATCCACTTCAAACAACACTTAGTATAATATCAAACGCTTCCATATTCACACTTGTCTGACCACACACTTTCAATCACTTAACATTACACACTTGACCATCACAGGCCTGGAAACAAACCCCCAATGAACCATCGGACAGAGAGTACATGCCGAGCGGGCTTGGATCGGTAAATTGGGAATCATGACACATTTAGGATTAAATGCATGATGCAATAGGATTCACACCAATGCACAACAGTGGCACAGCATTTACTCACCGCAGTGGACCAATATTTATTCTTCCAGGCTCCCTTCTGCAATGGATATAATATTTTTTATATATATTGTGTATATTTATTCCTATTTATTCAACCGTGTATTATATTAACACAAACTGATTTGGGGTATTTCCCTGTGTGTGATTTTGATCAGTTTATGCATGAATTATTTTATCACTACTTATAAAGTAATTAATATTGATCTATTTATTGTAATTGCAGAGGATGATGAAATGGTGTTTGTTTGCATGTTAAGGCTTGATTGGCTCTGGCTCATTTGCTCTAGGATCAGGTCTGCAGAGCCCTCACTGGATCTGTTTGTACCAGTTCTGTGAGAATTGGGTTTGGTTGGGGGGAAAGTAATGTCAGTCTGCAGGATTCTACTGTCATGTATCAAGGCTATGGTAATGATAGTCTGTGTATTAGAGGGCCCTGGTAGTGTATCGGATCTGTGTTAATGAAAAAGCTGGGACTGATGTTTCTGCTACGCAGGCCACGTGTGAGTGCTGTTGTCAGGATGGGCTTGGGGGTGTCTGGTTCAGAAGCGTTATGTTGTAGGCCTGGGGATGTGAGGGGGAGAGTGGTGTTTGTCTTCTGATTTCTATTGTAGAAGTGGGGACTGGTGTTTGGAGTACACTAGTAATTTGTGGGTGTTGTTGTAAAGTTGTCCTGGGCTGGTCAGAGTTATGTGGTGTTGTAATAGTGTAGTAATGACCCTAGTATTATATAGTGAGCCTGTGAAATCTGCATATTGGCTTGAATCCAAATGTGGGTTTTTTCTGTGACATGTTATTTAGTGATATTTCTGGGTTATGAGGGTTTGATGAATTGAGTCAACTTAAGAACTTCATCACATACCAGCGGCGGTGACTCGCTCCTGTAGATTCATGCTCTACAACATCAAGAAAGTTTGCCCCTTCCTCACGAGGGAAGTGGCGCAGGCTGGTCTACTGCAACTCCCTTCTGGCTGGAACTACTGCATGTGTCATTAGACCTCTGCAGCTCATCCAGAATTCTGCAGTCTGTCTGGTATTCAACCTACCCAAGTTTTCCCACACCATCCCACTCCTCCACACCCTTCACAGGCTCCCCATAACCGATTGCATCAGATCTAAGACACTAGTGCTGGCCTACCGGGCTGTGAATGGAACTTCCCCTTCCTACCTCACAGTCATGGTCAAACCCTACACTCTAGCACGACCGCTGCACTCTGCTGCCTCTAGGCAATTGGTTATTCCCTCATGTTGAGTGACCAATGGTCACACATCCCAGTCACGACTTGTCTCTGTCCTGGCACCACTATGGTGGAATGAACTCCTCACTGATGTCAGAACAGCTGAATTGCTGCCCATGTCCCGCTGCCCGGCTGAAAACACACCTCTTTACACTGCCCCCTGGACCTTAACCCACCCACCCCTATATTTGAAAAAATTATAAATACTTGTTGCAATTATATAATATAATATATTGTGGTGTCCCCAGGGGTTGGGCGACACGCACGGACCTTGCAGAGGGTGTAGGCAAGTTTAAGAACAAGGAGGAGGCAGTATTCAAAAACAAAACAATGATTTAATAAACAAATCTTGACAAACACAAAACACAGGGTGGGGTCTTCAGGGGAATACAAACACAAAGTCCACAAATCCTTATCTCTTTGTCAGTGTCCAAAATCCAGTTCCGTTATCCAGGTCAATTCCGTTATCCAGTCCACAAGTCGGTACACAAAGGAGGGTCCTCAATCAATCCAAGTTCATACACAAAAACAATCCAAATCACACTCAAACTCTCTCTTTCTCAATCCCGGCTGGTCAAACGACATCACGGTTCTCAATTTCCTCACAAACACTCAGCAACTCCTTCCCACACATGTTCCTACTCCTCTCCATGTGTGTCTCAGGATCAGCCCTTAAATAGGCCTCGAAATGGCTTTCAGCTGGTCGTCAGCTCCAGCTTTCAGCATTGCCTTCACTCCGTTCAGGTGTGACTGTGGCCTGCTGGGAAATGTAGTGTTTTTGGGCTGCCATGTGTTGGAGGCCAGGCAGCCATTTTCTTGTGCAGCCCCTTGGGCTGCCACAATATATAATATAATATAATATGATAATTGGATTGAAGAATGATGTGCTTGAAGTGGTTGTTCATCTACTCAAGCTGAGTGCACTTTCTGTATCTGCTAAACGATTGTATTGTAATTATTGTAACATGGAAATACAATGAAGAATGGACTGGCAATTATTACAGCAGAGACAATTGTACTATACGTCCAATGTAATTGACCAGTACACTGCGAATATTCTCATCTTTCTCGTAGATTAACAGGCAACATCACTTTCCTGCACACGGTGATGAGAGTGAAGTCTATGCTGCCCCCAGTGTTTCTTCAAGGCACAAAACCAAGTTTCCACCAGTTCACACAGCACAATATATTTTAATATTCTCCACACATGCTCTCAGATCTCTGCATGTCTTAACACCTCTATGTGTGTGTGCAACTGATTGCCATCGAAGACTGACAGCTAGCTCCCAAAAGGCTTAGAGTTACCCTGAGGGAGGAAGCATGCAGATGGAGGAGCAGACTTACATAAAAGCCAAGCAGCTTTTGGAGTTCAGGTCTAGTTGTCCTTTCTGAAAAGGTCGTGCAATCCACCATCTAAAATGTATGAGCGTCATAGAATCTGAGCGGTGTAAGCTGAGTGCAAAGTGCAAAGAAAACATACTAGTGCAAAGAAAACAAGACGGATTGAAGCGGAGGGTGGTTTTAAATATTAAATATTAATATTTACTCAGGTTGTGCTGAGGTGGAAATGATCTGATAGCACTTCTCAAGTTATTGCATACTGGAGGACATAGACAAAATGCAAAACATTGTTTTAAATATTTTTAAAAATGCATGACTATCAATATTTTTATTTATAAAGCAAAATGTATTGGCCATAAATGGTCTATGTCTAACATTTCAAGACATCAGCTAATATAAATTAAGTAAATGTAAAAGCCACAATATTTATGGGCTCTGTATTGTTACAATCCATGTGTGCATTTGTGTCCAGCAATACTTAGTTTCAAGCGAGCCTACTGTCACAAAGTACTTATCCATTAATGTGAATTTCTGCTAATGTAGTTTCTGTGATTTTCTGTTTTTGTGCAACTGACCTAGTGGAAATATTTAGTAGCTACGTTTCCATTGCCTTGAATGAATGTGGCTTTAGGGGAAATGGGGAATGGGGAAAAAGACTAATGGGGAAAAAGGCATTTGTGCATAAAAATGAAAAGGTTCAAATAAAAACCAGCATAATCTGTGGCTCACCAGGACCTGGGTTGAGAATCCCTGGTACAGGTACCCTGAAGTACACAACAGTATTGATTTCAAAATAGAACAGGCAGACATTTTTACATGCATCATTGGTCTGTACTGGTTTTATTTTAATTTACTTGATAGCATCCTCTATTTCAGGCTCACAAATCACTACTGATACACATGAATTGAGAATACCTCCGGTTGAGCCTACTGGCAATTTAATAGGCTAGGGGTGGGAAACTCCATTCCTGGTGGAGGGCCGGTGTGTATGCAGGTTTTTGTGTCCACCGATTACCCTGATTCAATTAGCTAATTCGCTGTATATATCAATCAATCAATCTTTATTTTTGTATAGCGCCATTTACAAACAGGTTGTCACACAATGCCAGGTCACTTCTAAATTAGACCAAAGTAAAACGTTTCACATAAGGACACACAAACAGTATTCAGCTGTCATTCTAAACAATAAATGTTGCTAAAACATCAAATCACATAAATTATTGGTCTAATTACATAATAAGACCAATAAGCATACGTTGACATGAAATCCAGAAACAAAACGTGGCCCTCCTTGCCTGTTATAGGCACTAAAAGTGCTGCACACCAAAATGCCTACACACCCTTAACTTAGGCATTGATATTCCTGCTGTTGACATAATATACGCCATTTAGCAGACGCTTTTATCCAAAGCGACTTACAGTAGTGAATGCATACATTTTTCAGTATATGTGGCCCCAGTGGGGATTGAACCCACAACCTAAGCGTTGCCAACTGAGCCACAGAGAACCACCACAGACATGGTTGTGGTCTGTTCCCTGTTTATTTATGGAAGTCATGGCATTTTGTGTTGTGTGTCCAGAGTGGAGGTTTTCTATGGCTTTTCATAACCATGTCCAAATGTGCGCAGGCAGTAAGCGCATACCAGCTTCGACGTGCCTAGAAGCATTACTGGAGTGACTAATTTAGGTGTAAACTGTGGTCATGTGACAATTGTGGCTTAAGTGGATTTTTTGCATCAAGTCATTGTGCAGAGCTGGGGTAGGCAACCCTGATCCTAGAATGCTGGAGACAATTCTGTTATTTGACCCACCTGAGTACACTCATTACACAGATTGATCCATTATTAGGGATCTGAGCCTAAATACTGTCTGAGTCTAAATGGTGAAATCCTGAGTGACCACAGCACATGGTCAACTGAATTCAATAAACCCTAATAATGAATACAATTATATAGGAAGGGGCTCTGATTTAATTATTTTCATAGTTTAAGTACCATATTACTTAGTACATATGGCTGTGTTGTGCACATTTTTGAAAGTGTCAACCAAATGTCATGTCAGAGCAATATGGGTTTAGGCCCAATATTACCTAATGCTTTTCTCAAGTAGGGAAACCATGGAAACCATGGTGGCTGGGGTGGGGGTTGGCAGGGTCAGGTAACCCAGGCAACCCATTCTCAAGTCACTAGATGGCGATCATGTGTCAGATATATTATTACTATCTATTTGTCAATGTTTGTAAAAATGCTACCGGTCACATTTTTACATATTCCTCAAACCCAACTGTTGCAGTGAAGATTTTGCCGTATAGTTGGCAAAATTCTACGTGTAACAAAAATAATTAATACATCACACAAATTTTCTTACTTCACATTACTAGATTGCTTTGTTTCAAGCACTCCCAAATCGCATACAGTACATATGGACAATAAATTCCCAGAAATGTGTGAGGACAACAGGAAACGTTAAAGTAGTGGAGTTGTCTTTTGGCAGCCACAGTTAGGTGGCATTGTGAGGTTTGTTGCCATGCAAAGCTTCTCATTATCCCTCACAGAGCCATGCCAGGTCCCACTGACACCTGCACAGCAAAGTAACAGCCTCTCTCCTACTTGCTGTACCTGCTTAGAGGAATATGAGAGACAAAGGAAAGCAAATGCCCCAGAAACAGGTGCTTCAATGTCACAAATGCATTGTGGGTATACTCAGTGAATTAGTTGTTTTTGCCTTAACGTACTAACTGTTTTCACACATCTTTTTCAATGATCTACAGTAAGTGACAGACTACATTTTCTTTAACTTTAATGTTCAAATAAAAGCACATTGGGGTGAGACTGAATGGAGCGTATCCAGTAAGCATAACTTGTTTTTTCAAAATGTGAAACTTTTAGCCACGTTCACTTTGATCGCTCTAATTGCACACGGTGGTCATATATTTAATCATTACACATACTTAAATGTAAAAAATGTTCCAACACATCATTCAATTTGGGCAGAACCTTACCATTACCCTACCATTCTATTAGCAAGGTATGTGATGCCATGTTTCTGGTTGTCACTACCGTCAGATAGAGATCTCTACTGTCAAAAAGCCCAAATATAGCAATTCTATTGCTTTAACCAAAGATGCCCATAGCCATTAGAGATATTAAGGTGAAGTCTGTGGGAAAACTCAGAGAGCTTGTGAGATCAAAGTTGAGTCTAATTTTTGGCAATTAACTGTCTTTGCTTGGAAATGGTAATGTGATTCGTATACGCTAATGACCACTTCAGCTTGCAAATTTCACAGGCTGTTCCCATGATACGATTTAGCTTGACCTGTTCTTGTGAGAAGAAAGTATGTAGCCTTCATCAGTTCTCATCTTAGCTCCTTGGTTTAATGCTATAATAGGAAGTAATGTTTATAATACCTGGACCTTTATCCAGCCTTACTGTACACACACATTTCTTATTGACTTAGGGAAAAGGGAACACGTGATCCAATTTCAGTAGATGGAATCCGGATATCCAATATGAAATTCCAGTGTATGAAAAGTGGTGTACATTAACAGCTCTGTCCCTGTTGTACAATGTTTTATTGAGATTCTCCAGGTCACGGATTACATTTTATTCCCTGTGTTCTGTGCAAGTTGGCTTTGAGACCAAAACCAAGTACATAGATGACCATCATGCTAAAGCAGTGTCCCCTTCTTTTCGAAACTCAGAACAGGACCCGAGAACAATATATTTAATTATTTATATTATATATTTATATATTTCAATTATTTTATAGTCTGTGTGGCAGAATACAGATGAATCCTTATCCTTATAGCCACCTTATTAGGTACACCTGTTCGTTAATGCAATTACCTAATCAGCCAATTATGTGGCAGCAACTCACTGCATAAAAGCATGCAGACATGGTCAAGAGGTTCAGTTGTTGTTCGGACCAAAAATCTGAATGGGGAGAAATATGATCCAAGTGTTTTTTACCGTGGAATTGTTGGTGCCAGACGGGGTAGTGTTAGTATCTCAGAAACTACTGATCTCATGGGTTTTTCATGCACAACCATCTCTATAGTTTACAGAGAATGGTGCGAAAAACAAAAAACATCCAGTGAGCGGCAGTTCTGTGGGCAAAAACGCCTTGTTAATGAGAGAGGTCAGAGGAGAATGGCCAGATTGTTTCAAGCTGACAGGAAGGCGACAGTAACTCAAATAACCATATGTTACAACAGTGGTATGCAGAAGAGCATATCTGAACACACAATACATCAAACCTTGAAGTGGATGGGCTACAGCAGCAGAAGGCCACAACGGGTTACACTCCTGTCAGCTAATAACAGGAAAGTGAGGCTACAGTGGGCACAGGCTCACCAAACCTGGACAATTGAAGACTGGAAAAACATTGCCTGGTCTTACAAATCTCGATTTTTGCTGCAACATGCAGATGGTATGGTCAGAATTTGGCATAAATAACCTGAATCCTTGCATCTATCCTGCCTTGTGTTAACGGTTCAGGCTGGTGGTGGTGGTGTAATGGTGTGGGGAATGTTTTCTTGGCACACAGACCCCTTAATACCAATTGAGCATCGTTTAAATGCCACAGCCTACCGGAGTCTTGTTGCCGACCACGTGCATCCCTTCATAGCCACAGTCTACCCATCTTCTAATGGCTACTTCCAGCAGGATAATGTGCCATGTCACAAAGCACACGTCATCTCAAGCTGGTTCCATGAACATGACAATGAGTCCAGTGTACTCCAATGGCCTCCATAGTCACCAGACCTCAGTCCAATAGAGCACCTTTGGGATATGTTGGAACGGGAGATGTCGCAACATGAATGTGCAGCCGATTAATCTGCATCAACTGTGTGATGCTATCATATCAACATGGACCAGAAGCTCGGAGAAATGTTTCCAGCACCTTGTTGAATATATGGCACAAAGAATTCAGGCTGTTCTGGGTGTTGGGTCCTACCCAGTACTAGAATGGTGTACCTAATGGGCCATTCGTATATTCAATGACAAGATGCACCCAATTTGACCACAACCACTCCAAATGGTGCACTTTGTTGTGTTAATCACCCCATTCATATGGTCCGATGTGGCACCCAACGCAGCACACAGAGGGTTCTGAAGCCTTTCAATGGTGATTCCAACCCATATGAGTCGTTGCGGGAGTTTGTGTCAATATTGCGCTTAAAATAGGTAGGTGCACTATTTTGTTAAAAATCATAATCCCAAACGGTGATACGGCTCACTCAAAAAAATTGCTTCTGTTTTCGAATGGAATTTGTTTTATGGGTGAAATGGAAAGAGAAAAAAACCTGTTAGAAGTAATGTCTGTTACATCACTGTTTTGGATTATAACTCCGGCAACAACTAATTTGATTTAGGTTTTTTTTCATAATTCCATTATATAGGATATGGAAGGACAATGTTACAAGGAGGAAGCCTTCCTTTACATCTGCTTCCATCTGTACACATTCTGGGTTAGCTAGCTAAATAGTACATTGAATAGCAACCTAGCTAGTATTATGAATTTGAGGAAACAAACCATATGTAGTTTGCAGTCATTAATGGTGGTGTATATCTAGCTACGTCGCAATAAACATTATCTAGCCAGCCAACTACTTTTATACTAGGTAGACAAATGTCCCCAGGACCCAGGTTGGGGATCACCAGCCTAGATCACCAAACTCAATCCATCAAGGGCCGAGTGTATGTAGGTTTTTTTGTACACCAGGCGATTTCACAAATAAGCTCACTTCTTCAACAAAGGAGAACTAATTGAAATCACCTAGTATAGTGCATTTGTTGCATACACTCGGCCCAGTGGAATGGATATCACACCCCTGGTCGAGACTACATCCCACTTGGAGGATTCAGTTTTTTGCGCCAAGCTCTGCTTTGACAACTATATTATAGGCAATTTATTGCCACTTGCAATTTTCCACATTTGCAATGCAAATGATGCATCACATCTTTATACTCATGCACTACAAATATTTTACCACATTTGGAGAAATACACAGGTCATTATTAAGATGGATTACCAAAAATAAAACAAACAGACCCAGAAATGGAACTAGATCAGACACCCTTGCACCATTTCAGGACACATTCTGAATGGTTCAGCTTTAGGTCCATTTCCAAATTTCAAGTAGTGTGCAATTCAAGAATGGAATAAAGCAGTGACACCCAACCCTCAGTCCTGGGGACCCCCTGTGTATTCTGGTTTGTGTTACAGCCAATCTCTTGATCAACTAAGGTTGCCGAAAACATTCGTGCAAGTTCTTCCACACAATGCAGGTTTGGCTCGTTGCTCAGTCATTGAACTCCTAATTTTCCACAAATGGTTTAGTTTCAGTGATCAGGTGTCCACACCTTCAACAGTTAGGCACTGATTTCACCTGCCAGTCTATAATTGAATCACTTAAAAAGGTAACCTCTTTCTAAAGGAAACATGTGACATGTGAATCATGTACAGCACATCATGTACCATCTTGCTCACTTTCAATGAAAAACATGCCTCTGGAGCTGGTACCCCTGAAGCAAGTTTTCTGAAAGCAAAAACCATCCTCCAAGATCACAAATCAATATTTGAAGTCCAGATGTACTTAGACTGGGTTTCAACACATAATACAACACTGCTGAGGATCTCCGCAGTATGTTACTGTAAAGAAAAATCAAATTCAAGACAAAGGAGAGCAAGTTTCTTCAACCGTTTATTACAATATACATCATTTAAAAATATAAATGCTAAAATAAATCAACTACACTTAAGTCATTGACAAATGAACCAACTTTATCTAATAATTTAATGCATCACCTTAAATGTTCCCAGCATGTTGATATACTGCATTTGTTTAAAATTGCTACCCTTTCCCAAAAGGAGTTAAAGTTTTATATATAGGCAAGTCTTCATTCTCAAAATACAGTATGATTGTGTGGAAATTAGTAAAACAAGTAACAGCAAAAACAATGTCAAATAATACTCAGGCATTTTGAACCAGCACAATTTAATTTAAGAGATGGAGCAGGACTCCAGGGACCTCAGACAGACTGAAGACTTGGGTTTCATACTAAGTTCATTAAAATGGTACATTTTTGTCCCAGTTGAAAACTCAAATCATTGGAATTTTTTATTACAATAAATAATTTAAAAAAATACTTACCAATTAAGGAAACTCTTCTTGAAGTACATAAAATGTGCCTATATAACAAACACATAGCTACATAAAGCCTTCACTTGTAATGCTTGATCTCAATTAAAAGGTTTATCAATAACAAAATCCAAACAAGATGAGAATTAACCGAAGTTATGAACATTTATTCATGTTTATGCCAAACATTATGAAACATTGTGAAGCCATCATTTCAAGTACTTCAAGTCAAGTTTTACCATTAAAGATAACAAATATAAACAGCATTATGAATTGAAACAAAGACCAAAGTCTCAAAACGTGTTTGTTTCATCCATTGGTATTGGAGTTTTGCAGATTTTTTAAAATTAATTTCTAATTTATTGGATGTAGAACTATGTGTAACAAGACCCATTTTGTTGGATGATTGTTGATGAACTGGAAAAAATGTTTAAGCCACTTAAGTAAAGAATACAGCCCAAGAAGAACCATTTGCCCAAGTCAATTTGTTCAAATCTGGATCAAGTTACATTAAAATATTAAGCAGGTTATTCCAAAAACTAGCTTTGTGGCATGGACTCAACTTTGCCTAAAATGGAACATGAACTGTTTTCTGTTTGTACACAAAAAATATGAAAATAATGAAATACTAGCCTAGATTAATACAGATTCGTTCAAATTAAGACAAACTGATTGACTGAGTAGCCCCCTTACATATGCATAATAAAATGAAGGATGCGAATCGATTCTGATGTGCACACTAAATCAATTTAAAATATACAGGATTGCAGGTCTTCATAAGATACAATTCCAATTAGAAAGGTCAAATAGTTTTTCTCATGATACAGTTAATGGTGGAATATCCTGTAATGTAGACCACTTCAACCCCACTGAAAAGCAAGGCATTAAAACATAAGCATGACACTTCGATTTCACACCCAATATTGATTGCTTTCTGTCAACGGTGAACCTAAAACTAATGAGTAAAGATTAATACAATTGCCCAGAGACCATAAAATCTTTTTTTATCATTAAACCTTAAATGCATTACAAGTGAATACACAATCACAACTCTGCCTATTCATGCAATACAATATTTCTTCAGATTGTTACAGAGCTCGAGGAACACATTGAAAGTGAATGTCAAATATTTAAATCCTATGCTGTGCCATTAATAAAATCATTATAGTAATTATTTTTTTAAATAAAACCTTCCCTCTCTCTCCCTCTATGTGTATATATATATATTTTCTTATAAGAGGTAGAGCTACAAAATCAAAATGAAATATTTTTCCTACAATAGGATATTTGCTTATAAAAACAGCATGTCAGGCCATAAGTCCATTGTCATACGTGTTGACAAAGGGCAAAATCATTGTTACGGCTCAGCAGAAAGTGCAGGAGACATTGCATAAGTAATTGGAAGTGAATGTGAGAGACATCCGTGTCAATGCCTGAGAGGCTATAGGGAGGGAGGAAGACAAATGGGTACGGTTTTTCACATTTCCTCTTGGTGCATGTGCATCCTGCAGTCCTCTGAAATAAAAAGTGGTAAAGTGTATTCAAAGCGGTTGTCCTGCTGACAGAAAGTTTGTTCTCTTCAGGAAAAGCAGCAGCGAGGGGACAGAGTCCTTCACGTCCCCTCAAATACTGTGATTCTAGTTCATCTACATCTCTACTCTGATAAATAAAGGAATACCTTCCATTGTTACTGCAGAAGTAAGAAATTACAAAGAAAAACAAAGGAAGACGGAAAGGTTTCTTGTGATTTTCCAAGGGTTGTCCAATTCAGTAGGACAGGCTAGAGAGATGTCTGGGACTGTGGACTTCTCCGGGAGCACCAGCCATCGTCTGGGTTCCCGGTCTACCCTAATCTGAGGCACGGCTTTCAATGGACTTCCCTCAAGACTGGAAGACAGAGACATTCACAGTATGATTAAACAGCGGAGTTTGGGGCCATCCCAAAATGTACGGCAAGAGTGCCACAAAGGTTTTTGTTTTAAATGACGGTTAAATTTGAATTACCAAGAAGTTTCCAATAACCATCCTTTAATTATACAAAATACTTAATTGATAATATCATTGGTACTTAGGGTGGCACTGACATGAACACTGTATAAGAAAGTATAATGCACTGGGTATACTGTATGTTGTTCCATACTGTATACCAGCAAAGATTTTGTCGGTTAGATCATCCATTCACTCTAATGAATATACTCCTTTCAGAGGCATAGGATTCAAAAAGATGCAGAAATTCAACTAATGAAGACCCACATGTACAGATCTTGCAGACAAATTCCCTCCTTTTAAGCCATTCACAGAAAGATCATGCACAGTCACAAGTTCTCAGTGATCAGTTTAAACATCTTTTATGACCATTTTTGTTCCCTTGCCTTTTTAAGCTCCCTTGTCCTGACGCTCAAAGCCCAATCTTAAAGCTTGCAATTGGCTTACCTTGCATAAGCCAGCCTGCCCTTGGCTATATTGAGCTAGAGGCTTAGTGCAGAAGATGCTGTACAGCCATGAACTATTTAAAAAAGGAATGAAAAAAATGTCCTATCTCGCTCTATTTTGGCATCAGAACAACTGCTATACCCTTCCATGTGGCAAGAAAACAAGACGATAATTTTTTAATATGGCCCTGTCTGAATTTTTTTTTTTTTTTTACCATGTTAAATTTAACATTGTGTGCTTACTGAGTTTACAGTAAGTTTTATGATAACAAAATAATGTTGACAAAATTGATCAATGGGATGAAGAAAAATAAAGCATCTACTCGTTACCGAGTTCATAGGTCACCGAGTCCTATTTTTGTCCATCCATCTGTTGTGCCTACTGTAGTTCATATACTACCCGTCACCTGAAATGTTGCTGCACCGCAAAGACCAAGTAGGTCTTCGTCAGGTGACGTCAGACCTGGTAGAAACGTTTTTGTGGTGCAGCTAATAAATGCATCTTGGGAGTATTGTGCTGGATATTTCCTTTTTGCAATTCACTTATTGCCTGTCAAGTCCACATATGTGCATTATATCACCTTAAAGGACAGGGGCCAGGAGCAGATATTAGTTACATTCGTGTGGCACTGTGATTGCACAGTCTTGACACTGTAAAGGGTCTCACCTCGTCTCCGTACTGGTCTGGAATTAGTGTGGCCGCTCAGCAGGAAGAGTGCTTGTCAAAGTATGACTTCTCTCCTGTGAGAAAGATGACATGTGGCTGATGATTAGCACATACGGACATGAACCCAAGGACAATGTTTGGAAAGTAGAGGGTTTAATTATGTTCTGCCTTATTTTACACAGAAATGAGAGTTTTAGCTGACAAAAAAGGCTCTCCACTTTATAAATCGGATCAATGCGTCAGGTGATAATTGGAAGGAAAATACAAGAATGGGTGACAAATTGGGGGAATTCCAGTAACTAACAGAGTAAACAGGCAGTTCCAGAGATCCACAATGGAGTAAGCTGGCCTTAGAGAAATGTCACAGATGGCCAATGAGAACTGTAGGAACTCAATGGAGCTCTCCAAGGTTATGGCGAGTCATCCCAACGATGATTATTAAAATATTTCAGTCAGAGGAAAGAAGCAGCAAAGTTTTACTTAGGGCAGGGAGACTTCTTTGGCTTTATTTATGATCTAATGAATTAACTTTACTCTTCTAAAATGAGAATGGAAATCATTTTGTGGAATTAAAGCTCAAATTGGCCAAAGAAATTAAAATGTTTTATACAAAAATACTTGTGTGTGTGTGTGTATATATATATATATATATATATATGTAGACATATACACACAGTGCAGCCCAAGTATTTGGACAGTGACACATGTTTTGGTTGTTGTGGCTCTGTACTCCAAGCACATTGGATTTGAAATAAAACAATGACTATACGGTTAAAGTTCCTCACCTTTAATTTGAGGGTATTTACGTCCATATCGGGTGAACAGTAGGAATTGTAGCCCTTTTTATACATAGTCCCCCCCCATTTTAGGGGACCAAAAGTAATTGGACAAATTAACATAAACTTAAATAAAGTCATCATATTTAATATTTGGTTACAAATTCTTTGCAATTGATAGCTGCCTGAAATCACCAGATGCTTGGCATCTTCCCTGGTGATGCTCTGCCAGGCCTGTACTGCAGCCATCTGCAGTTCTTGCTTGTTTTCGAGGGCTTTTTGCCTTCAATCCATGTTCAATTGTATTGAGGTTGGGTGATTGACTTGGCCAGTGAAGAAAATTCCACTTTTCGGCCTTAAAAACTCCTTGGTTGCTTTGGCTGTATGTTTGGGATCATTGTCCTGCTGCATGGTGAAGCGCCGTCCAATGAGTTTTGATGCATTCTGAGCAGACAAGATATTTCTGTATACTTCCGCATTCATCCTGCTGCTGCCGTCAGCAGTGACATCATCAATGAACACAAGTGAGCCAGTTCCAGTGGCAGCCATACATGCCCAAGCCATAACACCACCTCCACGATGTTTGACAGATGAGGTGGTATGCTTTGGATCATGAGCTGTTCCTCTTTCCATCATTGTGGTACAGGTTGATATTTGTGTCATCTCTCCATAACGCTTTGTTCCAGAACACCAAAACTACAGGGTTTTTTTAATGTGCTTTTTTGCCAACTGTAACCTGGCTGTTCTATTCTTGAGGCTTACCAGGGGTTTGCACCTTGTGGCGAACCCTCTGATGTTATGCTGGTGTAGTCTTCTCTTGATGGTCTTTGACACATTTACGCCTACATCCTGGAGAGTGTTTTTGATCTGTTAAACAGTTGAAAATGGTTTTTTCTTCACCATTCCAAGTATTCTTCGGTCATCCACTATACTGGTTTTCTGTGGTCTACCAGGTCGTTTGCAATTGGCTCAGTGATTTATTTTGATTTCTCAGCCTCATGATGGCCTGCTTTACTAGCATTGACACTTATTTGGTCCTCATGTTGAGACAACAACAGACTCCAAATGCAAATGTCACACCTAGAATAAACTCTAGACCTTTTGTTAGCTCGCTTGTGCATGAGGTAACAATGAAACGAAACACACCTGCCCAAGAAATGGCTGAGCAACCAACCATCCAATTACTTTTGGGCCCTTAAAATAAAAAGGGCTGCAATTCTCTGTTTATGAGTGTGAACTGCCTATCACGGTCGCGGTCTGAAACCTGACTGTACGAGACCCTGGTGGGGAGCCCTGTTCGGGGGTGGTGTCTGGCTGTCTGCCCCAAGGGGAAGGGGAGGGTGAGCCTGCATGAACTGGCTGAGAAGCGCGTAAAGATGTCTCCTAGAACGTGGGTGGGTGAAGCCCATCTCAGAAGAGGTGGAGTTCGCTGCCCTCGGAGAATTAGCTTGCCTCGTAGAGACGGGCAGCCAGTTCATGTGGGGAGGGCTGATTTAAATAAATAGGAGGGTTTAATTGGCCACTAAATTGGGAGAAAATTGGTAAAAAAATCTGAAACAAAAAAATATATATTTCTTTCATTATTTCACTTCAAATCCAATGTGCTGGAGTACAGAGCCACAAGAACAAAAAATGTGTTACTGTCCAAATACTTACAGACTGAACTGTATATACACACAGTTAACTGTATGAAGTTTACTGAATACCATACACATGCGATAAATGCCTTTTACTACTTAAGTATAACGTTATTTCAATGCTTTTAAGCACACAGGCATATCATGCGCATAGTATACCCCACTACAGCAAGGCATAAGAAAACTTTATAACAAAAAATAAAATAAAAGTGTAGCCAAGCATTGCATTTGCATGCAAGGCACATTCTGAAAAATGCAAACATACTAGCACCAAAGTTAGACACTCTTCTGCATCTGTTGATAGAATGCTCGACTCTCAGATTTAATTTATGATTCAAGGCTTAGTCTGTGGCTGGGCTGCATGACCAAAGAGTGATCTTTGATCAGCCCCAGCAGAAAAGTTGGGGAAAGAATGATAATGTGCTTTAGAGGGTAAGAGATGGGATGGGGCTCTCACTCCGGAATTAGCTTAATGAGGAGTCAGTTCTACGGGTCAGTTCTACTCACGGTCAGAGGCTTTACCACCTAAGAAGGGCTCCTCTTCCATCATGTCCATGGGGATTTTAATGCTGGGAACACTTTCGTGGTAGGGGAAATCCGACTGTAGAGGAAATGTGAAGAGAGGCTTAGAGAGACAGTGGTCAATTGTCAGTTCCAGCAGACAGCAGGTTTCACATAATGGACTATAGAAAGCAAAAATACAGCTTTCTTTGGAGCTGCAGTACAAATATTGTGTGTGTAAGAAAGGATCTTCTCTTTTGGCAAGCCGTGTGTGTCATGTTTAAACTAATCATGAACCGTGGCAACTTCAAAGACTGATGACCCTTAGCTGAAATCACAACTTCAGACAACCATGAAATTGCTTGCAGCATGCACGCGATCATAGAACTAATGATTTTAAATGATGTTCCAAAAATGGAACAACCCATGTTTTCAGAGGTAATTATTTAAACATTGTGACATATTTAAAGTCCACGTGTCATAATGAGATCACAAATCATTTAGGTTTAGCTCACATTAGATTAGTACAAAATGATGTTTGCATTAATTATTGTAATCATGATTATCGCATTACTTCCTCTTCTCTGACATCCATAGCCAGTCACAATGCAGGTGGAATTTCCTAGCGCTGGGCCTGGGACATGGTCTGCTGGACTTTGTCCCACATCTCTATATAGAAGAATTTGTGTAATATTTCCCCTCACTTTATTAATCAGTAAATCATACGGTTATATAATACAAAATTATAATTAGGTGTGCGTGTATATGTATATTATATCATAGACCACATTGTCCATTTCCTGTGACAAAATACTACCATTTTAACCACTTTTTAATAAACGGAGTGCATAGCTACTGCGTAAAAGTCCTCACATAATCAATTTCACTGTCTATGCTTCCTTTCTTCTTCTTTTTCGTCTTCTCATCCTCCTTTTTCTTCTTGTCCTTCTCAGGAATTACATCATCCAGGTAGCTGAGGTCATGCTGGGAGAAGAGGTAGTCCATTGCCTTCCTGACTGCCACCAGGGCCAGAATCTAGAGAGTAATGCACATGCATTGAAACCACCTTGTTCAAATTTGCCTTATAGTTACTGTACTGTATAGTTACTGTCTACCAGAGTAGATGATTACAGTAGCATTCTACATATGGTGGCTTCACATTTGAACACTTCATGGTGAACCACCCTCTTCAAGGCTGCATTAGTTTTGTTTTCACTGGAGCTTGTTAAAAGTAGACAATTTTTAATCGTCATGGGTGTTTATTTGTTTTTGGTTGGTTTTATGTTCCACAAAGCATGTTCATCAGATATTCATTGTTTTACACATTCAAACAACAATCATTTGACCATTTATGGTCTATGTCAGTAACATTTCATATGGTGACACTGGACAGTGGCCCTTCTGTGGCAAGTGGCCCATGCTGAACTGCACAGGCCCACGTCCGCCAGGAAGGGACAGCGGATGGTTGGTGACGTGATGGCAGACATACCATGACGGGGAAGATGATGGCCGCTACAGTGGACTTAAGGATCCAGAGGAGGGCCAGGCAGACCACCTGGATAAAGGTGAAGAGGTGGATCCTGCGCAGGGGGACATGGCGCAGGTAGATCAGGTCTGGCTGGTGCTTGGGCGGCATGAGTAGGAGTTTGAGGCGGTCCATGAACTAGAAGAGATAGCGTGTTAAGGGTTTTGGAGAATACGAACACCTTCAGACTACAAACTATCACTTCGTGAGGATTCACTCAATCCTGGATTTTTTTAAACATTTGTTTTCAAAAAGTTTTTTTTTTTTAATATTGATGATATTCCTTAAATTTAATTTAATATTCCAGTTGTATAATTGTATTTGGTTTTAATAAAAAACAAAGGATTCCATGATATAAAAACAAATGGTTTGACTTCACAGATGAGCAGACTTTGGTCTGCCCGATGTTCTACCTGCTCAACCCACGACACTCACCTGCACACCATTGAGAGAGGCCACGCCCATGTAGAGGAACACTCCATATAGTACAGGCATGGGAATGAACTGGAGGGGACAACACAGGGGCCAATAAGAGCCATTAGAACCAAAGGAACCATCACTTTTAATGGTACTGTATAAACCCAATTCTCAAACTCACTACATAGAAGAGCTGACCATATCCACAACGCAAACAAATTATGAACATTCTAAAGTTCGATGTTCCTGTAGAACCTGTATGTCATATAAGGGCAGTCATTCCATGACATTTTTAGAGGGTTAATTTTTGGTAGCATTTTGTTAAATTGCACTTTCAAAAGGAAATAATTTCATACCAGTGGTTCTATGGTACATGTGATAGAATATTGACCATTTAGTTCAACTAAGTGGGGTTTAGTGCCAGTAGACAGGTCTCCACATTTAAACATGTATAACTCACCCACCTCATTAAGGAATTAATGAAACACATTTCTAGACTTTATTTTCCATAAAGAAAAGAGACTCCACTGCGGAAAATGATTGCATTAGCTCCTTGAGAACTACAATCAGACTGATAAGCATTAAAAAAAATTGATCATGCAGATGTACTTTTGATGTGCCCTTTGGAGGGAAAAAACTTAAGCGTGTAATCCCTATCAAACAGCAGCTCATTGCACTCAGGGTATTTAAAAATTCACTTGGGAAGTAAGCATGCACACACGAGACTCCAGGACTCCTTTAGGAAGCCTTAATATACAGCGTACGATTAGCATTTCTGAAAATCAGCATCAGCCAAAACCTAGTGCACTTGACAAGCAGAAACAGAGAGCTCACACGGCTGATCTTGTATCACTGCTGCAAGGCATAAAGGTCCAAAGTCAAGCGCGCTCTGTCCTCCGTCCACAGCAGTCTGACTGTCATGCCTGACACTGAACAGCTGACCTTCATACAAAAGGCTCACATTTAAACTAAATCACAATGTAGATTGCCCCTTTTGTTTTGAACCATTTGAGTGCCCCTTTGATTTGAACCATTTGAGTGCCCATTTGTCATTACTCAGTGTGTCCAGCAGTAGCTAAAACTAGCAGAAAATGGTTCAAATTATGAAAGGAACACCTTTTTAAAATAATTTTAACCTTTTATCCAAATTTCAAACATCATGAGTAGGTGTTTGAAAGTACCCTCCAGAATGATTCAGCCTTGATAATGACGAGCAAAGCAGCTGTATAAAATAAATACAGGTAATGAGCTATATTGTATACTCAAAAAATTGCAAATTCTTTGCCTTTTTATACTTTTATACTAGTACAATTGCTCAGAGAAAAAGATGGTTTAACAAGTTTTTTTTCCCACAAAGATGTAAAAATAATAATAATACATTTATGATCGATATTGTATTTCTCTAGACATTCAGATTTTATGTGGTTTTAAAAAAAGTCATGAGGCATCCCCTATAAACACTTTTTATGAACCTAGACCAGGGTTACTTAAATCACAGTCTTCGTGGGCCGAGTATTGCTGTTTTTCCACCCTCAGTTTACCCGGGAGTCAGGTGTGAAGACACTCTGGCCAATCAATTGCACTAATTGTTCAATTACCTACCTGAGAGAAAAGAAAAACAGAACCGAATTTGTATTCGTGGGCCAGATTTGAGTAACCCTGACCTAGACCATAGATGGATTACTGTTCAAATAATCTAATCTGTCCACTAGGGGGCAGACGCTGCAAATAGTGAATTTTAAATCTAAGGACCTCACAGTACTTTAGAGTGGGGAGTTACGAGGGGGGTTCAGTACTGGTAGACATAAGCGGAGATGTTATGGCATTAACCTACGGTGAACTTTCATTCATCATCAGATACATTACATTCAAGGCACATTGAATCTTCCATTACAAAAGAAGCATTTGACAGGACAATAAAGCATGTTGTTATTGTACAAGAAAATAAGCCATGTATATAGTTACAAATTAAAAAGCCTGAAACTACACATGATTAAGGGAACAGGTTAACTATACCTTGAGAATTGGAGCCATGAAGACCGATAGTCCAGTGAGAAGGAAGACAAAGATACCCGTTACCCTTTGCTCCCTGGGAAAAAAGCAATTGTGACAACCTCAGCAAATTCAAAGTCAGCAGCACAGACCTAAGCGAATTCTAACTCCGCAACATAACTCCACATAGCAGCCAATCCACACAGTATCATAGATAAGCATGTATATTTTTCAAAAAACATTTTGCGCACATCAATATTGGTTTTCAGATACATTATTATTAGGAAATGTATACTTAGATATAGCTTTGCTTTGTGAACAATGTATGACACAGCATTTGAGATTATACTGGAATATACATTTTATCAAATGTGTGACACCAGGCCTGCTAAACATTTCAAATAAATCTTTATTTTTTTATAACACTTATTAGCTTTATGCATACATCACAATCTTATAGCAACATATCTATGCATCATGTGGACTGTTCAAATAACAGTTCCATGACCTTAATGCTCTGGTACACTTTGAATACTCTGATATGGGTCATTAATTAATCTCATGGAAGAAGTTCAAAGCTGCACTTCGCTATATAAATAATCAGTACAATACAAGCCATTTTAGCTGGGTCAGAAAAACAATTACTTACCTATTAAATTAAGTTACTCTTGACCACTGATCTGCTATACAAATTTTATAATATGCGATTAATACTGTAAATTGGGCATTTAGGGTATTTTATTGCAAATGGTAGTTTTGTAAAATGTTACTGTACTGTAATTGTGGCCTTTAATTGGTACATGCCACAACAACTTCCTCTTTGGTGACAGACACATTTTACCCCATTGATTTTAGCTCCATGTAAATGAACTGTAAAGTACTCTGCTGTGTTACACAGTAAGTGTGTCTGTGATACAGAATGTGCATATTATGCAGTTATGCATTTTGAGTAGTGTGTACCTGACTCCCAAAAACTTGGGCTGCTCCCCTGGAGCTGACGTTTCGGTTTCCATCTTCAAGCTGTCGATGTGGGCGATGGAGATGACAGTAGCAGCCACATACCAGGGCAACCCCATAAAGGAGCAGATAATCATTAGAATGGCAACCCAAAAGAGGTCTAGGTGGTAGCCAGCACCTTTCTGTGTGAGGAGGGAGAGACAGTGTTTCACAACATATGAGCATAATATTTCCACATAAACATGATATATCATAATCAAAGGAATGCGAATTTACAGGCTTAACTTTTCCGTCACAGTGGAGGGAAACTTACTCCTTTAACTTACTCCTTTAACTTAGTTAAATTTTATTTTATTTAACAGCTTCAGAATACCTTCCAACAATCACTTGCTAACTGCTCTCTGTAATCAGTGGGTAGGGTAGGGTAGGGTAGAGAAAGTGCAATTGCAATGATTCTTATTTGAAAAATCTTTCTTGAATTTTACTGAGAATTTATAGGATTGTTTGCACATGCAATGGAAAGCCCACCTTTACTTCCCTCAATGCTCTCCTACCACTTCATCCTGAGCACTACGAATGACAGTGGATTTCTTTAACACAAGTGAAGCGTGGCTTACCCTGGGATTTCGTTTTTTCTAATAAACAACATTCAATAAACATTTTCAACTAATATCCATTTAAAATACCTTTCAGTTTAAGAGCGGTATTGTATGTCACCGTTTCACCAAACCGGAACATCGACTGGTCAACCTGAGTGACTGCCAGTTTGAAGCTCGACTGCATCCACCGGTACATAGACATGAATTGGAGTAATATACTTCAATGGAATGATGTGATGGGTTTTGTGAATCTAATTGGCCAATATTTGTCCTGCCCAGATGGTCCACTTCCACACCAATAGAAGAGGCATTCAGGACTAATGTCCAATCGTGTTTCGACAGTAGTTGTCAATCAAATCTCAAGAATCTGCAATTCAACTTTTGGATTCAGAAAGTAAAGCGCTAGATGGGCAATATTTGTAATTATTTGGTCCTTAAACTCTTATCATTGTAATTCGGCAAAAGGTAATTTCGTGTACATTTTGTGCTAATAGTTAGACAACATAGGTAACTGGTTTGTTTTCTGGCTTGTTGCCAACTCTGCCTCGTAGTATGAGCTAGTTGGTTAGCACACTGAGCTAGCTGGCTTGGGGCAGGCAAGGGGCACATTGATTTATTTACTGATATTTATATTTTTCCATATTCAGTTTTTGCTTGCAAAACGTGTTGCAGCTTTAGGAGGCTTATTTTGCTGTAGTGCAGCATCAGGACAGCAGTAAGATGAGGGAACAGAGAGGAACCATTTAAGATAGGGAAATTTCTGATGCAGGAACATGGAAAGGATAAATTCAAGCCGATTGTCTTCCATGCCAAGCACCGCGTTATTCAGCCCTTCAGCATCGGTCTTGTTTATCAGAAATTGTCGGTTGTGTAAAGGTACAGTGTGTAAAATAAGTATTCACCCCTTTGGCATTTTTCACATTTTATTATGGAATCAAAATGGATTTAATTGGGATTTCTGGCCACTGTTCAACAAAATACTCTTAAACCCCCACCCAAAAAAACCTAAAGCCTTTTGTTCATTAGTTACAAATAAAAAACAGACAACAATAGCCCGGGAGGCTTCACAAATCTGCGCTTTAGGGAGGGTGGCAAAAAGAAAGCCATTGTTAAAGAAAACGTGCCTAGTGCTTACCAAAAGGCATGTGGGAGACTCGAACCCAGTGGAGGAAGATTCTATGGTCTGAAGAGATGAAGACTGAACTTTTTGGCATCAATGTTAGACGCCATGTTTGGCACTAGCCTAGCAAAAGCACATCGTACCAAGAACACTATCCCCTACCATAAAACATAGTGGCGGAAGCCTAATGTTATGGGGATGCTTCTCTGCAGAGAAAAATGGATGGAGCAAGATAAACAAATCTTGGAGGAAGCATACAGCAAAAGCCACAATGTCCTGGAGCGGCCCAGTCAAAGCCCTGACCTCAATCTCATTGAGAATCTGTGGAAGGGTTTGAAAATCACTGTTCACCACCAGTCCCCATCCAACTTCTTCCAAGTATTAAGTCAAGGGGGGGTGAATACTTATGTCATCAATTATTGTCTGTTTTTTATTTGTAATTAACAAAAATCTTTAGAGTTGTTTATGAATACGACAACGGGATTTACTTTAAAATAAAAAATAAAAATGCATTCACTGTCCCCTTTCCCCCATCACAACATCAATTTTGCTATTTGTTCCAGTGGTGGTGAAATGCGATTTAGCAATGATTTAGTCAAAGATGTTTTCATATTTTATATACTATTGAAAAATAGGTATTCCTGTAACCAAAATTAAATATAATTTTATCTACTTTCCCAGTCTATTTTCTACACCTGTGCAGTGACAGCATTACCCTTATGAAGACAACAATTGTTGTGTTTTTTTTAATTTTTTTTATCAGTTATTCAGATTACCATTTGGAATTTTATATAAAGGATTCTTAAGGACACAAAATTTGTATCGGATGCAATTACACATTTCCCTCAAGTCTATTTATATCTCCTATATTTAGAATCTAAACATGGCTATTCGGGTACCTCACAATGTGCTACCTGTTTGGCCTATAAGAACCTCCTGTATCCCAGGCAACTTAAATTAGGCATGGAGATGCATCCGGCCAAGAGCAGCAGCCCTACTCCCTGTCCAAGTGACTCACCTTGAGCTTGTGTTCCTTCCTGTTGACAATGACAGCTGTGATCTGCTGGTCCATAAACACCAGGATGGTTACAAGCAGAGCAGGCAGTGCGGCTGCCAGGTATACCCACCAGGGGTTCCCTCCGAACGGAGGCACAAACCAGCTTCTGAGCGGGCTTGTTGGCTGGAAGACACAAACCAGAAAGAAAAGCGGATCAGACATGCAAAATGCTTCCACACACATGCTGTGGGGGATTTTAGATATGCTAAAAATAAAAGGTGCAACTAAACTGTGGGTCAGAATGAACACCAAAATGTATTTCCAAACCCCCCCCCCCACCAAGGGGGGGGGGGGTTTGGAAATAAATGTGGGGTCTATATCCTCAGCCATAGAGACATTAGTGTTCCCAAAGTATCCTCTACTCACAATGTTATTTGATGCATGCTTTCACCCACCCCAGTCCAAAAGGATTAAGTTCCCATTTTAAGATTGAAGTCTGAAAGTTAATTGTGTCCAAGTCTCAGGTTCGGTATGATTAAAGGCTGCCATTATGGTGAACTTGGGTATTATAAGTGCAATGTTGCAAAATCACCTTTCACTTTTCATAGCTAAGTATTTTACCATAGAAAGTCAATGACCACAGCAGAGAATAAAAAGTCCATTCCAATTTTTTTATTTGTTAAAAATACAAGAAACAAATATTTACATGGGTGCATGAAATGCGTACCTTGAATTCACTTGGCACGATGAGCTTCGGTGTATCTACTCCCACCAGTGCGTCCACACCACAGAAAATCAAAATGGCCAAGATAATGGCAAAATCGCTGATCAGTTTCCTCACCTAGAACGAGAGCACCATGTTCATTGACTCATCATCCAATATCAAAGTGTACCTTTAGGGTGATACATGGCAGCAACCTTTTCCAGTGTTCCATAATGCTGGCAGCCCAGCAGTAGTGATGCACAGGCAACATATTTATACACCAGAGTTTGGGGGAGGATTAAATAGGATAGAAGGTTTTGCCCATGGCATTGTGGTAACATGGCTACTTTTTTGATAAACGACAAGTCATCTCAGCACAGTGGGTCAGAACCACAAACATATTATTCATAAGAACTGTGTTACATATCCTTTGGGTCAAGTTAAAAAATGAACAGGAGTCCTATAGTAATCCCACAGAGATAACCCTGCACAGATAAGCACTAAGGTATAAACCCAAAGAAGATTAACATACTCGTACGCTCTGCCAAACACTGACTGAAATCTGAGCGCCTGACTGACTGATGGCCAGAGAAAAAAATGATGAAAAAAACCTCAATGTTGATACTGTTGAAATTGGAAAGGCGTCAACGTGTGCCGAACATTACTAGGGTAATTTATTTAGTCCATTTTGTGAAATTATTGTACAAAGTTGGTCAAAATTGTTACCTGTACACTTTTTCAAAATGTGCCCTTTCTGGTGGTATCAAAGGCACTGACGTATTTAAGAGTATGAGTTGAAATATATACCATATCTATATTTGCTATCTAAAACTAAAACAAAAAAACGTTCTCGTCTTGGTTGCGTGACACCTATACTAGTTCAGTTTATGCCACAGGCACAGACTTTTAAAATGGACATACTGGTATCAAATCCTGACCCATCTCTGGTTAACACAGAAACCAGAAGTGCTGTCTGGAATACTTTTGCTTTTGAATCAAACAAAGAGGGCACGCCTATACAGGTCAGTATGCAAATGGAGTAGGAGGAAGATAAAAACAAACAAAAGGAGGCAACACCTCAAACTTGGCAAAACACTTATCAGATAGACACCCTGACCAGTCAAAGGAATGCAAAAAGCTGGTAAGTGGTTTGTTCTGTAATAATCATCTGTATGTGGTCTGGCCATACATTGAACACTCTAGCACCAATGTTTGCTATTACTAATCTTTGTAGCGAGCAGATTTCATCTCAATGGGTTTGATGCTGACAATTTTTTTTTATTCAGTCATACTATGCATTCTAGCTTGACAGCTAGCATTTCGTTCTTTATCCATTCTATATGTGGTCTGGCCACAGCTAGTAGAACTGAAACCTGTAGCACAATCTTTGTTGCAGATCTCAATGGATTTGACAGTTATTTCAGTCAGTGATGTTGGTAGCTTATGATGCTATTAGCAAGCTAGCAACTAACTAGCCAGTGGCGTGCACACACACACACCTAAAATTGGCACTGATATTGCTCATGCATGTTATTATCATGTTATTGTTAGCTGCTTGTTAATATGCTTGTGTTCAATAACTTTAAACTCTACCTCATGAACTGAAGCTAAGAATATGGCTATTGAGTATGTATTCTGCATTTTGTCCTGATTCATGTTTTTGAATGCATTTCAACTCAATATTTTATGTACCAAAGTGGTATCAAAGTATTGTGACACTGAACCGGTATCGAACTTATAAATTATGGTATCGTTAGCATCTAGCTGAATAATCGGATGATATGAAAGTCACCTACATCAGCAAATAAATTCTCTAAAACCAGACACAATTTACAAGTCTTAACAAAATAAGCCTTTATCCAAGGCTTTAATAAATCGTAGGGATGACATCCTATAGATGAATATTATGATTGACAGACGAGTGAGGCTGCTGTTACTTACAGTGGTGGGGAAGAAGGGGCTGGTCTTGAACTTCTTCAGACACATGGAGCAGGTGTAGGTGCCCAGAAACAGGATGAAGGATATCAGCGTGATGTCAGGGACAAAGCCACAGGCCTCGCCCACCAGCTCCCCTCCGTACTTACTGCACTGCTTCACTGACAGCGATGACCAGGTGGCATTCATGGGCTATGACAGGGATATACACACAAACGCATTCATGCACTGTGCCAGATCCAATCTAAAATTCTCTTTATATTCAAATATGTTCTTGATTTAGCCAAGTAGTCATTCTGTAAACCAACTGGCTTAATAATAATAAATGACATATACAAAATATAAACATGAACCTAATCTGTGCTCAAGGTATTCCACAAAATTAAAGTAAGGGAATAAAATAATTTAATGAAAGGAGTGAGAAGAACATGGACAAAGAGGAGTCCTGAGGGTAACAATATCTTTCATGTGGCTCTTCGGGCATAACTGTAACATTAACTGCTCTGCTACATAAAAAGGTTTTAGTTGAATAAGCAGGCATTGTCCATCTGTCCAACCATTTCTATGGGGACCTTGCTGTTCCTCCCAGTATGATATTTTCATAATTGGGGGAGATGAAACAAATGAGACTGGGATCGGGTCCAATTTTTATGGGATGTATGAACTTCAATAGCCCAACGTCCCAAATAAAACCTTTCTGGTGTGTGGTTCTGTATCGTAGTCCCTCACAGGACTTGGGAGGGAGCCGAAGACAAAAAAGTTCATGATACGAGTCATTGTCATGATATAGACAATAGGCAGCAGACAAAAGCAGAATCTTTTCAAAAGAGTAATCAGGATTGCTGGTGGGAATTGTGTTTGGGCATTATATTTCAATGGCATCAGACTGAGGAAGGGATATCAAATTGGACCACTCTAGACTCTAGAATTCAGACTCACGCAACTATAGTATCCCATTGATTGTTGTGCAATAATTATATATAATAATATTAATGATATCATCATCAGTACTATAATGATCAAACATAAATATGCAATTATTTATACATTTGTTAAGCTAGATCCCAGCTTTGAATTATATAAAGACAGGATTTATTAATAAATGCGTGGCTCCACCACTCCCACTCTCAAACCCCACCTCCCCAAAACAAATCCACTTACCAGATCCGTAGTGTTGGCCAACCAGTTGTTGGACCCATCTACTGAATCACCATAGAGTCCCGAGTCATTTGCTGTATAAACAACAATTCATAAATCAAAATGCAATAACAATCTGAATCAAAATGTTATTCACATAAATTTCAGTTCACATTCAGCCAGTTATTGCAATGCAAAAGCTATGCACCAATGTTTTCAACCTGAAGTATGGGAATAATTAACTTCAATTTAAAATAAAAGACAGAACTGAACTTTGAACATTGAGGTGGATGAAGTGCCAGAGGACAACAAAGCAAGTTTTGAAAATATAACAACAGTATTCACTACATGACATCAAGTTAGCATTGGCCAAACCTATGGACAAGAGTGTGGGGCTTGATTTACATTTTGGGATGCCATTTATTGTGCGTTACATAGGTTGGCAAAGCATGAAGTGCAATGATTGCAGCAATACTATTTTTTTAAATCAAAGTATTAGAATGACTAATTTCTACAGTTTTTCGATGAAACTGTTTATGTGAGGAAGCAGGCCACAGGCATTTAGACCTCTGGTCACTTGTTCATGTAATACTTCCCTAAACAAGATAAGACACTGCAATTGCATGTCTGAATCACTGGCATATCCTCATTTTTGAAGCTACGTTCCTGCCAAGTTGCCGATAAAACACAAACAGATATACAGTGAGAAATAAAAGTGCTATCTCGCAGTGCACACAGGTTGATGTCGTTAAATGGTCTTGATCTTTCAATGTTACATTTTGATTGCTCAATTGTTAGATTTCTTCTTTGGGGGGGTGGAGGATTATTACAGTAAAGACACAAAGAAACAAGCTGCTTCCACAGACTATTTTCACATAGGAAAACCTTCATTCATTCATTCATTAAAAAAATCACTGTCCTGAATGTAGCACGGTACCAGTTTGTTTGAGTGGAATTAAATGAAACCTCTGAGCCACCGTTTTGTTATTAGGTCTGCCTCCAACCTACAAATCAGAGAATGGATGCTGTAAAAGCTAGGCCTGTTTGTTGAGAATATTTGAAATATTGATTCTTACCTAAAGAGGGTGCCATGCAGTGGCAGCTGAACTGCGTAATGTCGTCCATGCGAAAGTCAGAGTTGATAGGGTTGTGCTGGGCCAGCTTGATCATCTTCTTGAAGGCATCATAGATGAAGATGAAGCTGATGAGGGCAGAGAACCCCTCCTCGGTGAAGCGGGTGAAGTACTGGACCAGGAAGCTGGCGTCTGTTGCCACCAGAACTAGGCAGAAGAATGCAGACCAGAGGCCAATCCAGAGCCTGAACTCCAAGTAGTCAAATTGGTTGTCCCTGGGAAGATAGGAGAGAAGCTGCTGTTTAGGGATATAGGAAATTGTAGGCAGAATCATGTCTATTACATTCTGAATTGAGGGACTGCATTACTATGAAAGTATACAGAGAACACCCAAGTTAACCACCAGGCTTTGCAAAAAACAGTTTGATAGACCAAAACCTTTATAAGGGTCTGCTCGTAATTCACGTTCTCATCTTTGCACTTATTCATATACATATTACAATTTAAGCTGTACTTAGTTTATTCATTATGTTTTGCCACATGTCAAAAACGTAACTTCTTAAAATATGCGGTGACTTTATGCACTCCGATTTCTATTGAATGTGGGTTCATATTGATGTTCTTCAGAATTAAGGCCAGTCCACAAGTCCCTTTTTTCTTTACAGCCATGTCACTGAATCTCAGATTTATTCTCAATAAGTTATGAAGTTAATGCAAGAAAGAACCAGCAGATGATTGAATCATCCATGGCAAAACTATGATATACAATGCATATATAAGGACGCATGTTCTCTTGCCAAGCTAGCATATCAGCTATAAAGCTTGTCAGAGTCATGGGGAATGTACGGGGTGCAAGTGTTCCATTGTTGCAAGTGGTCTGGCTGCAGAAAATGCAGTGTGGCGTTTCCTGACTGTCTGTCTGGTTCAGCTGTGCTGTGCACAGGTGACAGACTGCTTGGCCATGCTCCGATAAGGGTGCAAACAGTTACAGGCAGCTGTGGGAAATTCTATACAGAGTACAGTGCAAGTCATCGAAGGAAACAAAAAGTGGATTGTTCATTCAATCGTTTATTTAAATTGTAGCCTTCTCACATGGTACCCCCAAAAAATACTATGAACCAAGTGAAGCAGAGTGTAAAGCACAGAGTTTTGCCAGTTAATGATCTTAGTATTTTGCAGTGCAACACAATGAAGCACTGAGGGGAGATGAGGTGTGTTAGGGGTGCTTGAGCCAAAGAGCATAGAGCAGTTATATATTCCAGGTTTGAAATAAATATAAATTATTCATAGTGGAACAGGCTGAGTTCAGCCTGAGGTAACGTTAGACTTCCATAGTGTCAAGTGAGAAAGGGAACCACAATGCATCATAAATCGAGCCATTCAAATATGGCTTTACTCTGGCATTGTCCGCTGCTACTGTTAGGATAGTGCAAGTGTAGCTACTGGAAGGTGAGCTGCTACTGAAGGGGACATTTCAAGATTCAGAAACTGACTGCCCCATGTTGCCATTGTCTATCCATACCTGTAATACAGCAGGTAGTTCATAACTAACTATAGACTTTAATTTAACAAAGTGACAGCATACATTTTACAAAAGATTTAGCCACACCACAATTTAAAATCACATTTATCATTTAAAAAAATGTTTCATGATCATTCAGGGCTTAGCAAGAAGCTAGCAACTTTTCAGTAACTACTACGGAACATTCACTCACAGGTTTGAGGCCTTACTATGGACTACTACGAACAGGAATGAACAATTAAATAATTATTTGTTATAAGCTAATATTACAAGCCAATTCATGTTTGAAGAACATCGGTCTGTAAGAGAGAGGCCATTCACATCAACGGCAATTAATCTTTTGAAAAATAGCATCAGTGGAGTTGGAATACATTTGCGTTTACTCCCATGGTGGTATATGGTGGTGGAACCTGGTGGACGGCAAAACCCACTTGCTGAAATTGAAGAGCAGTCGCTCAAAGACAAGCACCGGCCCTGTGCTGCTGAGGATGGTGAGGGGCTGGCCGGACAGCAGGCAGAAGACGGTCCCCGTGAGCGCGGTGCCCAGGAAGCTCTCCAGCACACCCTGGAAGAGAGGGATGAATAAACGGTAAGAGCAGTGACGCCGTGCGTTTGGGACCCCCCTGAGAAGTGAGCGCGCCCTCTGACAGTGACCCGTGTCTGCCTGTGCCTCCCTGCCTGAGAGGATACAGGGGCGACCAAGGCCTCTCTCGCTCTCCCTCTTCTCCCCCCCAAGCCAAGGCTTCATAGCTGGAGAGATTCACATGGAAGCAACATGTCCCACACCAGGCCTTTCATCATCTCTAGTTTCAATGCTTTTTCCAAAGCCTTGAGAGGGGGAAATTCATATTAATTTAATATATTTGCAAAACAAATACCACTACTGTAATCTTTGAGAAAATGTATGACTCAAGAAAGTCTGCATCAGCAATTGCTCCACTATTTACTGTAATTACAATTAGAATTCTTGCCCTTTGTAATATTACGATACAAATATATAATACAACATTAAAAAAATGCTGGAAAACAATTACTTTATTAATTGTTTTACAAATTTCACAGAGCACTAAAAGACTCTCCAATTAGCCTAACGTGCATGTCTTTGGACTGTGGGAGGAAACCGGAGTACCCGGAGGAAACCCATGCAGACACGGGGAGAACATACAAACCCCACACAGAAAGGCCCCGGACAGAATTCAAGCCCCGGACCTTCTTGCTATGCGTCGACAGTGCACCACCGTGCCACACGGAAACAACTTGATGCTTAACTTAAAATAAATGTTTCAAATATTTCAGCATTTTAAAAGGTGTAGTTTTATCATATAAAACTGCACATCATAAAATGCATAAAATGCATTTGGGTTATAAGTACATTAAGTAAAACGTTAATTTGTTATTCATAATTAAGGATTAGGTGACATCTAGACAGAAGCTCTTCAGAAAGATCAAAAGGGGGTCCTCCTGTTGGCCGTTTGTGCTTCCCACTGGCACAAATTGTCGTACCTGGGGCCTCATTTATAAAAAGTTGCGTAGAAACCATCCTACATTTGATCTAAGATCATTTCTGAAATGTGTGTAAGTGTGATTCAGAGAAACTGAACGTACGCACAAAAACATGCGTACGCCACTCCCCCAGATGTGAAATCTCTAAATCACAAATGATCTTGAAATTGTGCGTAGCTGAATGGTTTTAGATCTCCGCCTTGTAAACGCCCCCCTAATTAATATCATTAGCATATAAAGGGTTCGAATCAAAACACAAATCCTCTACTTGATAATGGCGAGCTGCAAGAAAAATAATTTTAGCGAGGCCGAAATCGAGGTCCTGTTGGCGGAGGTGCAGATGCGTGCAGGGACGCTGTTTGGGAGCCTTTCCAGTAGCTTTACCAGTAAAACCAAGTGCGTGGCCTAGCAGTCTGTAGCCCAGGCTGTGAACGAGGGGAGTGGGCAGCAAAGGTCCCTGAAGGACGTAAAGAAAAAGTGGTCTGATTTAAAACTGAGGTCAAAATCTCTAATAACTCGTTCCCTTCTTATTGCGCGGTTGGCGATATCTTCGAGAAGTGCCAATGCTGCCATTCTTCCTCTTGCAACCCACTGCATTATTGGACATTTTATAGCCTATAGATTGACTGAAATGTTTTACACGCGTGTTCCATAATATGTATTATGGAACACATAATATGTGTCAATTATGCCAATAGGGGTAGTTTTGGAAAACCAATGTGTGTTTTTGTTTTGTTTTCCACAAGTAGCCTAGCTTATGTTGTTTTAATTTATTAATAACTTTATTGTGCAAACCATTACGTATAGCCGAAGCAATGTGTTCAATCTGGTAATACTACTACTACTAATAATAATAATGATAATAATAATAATGAGGAAACAATTAGGCAGCAGACGATATGTTGGCGCTCTTAGATTTCCGAATACATTTTACATTACATTTACATTTTAAGCATTTAGCAGACGCTCTTATCCAGAGCGACTGACAATATGTACATTAATACATGGTAGGAACAATCATAGTTCGCGCAAGAGATCAGTGCAGTAATACAGCAATAGACATAATTGCAGGAAGCTGCGTACCATACCTGTAACACTGGGAAGGAAAAGGTTAGTAATTTATTTTTTATTTTTTATGGAGTAAGCAGGCAGTGGTGATGACAATTAGCTAGAAGTACAGAATTCAGTGGTAGTGGAGTCTGAAAAGGTGGGTTTTGAGTCTCTTGTGGAAGATCGCAAGTGATTTGGCGGTCCTGCCCGATTGCAGAAGGTAGTTCCACCAGCGAGGGGTCAGGACAGAGAAGAGACGAGAACGCGAATACCTGCAGTACTCCAACATTGCCACAAGGAAACGTGCGTACGCCAAGTTGAAACCTGACGTGGAGCTGAGTATTTTTCCACGTCAAAGACCGTTTTTATAAATCTGAACTTTGGCGTGGATTTGAGCGTACGCACGTTCTAAGATCAAATCTGTGTGTAAGTACGTTTTATAAATGAGGCCCCTGGAATCTATCTATGACAGAGACTGCATTCTAATCTGGATCTGTGGATATTTAGAACTACATTAAATCCACAGTGACTGGTACCCACAATAAGGTCAGCTTCTACAGGAATGGCCATGAAACCACCATACACAACAATCAGTCCATGCTTTGTGGAGACAAATCTGCTGCAATGGGCTGAAGGGGACCACGAGACTGACAAAGCCAATCTGTAAAACGTGAAACTCGCCTGCATATTTTCCGTTGCATCCCCCAGCAGACCCCCAAAGGTGATGGCATTGGTGACCGTTCCCAGGTAGATGAACAGAATCGTTGACAGGGACTGAATGTGCAGAGCATCCAAGAAGTCGCTGAAGAAAAAAGGGGCTTTCCTTTTGATGTCCAGAACGAGGCCACCACAAAACCTGACAAAGACACACACGCATTTGGACTTCAGAAAAATTGCACTTAAAACTATTAATCGGTGCACTGGTGGACAAAAGCCTTTTGTACAAATTAAATAATTATAAAAGTTAGTTTACACTACAACCCTGTGCACACACCCCAGTTAGTTGCCAACACTCACCTAATCCATCTACAAAAGCCTGGGGAAGGAAGCTCACATGATATAATCCCCAGGATTTTTGGCTGCGACTATTGTGAAAGAGATGTCCTGATACATTTTACATTTCAAGCATTTAGCAGATGCTCTTATCCAGAGCGACTTACAAGATGTGCATTAATACATGGTATGATCAATCATTGTTCACGCAAGAGATCAGTGCAGTAATACAGTGATAGACATCATTGTTTGCAGCTGCATACCATACCTGTAACACCGGGAAAACGGTGATAGAAGTTAATATATTGCCAGTATCATCCCTGCATGCCTCTCAACCATGCAGTGAATGACACAGTGGCTGTGCATCATGAGCTGCGTTTAACTACAGGTTTAGTGTTCAGGAACACTAGTGTTCAGGTGTCCTTACTTTCCGGTCTTCTGTAGCTCCTCACTGACGTGATGGCCCCCTCCTCCTCCTGGACCCCCATCATGGGGCGTGTCCCCATTCATCTGCATACCATCACCTCCAGCATACATGTTCTTTCTGCTCAGAGGTATAATGATCTTCCATATGATCCACAATTTCTCACCAACAGTTATGAACAGTCATCTGGCAATGTGAGACTATGGTCCAATGAACTACAGGCACTCCAGTTGTCATGTGTTTACGAACACTATTTTCCGTGCAGTGACATAAAACCCTTTAGTATATCTCTAAGGGGTCAGGGAATAATTTTCCAGTATTTAGCCACATTAGCACAAATGTTTTTATTTTTTATTCCGTCTGGAAAATATACACTGTGTGACAAACTGAGTCCCATTGAAGAGTCCTAATCCCATGAGGGCATGACCTCTACTGACCTTTTGTCTGAGGAAGGCAGGGACTTTGGAGGTTCTATCCGGATCTCTGGGTCCCATTCTCCCGGGGGCAGGACGATGACTTCGTCCAAAAACTCTTCGATGCCGGCGAGCAGGTCCTGTCTATTTTTGGCCTTGTATGCAATGTCATGGAACACCTATGTACAACAAAGACAGGGTTACCAAATGTATATTTACACTGCATATGGCAGGACATTGCACATTTACTACAAGCAATGATTTTGGGACACTGTTATAAATACATGTTTGTTAGGCACAAATCTTAATGGTTTAAAATTGTGCACATTTCAGCAGTGTCAGGTAAATTGAGGTCTAATCCATCAACACCAAAATCTGAGTAGTACATGGAGTTTTCACAGGGAATATGCTGCGTTGTAATTTTAGCTAAACCTGTTTCTAATAAGCTTACTACTTCACTAATTTCTGTTGTTAGACTTGGTCTGAAACGTACCGCACTTCGGTTCCCACAATGTAAATAAAGGCACGGATGAGCCTGAGAACTTGTCGAACAAGTGCATTCTGGGGACAGAGGGGCCAGCAAATGCAGTTTGTAAACACTTTGGTAAGAAATGAGGAACTACTAGATAGCTGCGTAGATAAGAAGCAATGGTTTCCAATTAGGGTCTGGCTCAAGACAAAATGTTATACACAAAAAGATATTGGAGCTTTTTTTTCTTTCTCCAACATATATTGTACCCATGATATCAAATGAATTGCTTTTCCTTTCAGGAAATATGCCGTTTGATATGCGCACTTAGTACATTGAAAGCTGAAACGCTTCAAACCTGTGAAATAGTATCCTTTACTCTGTCCCTGATTACAGTAAACTACAGTGACCTGCATTTCCCAGGCGAGTGCAGTAGTGCCTCCTTTCCTGTGTCGAATTATCTCTTTACAATTGTGTTTTCTCTTTACAGGCACTCACGCATGAACACACACAGGCACGGATGCGTGCACACACGCGCACGCACACACAAAAAATCTGTAAAAATGCATCTCATACACAGTAAGGTTATATTAGAAGACCCTATATTATCATGTAGCTATATAAATATAGTCCGCAGAGTAAGTTGATCCTATATAAAACAGTGTAAAAGAGGATTTTCAGGTCATCTACAGAGATTGGGCAGCGTATAATTACATAGTTGCCTGTTAACATTGTTTGGAATTGTAAGAAAAGCAGTGGGTAATAGGATGCGAGAGGGACTGGCTAATCCCAGGAAGAGAAGAAATTTAAAGCACACAGTTGCTTTACTGCTGTGAGATTAGATGCGATCTAAACCCTGATGGGGCAATTATGTCCATTAATATCTGATCTCCAATCATGCTTTCTGTCATCTACCTTTAAAGCTGATAAGCACAAAGAATCACTGTAACCTTGTTTTCTTGGGCAATGCAGTCTAGCCTTAAGTTGGAACACAGAAACAGGATCAAGAGAGGTTACAGGATATAAAAAAGTGAACAAATGTTGTGGCGCCTCACTTCATCTGACATAAGGGTGGCAATCGCTCTTCCTATTTCATGGTAGGATTTTGCTTTGCCTTTGGGTCCCAGCAGGATGAACAGGAATCTGATGATAAAGAGGTGTGAAAGAAAGTCAGCAGAGTGAAACATGGACATATTGTTCTACCAGTGTAAAATTAATTAATTTGGGTGTTTTACAATTCGTACTACCAGTATAACCACAGGATTTACATTATGCAGCGACTAGACACTTTGGGTTGCCCTTACCTGGTTGGAACAGGGACTTCAGTCAAGGCGCCCAGCATGACGGCTTGCTGGAGGCGGACGAACGCCACAAAGGGACTGTCCAGGAAATCCACTTCGCCTACCAGCACATTAGAGGCCTCCGCATCACGGGGCAGCTTCTTCATGAACTTGTTCTTCAGCTGGTGACAGAAGAGAGGAGTGAGAAATCCAAGGCAACCACATTTTCAAACCCAAGAACCAGGGTTCATATGCAGTAATTCTGTGGCATTACATCACATTATTAAGAACCATGAATTTATTGTTGACAAGTTTATTAGAAACTGGGGGGGTCTTTTAACCACCAAGAGAAAGTCAAGGAGTCCTTGCAACTGTCCTTGCAAAAAGGCATGAAAAAACAAATTGCCATGCATGAATAGTGGTTCTTTAGAAATTGTTACAGCCTTCTTCCTAATAAAACACTTGAATCGGGAATATTTCCCTCACTGGCAATGAAAACCCTGGGTAATCTCGCCATGGCACCTTTACGCTGACTGCTTTCCAAATACTTCACTCAGTGACAGATTAACTACCATGGAATTCTCTTTGGTTTCACTGCAGATAAAGTTCATAGGCTGCTGATAGGGTCTCCTCAAACCTAATTTATTTAATTCAGAATTTCAAACACAGCACATTTAACTAGCAGAAAGTATCAGTACTTCGGACTATCCATTGGTAAATACATCTTCAGAAAGATCTTACAATTTCGACAGCGTGCATTACGCGTTGTTCTGAAAGGGAAATCCCATTTAACCAGCCACTTACTAATGGGGGCAGCTCAAGAGAGCAAAACATCATTTTTTTTAATTTTAAACATAAAAAAAAACACAATTTTACTTTGGGCAAACTATGTATAAATTTAAATTACTCCACCCAAGACACAAATTAGGTTGTCTGTATACAGAACCTTAAATTTACTGTATTTTAGAAAATATTACAAATTAGTGCTGTGCAGTGTCATGCCATGAGAAAACATGGAGGGCCAAAGTGATGAACTGGCTCCCACAGAAAAAGAAATTCAGCACTATTTAATGCCCCTCAAAATCATTCACCGTGCATCTTAGACATCATAGCCCTTTTCCCTGCACATGTATGTTATGCATGGCTAACAGTGTAATAACCACACGGCCAAAAGCTGTTGATGGAAAACCATCTATGACAACAGATCTCTTCCTCACTTCAAGGCAATGGTACACAGCCAATTGTGAATGTGCATAAAAATGAATAGCTAAAAAGGGATATGAAACTAATAATTGCACATAACCTTCAAAAAGCAAAAATCTAATTTACATCATTAGAAAAGAGGGATCCATTATGGTTTTTGAAAGATTATTTTTGTATTTTTTTATAATCTTTTTTACCCCAATTTGGAAGGGCCAATCGTGTTCTTAAACCACACTTTCTGCAACCCCCACTTTGGCATAGACATCGGCTCCCTGGGTGACGCTGCTGCCATTTATGTGTTGCCCCGCGAGGCTACTGGCCACAGTTGGCATTGCTGGCCACTGTCGGCACTGGCACGATCCAAATTCGATACCAGACTGTGGGGCTCATTCCCACTAGAACATTGCCTTACCAGACAAGATCTTTAATAACAGGACTTCTTGTCTCCCATGGAGTTTCACTAAATTTCAACAGCTGCTTTATTAGCCACAGTCCCTGGGCTAGCTGAAGATGATTAATCATGGTCTAGCCATTGATCACTTGATCACTCCAAGAATCAGGATGATTTATTTAAGCGATTGCAACTACATCAGTTTATGAATGGTATTCTTACTACATCAAAAATAGTATTTTAACGTAACTTTAGCATTGTATTTTACAGATGTTCTAATCGACATTCCTCAATTAACGGTTACATTACTATAATACAACATATGGTAGTTCTAAAATAAGCAGTACAAAATAGGAGGAAAAAAATGCATTTCTGAAATTACAAGCACATTCCTTAGATCTGCTGGGATAAGATAATAAATAGCACTTCACAAGATTTAAAAAACAATACAAGTGGTAGAAAATAAACAAAGATCAAAAACAAACAAAAAAACACAATCTATGGCAAAATGTTACATTCTTTGTGGACTACAACAGATCCAATTCCAGCCCAAATCTAACCCACCTAATTCATGCCTAATAAAATGCTTCACCCATACAGTTTTGTTTTCCTTGCAGGACGAGTGGTGATCAGTTGTTAACAGGTCCTGAATATATCGAATGCAAACTGGTACACATGGCGAGGCTTTTGCAGTGATATTTACTTTTCATAACACTGACTGAATATGTTTTCCTAGTACATTGATTGAAATGTTAATGAAACAGCACATTGCATTGAGCTATGAGAGGAGTGTTGAAATGACTTTTGTGATAAAATAGATATACAAGGAGGGTGGAGCTTCACCCATGATGCAGACAGTCAAGGTTAGGTGCACTGGCCTACACAGAACTGCACTGAGCACACCACTGAAGAATGTAGTAACTCCAGCAGAGTAGAAACCACAGTGGCAGGTAATGTTTTGATCCAAGGTTAGGCTTTTATCAGACCCTACCCATTTCCCACGCACTAGTGCAGGAAGAGACCCTGAGTCGCATCACATTGTATCCAACATTAACCCGTGATTGCATGCCCCTGTGCCACAGCGGCCAATGCTAGAGGCCTTGGGGGTCTGCAGATGGCGCCAGAAAGTCAAGTGAAAGAATTCTGGGACATTACAGGGGGTTTGTTTTGTAATGAACAGCAAGTTTACTGCATAATTCCACTTGAGCTAACTCAGCTGTGTTGTACCCCATGTTTGCATGAAAAAGCTGCTGGAAAATAATCTCCTCCACCATCAGCGTTACTGTGGTAACGAACAGGTAGGCAGGGCCCATGGATACAGGTTGTAACTCTGAGGCATTTCCCAGACCTTCATTCACACTTCAAAAGGTGGTCAAAGGAGAAATGAGGACATCCTGTGATTTAAATGTAGTCTATCGCTAATCAGGTTCTGCAAGGTTGTGGCCTGGAGTGGTCAATAGGAACTCGATTCAATCTCATCAAATTAAATTCAGGGAGGAAAACGGCCGGTTTCGAAGTGTATGAAAGACTGAGCCATGGGCCAAAGCGATGTCAATAACAGATACTATGCACAATCACACCTTGACAGAGTAGGATCCTGATAATCATCACAGTGATTACAGGTGTGTACTGTGGTATTGACTTCATGCTAAATCCGTAATGGAGAGAGACTGGCTTCCTTGTTAACAGACTGGCAGGATTCTGGTTTCTAACCACAAGGTTCCTGCTTGTGTTCCCAGGGGATGTGATTGTCGGCTTATTATGGAAGACAGTCTTTTGCTGCTGCTGATAATTTGTGGCTGATAATGAACATAAACCAGCCCAGACAATGAAACCAAACCCACTCTCAAAAGACTCTCTGAAAACATAATACTTTTAAACTTAATTGAGATTCCATGCCCAACTGAATAGAGGATGTAATAGGATTCTTATGATCTCTTCGAAAGCAGCAATTATGTGTAAACACATCTCATCGCCTGAAGTCTTACAAAATGAACATCTCAAACCAGTCACATATCTGCATACTACAATTAGCTTAAAACAGCTTTAGTAACACAAACAAGCATGCCATCAATTAAAGGATGACATTGTGAGCTCAGGAAATGTTTAAAGCTGCCTAGTTTTCCAGTACACAAACAAGTTATTAGGGACAAACAATATGACATGCAAAGTAGCCACTGCACAGACAATGGAGGAACAACTACAAATGTGGGATGAGCAAACTGAAAACTGCTGCAAGCTCAGGGACCATTTTCCTATGTGTGCAAAGTCATTCATATTTTTTTGCTTCCATAGATAATCTCTACATTTTAATCAAATGTGAGCCCACATAGCCATGTCTTGTAAACCAGTTGCAGTATTTGTATGTTGGAGACAATATCCAACACTAAATAAAAGTGGGCTTACCTGATCCTTTTCAGGTTTGTCAGAGAAGTCATTCAAGCTGTTTGACGTCAGGTTCCGATGGGTGGTCGTTGGGCTACCTGCACAAATTGTCACAAAACTGTTAACCCTTTCCAGGTGATCACAAATTAAACTTATGGGATGAATGGCGACAGCCCAGAAATGGCAGCGGACCAATATATTTTGGAAGCAGAAATTGAGAAATTGAGACAGACTGAATTGAGAGCATCCCTGGTAGGTTTGTAAACAAAAAAAGAAAAAAAGAGCAAGCTCATGTTAAATTACACCTTGCTTGACATTGTTTAAGGGATCAATCTACTAGTCAAAATCTCCAAGTTCATTAACGTTTCACATATGTATATAAAGGGCACTTATTTACACGTGACACTAAGACTGGGGAATAGCTGTGCCACCTTGCAAGTGGAAACATAATTACTTGATCCTCTGTGGTTTTCTTGACCGCCTCTATACTGAAGGTAAGATTACACCCGTGGGTAACGGAGATAAGAAATATGGTGGAAATTGAAACGGATCATCTTTGGAAATTTAATTAATCTGCTCTTTTGGAAATATTTTTTTTGCAGTGCTGGGAAGGTAAGGTGACAACAGTATTGCTAAAGTACGGGGAACAACTGCCAAATGTTGATTTCCTGTTGGCAATAAAGGTTTTGTCTCCCACGTCAGACAAGGTACATATTAATAATAGGAACATTCTAACAATTTTCGACATTAACTGATCCAAAGAAAAAACAGGATGCCCAGGAGATATGTGTACATTTGTGCATTTTGTACATTCATTGTGGTCCAATTTCACAATCATCACAATTCTCTAACAGGGATACATCATACAGTGGGGTCCTAAAGTCTGAGTCCACTACCAAGATCCGTTTGTTTTCATTGTTCATTGAAAACGAACAAAATTTGACTCATGTAGTATTTGTTATTCAAGAATGTCATAAAACACAGATACACATTATTTTTTTTATGTTTGAGAAAGGATGGTATGAAATTGAAATATCTATCAATATTTTATTTGCACCCCATTGCCTTTCATTTCCTCAAAATGTTGTGACATCTTGTTTTTATTTTACGTTTTAAAACATGGACACTCCTAATACACAGTGTGAGTTGTTTTGATCTTATTAATACAATTAATACCGGATATTGACATAATTAATATGGTCCTCTATATAATTACAGCTGTTTAATTATGTCAGCAGAGCTTAGTGAAGTAGTTAGAGGTCAAATTGTTTGGTGTAAAAACTTTGTGTTCATTTTTGATGAATGATGAAAACAAACAGATCTTGGTAGTGGACTCACTTTAGGACCCCACTGTATGTTTTTCAATCACCCTTAAAACCAGTAACACATACCAACAAAGACTATAAGCACATGGCAGACAAGGTGGCAGTATAGCTCTACTAGATAGATAGAGGTATCTTTGGGATTGACTGCCAGGGGCACTGATGACATTAAAGTACAGAACACAGCTTGCTGCCACTGTGCTTATTATCACCCAAATCATTTTAGTCTTTTTTTCCCTGTCATTTGGTTTCTCTGGACATCCACGGTAATGTTTAGGATGTCAGTTTGATGCAGCCACCAGAAAAAAAACATTCCCATGTACAGGCGTGAAATATTTGGGGGTGGGGGTGGGGGTGGGGGATGCTTAACATTGGAAAGTCATACATATGAGTGAGTGTGTGTTTGTGCACTATATATCTGTTTAAATAATGCACAGGCTGTTTCTGCCATGTTGTTGTTTACTACTGAACAGAGACAGCAATTATCTTGTGAAGAGCAGAGGTTGTGGGACGTAACGTGCTCCAATCCTTTAAACGCTGATAAACAATGAAGGTCACACATTCGGACTGACTCCTTTACGAAGGCCCATGTTAACTGTGATGATTATCGGACCTACTGATAAACACCCAGCTCACTCATTTCTTAACATTTGAGGCTCAGGTGACCCTCGTGTGTCTAGCATTAACGCGACTCCATAGAATTCAAACATTTAAACTCAAAACGGCAACATTGGATTTGAAGGACAAGATTATTTTTTGTATTATTATTACGCAGTTAACACACATACCTTAGGTTCCAGGCCAAAGTACTGCAAAGGAGTAGGGTATTGACATGGGCAAGAATCCCATCCCACTCTGCCAAGACCCACCACAGACTAGTTATATACAATGCCATCCTATATTTAAAAGGGTTTAAAGAATACCTCTCATTTGGAAATAACATTACACAAGGAAATAACATTACATGAAATCAATGGTGCTTTGTTAAGGTGCTACAATAATCACTTGAAGGCTTAGGCTACACTATGTTTGCGGTGGATGGTAGGGACTAAAACAAATAGGGTTGATTCTACAGGTGGCACAGATGGGACTATGGTTTCTGTGAACTTACTAAGCCATTCCATGCTGGAACTCCTCTGCATTTGGAGTTGCACTTCCGAGTCATGGATTGTTAGGCAAGGCACAGAGGATTCGAGTGGGCTACGTGCTTTTTAGTGGCAGAAGCAGGGCAGGACAGCACAAAGAAAAAGGAAAAAAGGAAGAAAAGAGAGTTGAGAGCCCCAAGGACAGAGTAGTACAGATTAAACAGACATACAGTAAGTGCTGTTAAAGAAAAACAGTAGGAATATACCAAACAACTCAAGCTTTGTGGGACACAAGGAAATTGGTTTTTTTTTTTTTTTTTTTTTTTTTGACTGACTGAAAACAGATCAGATTAAGGAAGGGAGCCAAATTTATTTTCAACAAAGAATGTTCTCATTTTTTAAAGGAAGATAATGTGATGATAGTGTAACCTAATAGTTTTAAATATTTTTTTGGGGGATTCAAGCATTCAGAATATAGAGCAGTTCAACAACTAATAAGTGGACACACATTATTAGTTGCCATGAAATCAATGTAATATGTCAATCAACTTTGGTTAAACTAAATAAGCAAACACTAATTTCCTTAACTGAACCATAAGGCTTGGCATGTTGTGCTCATTTTTCATTATGTAAATTAAAACAAGTCTATTTTAGTGATGAGGTTAAACATTTTTAAGACAAACATGAATGCAGATAAACTTGGAGAAAGAAGAAAATTGTCTGAACTTGAACAAAAGTTCCTGAATATTATTAACACGTGGTTGGTCCTTATAGGATTGTCATAAGCATGGCATATTGACATACGACTATTGCATGAAGCATTTCATGTTATGAATAACTATAGTTTACTATAGTAAACAACAGTATGAGTAATTACATGTAAACACACATGCAAGCATGTATACAAGGTAATTGGAATGTTCATTATAGACGTATCCTGGGGATTTCTATCATTTTTTCTCTTTAATTAGTTTGAAATTCTTTCAGTTTTTCCTCCCAATTTAGTGGCCAATTATACCCTCTATTTATTTAGATTTGCCCTCCCCACACGAATTCGCCACTCGTCTCTACGAGGCAAGCTAATTCTCCGAGGGCAGCGAACTCTGCTTCCTTCGAGGCGGAATTCACCCACCCACGTTCTGGAGTCAGCCATGCGTGCTTCTTGGTGAATTTGTGGCGGCTCACCCTCTCCCCTCCCCCTGGGGCGGACAGCCAAACGCCGCCCCCGATCAGGGCTCCCCACCAAGGCCGGTCTGGTACAGTTGGGTTTCGAAAAGCGACCATGATAGGTAACTATAATCTGAAGCTTTTAATCAATTCTATATCTCAGATTTACAGTGTGAGCTCACAGATCACCAAACCATTAACCTGTATTTTGCATTTCAATTAATGTATAAACTTCTTGGATGCAATAGAATTATAATGAAATGTGTCAATTATCTGAAAGAGTGAAATTTATCATGATTAACAGTTTAAGGGCCAGATTTACTAAGTGTTTACACTAGTGCAAAATCTGTTCTTTCTAAAATGAATAAAATGCAAAATAAGAATTCAAGTTAAACTAATGAAAATAAAGAAAATATAAAGTTCAAACTAGAAACTGTTTTTATTCCTTTTATAAAAAACTATTCAGCAATAACAAACTGCTCCAATTTCAGAAATGAATTATTCCAACATTTAACTGAATGACACTGAAAATGCAAATTGGAAATGGCACTCCACTACATTTTCAGCACACAGCTAGAGGGAATGTTGACATATTAGATAATATTTTGATTTAATACACTGTCACTTTCCTCAGTGATGGAATGTGGCTCCTTCAGGAAAACAGGTAAGACTAACTTAATTGTTCACACTTTGACCCAGGTTTATGCAAATCTATTGTCCTTGTGGTATTCAAAGTAATTAGCAACAATTAGCTGAAATGACCAGGTAGAGCCCAGGTAAAAATGGAACATTGCATTTGAATGGTGGTAGTTTTGCAGTTATTCCTCCCTAATCTGTTCCAGGTAGTGGAGGGACACCAGTACAAGACACCACTGTCTCCCATTTCTGCGTGTCTTAATGTTACCTACTTTTTATAGATCAAACATGGCTATGAGACAACACATCACGTAGTGGGAAATGCTCATGGATGGAGGACAATAAAGTCCATTTATCACACGGGGTAATAGTTGGGAAATAATATTTAAGGGATAATGGAAAGGGGAAAAAATATAAAAAACGAATGAGTAATATTAAGACTGCACCAAACTGGCATCTGCATTACCGTTATCCTGGTTGGAAAACAGCCTACTTGCACTGGAGACCGTCTTGCCGATGTCGGCCAGTGAGCGCAAGTTGGACTTCTTGGTCTGGTGCCGATGTCTCCGCAGCAAGGTGTACACCACCTTGTCCTTCAGGTCAGCCTTCAGCTGCCCATTCTCAATCTGGCTGTCAGTGATCACCTCTGAGAGAGAGAGAGGGAGAGAGAGAGAGGGAGAGAGAGAGCGAGAGAGAGAGCGAGAGAGAGAGCGAGAGAGAGAGAGAGAGAGAGGAGAGAGGAGAGAGGAGAGAGAGAGAGAGAGAGAGAGAGAGAGAGAGAGAGAGAGAGAGAGAGAGAGAGAGAGAGAGAGAGAGAGAGAGAGAGAGAGAGAGGGAGAGAGGAGAGAGGGAGAGAGAGAGAGACAGAGAGAGAGAGAGAGAGAGAGACATGGCCTGTTAATTAGTGTGTTCATTAAACATGCACACACCACCCGAGGCTGCATATTCAAAGAATGACCAAAGTATGGTTTTAAACTGAAAACCAGGGAAAGGAAATTAAAGTTTTTATTAAAAAAATATCACACATAAATAAATAAATGTAACAAGCATGATGAACTTATGAATGCGTTTTAAAAAATGAATGCGTTTAAAAACGTAATCACGGTCACGGTTCGAAAACTGACTGTACCAGACCGGCCCTGGTGGGGAGCCCCAATTGGGGGCGTCGTTTGGCTGTCCGCCCCAGGGGAAGGGGGGAGGATGAGCTGGCTAAAGTTCACTGAGAAGCATGTACGGGTGTCTCCAGAACGTGGGTGGACGAATTCCGTCTTAAAGGAAGCAGAGTTCGTTGCCCTCAGAGAATTAGCTTGCCTCGTAGAGACGAGCGGCAAATTCATGTGGGGAGGGCAAATGGAAATAAATAGGGTATAGGGTATAATTGGCCACTTGAATTGGCCAATTGAACTTTAATACAATATTGTATGTTGTGTAAAAGCCACAGTTTGCCTCAAACACAAAATGTACCCCTATAATTTACCAGATTGTAAAATATGGTGTTACTGTTAAGCTAGTGAAATTGTAATTCAATGAATAATAATTGAAGTATTGTGGATTTGGAAATGAAGATTTTGTTTCATATGCTACCATCCCGTCACAGGGCAAGGCAAATTAATCTTTATGAGGCAGAATCCAAAACAGCCTTATTATGGCAAGACATATTCGGACTGTCACATGGCTAACTTGCTACAACGAACACACGTATCCATAAAACCAGAACCCCTACATAAATCCACTAAATCCAGGATACACACACTACTCACAAGACACTGAAAAGGATAGATGCAGTCCATATTGAATAAAATAGAATTTTATATTTTAAAACTAAACTGTATCGTGTCAGTCCATAAGAGCAGACTGACAGACTGATTTTCCCAACAGCCTCTGTACTTCCCGTCAGCGGCCTTATCTTTTCTGAGCACGAGCACAGATGAGAAATGGTTTTGGGAGAGACTTACCCACCACCTGTGGAAGGGTGGATGCCTCCAGGTCCAGAATGATCGTGCCCTTCTCTATGCAGGTCTTCAGCTCAAACAGGCTGTGTAAGGACAACGTAGCCACGTGTGGTTTACTCCAGCGTTCTCCCCCCTTCTCCACTTTCTCTTCAAACTTTATCCACCTGTGGGGACACACAAACGCTTTAATACGCTGGATCAAAACAACAACAAATGACTTTCACACGGTTGTCACTGGAAAGCGGATACATCTATAGAGAAACATTTTTGAGAAAATGTATAACAAGGACATAAAGGTATAATGTATGCACTTAATTATCCAATAACAAAATTAAACTATCTCTTGTATTCAAATAAAAATTGGCAATTCATATTGTAAAATCGAAAGTGCTGTTCCGTAATGGAAAAAATAAATAAAATCTAGCACCATGGCAATAAATTGATTTCATCTTAATGGAAAAGGTCACCTGTAATAAAGCACAAGATTAATTTGAAAAAGTCTGTATGTTGGATTAAACAGAAGAATTTAATTTAATTTAATTAAAATCCCATTAAATTTCCACATAGTTTTTTGTTTAATCTATTTGAAGCCCGGTAGGTAGTAGGTGCGAAACGGACTGTCCTATAATCACAGATTATGAAACTAAGGTGAAGGGAGTCAGACATGTTTGTTTACCCATGGTTCCAGTGAAGTTCCACGCAGTTACCTTAAAAAAAGTCAATAAGGGTGAAAACAAAAACTAACTGGTTTTTGTTTAATCTAGTTGAAACAAGGTAGCTGGTACGTGCGCAACAAACTGTCCCATAATCACAGATTATGAAGGTAAGGTGAAGGAAGTCAGCCATGTTTGTTTGCCCATAGTTCCACTGAAGGCAGTTACCTTAAAAAAGTCAATAAGGGTGAAAACAAAAACTATAAAACTCAGCCTTTCACATTGTTTTATTACCAAATAAGGGAATCAGACAAAAGGAGACAAAGAGGCTTTTCTTCTCTGTACCAAACAATAATCATTGTATTTATGTTCATTATACTGTTCCAAAACTGAATTCCTCTGTGGAAATTGATCTTGATCTTGCCTTGGAACAATAAAGCTGTATGTAGACCAAATTAAACTTCCTCATGGAAGTTGACAGTCACCAATGTGAAATTCCAATCGTTGTTTCTTAACAATGCTGTATTCAATGGCAAAACAAGGATGGAGTCGTGTTAATGTTGTATCGTATATCACGTTGGGCAGGTGCCATCATTCTGCATTCAAAATATTAATGCTATGCAATTGACGGTTTCGACTTGTCAAACGAAAAACATAATACCTTAAATCGTACGCTTAAAACAAGCGGCATTGGATTTAACACCACTACCAATGGGACGTTTGTTGGAATGTCTAGGGGTTTCCTAGAAGGTGTCTATCCAAATACTAAACAAGCCCTGTCCCAATTACCTTCGGCTGTTCAGTACAAGGCAGCTACAATATGGTGTGACTGCTCAAGCATTCCATAAATACCCAAGACCGTTAATCTTATCTGTAATGAGATTAAGATTCAGTCTGTTGGAGTGTGTTGAATTTCCCCCTCAATGGCTTTCAATGAGGCAAGCAGTGAAGATTTTAACACTTGAAAAGATGAATGTGCATGTTTTAATAACATTCTGTCGGTCTTCACAGAAAGCAAATCTATATATTGCATATATTGACATAAGGATCTGATCTGAATAATTACTATACTGGGTAATGACTGACTTGGCTCTTTCATATAATAAAATACAAATGAGGCTATAATCTTACATTTAATAGAGTGGGATTATGGCTGAAAGCACAAAGCTAATATGGAGCCAAAAGAGAAGTATGAAAAAAGGTTTCGACATTGAACGTTCACGCTTTTAGTGCACTTTTCATATAATACATTTATGTACAATTAATTGGCTACCTAATTACACTGATACATGTTTTTCAGTGTAATGATTTTGAGAAAATTAACAGCAAAAATACACTGAGCTCAAATTCCTTTACAATTTACTTCATAGTAGGTTTGTGTCAAAACTGAAATGCTTACATCAGACACCGTATTAACAACCACAATTCTGAAATTGGTTGGAAGAGCTGGTGTTTTTAGTTTTGCCCACTTTTGTGATGCTACTTCACCACCATCCTGCACCGTGCATGTTATATTCCCTCGCAAGCCCCACATTTGCACTGACTGAAGCTGATTGTTGACCTCTCTGTGGTCAATCTTGCCCAGTGTCAGTGTGCTTTGAACAATCCTACCTTCCAGTCTCCTTCCACTCCATCTCTTGTCCATCCACGGCCAGCAGCTCATCCAGCTCAGTGAAGAGTTGTGGCGGCGGCGGACCGTCATCCTCCTCACCGAGAATGAAGCGGATCCGCTCGGCAGCCGGAGAGACTTGAAGAGGGAAAAACACTGCAGCTTACTCCCTGCTGCACAACCATCAGGCCCGTAGCCTTTCGCCATCTTTACAATCTTTGCACACATCTGTGTCAACATCTGGCTCCCAAGATACTTGGTCAGTAAAGACACTCACGAGAGCACAGGCTTGGCCATACAGATGCATATTTCAGAAGTAAGCTTGTGGCAACATCTTCAGACCACATCAACCCTCACAAGTGTTAATTAGGAATATGGAAGATGATTCCATTGGGACTAGTCATTGCTATGATTGAGTTGTTTAAGCAGTTCTCTCTCACTCTCGCTCTCTTGTATGATCACTTCATACTGGTGCAGAGTCTGCTCTTACTTTGTGTGATATATTGTAATATACTGGCTTGTTTGTATTGTCTGTAATTTAATATGCTGTTGCCTTCTTGGTCAGGTCTTCCTTGCAAAATAGATCTTTCCCCCGCTAAGATTTCTGCATATGGTCGTGGTCATTTCTATATACTGTGCCAAAATTTCTTATGAAATGGATTACAGTAAACATACAAACACCAGTGGTGGTCAAAGTCTTTTCATGCCTTTTCTGTGCACCAATGATTTACACAAGACAGTTAGTGAGGTCACAACAGATACAAGGAAACCATTTCAAGAGGAACACATCTCAACTACATGCACAGTAAATCAGCTGCTTTCCTGTCAATTGCTCATTCCTGAGGTTCATTGCCAATAGCACTGAACAGCCAAGGGAATACATTTCACAATGCTACAGAACAATTCAGTATTTTTATCCTGCACATGAATGGCTTTGTTCCATTATTGTCTGAGGAAATCCACAGTGCAGACTTGAAGGATCTAGATCATGGGTGGGCAATCTTACCCTGTGTGGGCCGGTGTGGGTGCAGGCTTTTGTTCCAACTGAACAGTGACACACTTGATTCCACTAATCAAAGCCCTGATTGAAGACTTTGATTAGCTGATTAGTCAAATCAGGCTACTGCTCAGCTGGAACAAAGCCTGCACCCACACCGGCCCACACAGGGTAAGATTGCCCACCCCTGATCTAGATTCATAGCCAGCATAAAATCATGAAGCTTACAATTTCCTTCCCGATCTCATCTCTTCCCAGAGGTCTCAAGAGGTCTTCTTTTAAAATAAAAACACAGTTATGACTAAACTATCATGGTACTACAAACATAGTTCAAATTATCTGTAGTTTTGCAAGAAGCCATTTGTTGTTAATTTTAACTTCTTCACAGTTACAACACAAAACATGAGTTACATTAAAAGACTACATTAAATACTTTCAGATGCTGCCACACCTTAAGGATCTTAAAGCATTTTTACAGAAGGGGCCCCAACTCATGCCATCCATCACCAATGCAAGAAACATGTGGGCAAGGCATGTCGGACACTGGGCATCAAAATGAATCAATTAGTTTGATACAGCCAGATTGGGACTTAGCACCAGGGACCTCCCCTCTGACCTCACAGCAGGGTACAGGTTGTGCAGTATACTCATTGAGCCACACAGAGCACTTAATCCCACTGGTCATCAGACGGGGCTTTCCCCACATGCATCTCCTCACTAAGCTCTTGGGTTAATTATGCCGCTCAATCAGCCCTCCACTTAAAGATGACAAGCTGACCAGGCCCGCAGCTCTGGTATGAACACAGAACCATTCTGTACCAGGCATTTCAGTAGGCAACATGATGGGCCGAAAAGCCTGTGCTCTTCAAACATACTTCTGCTTTTATGTTCTTATATGGCTGGCAAATGAATGTAGAATCTGTCCATTTTGTTCAACGTGTTCACCATTGCCATGTTATTGTTGTAATCGGTTTCAGTGTAGGATCACTCATGACTACTATGTAAATCTATTCATAGTCAAGAAGATTTACATTTATGTTGCTCTAGGCCATAGGTTAAAAAGCAGGAGGTGACACAGCGAGGGTGAGCCCTCAAAAGGAAAATAAACCAGTGTCGGATTTCTAAACTGAAAACGCCAGCCCCTTCACTCTGGCCTTGTTTTCCAAATCAGAAGTGTGATTCCTTGTCTAATCTTCATGGTCTTCATGCACGTCCTGTTGCGGGTCACAGCGCCTGATGCAAGGACAGCTGCACGTCGTCGGGGAACTAAAGTGTAAAGTGACGTCACAATGTGGCCCACTGTCTAGCCGGCCCGCCTCTAAGGAGTCTTGTGTACAGTTACTCACACAGCGCACTGAACCATCAACACTCATCGATCTTAACGTAAATCATAACGACTTTCAATTTATTACAGAGCAAAGAACATGTTACTGACTTGGTTGATTTCCCCCAAAACTACACTGTACAACTTAGGAAGTCAAATAGCAGGCAAACAGCTGCACAGATTCAATCCAATTTTCATCTTCCATCCTTGCTTACAGTTTCTTGGGGAATGAGTTTGTTGGGAGTAAACAGAGAGTAAGCAAGAAAAAGTTAATGGCGTTGCTCAACCGAGTTTCTACATATGGTGCACTGTAGCCAGTGGCCACATGCACACAAAGAAGCCTTTGTCTCTGGTGCGGAGTGCACGGAAGGGCAAAAGCTGGCTTCCCAAAGAGGCGAGTGGAGCTGCCATGCCACACTTACTTTCAGCAAGACATGCGCCCTTTCAAGAGACTAAATCCTCCCATGGAAACCCTTTTGAACACAGAGGCTTTGTGGGAATTAAGGTCCCTTTACTTTTAAATAGTGAATAATACTGTGGCCATTGGAATTAGCTCTTATTTTTCAATTTTGATAATGACATAAATTACTATTCATCCGTGGCCTACAAGTCAAACCTGACATATAACACAATGCTAATATGGCAAGACAATGCCATCTACTCAGTGTAAAATGTTTGTGCAAGCTCATCACACCACAAACCATGAAAGTTACTTTTTGACAGCATTTATACTAGCCTGGTCTTACCCCATTAGTTCCCCTCATCGGTTGATTGCTCAGTGATTTTCTCATCAGGATTAAACAGGGCTTCCAACATTAAAAAATGATTTGATCAAATCTACAGTAGCAGGATTACCTCAAATGTTTTGTGTATTTTTATTAGTCGTTCCTATGAAAATGCCATTTACTTCCAATTGCCTTTTCATGTGTAGCAATATAATCTGAGAGCAAGTGGACTAAAGTATTTGATCATTTAGGCAACTTATCATATTCTACTTTTCATTTAGGTGTAGGTCTGTGAAAATCAGGCAGCCACTGCAGAGCTAGCAATTTGTCCACATTTAAATACTACAGTTTGTTGTTGGATATAAAGTATATTACAAAGAATTACAGCTACACTACTCTTGTTCAAGGGCCTCAATGTCCTTCAGGAATTTACATAACAGTAACAACAGCACAAACAATTCTGTAACAATTTCTGCATTTTACACACACACACACACACACACGCACGCACGCACGCACGCACGCACGCTTGCTTAGTATGCTTATCCTTCGGACTAAGTGGCTTCGTGGCTAAGAGGTTAAGAGGTTTATTATAAATACTCTGTGTTATGATTAGGGGAATAATATGGTTCAGGGCAATATATGGCATTTAGGAAATGTATCCATCCCATCTTTGTGTTTACAGGACAGATGGTGGCATTATTGGTCAGCTAAGGCCTTATTTTGTACAAGACATACAAAATAAGGCCGGTGCGTCATGACTGGGTTTGCTTGTTTGTACCTGGTTCAGTCTCCGTGATAATATTAGCAAAAGGTCGACATCAAAGTTCACCGTTTATCTATTTTTATTTGTAAAAACTAAATACTGGAAAGGACGCAAAACAAATGTGCAGGGCAGCCCAAGGTTGGAAAAGTCTTAACAGTCATGAGATCTCCCAATTCACTACATCAACAGGACAGTTTTCTTCCTGCATACCTTGCATGTCAAACCTCCGCATCTATCAGTCCATTTTGTCAGCTACAGCTATACTACCATCTAGTATAATGCTTAGTGAACAAGAACACAATTTAAAAGATAATGCTGGAACTAACTAATATTTTGGATCTGATTAGTTCTGGGATGTAGTGCTCTGCACTGGTTGAATTTTCATGGGAAAGTTGATTGGAGTCATCTCCAATGAAGCACAGTGATGAAGCAAATGTTACTTGTATCCAAAAAATGATGCTTAACTTTCACCAACTGTTCTTCCAAATGGACATGAGGGGGCAGTATCTTTACTGCAAGAAAGCTAGCAGAGTTATGCCACTCCTGGTACTGTAAAGTGTTTTTCCAGTTTAAAACTTTCAAAATACAACTGGCTGTTGAAAGAATTGGCCATTTTTAACTCATTGATTTAGATTACCCTTATGACTCACCGGTAATAGCCAGCTCTCCAATCAGTGCAATGCACACTGGGAAACAGCAGGAGCAGGCAAGCAGGCAGGCAGGCCTGCAGGGTCCACGTGCAGCAGGGCAAACTGCCACCTAATCCCAGCCATGCATACATCCCCTCTGCTGTGTGCGGTCATGCAAACCAAGCTGGGACATAAGACCAAACCCAGGCTCCTGTGTTTAAGGATTACAATGCTTAAAAGAAATCCGGTTTCCATGGAAGGAAGCAGAATGCATGTGAGAGTCATGGAGGAGGATGAAGGCAGCCTGATAATAGATCCGTTTTTGGAGGGAGGGGGACAACATGATAAATCACAGACAAGTGCATTGATCTGTGATAAAAGGACATGGGGAGGAGAGCTGAAGACTTGATTTATAACAAATGCCTTCATTCCAAATCAGCAAATGCAGACTATTTTTAAGATGCTAGATGATGGAAAGTGGTCAACTGTCAGGTCGCAAGCAAATGAGGACACCACTGTCTGGCATGTACAGCCCGACCCTTTCATCTGTCACATCATGGTGCCAATACGTTAGCTGACCATACCAAAAACAGCCCTACCAAAATAAACCAAGCCCGACACTCGTCCGTGTTACCAGTGACAGATTCGGGGTAGCCCATTTTTTAAATTAATTTCAAAGAATGTAACAATTATTGTTTTCCCCTTACACATGCAAATGTGCAGTGATTCACCTTAAACAGAACCTGAAACTGACAATGACTGCACGTAGATCACCTGTCTGACACATCACCTGTCTGTACAGATGCTGCAGGTGATATTTCCAGTGGCTTAACATTGCCGGGACACAGAGCAGATTTAGGTGAGGAATAAGGCTAGATTAACTTGTTAGTACTGCTAATGGGAGGGGGGGTTAATTGTTTGAGAGGATTAAAGTCAATGACTCCCCAGGCGAGGAAAGGGGAGGGGGGGAATATCCTACTCTACTCAAACAGCTACAAGGTTATGAGGTTAAGGTTCCCACCGGTCTTTCCATCATACTTCAATGGGGTGGGATATGAGGGCAGTTACAATGGCATACGATACAGTCCCAAGACCCATAAACCATATACTGTGCTACAGAGAATGTCATGCATTTGACACAAACACTCATCTGCACTGATCCATTTAAATGAGGCACACAGGTTGACCTTTGGCTCTGTGCTAATTTGGAGAGATACAGCTGGTACCAGCACAGCTCCTGCATGAATAATATTCGAATTGTGAACAAAGCGGATAGAAGCAGGCAAACAGCCCCCCCACGTTGAGGTCTGCTGATCCTGTCCAATCCCTGTGAGCCTCCCGTATCCACCCAGCCAGCAAGGGGATTTTTTCACCCAAGAACAATATTCAAGAATGCAGGGGCTATGCAACTCCATTGTATCGTATCCATTGCATATAACAGATATTCATGACAGATTAGTCTACATGCTCAACATTCTGACTGACAATCTGCTTTCAGCCAGCCAACCTTAACAAACTAGTTTTGCTAGCCACTACTCAAATACAGCTTGCTCATTAAGACACCACAGACTTACTGCATGTTAGGATTCAATGGTTTGACATGTTAATTTTTTAAGCACGCTACCTATAACTGGTGACATGGGGCTCTGTATCCCACTATCTTCACCTTCATGATACCAATTAGCCCTCAAAAAGCAAGCATTATGACGAGGGACGCAAGACAGGAAAACTGCCACGTTTCTGACTAATTTCGGTAGCTAATGATTTCTCAAATAACCAAGTGGTAGTGGCAGTTTGGAGAAATTATTTGCCCAGTAATTGTACAGTTTAAATCAGTTTCTTACCTTTTGGCAACTATTATTACCTGCACACCAGGGCCAAGTGTCAGGCCAGACTGGCTGAATCGAATGTCCATGAATCCCACTGCAAGCTGATTATTACTGCTGATTGTCATAACTATTATTAGTATTGTGTACAAGCATGACCAGTAGGGGCTGGAGTTTGTGAAGCTAAAGCTTGTGACACCAGACTTCATGCAGATGTATCCAAAACCAGGCTGCAGAGAGACTATTGGTTCCTCATGTGGAGGAGGCAACTATCACACAGGGAGAGGGAGGAGCCCATTTGTATGGAAGACCAGGTCATATCTTCCTATAGACAGACTGCACTTATTTAGGACTATGGGCCAAACATCAGGGGTGTGGCAATCAAATAATTAACACATGAATAATTATTCATTAGAAATGGACATTAATTACATTTTCTGGCATAATCAATACAGTGATATGGGGTCTTACTGAAATGTTCCATTTGAATTTTCCACCATGAGTTCAGAAACTGTTTATAGCCTTACTGAACATAGGCAAGGATTGGAAATTCCTCACCAACTTTACATTTTGTAAATCTTGGTAAATGCATCTTGATAAATCCTAACTGTACTGTGCAAAAACATGTGCATTGGCTAGAGTTGCATCTGCAACTATTCCTTTTGGGTATCCAACTATTGACAGATTAATAATGCATTTCAGCATTATCCTCCTTTTTTGGGAAAGCCCAGTTCTTTGTCCACTTAATCCAATGACTAATGCAGGGAGGTTGCAATGGCATGTGGGAAAGGCCTTGCATGTGAAGCTCATGGCCCAGCATAGACAGACAGCAATGACACAAGGAGCAGAGCAATGGCAGGTCAAGGGTTTGCTGGTGACAGTTCCCCTCATTCCAGGAAAGTTAACGTAGGCAGTCATGTCTCGGCAGAGGAACCCCTCACTATGTCCTGCCAAGGAGGATTTCATGGAATTCTTTGACACGTGCTGGGGGTACCGTTAGTCTGCAGTTTAAAATCCACTTACTTTAACCTTTACTGCATCCCAATCCCTGATGCGATGTGGTTTGATCCTTTTTTTGGTTGTAAAACACTGATCTGTCTGGGGTCCCCCCACTCATTTTCTGAATGTAGGCCTTTCAATACACTTAGTAAAAATCAATGTAGTTAAGAAAGATTAGAAAATTAGGTTTATTTTACATTGTAATGTGCGTGTTGTTTCAAAGAATAGAAGGTTCAATAATGCTTCTATTTGAGTGAGATTATACATTTTTATAAATAGTTAGAAACGATACATTAAACTAGCTCTGAACTGGTTTAATTATTAATCTTACTCCATCATAAACAACTTAATATTCAACTATTTTATTTATTTAAAATCCTCAACACATTTTATCAGATGCTGCTCAATTTCACCTCTGAGTATTGACTGGGCATGCCCTTTAGTACATTAATATTCATAGATCCACATCAATATTCATAGATAGGCATACCTACAAAGACAAGCTAGCCATACAGACAAAGATTGGACAAATTGAGCCATAGATGTTTGGATCCAAATCAGAGGAGGAGAGACAGCCTCAACCTGAACCTGGCCTGTGACACATGGGACATGATGTCGCTCAATGGTAAGCATAGAACAGACAAAGAAAGTGTCAAATCTCCCCAAAAACTCTTCTCCAATCTACAAAATATCAGCCACTATAACATTTAAGCCAATGCTAGCACAAAATACCCAGTAACCACCTCAAACTTGTCCAAATGTCAGTTCAAATGCAGTAAATCCTTCCAGAAGCATCATACAATCATGATAACCTACAACAAATTTATCCTAGAAAAGTGATGCATCTCAGACCATTCAGTCTGCAATGAGACATTGTGAGTGATAATGGATTCCATGCATTTTGCCACTTACCAAGTGGTTTGAGGATGCTGGTGCTGACATCATCAGTATTTTCCCCATCTGACTTGTCAGAGACGTTCTCTGTAACTTTCTCCCTCCTCTCCTTGTGGTTGGACTTCCTGCGGTGGCGTCTTCGTCTCCTGTAGCTCTTGGGAACGTGCACACCGATGTATACAGTGTGGTGACCTGCAGAAAGAATGCAGAGGTTACTCCAACCACCTCTATAAAACCTGTAGTGGGCTTTAAGAACTAGTTCTCTAAACACAGTTGTTGAACTAGGCTAGATGCGTAGATGAAGTCGCATTCTTTTTCCTGTGGACGAATCTGAGTTTAATGGATTTTGTGAAAAATAAAACTAGATAAGCAATGCAAATTTGCAGTTATTACTCCCCCCTCTTCCTCTAGAAGACATACCATATTTTCTGTTGAGTGTAACAAACTTTCCTAGTTAACATGCTGTGAGGGGAAATGCTCAACAAGCCGGTGGAGTAAGGAATTGGGTCCCAATTGTTTTCTTCTGGTCCACTGGGAGGAAATCAGTGCCATTTTGTCACACGGTAAGGATGTAAATAAAATGCCAACCACTTCCTTACTGCAATTCATACAGGAAATTACAGTTCCTTTAAAAAAAAGAGCACATGCCAGACATACAAGTTGACACCAGTTTGCCAAATCAAATATTTTTGCTGAACAAAGTAGCGAGAAGCTGTGAAATTAATGCAGAGTCACCACCCCTGAAAAGCACCAGAGAAGGAAAAAAAAAAAAGAAAATGGTTTCAAACCACAACCTCTCCCAACCCTGATAGTCAGACCAAACAAACCTGAACAACTCTTTCCTTATCCTAAGCAGTGTAAATTCTCTGATTACTTCCTTGAATAAAGCCATAAGGGTGAGTAAGTAGTGAGTTCATACCAACATCCCCCAAAAAGCACAATGCACTTCCACCATCGCAAAGTTATTTTTAAAACCATTTAACCAATGAAAGGTTTGGCTAATTGATATTTATGCTACACAGATGCAAAAGACATACAATACATTCACTGGAGATCATGAATTCTCTTCTCACCATTTAGCGGTTTTAAACAGTGGTTATAAACATGGCAATCGGCTGTGTTTGTGGGCAACTGAATGAAAATAGAGTTGACACATTAAACATTGTTAAAATGGTGAAAGGCTATGGGTCTTTGTAATAAAATATCACAGCAGCAATTAGAGCAAGATGAGACCTGAAGGAGAGTGAAACAGAGCCTGATCTAATCCAGATGATCAGAGTTTACACCAAAATATCAGCAGAGGGAAATTGTGAATGTTTGGTGAATAGGACCTGGCTTTTCAAGCGATTGGGTGTTGTAGCCTGTGCTTTCATTTTAATTATGTCTCTATAGCTGCACGAGTTGAACACATTAGGTAACAGCAAATAATTTGATAAAAGGAACTGATGGTGAAGTGTGCAATCCTAGAAATTATAACGCAAAGATTGTGATTTAGATTACAGAATTATCACAATAGAATGAATGCGTTTTTTTCTGTCACAGGGGATGCCCTCTCCTTGGTAACAAACCTTTTAACTAAAATTTTTATTAATTCTTTATATCATAGAGGCTTCATGCCACTCATTTTGAGAATGTCAAATCCAATTAAAATTACTATGAAACATTTTGAGACAGGACGGCACGGACATTAACATTTTCATTTGCTTTATTGACAAACTTAGATTCAAAATATTGAGTTTTGAAATAGTCATTTTGATAGTTATTCAATACTAAAAACCTTATATACCACATTGTTGTATGGCCATTTCTGCTTCATTATCTCTAAAAAGGCAAAAATCACCAGATGACACATTCTGATACTGGTAAACAACAATGTATTGTTGACACGTGATCCTGAATACTGCTGAATAACAAATGTGTCAATAACCAGTACCACAATGTGATTCCATGTGCAATTGAAATACAATTGGAAATTATTGCAGGACTGAGTGAAGTGACTCAAAGAGATGATCGTTAATGATTGCTCAACAGGTGGGTTCACGAAGAGGCTGTATCAGCATATACTGCAGCCGCTGGAGGACTGAAATTCAGGCTGTTAAACACACCTGAAACCACAGGACCCCAGATATGATCTATCATTTTAAAGAGGAGCATACATTTCATAAAAATATCACTATATAACTATAGTAAAATTTGTAGCTGGGGATATTGTTCCTTGGCATATGCTTGAAGTAGCCCCTACCACTGACAGCACAAGACTACTCAGGCAAAACATTAGGGAAAGCAATAGAATCCTAACAGGTGTTGAATGGAATCCCAGACATGCCAACACACATTGAATATTGTGTACACAAATATGTATACTGTACAACCACACTGTAAATCAAGTCTCCATGACCATCAATTGACCAGAATGTTTACAAGCAGGCAGCTACACTAACAGACAGACAGGCCGACAGATGCAGGTGTGGCAACAAAAGGTTCCCGCATCACCATGCAGCAGTGTCACAATGAAAACAGTGTATTCTGCTAGAATCATAACTCATCATTAGGTAGCTTGTAGGCCAAATCCTGCAGCTGCAAAGCAACATCAATTTCATTATTATCCTGGTCAGAGAAGGCACACCACTCCATGACAACAGATACTACATAATTTCAATGGAGTGATGTAATCACACATTGTTAAAATGGCTTTAACTAAAGTGGTGGTACCTCTTACATATTAAATCAAACCTCGTCGTGCGGTTAAAAAAAATCAAGCCAATGAATGGATGCGGTTGGCTGGTTGCAAGGTGTGAATGCAGGAGCAGTGTCCCCATCTACCCTAACTCATAGTGTGAGTGTCTGAGCCATGGCCATCTTCAGCATGAATAATACAGTGCCATTTTAAAAAGCCACACTCACTCAAAATGTCACCCATGAATTAATGAGAGACAGGTCTGAAATCCTAAGGTGTGTATGCCTAATGGGGTGGGGCAAACACGCCTTCTCACCAAAGGACCAATTACAAGAATAATGATTCCTTTTCCTGCTTAGACCAGAAAATAAGGTACACCATCAATGCACAATATGCAATACACTATGGCTGTAACCATGAGTGGATATTAGAAAGTAAACCCATTTCGTTAGAAATTTCTCCTGTAGGGTTCACATAGAAATTAAAAATGAATATGCTTGAGTGTGAAATACGGCAAGGCAGTCTCTCGGGTAGTGTTACGGTCTCTCAAATCAAAGTTGTTTGTGGTTATCCAGTTACGATGGCCGCGATTGTGAATTTCATGCATTTTCTTCAGACAGGTTCTCGGGTTGGTCTCTGAAGCTACCAACGAGTGGATTCTGGAGCAGCACCTGGGACAGTGTTTTCCACCACCATCAACAAAACACCAAATGTTGGAATTTCTTGTGGAAGAATGGTGTTGCATCCCTCCAAGACAGTTCCAGACACTTGTAGAATCTATGCCATGGTGAATTGAAGATTGACGGCTTGTGGTGATTCAACACCCTATTAAGACACGATGTTGGCATTTCCTTTATTTTGGCAGTTACCTATATATTCCTAATTTTGACAGGCCAACATTTAAAAAAATTATTTTAAAAAAAAAGGGGACCAATGCAATTCGATTTGATTGTTCTATGAAAATCACCAATAATATTGGTGTGAGGAACATTTAGGGCCCTATTTTCGTGCCAGCGTTATGCCCTAGCGCTGGCGAATTGCCAGTTTCGTTTGCGCTCTGTGCAATTTGGTGACTTTATTGATGTGCACATATGAACATAGTTATCTGAAATCACATGAGAATGTTTTGTGAATTTCCCCCCATGTTGAGGCAATTCGTCCAATCCATGGGTAACTTGCAAGCGTAATCAATTAAGCTAAAAACTATTTCACCACAGCTTGTGGTTATTCAATGCACGGACATGAAAGACTGAAGCCAGCAGGCCATCCATCGCTACCGTTCAGTAAGATACACCTGTTAAATAAATGTATGTTTGTATGCACATTGTTTTTCTTATGTGAAAGGGTTTTATTCTTTCCATTTGAACTACAGAAAATGGAGTACATAATTGTACGCCAAAGGCGATACTGTGAGCAATACCCTGGGTTTGGTAGTAGTGTTGGCCAGACGGCTATCAATTTGGCTGTACATGCAGTTTCTTCCAGTCTTGTCCAACATGCAAATTAGTTTATTACTTTTCCTATAGCCGACAGCCAGCAGAGAACTAAATAGGATTTTTAGACGCAATGTGGATTCCCTGGGGTCTTGGGTGCACATGTGCAGTTGCGAACATGAGGAACATAAATGAAACAGGCCTAGTTGCAGTTGTGAATTTGTTAATTATTGCTTTCCATTTAACAATTACATTAAGTTAAAAGAAAAGAAACATTTTTTAAGTTGGAAAGCCTACAAATAAGGAAAAAAAGAGATGGTAAAATAAAACACGTTCTTTTAACAATGTAGGTCTCAAAATATAAACTCAAATCATGAAAACAACAAATTAATGTGCGCCTTGTTTTCCCCCTCTGATTCACTCGCCAACTTTTCCGCACCTCCTCGCTCCTGGCGCAGCCGCACAAAACCCTCATCCACGTCAGGAATGGATTGCCAATTTGCTATAGCGTTAGCGCACTGGTATTTAAAGGGATAGAAAATAGGTGTTCTGATTGGCCATTATGAAACCAAACCCCCACCACACCCACATGTATTTTTTTAAGTTAATCCAACCTCTTTTACAACTGTGCCGGAGGTGCGCTATTGTCCCAATTCACGAAATTACGTTAGACACGCCCTAAAGCGCAACCATCTTCACTTTGCGTCTGCGTTACCGACACCGTCCTAATTCACTAAAATAGGGCCCTTAGAGTCTTTGCTTGAATCACCGTCAGTGAGGACTGCATACATTAATACTCTCCTAGGGGACCTTGGGGAAAAAAAGCTCAAATTACACCTTCAGAGCAGCCAATGTTTTCAGAATGATAAATGAGAGAACCTACACCTTGGATAACAGAGGTGGTCATCAAACCAAACAGAGGAGTAGTTTTTCTTGACCATATGCAGGTACCTGTTTTGTATGCATCCACACGTCAGCAATATTTTATCTTGTCAGCAATTCCAGTGAACTTTGTCCATGGCATTAAGGTCTAAAGTTTGCAATTGAGAAAAATGCCTTAACACAGTCTTTACAAAATATATGAAGCCTAATGCACTAATGCTGTGCATGGTTTGAATAAATACCTGCAATTCATTCATTATTTATAAATTACAGCACCACTAAGACATTCAATTGGAAACTGGAGTGCCATGGACTGTTTGGTTACATCAGTGGACTGCATGTTTGGGCTGCTTCAATCTCTAGGTGATCCATGTACATGTAAACATGTCCAGATTTGGTTGTATGGTTTCCACTGCTTTGACCTCTAGGTCCAGTAATCAAATTATTTGCTGGGGTTTTCAAGGACGTTCACTTTAAAATCCAAATCCTCAGGGTGGCCCAGGTCAAACGTGCAACCCTGTTAAGACACTTAGGTCTGTGAAGCACAAATGAAGTCACTACAGGACCTGAGTGGGCAGGAAAACTAACATGCAACCAAAGGAGGAGAAGGGGGTATAGTTTTTGTACACTGCCAGTTCAGACATGTACTAAGCCTCACTAAATGTGCCTGTATCTGCATGTTTACCGCCAACAGTGAGCTGCTCATGTTTGCGGTGTGTCGTGTTCTGATCCTTCAGTCCCTGCCTCGCGTGGGGTCCGTTGTCCCAGTAACAGGGCCAGGGGAGCGGTGGGAATCCCTGCAGAAGGTGGTACACTACCACTCTGCTTCAATGGCAGGCTAATGCCTCGCACAGGGGAACTCCCAACAAATCACTGCAGCACCAATTACTGCAAAATCACATTCACAATATTAGATACATTAAGTCCTCATTGTCCAAGTTGGATGAGCCCAGGAGAGTTCCTCAACCTGCATGTTCCATACCCCATGCTCTGTTAGTGTGAACAGTGTAGCATTTTGGATAACCGAGGAAGTCGTCGAAAGGCTCAACAACTGACTGCCAGCTTTACCAGCTGTGAAAGGCCTATATAATTTTACACCCCAAATTAAATATATTGGCCAAAACAAAATAAAGGCTCAAAAATAATTACGTTAATAAATTAGCCGTCTTGGTGGTAGTCAATTTAAACGTAGGTAGTAGATCTTTGCATGCGAGAGCAGGACACTGCAGTAATCCATAATATTGCAGCAGGGGAGAAGGGACTGCACAGATTTTTTATTTCATTGGATTTGCATGTGTCCCTTTTGTAATAATAATATATGCATGCACATTTCTTATATTATTATATACATTATACAAATATGTCACTCAGCCAAAGGAGCATCTCTTTGCAAAAACTGAGTTTCATCCCACTCTCTCTGACCGCAGCTTTACTCACATATTTTGCTATATTTAAACGTTCACGTTGATGTCTGAAAAGTAGACACTGCACCTCTACAGAGAAGATGACCAGGTTTGTGTTTACCTGTGCTTTCCATGAGACGTTCACAGAAATTCACAAGTGGTTGTGAGAGCTGGCAGAAACTATTTCTCACATTCTGTCAAAGTAACACGATTCTGATGTGTCGACCAATCAGACGGAGAGAGGGTTAATGTAAACATCTGCACGTGAGGAGAAACCTTCCATAGTTAAACCTGTGTGCCATCTCAGAAAACAATCTCCTCCTTACTCATCCATATATTAGTGTAACAGACAGACAGACTAAACAATCATCAACCTAGATTGAAATAATCCAAGACTGAAGGAAACATGCATGGAGCAGCTGGTATGGTGGCAGACAGGTGACATAGGGTGTGGAGTGCAGACTCAGTGAGAAGACAGAGAAAACCGCTTTACCTTCCACCTCCTCCTCATCACAGACGTGCTTGATGAAGGATGCTCCACGGTCCAGCACTGCCTCGTCCTCCACCCTATAGTAACAGAAGAGAAAGAGACTGATCACACTTCTCAAAGAGTCCGTGGAGCCGTAGGGACTCCTTGGGCAGTTGAACCGCAGCGTGCTGCTGGAGTTGGCCATTGGGCTTCTCGGCCTCTGCCCAGGCTAGCACAAGAAGGGGCAGAATACTCTAGCAGGAGATGGCACCGGTGGCTAGCTTGCCATTTGAAGCCTACTACAGTTTGATATTCTGGGAGTCTACAGTAGTAATGGGAGAATGAGGCATCTTGACAAAGGGGAAGAACTACAATTTACTGTCAAACTGACTAGTTTTTAAATAACCAAAAAGGTTTTGCCCTTCACAGCACAAGAATTGGTTCAAAACAGTGAGTTAATGGTAGCTCCACCAATTTTTTTGTGCCACGATACCGTTCTCATTAGACTACAGCCTGTAGCCCTGTCCAAATCCCACATTGAAACAGTGCAGTGTATCTGTGCATACACCACAGATACAGATTCCTCCACACAAAAACCTTTTTGAGTAATTTTTGAAGTCACCTCAAAACTTCCCTGCTGCTGAAGCCCTCCAAAAAAAAAAAAAAGTCTGCAATTTTGTGACCAAACGGGGCGAGTATTGATAAGAATTGTAAAATTAATAAATTAATGAATTAAATGATACCTTATATATATTTTTTGGTATTTAAAATAACTATTTTGTAGTTGAAAACATAGATTTTCTGAGGGTTCAGTGCTAGTATATGGCACTGACAGAATGGTGGTCTCACAGATAGATGCAGTAGTACAACAAAAATGTACAAAAACATTGATGACCATATGAAATCAAAACATTTTACAAGACAAGATATTTAAATGTTCCATCTATTGTTATTTACAAAATAAATAAATGCCTGTTAGCGCATGGCTTGAACATAGAATAATTATTTATAGTTTACTAAAAATAACATGATTAAAGTTGTAAGAAAATATGCATTTCATTCATTATAAAGATATTACACTTTTACATTAACTGTATAAGTTATTGAGGTTAATGTTCTATTGACCATTGCTGTTCCTAATAAGCCCACTAAGGCTAAAACCCATTGTACCTCATTAAAAAAGCCTTGAATTAATTACTTTTACTCAAATTTTCTTTTTCATTCAGGAAGTAAACTATGTCGCTTATTTTCACACAATGGGTCGGCAGAGGAAAGAGTATGGGGACTGCCTAAACATGAGACGCCTGCCATGAGTTTCATGACGGAAAGTGTCACAATCTGGCTGTATTGGCAAAGAAATACGGAGTTGATAGGAGTCCCTGAGACAGAGAGTGAACAACAGTGTCTAGGTTGATGCACAGCCAGGGAAAATACAGTACTTTGATGCAGAAACAGAGAGAGAGATTGTAGACTGTCTTAGGGTATGGTATGGTAGCTGAGCCCAGGACTCACTGAGGGTAAGCCTATCATCAGAGCAAGTTAGAGGGACAACGTTAAGAGTCAGGAACCCTCCAGATAGATCAAGTTCACGAAGGAAAAGATAAAAAGTTGTGAAAAAGAAAATGTGAAACAACTGTTCTTATGTGCCAAGTATACATGTTGTATGGTTGTTAACACAGTTAGTTATTGTGACCTTGTAGCAGTGGTTGAAATACTTACCATATAATGGTTCTGTGTAGCTCAGTAGGTACAACATGGCACTAACAATGCTTAGGTTGTGGGTTCGATTCCCATTGGGGCCACATAGTCAGGTCCATAATTCATTGGACATTGACAAAGTTATTGTTATTTTAGTGCAGACTTTCAGCTTTAATTTGAGGGTATTTACATCCAAATCGGGTGAACGGTGTAGGAATTACAGCACTTTTTATATGTGATCCCCCATTTTTAAGGGACTAGTTATTGGACAATTGGCTGCTTGGCTGTTTCATGGCCAGGTGTGTGTTATTCCCTCATTATTTCATTTACAAGTAAGCAGATAAAATGTCTAGAGTTGATTTCAAGTGTGGCATTTGCATTTGGAATCTGTTGCTGTTAATTCTCAATATGGATTTTTTTTTGCATGCGCTGTTTACACGAGTGGACTCGGCTGGAAATAACACAACAATAGCGTGCTGAGAAACAAGCCTATATTTCACAAATGTGAAATATACATCAATGCTGGAGTATATTAATACTATAATATAGTATTTTGAAGGTTTCGATCTAGATTTAAATTAATATTAATGTTAATTGATTAAGTCTGAATTTTAAAATCAATAAAATATCAAGTATTTAAATAAAATGCCTATAATATCTTGTGGGCTTAAATTGGACAGATGTGGGCTTAAAGGGTGCACATGTACCTTATAAGCTCAGTCTGGACCTTTCACATTTGCAGTTTTTAAAAGTCATTTAATTTATACATTTCTGACTAAATTTGCCAGGTGTGTTCGGATAAGAGATTCATCTTCAATTTGATATCCAATTTATTGGGAAAGAATTCAAATGGCTATAAGAAAACATTTAAAAGTTAGATATTGGTGGGCTCAATTGGGTCACTTCCCCTAATACTGGTGTGCCCCTTGCTCCTCACCTCAGGAACAAGCTATGGATCACATGGCCATCTTACAACGAGCTGCCCTTTGAGGATTAGCCTAGCTTTGCTTAAGAGTACAGCATACAGGTACTGATTCTCAAGGCACTTCCTTCACTCAGTGCACAGCAGACAAGGCAGCTGTAGGTCCAATAACTCAATCACCTTTATATATAAATAACCCCTTTTCTGTGGATTGCCCAGTTTAAATGTTCATTGTAACCATGCAAAATTACCCATGTATTACAAATACCAATCCATGCCTACGGCACACATAATATAGCCCCCACATACACTGCCTCCAAAAGGTCATGTTGATTTCCACACACAATGAAACGTTGATGTGCCTCGCACTTCTACAGCTTTTGTTACTACTTTGTATACTGTATCCTTTACTGATATACATCTCTGTATGCAGACGATGAAGATGGCAGAAAATAAGGGAATCTGTTAGAACACGACTCAGTCAGATGGTATTGTGGTCGAACTGGCAGTTCCAGCTTCCGTCACTTTTCTGCAGCAGAGAATGCCTGGCCTAAACAGGAGACGAGACTGGCAGGACGCAGAAGGGTCAGATGCTAGCCTGCTTTGTGTTATTTTGTCAACCCATCCAATTTTTAAAACCCTGGAAGAGCAGCGTAACAAGAGAAAGTATTATCCAAACAAAAATCATGTTTAATATCCATTATGATTCAGTAATTCCCTCAATGAGAAACACTATCTGGGTCAAAGCTCTCACTTTCAGATCATCCTAACCCTGTCTAGGAAACCGCTGTGAAGGCGATGAAATATAGTAACTCCACAGTGCACGACTTTTCTGGGTTACTCGAAACTACACGTTCTGGGGGAGGGAGGGACAGTGGTAATAGCCCACTGAGCTGAACAACAAAGAGGCCATTATTTGTTCCTGTGCAAGAATTTACAGCAGGTTCGCAGCATCGTGAAGTTCTACATTGCATTCAATGTCCTATTCTTAAATCCCTTTGTTGGGAAACCTGGACGACTGACCGGTTATGACACGCAAACCAAGCTGGGTGCGAATACTAGACTGCTGCTGTAGTCCTCTTACATGGGTCCAGGCCACTGGCATGGGTGTAGACCAGACTGGGACTTTGATGGGATGTGGCCAGACAGGACAAGGGTGATTGGGAGCAAGGGGATGGACTCTGTATGGGACTACACACACTCTATATTGGGACAGGGCAATAGTCTGCTCTTTAAAATGCTTTGCTCTGCAGGATGCCTATAGCTGTCGCTTTTGAGTCACATCACACATGGCAGTCCCCACTTACCAACAACAATTTGTCAAACGCTGGGGGATACAGGGTGCAGACACCTTGCACAACAGGAGGTGAGAACTACATGAAAAATTACATCAAGGCCCACAATTCATAGGGGAAGCAGGAGTTTTCCATTAAATGGGGTGACATTGTAAGTTGATTGACATGGCTCCTATAGCAATGTTTGACTATCATGATTATGTAGGGATAACATGCAAAAAATGAAGTCCAAAACATCTACTTTAATACCCTTGCAAGGTAGAAATCACCACGTGGTGCATGAGAAGTCAAACCAAACCGGGTAATCACATAGCAGCGACGGGGGGGAAAGCAGTGTGGAAAACACCACCAACGATAATGGAGAAAAACTTGCTCACACTAAAAACATATTTTTACTGTGAAAGCACTGAGAGACCATATTTCAGTAGCATTAGAGGAACAATCTCAGATCAGTACAGACATGACCTTTGGCGAAAAATTAATCCTTTGTTTACAGTACAGAATAACCCCCCCTCCTCCCGACCCTTGAGCTGAACAGTGTCCCGTCTTTAAAAAAGGGGGGAGGGGTGGATATAAACAAAAACAGGAAGGATACAAACTGTTCCTCAGATAACACCACACACGCATCTGCATCTCCCGTGAGATCCCTCTATCCATGCAAATCCTGCCTAGAGATGTCATAACGAGAACTGATAGTGTCCACTCAAACCCCACAGTGAAACCAGCAACAGAAAATGTCACATTAGTACATGGAAAATAAGTGGGTCTTTTTGTATCATGTTTTCCATATCAGAACAAGCAGTCTAAATCCCTGCAGTGTACGCTGCTCAGGGGGAAGCAGAGTACACTGCAGCTCTGCATTTTGTACTGTACTTTGTGTGCTGTTAAAGAGCGAATGATATCTACTCAGATTCTTGGGTTTATCATATTATTCTGCTCAGGACCGTGACTAGCTGAAGAACAAAGGATATTAGCTTTAGAAGACTGAACTCAGGCAGCCACTGCTCTCAGTCCTGCTCAAGGCTGGCATTGCAAGTAGCAGAGCTGAGCTCCAGTACAACAATATCCACATGGACAGCAGCCAGAATCCCTGCAATGTGTGTAGGTGGTGGCATTTGGTTAATGATTTGAATGATGGCATTTGAAGACAACAATTATGTCAATCAGAATGACCCATTCACAGTCAGAAAAAAATAAAATGTATATATATATCTTTCAACACCTGACCCAGTCACACAATCTGTTGCATTCCATTTCCACAACAAACATCTTGCTACATAGTTGTATGTGTGAGAAAGTGCATTCCAGAGTGCTTTAAGAGAACAGATTTGAAAGCAATTTATGTTTGTCAGTTCATCAGAAACGTACACTATTACCGACAATTAGACTTGCCTTAGCAGTGAGCTAGCTTGCATTGGCACTAGTGGAGAAGCTCATATTTCAGAGTGGACTCAAAGGTCTCTCTTTCAGTTAACACTGGAGAGACCTTTGAGTTCAACACTCCATAACTCATCAAATCAGTTTCATAAGTTCGGACAGAGAGAATGTTACCCCGCATTCTAACAGGGGGCGATACTAGGCGAATAAATCGCCCAGTGGGCGTTCACCACGCTTGACTGGCTTCCTCAAAAATGCTTCTGACATGCTTACAAAATTTTTGCATGGTAAACGAATAGTTCATCATAGATTTTGAGAATCTTTACTATAAATATTAGTTGGCTAGCAGTATTGTTTCCTTCAATTATGAACCGCAAACTCAAACTCAGAAGGCTTTTTGCAATTGCGGCCATTTACTTGCGCTGGAAACAGCTCGCAATTTGTCTCTGGTACGTTTTCCAAACGTTTTTCCAAACGTACCCATGCGATAAAAAATAGCCTTTTAACCAACACAAACATTAAATAAGATGTATGTAGGCCATATAAGTTTAGCTAGCTATAAATATTTATGCTTTTAGGATTAAATAAAGTATGGAGGTACTGCAGACCGCTGTTAACAGTTTCTCCTCACTCATGTTGAAGTGTCAGAACTAGGAACAAAATTTCGGTGTTGTGTTGGTTTCCGCGTGGAAGGTAAAAAGAGCAAGACATGAATTTGATTGGCTCTTACCAGGTGATATCGCCCGAAAGTTCAGAATTTTCAACTTTTCTGTGTCGCCGCCATGCCCACAAATCGGCCAATCTGTCAAGCGGCGGAAGTCGCCGGAAGTCACCCACTCTCATAGAGAATCAATGCATTTCCGGCAGCTCGTCGCCGAATTGCCCCGTTAGTTTGAAGGGTAAGGTGTCAAACTAGGACATGACAAACTTGGTGGGTTTTTTATTTTTTTAACCGTGCCATATATGCCCATTTATGTTATTAAAAGTGAGGAAGATGAGCCAATGAACCAAACAGGAGATAACTGCAAAGTTTGTAACACAAAAAGTTGTTTTTGTTCTCTGAAATATATAGTGATCACCTATAATTTCACAATGGCAACTGATCCGGTGAGCAGAAAGCTTTGAAGCTTCAGTGGACAGTAAAGGTGGTGGAACTACCTGAGCAGTGTGAGAACACAGCCCAACTTTTTTTCCCCCTTGTGAACCTTCATGAGAAAACAAACCTGAGGCTAGTGTGCCAATAGAGAGAAATCTAGAGGAATCCACTCATGTTTTCAGTACAATACAGAGTGAAATTGTCACCAGACTATCAACCCTCACCTCCACCTCCACCTCCACCTCTCCATACTAAATACTGCACAGGAAATATTCAACCTAAACACCTCTTGTAGAATGACAAAACACCCCTAAGCCATTAACCCCCTGAGGTCGACGGGATCGCCGACGATCCCAGCAGCAATAAAAGTATTTCTAACGTCGCGAGATTTTAATCATACACACGCGGCAAAAACATTGACAGAAACCTTAGAATCGTGACTTCCCGATTTGAGCACTGGCTAATAATAAGAGATTTTTTTAATTAGGTTAATTAGACCAAAAGTAAACCTTGCCTTTTCCTCTCTTTTTTACCTGGAAGTACCGTCCCCCTTCTATTGACATGGTACCTAGGTGCTAGTCTCGGGGAGGGGCACGGGGCCATGTGTGAAATCGCAGGTGTAAACAACAATGTCCCGACATTATGTAGCATCTTGTCTGTGTTTACGGTTGCGATCTGCCAGCAACTGTGTATGTTGATATTTATTTTATTTCCCATGTTTTCAAATACTCGTGAAAATATATGAATTCCGCATCTTGTGACACTATACAGAAATCATCAGAATCATTGCGAATAATTGCGAATAATTAACGGGAGGATATTTAACCAGCTGGCATTCTCTGTTTCGGCGCTTGGACATTATCTAGCTTAGCTTGATAGTACCTATTGTGATTAATGTTTCTTGCCTCTCGAGAACTTGTTTGTTCGTGTGTGCTTATTGTTGTTTAGATTCCCAGTGTTTAGTTTATTCAGAGTTTTTGGATACATTTTGGATATGTTTTGGATTTAGCCTACCGTTTTACTTTGTTCCTTATTTTGGTTTGGTTTGTTTATGTCTTTCCGTGTCTTCGCAGACACGGATTTTGCTTTCGCTTTCCTACACACGTTTAAAGATAAATAAATATCTTAAACCCAGAAAACGGGCTACTTTTGATCATGTGCCTGTGCCCACTGCCAAACAGAATCTGGATGTTGGCAAACTGGCTTCTGTTGGTTGCAAGAAATGCGTACTCTGCAAGATGTCGGGAAAACAACAGTGCACTCCATGGGAGTGCAAGGTTTGTGATGTTCCCTTGTGTCTACAGTTCACCAGAAACAGTTTTGAGAAGTGGCACCAAAGACTGTGAAATAACAGATTGTCTCACCATGTTTTAATTTTGATTTTTTTGTATATAGGCTAGTTTGCGTAATGTTTTCAATAAATCTTCCAAAATGAAAATAACTTTTTTTTTTTTTTTTTTTTTTCTGTCTTCTGCATGGCTCACTCACTATTGTTTACTCTGATGGCTTTTGTCTTTGTCTGATGGCTGTTGAGAGAGAGATGGCCCATCTGACAGATCTTACAGGTGTGGTCATGAATATTCAGGAATTAGCATATAGCCCTCCCACAGCCTGAAATAAATTTGACCAGTTCTGATAAAAACAGGTTTTTAGCTATTTAGATCTCAGATGTGCTAAACTATTTTGACATCCTTACATAACCAAGACCTTGATGAACAAACGCATATAGGCAAAACAATTAATCACTATAGTTTAGTGTGAGCTTTCACAACTTTTGTGACGGCAGAAACATTTACTCTTTATAACTTGTGTGTTTGTAGATCTATTTACAAGCTGCATATGATACTGACCAAACTATTGATGGCATATAAATGTAGCTCTGATTGTCCTTCAAATAAAAATATCAAACACTTTGGAGTAAGTGTGTGTTAAATTGATGAAATTTAGATAAATATCAGACCACGCCAAAATCACAAACCTTCTCTGAGCTAAGCACGGACCTCAGGGGGTTAAGTACACTGACACCTGCAGAGGCCTAATCGATATCCATGCCACAGCATAACGGCACCTTCACACCTCCCCAGGGTACTGTACAGGACAAGATTGGCAGACTGTTGCAGGTCACAATCAGGGTGTAGCTGCCTCCTTCGCCACATGACTCATCCATGCCACCACACTCCACGCTCGATCTGCCAGGTAAACAGCAGTATTCAGTTTATACACTCCTTTTCTACAAAAATGAGATCTACACCTATGTATGGGGGCAGCCTTTCTCGAACCTGATTCTGGTTCTGCTGGATTTATTTCCTGTCAAGTTCTCATGAGGTTTTATTGGGCTGTTAAATGAATACTGATGTAGATTTGAAATCACTTATGCACAATTAAGTTCTAGTCCAGCTAGTTATATCTAGCCATTTGAGGTCCTTCTGGAAATTAGCAAGACCGGTATTCCTACTTATTTAGAGTACTTACTGGATTAATGTGGCTTGGAACAAGTAATTGGTTGACTAATTAAGCTTAATTAAATGATGGCCTATTCAAATGATAGATAAGAGGTGTCAAAGGTAAATATTAAGTTGTATGAGACCAGTACAGTATAGGGCATGGTTTAAGATCAATGAACATTGCAGTTGTCATGTTGATATGATATGCCAAGGCATTTTAATTTAATCTATGGAATTGCCACAGACAATACCTGTACCGGTAAGACTTGAGACACAAGGAAGTTTGAAAATCCACTGAACTTAAACAGAATCAATACAATCCTCCCCACCACCCAGTGTTGAAGTTATCCTTCGAAGGACAGACTGGTATGGTTCAGAAATGGAATGCTGATAAACTGTAACAAAATATATACACATGCCAAAGTGTGCATTTCCTGAGTATGAGTAAGGTTTCCTGGTCCATGTGACACCGATTCGGAAATAATTACTTCACCTTACCATTCAAACGCTTCTAGTCAAAAAGTTTAACTGTGCAAATTTGAGGTGCTAACTTTTTAAATACACCTATTCAGCTTCTCATCAACCCCAATGAGAACAGAACAACCACAGATATAACACACGCAAAGAGCACAAAGGTCCATCTTAAATCCAGTTGTTAGTCTGCCTATAATTTGAGGCATGCCACACTATTATTATGGAATTTAAAAGATTTGCTTTAGACTGCACTGTGTTTGTGCAACAAAGAGGGGGTTACTTCATATTGTGATTAATCACCTCACAGTAGAAAACGTCAATTCAGACTGGCAAACAATGACTAGAACATACAACTTCCAATTTGCCTTCCCATTTCTTACATACATTACACCTGTATAAAACGCACAGGTAGGTAGGCACACTAAAGTGTGTACAGTCCAGTTAACCTACATAGCCAATTACCAAAGCTCCAGAGTTACTCGTCACTGGATTTAAAACAGTTGTCAGTTATTTCACTACTACACACTTGTGGAATGGTTACAATTTTCAGTAAGTGTAACATACTTTACCGAATTAATTTATGGACCAAACAGTCAATACAAGTTGTTTAGTAGCCTACCTGGAACGCATTGGCACTTCTCTGGGTGAAGGGTTTAATGCGCTGTAACGGCCTCTTCCAGGAAAAATAGATTACCGCGTTCGCACAAGCTTTACACCGAAGATGTAACGAAGGATTTACCGAGACCTACTTCTCGTTCGTGGCGTAGCCAATAACAAACTGTAAAATGTAGCAACATTGTACAATTGAATTCCAAGACAGCTGTCGGTTTAATCATGAGAGCCATGCCTCGGTGTCATTCTTTAACTCGATAAATTAACGTTTTAAAACAGGTTGCAAGTGTCATAAGTTTATGCAAGATACGATTAATTTACTATCATTATGACCTGCACGTATGCCACATATTGCATACAAACCAAAGTAACTGAGCAACTATCGTCAAAGTGTGAGGAAATCCAGTACGATTGGTTCGTCCTGGCGTGGACACACTAGGCTACTACTTTCAACTACGTTGAAATACGAACCAGTTGCAATAGACTTCCATAACATCTGCTGTTCTTCTACAAGATATTATATTACCTCCTTACTTTGGACCGGGGCAGTATTTGAAACTCAACGTGGATAGCCCACCAACTGCGTTAAATACAACATTTTACAGGAAATCATTGAAAACTTTAAAAAAACAAAAAAAAATCACCGCAAAATAGAAATTAGCTACATTTTGGACACTTACTTGTTTTTATCGCTGCTCATTTTGTCTCTTTTAAGCCCTGCAATTTCCCCCTGACGTCCAAGGGAAAGTGGAGTCACCGTTCAGTGTACTTGCTCAACAAAAGGACCGAAGTTGCCTTATCTCTTCGTTTCAGACGATTCTATATGCACGTACCTAGTTTGCGAACTCACTACTTTTTATTACTTTGGTCTTTCCCCTCCCAATCTACAAATGTCTAATCTGATTTAAAAAAATGAATGTGCGGTTAATTTTCCATTTAGTATAATAGTTCTTTGGTCAATAAAAATAGCTACATTAAAACGTTTAAAGAACAGCCATAACGCGGTAGAACCTTAGATACGCCCAAACGTATCTAAGAGTACCCCCAACTTTGTGTATGTAGTATTTCTGTCTAAAAGCAATAAATAGCGTCTGAAGTAGCTACTACTGCTCGATGTTAAGCGTGTGTTTTTTCCATATTTAAAGCACCGTCCCTCTTCAACGTCACGCCACAAGTGGGAGGTAACGTTAGCTAAATGCGAGGTCAAAAAGTTACAACGCTTAACTAGATGTTAACACACTTCCGTGTGGAACGTTGTGCTGCCAGGACTGTGGATAAAGCAGGTGCTGAGAGCTTGTATGTCATGTATACAGATAAATACGAAGCATACAAATCCCCTTGGTGTTACTGTACCTGGTAACGTACACCAGCACCTTATGATTGCAAATATGCTGATGTAGGCATTTTTTTGTAAATGTGTGAAGCACGGTTGTATTCGTTTTCATTGTGCTTAGAAATGAGAAATAGTGTTACAAATAATTAGGCATGCGTACCGCCACGATATTTTTATTGCGCTTTTTTTTGTAGAACAGTGGTGTCCACGGGTTTCGGTGTTTTGTTCCAACCAAGTTCTTCATTGAATAGATGAAGCCATTGATTGAATGAGAACTTGAATCACCTGTTGTTCCAGGTGTCAATCAGCCGCTCGAACCCCCTCGGAACGTAGTGGATCATCAGGACGTGGAATGGATACCACACTAGATTTTGCAACCTTAAAGAATGTGTGGTAGTGCGACATCTTCTGGAGGTATTGGTCAAAGTAAACAAGTGTCGAAAATCCAACAATTGCATATGGACATCTAAAATGGCAACGTTTATGTGACACGAATACAATGTTTTTATATGACAACAATGTAGCTTTGTTTAATAAGTAGCCTATCCGCCTCTCCATGGAGTGTTCCAACGCTGCTTTAAGGTGAATCAGTCCTGTATGGGAAGTTATTCAATACCATGCTCATTTTAAGGTTAGCCTGTTATCTTACGTTTGTCCGTTGTTTGCTGATATGAGGAGGTACATTTTGACTAAATGTCGTTCATTTATGGAGCATTTAAAATGTATTCTGAATTTAAGTTTGTATTTTAAAAAGCTATGTAAAATACGGTAACCCTTGGTAAATGTAAATAGGATTTGTATTTCCATGGGACAATCCAGTTCTTAAATGAGGGCTGTATTTAAGTGTAGCACCAAAACTGTCTTAACGGCATTTTGAAAAATCAAATGTTCGCTCAATAACACGACAGGCCACTGACAGGCAAAGTTTGCTGTCTTCCACGTCATGTCATCTACATGGGTACAAAGCGTCCCGTCATGAATGGGTCCAGATTGTCTCCAAACAGCAACGTGTTCAGATGATTTTCCCTCTGAATGGCTGTAGACAAATCAGACTTGGCCAGGATGAAGGTGTTATGAGTCGACCCGTAACTGCCGAACACCCGAGTTGTGCGGCATTTATGCAAAGTATTGAATTATGCAGTTTATTTCACCCTTCACAAAGAAAAACCGTAAAGGCGTGTTTCAAGCTGTTATGAGAGATGTTACCCTTTTGGGAAGACTGCTCTATTAGAATCGTGTGTTTACTGATATAGGCTAACGTTTACCTGCAATATTATATGTATGTTATAACATATTCGTTCTACATATGGTTTTTATTCTTTTTGATAATTCTATGACAGTGTTATTATAGTATATCTGTATGTAGATGACTCTCCAAAATATTAATTGAAACTTTCCCCCTCACATTTTACATTTACATTTTAAGCATTTAGCAGACGCTCTTATCCAGAACGACTTACAAGATGTGCATAAGTAGCCTACATGGTAGGAACAATCATAGTTCGCATAAGAGATCAGTGCAGTAATACAGTGATAGGCAGCTGCGTACCATACATACCTGTAACAATGGGAAGGAAAAGGTTAGTAAAAAATGTTTTGTATTTTTTAATATTAAATGAGTAAGCAGGGACATAGTGTTAAGCAAGTAGGTAGTGCTGATGACAATTAGCTCAGTGTACAGAATTCAGTGGTAGTGGAGTCTGAAAAGGTGGGTTTTGAGTCTGTTGCGGAAGATCGCAAGTGATTCCGCGGTCCTGACCGATTGCAGAAGGTCATTCCACCAGCGAGGGGTCAGGACAGAGAAGAGACGAGACCGCGAGGAGCGGCTGCCAGGCGCCCAGAGGGATGGGGAAGTCAGTTTGCCAGAGGAGGCTGAGCGGAGGGGTCTGGCTGGGGTATAGGGAGTGATGAGTGACTGGAGGTATGGAGGAGCAGTACCTCTAGCCGCTTGAAAAGCAAGCACCAGTGATTTGAATCTGATGCGTGCTGAGAGTAGAGGGGTGACGTGGGTGAACTTTGGCTGGTTGAACACCAGCGAGCAGCAGCATTCTGGACTACTTGCAGTGGCTTGATGGCACAGGCCGGCAGGCCTGCCAGCAAGGAATTGCTCTAGTCCAGCCCTCAATTTCTTCCTATCACGTGCTTTGGTCTCAATTTTCCAGGGCACAATTTTGATTGCATGAAGACTGCTTTCTGGTGGTGGTTTATTCATAACATTCAAATACAACCACGCAGTGCGTTTGTGCCAATCCACAACCCCTAATCCAGTCCCCTTTCCACTGATTCAGCCCAAGCGGTAAAAAAATAAATATATATATATAGTGTGGCGACCCTACCCCCCGTTAGCGTAGCCCGTTGCTAAGTGTGTGTAATAGTAAATACCTGTAAATATCTGTATAGTTGTACTTGTGAATATCTGTGTTTAGCTAGCTAGCGTTTATGCAAATACGTGTCCCTTTTGTTCTGTCGTGGCTGATTGGTTGTTCGTACCCTGTTTGTTCAGCTAATCCAGTGTTTCTCAAATAGTGGGGCGCGCCCGGTGCGGTGCCAGGGGGGGCGCGTGTGACCAGAGGCGTAGCGTGGGGGGTGCAAGAGGGGCGCAAAATTGAAGAAAACGTTAAAAAAAACACCCCGTTAAATAAACGAACTGTTCTCAGCTTTTTTTCGTTTTCTTCTTCCTAGGGGGGGCGTAACAGAAAATAATTGAGAAGCACTGAGCTAATCAAAGCGAACCATGTTTTGTAATAAAAAGGCCGTTCGCCTGGCCGAACGGGTCAGTGTTTGCTATCGTGTTGCTGTGATGACTTCAATAAAGAAAAGCTCCCCCAGGGCGATTGCTGAACCACAAACCCCGACTTTGTCTTTGCTTCCCCGATGGGTCGCCACAATAGGCCAAGTAGTACTTTCTGCTCTATAATAATTGTCTTACACACTGCGTTTGTAAGCGTTTTTTGCGCTGTACAATAGGTCCCCAAGATATAAAAATTCCTCTAATCTGACGCACATGGAACCTAATTGTAAATGTAGTTATTGAAAATACCTTCCAAAGATGTCAATTGCTTGGACTCTTAAGTTTTCAGTGTTAAGTTACATACCGTATTTATACAGCTCTGGAAAAATGTAAGGGACCACTGCAAAATGATCAGTTTATCTGGTTTTACTATTTATAGCTATGTGTTTGAGTAAAAATGAACATTTTTGTTTTATTCTATAAACTACTAACAACATTTCTCCCAAATTCCAAATAAAATATTGTAATTTAGAGCATTTATTTACAGAAAATGACAACTGGTCAAAATAACAAAAAAATGGTGTTTTCAGACCTTTAATCATGCAAAGAAAACAAGTTCATATTCATTTTTAAACAACACAATACTAATGTTTTAATTTAGGAAGAGTTCAGAAATGAATATTTGGTGGAATAGCCCTGATTTGCAATCACAGCTTTCATGTGTCTTGGCATGTTCTCCACCAGTCTTTCACATTGCTGTTGGGTGACTTTATGCCACTCCTGGCGCAAACATTCAAGCAGCTCAGCTTTGTTTTATGGCTTGTGACCATCCATCTTCCTCTTGATCACATTCCAGAGGTTTCCAATGGGGTTCAGGTCTGGAGATTGGGCTGGCCATGACAGGGTCTTGATCTGGTGGTCCTCCATCCACACCTTGATTGACCTGGCTGTGTGGCATGGAGCATTGTCCTGCTGGAAAAACCAATCCTCAGAGTTGGGGAACATTGTCAGATCAGAAGTTTTCTTCCAGGATAACCTTGTACGTGGCTTGATTCACGCGTCCTTCACAAAGACAAATCTGCCCGATCCAGCCTTGGTGAAGCACCCCCAGATCATCACCGATCCTCCACCAAATTTCACACTAGGTGCGAGACACTGTGACTTGTAGGCCTCTCCAGGTCTCCGTCTAACCATTAGACAACCAGGTGTTGGGAAAAGCTGAAAATTGGACTCTGAAGCTGAAGCTGAAGATGACCTTACTCCAGTCCTCTACGATCCAATCCGTCTTTTGCAAACCTCAGCCTGGCTCTTCTTTGCTTCTCATTGATGAAGGGCTTTTTTCTAGCTTTGCACAACTTCAGCCCTGCCCCTAGGAGCCTGTTTCGAACCGTCCTCGCCATGCACTTCACCCCAGTTTGCCTATCTTTTTGTAGGTCACTTGATGTCATCCTACAGTTGAGTGACATTCGAATGAGTTGGTGGTCATCCGACAGTAGAGTAGTTTTCGCCCTCTGCCGGTCTGTAGCTTTGTTGTCCCCAATGTCTGCTGCTTGACCTTGTTCTTATGAACCGCCATCTTTGAAATTTGTAGGATAGAAGCAACCTTACGCTCACTGTATCCCTCTGCCAGTAAAGCCAGAATTGAACCCTTCTTTTCCTCACTCAAAACTTTTCTTTTCAACTCTTTTGGCATAGTCAATAGTTATTTGATTCCAATTACTTTTGAGGTACTACTAGCAGTTTTTTGCCATCCAGCTGGTCCTATTGCAAGAGAATAGTGATGACCACAGCAATGGTTTTTATACTTTTCCTCGTTAAATAAGATTTGGTTCAGGTGATCACATAATCAGTACTTCATTAAGTAGAATGAGGTGTGCTTGTGTTGAAATTCAGCAGACCCTGGAATGGAATGGCTGCTATACATGTAGAGATGCTGATTTAAGAAAAATTTGGAGTGGTCTCTTAATTTTTTCCAGAGCTGTATATATATTTTACTTTTGTGAGCACGTTTTTAATGGTCTTCCCACCAAAAATATACAGTAAGGTCAATTTCCCAACCTCACCCCCCCCATGGTTCTCCACCACCAAGTTGCTACCAGCTTTCAAAGCTTCCAGTTCCCCCACAGGAGCACCATGGGCACCAACAGTAGAAGGTTCCATATATCAACATATCTCAGGACCCAGTGATGCCAGGAAAGGTAGTGAGAAGGCTCCACAAGTTCCATAATTGCTAGCGATAAACACAAATAATTTTCCTTCTGTATAATTGTAGAAAAATGGCAAAAAATACCTTTTTACAATAGTGTAGTTAATGCCAAGCCATCATGATTTCTGACAAGACAGTGTTTGGTATCAGGAGCCAGATATTGACTATTTAAAGTGTGCAAGTTGTGACACGGGACTTCAATGATGGATTTACCAAATACCTAATAAAAAGTGCAATGACCCACGGTCCAGGATGGGGAAACTACAGTTCCCCAGTTGACAAAGACATTTATCCTTGCATTGTTTGATTAAAATCCCTCCTGTGTAAATGGGTTCCAGAATATTTGTGTACTTTTTGAGTATGATTACCTGAATTAGTAATGAACTTCAGTCTGTTTTGGATTCAGCTACGGATCTTCTCCAGTTCACATGAAGGTGATAAAATGTGCATGGTGCCAAATCCAGAGATTTATCATGCCTCACAGACAGTCTCTGATTTACAGTGTGCTGAGAGGGGCCTCACGAACAAGGTGAAGAAATAGGTACCCTTCAGATGCACTGAAAGTGATCCAATATTGATGTAGAGCACAACTGGTCACGTGTTTTTCACTGGCGATAACTACACTGATTTCATGTTCTCCAAGTAGCTGGAGCTCGCACATATTTAACAAGACTTTTGAAAGGTGAATAGCAATCCCTTTCTATCAAACAAATTTAGACCCTAATGACCGTATTGTATAGCGCATTTCAAATACTTTGAAGCAATTGTTTACTTAAATCAAAATTACAAATATACATATCACACAAGACAAATGAATCAGCGAATATGCTTATAAAAAATAACATCACTGTTTTATTGAAAAGGCCAGTAATTGTCACACAATTTTGGATACTTAAGCTTAATTGAAAAGTACATCACTGAAGAATCTTTTCTCTTCTTATGGACTTCAAAAGATGGCCCTCTCCAGCAGACAACCACTGCTTATATAGTGCTCAGGAATTCTTTAACCTGGAGGAAAACAGACACCAACAAATAAGCATGGCATTTATCTCTTAAGTGTATTTTCATTGAACCCTTTGCCATTGATATTATACTGCCATTGACATTCATGAAGCAAATTCAAACTGCAACCAGTGATTTGTAAATACATTTACAGGATTGATATCAGTGGTAAGTTGATGTTACTACACGTGACTAATGTATAAATCAGGTATACAGACAGTACAAAACAAAGAAAATAGGCTGAGGAAACAATATTGAGGCTTTTCCCGAGAAAGGATCTTTTCTTTTTCAGTTCTTACTGTTTACTGTAGAGAAGTGACTGGTTATAGACTTGGACTGATTTGTGAAAAGTTTCTTGGATGGTATATGCTCTATGTCGTCTTCAGTCTTGTCTGTTTACCCTCAACAGAAAACAGTTACATTTTTCTTCAGGCCTCATTACCCTACCCTACACACAAATCCAGAGGTAACTGCTTTGTTGGCATGCGTGTGTCCATGTGCTTTTTACTGTACTTGTGTATATGTGTATGATAAACAGAATTCTGGTGCATCTTGTCCAAAAGAGGGTAGAAAGCCAGTGCCAGATCTGGCCACAGGTTTACAGTTGTGCCAGTATTGCATCCACTTTTCAACTAGACTCCCATAGTAACATAATAGCTAACAGGAGATAACCGATCATTTTCAAGACAAAACATGTTGAAGCAAGTTGTAATAATTACATACATTTCTATACTGACAGAGAACAATCTGCAAGGTAAATGAATCAGTGTCGCTATTACACAAGAAAACACAGGATTTGAAGTGTTATACAGACCTTTTCGATCATGTTGGCACATTTTACATTGTCCCCTTTAAAATCTTCATTTACATCCAGAGTCAAAATCGGCACATCATTCAAATATTCAAATTCCATCCTGTGGAAATGAAATCAAAATTAAATTAGGCATCCTGTAAATTATGGAACAACAGTATTATAATTGATGGCATCCTATCGATACCATTCTATTTTCCTGTAGAATGAGTAGAGTTTAGAAGGGGAAAAAAACCCTAAACCCACAACGGACAAAACAATGTTGCTTCCTAGAGGGGAGGGAAGAAAAAAATAAAAATAATAATCATAAAACATATGTGCATTTTTTAAATACCAGAGTATTTTGCTTTTGCTTTTGCTTTTAGTTCTACTTATTACGGTAGAACAGGACTACTTTCAAAATGAACATTAGAATTCCGACAATGGTTCGCTGCTAAACAGAGGTATTCTGAAACCATAAGCTTAATTTCTCAGGAATACTCGAGAAATACCTAAGATCTAAGACATATTTTGTAATGTTCTATTTGCAATTTTAGTTTTTCAAAGGTATGTTTTTCTGTGTTCAATTGTGGGTGTCTCACCGCATTGTCTTGTGCTGGAGCCAGCTTTCATGTTTGAAGTGGAGCTTCTCCAAATACTCCAGGGGGATGCCCTGTTCCTCTTCTCTCCCCCTCAGGTGCAACCTCTCCAGACACCTCTACAACAGGACAGGGAAGGCAGGGGATATGTTTATTACGTGGAGCCAATCAGCAAGTTCATGTGCGATGGTCTTGTCCAGAAGTCGTTCAGCCCTATCATAAAACCAACAGATGCTAATAATTAATTATAGAAGCATATAATCAAAGGCCAGCATATAATAACCCCAAAGGCCAGTTTACAAGTGTCTTCTTTTAAGAAGAGAAAACCTGTGGGGAAAACGCTGTGAAGAGTAGGCTGGAATCAACATGGGGCTACTGTAACAAAAGCACTGAAAAAAAACACCAAACTCCAGCTTTCTCACACGGTGTTGGGAAGAAAACAGCCAGGCTCCTAGCGGTGCTCTGGCAGTGATCAAGCCATAGAGAGGTTGAAGGAGACCAATGTGTCCAGACCTTGGGCGATGCTCGAAGGTAGATGATCCCGTCCAGCTCAATGTGTTTCCCAAACTTCTTGTGCAGCCACCCGTGCCAATCCTGGTAGATGGCCCACTCGGTTTCATTCAGGCACTCGCTCTCATGCAGGTTTGCGGCAAATATGTATCTGAGAAAAAGAATATGGAAGAAAATTGCATTATGACGAGGCTTGAAAATGAATAAAATGTTTCCATCTTGTTGTATAATTCCTTGATACTTTTTAAAACTTCAATTCAATGGATATGAATGACTTCAGAGGCTTGCACAACCTTGTTATACCTGGAGTTGTAATCTTCATAGCTTATTTTTCATTATATAGGTATAACCATTATATGCCACTTGAGTCAATGTATATTAAATACATTACAATTTTTAAGAAACACTTTCCTTCCCTACTATATTATAATAAATGGTCAACTGAATAAAATGATTAATTTTACATTGGCCTGGAGATCATACATTTGAGAGTCAGTCTGAGCTCATGGGCACTACTTTGCATAAAAAGCTTAAAGTAGAACATATGCCATACAATAAATATATGGATTCCAAAGAAGCAGCCTTCATTCTGGTGTTGGAAATATACCATATTGTGCCAATGTAATCGCTCTGAATGGTCATCACTTCAAAAACGGGACAGTATCACCATTCCGTTCAAAACATTGGGACATACAAAAGCAAGACACAATTGTATGCGGTAGCTTTGAATATAATCAGGATTTACTTAACAGAAGGAACTGCTTATCAGGACAAGAATGTTCTAGATAGTAATTGTTAATGTGAAAATGGTACACATTATAGTAAAGAATACCACGTCTTTGAATTATCACTGTGTTCTCATTTTTTGGGAACTATTCTGACTTCAGGCATGTACACGATTTTCTGTACTTGTTAGCATGTCTTGGACAGTGTAAGAAATGATAATCAATTACTGCTCTCTAAAACGGTAACTCTTTTCCATTCTGTAAATGGACTGTGGCTTCATAGTGGAGAAATATCCATTTCGGTCCACAATAATGTCACGTTCTGACATTAACGCTACCCCCCCCAATTCAGACCCAAGAAACTGAAGTGAAGTGAATTGAACATTTAATTGCTGAGTAATAATGAAAACACAGCCTGCAGTTCACCAAGAGCAAGAGTGAATAAAACAGCATTAGAGAAAAGGTAAGGACCAAGTTTTACAATCACACTGAGCTTACCCTTTAAGAGCAGAATACCAGCAAGTACTACTTCTGTGAGTGTGCTGTGACATAAGCAAGTAAAAACAAGCGGCTCTGCATGGCTCAGTTGGTAGAGCATGAGCTGAAAATGCTCAGGTTGTGCCTCTGATTCCCATTGGGACCATATATACTGAAAAATGTATGCATTCACTCTGTAGGCTGTGAACTGAACGAATGCAATCTTGCTATAACCACTAACGCATGTGCAGAACCTTTTTTGTGTGCGGTTGCAGCAGTATTGACGGAAATTTTTTGTCATTTAAGAAAGAAAGATATGTGCCTTTACTTCTTCAGTAAATTATAGCCAATTAGCCACTTTTACGTTCATAATAAATGTTTTATGTTTTGCTTTCTTTTTTTTTCCCCGCTGTATTTTGTGAGGTATGTGCGAACCATGATTTTTGTGTACCGTTACACCTAGGGATGTTAATGATTAATCGATGATCGATTAATCGCCGTTAAGAATTGATCGATCAAGCATATCAAATGAACGATTATGTATCACAGCGGAGTTATCCAATAGCACAAACTCTAGTGAGTGTAATAATATTGCTTTGAAACAACAGTTAAAACCTTGTTGATTTTTGTTATACTTTGTATAGCCTAGGGCTGCAATGATTAGTGGATGACGTTGACCATGTAATTTTGTCGATTTGCATATTCATGACCGACGCGTATTGTTTTGAACATGACGGCGGCAAACCCAGCTGAGAGTGCGGGAGAGAGTTCATCCAAAAAAAACAAACGACCCAGAGCATCCAAAGTGTGGGAATTCTTTAAGAAAAAAAACAATAATATGGTGCTTTGGAAATGGCATATCACAGCAGCACGACGGCCATGCACGAACACCTTAAAAGAAAGCATCCAGGAGCCGTGACCCGCCAACTCGATGCACAGGACGGAGCAACATGGTAAGTGTGATGCTAGGTTATCTAGCTTGCTAGCTTGCTATTGTTATGTATATGTAGCTCTGTAACGTTGTCAACATGTCCTTGAATGAGCTGTATTAAATTATAGTGTGTTGATTGCGTGATTTTAGTTAAATTAACCTAAAACCCCACGCATGTCTGCAATCTAGCTAGAGCTCTCGTATTAATGTAAATACAGCCATGATAATTGTTGGAATTGGATTGGACTGTTGGAATTGTTATAACGCCACAGTTACACTAACGTTACAAAGCTCCATTTCCACTGCCGAGTTATGACGGCTCCAGCCACGTAACGTTATGCATACCGGTAGCTATATTAGGCTACTGTGTAACTCTGCAAAACTTTGACCACGGTTTTACATTCCATTAATGGTATCAGCGATCGAGCGTTTTGTAAGGCAAACAAAAGGCAACATCAGCAGCTGTTATAATTTTCAATGTAAATATGGATATCCCGTTTCAAAAGCAGTCTTAAAAAATCTTGTCTAAACGAACCAGTTGTAAGCTTAGCTTTATAACGTCTCTGATTTTACTTGTGCCTTCTTTGCAGTGGAAATTACAGACGTTCAAAGTCATAACATGCGCAACATGTGTCATCTAACTAGTGCGCAATGAATTAATCACGTTCTAAATGGTTCAGCAGCATGCTGATTCTCTGTGAAAAAGAAGAGTAAATTATATTATATGTTATATGTTATATCAGTCTGCTTTTGAGCTCTTTACTCAAAGATGGTCTACTCTGGGTATTCAGTAGGTGGTGTCAGAGGCAACTACCCATGTGACCTAAGGATAGTAGTACCGCACTTCAAAAACATGTCTATACATTTTGAAATGTTCAATTGCAAATTGAATCAATTGGTTTTTTTCTGACAAATTAATCGTTTAGATTAATCGACTAACCAATAAAATAATTGTCAGATTAATCGATAACAAAATAATCGTTAGTTGCAGCCCTAGTATAGCCTAACATTAACTCAGCCATAAGTTTTTGGTGAAATCATTTTTTTTTGTTGCCACGACAGTATTTATGCGGACATAGGTTCCGCCGGAACTCGTGTTCTCAGCGGCTGGTCTGTGAACAGGCTTCACACACAGCTCACCCCTGAACACGTGGATATGCTTATATTCTTAAATAAAAACCAGTAAGGGGAGGAGTCGGGACTCAAAAGTTAGGAGGTAGCCTCCACTGAGACAGCCCTTTTCATTTGAAAAGGAATATTGTTTTCATTGTTAGGTCTACTGAATGGTTTGATTTCCTTCATAATTCGTATTGTTTTATGCTGTTAAAATAGGCCTGTATCTCAAAAGTTCGAATAAAGCTTAGAGGGGAAAAAAGGCATATTTTGTATTCTGTCATATGCTACATTTTGCCGTATTTTTTTGTACTTAAAAAAAAAAAAAAGATTAACGTGGGCGACGATCAATCAAGGACATTTTGTAAAATCAGAATCCCTAGTCACATCCCTAATTCACTACTGTAAGTCGCTTACAAAAGCGTCTGCTAAATGGCATGTTATGTTAAAAACTGATGCAGTTTCGGTGTGCGACTATTTGTCATACCTGTCACTGTACACAGATCTCTCAAAGAACTGCACTGGGTTTTCGGCATCTCTCAGTTTCCCATTGGTGGATTTGATCTGAGCTCGCACCCTGCTCATGCAGGCGTAGCTCTGGAAAGTGTAGGCCCATCTCTCTGGCTTCTCATACATCATCTGCAGGACGTTCCCCCCACTCTTCTGAGAAGTGGTCAGCTCCTTCAAAACAGACAAGGCTTATCACAGGGATCGCTTATCCCACAACCACAGCACAGGTACTATGGGAAGTATCATGTATCGGGCATTCTACAAGATTAGCCTGACTTAAACTAAAGATGCAAAAGTACAGGTAAATAAAATGTGAAAATCTATGCTCTGACCAATGGGTCAATATTTTCCAGGGTAATGCTCCTCCAGCTATGCAAATGGGCTGAACTGCATAGGGGCCTTTTCCTCAGAAGTAGTCTGTGCATGTCAAATCAACTTCAAAGCTGTTCCGTCATTGCTCACTGAAGTCCCATTTTCTCCCTTTACTAGTACTGCTGTGAAACCAGCAGGGCATAACTCACCGAGTGCAATGGATTGCTTTCAAATCTCTGCTCTGAGCCAACTGCTCTGTGATGAATTTAAATAATAAAATCCATTTAGATAATCATTTCAAAAATGTCTATTTGCTGACCATTTGCAAGATTCTGACATTTACTTTAAAAACTCTTTTACCCATTTAATGATACACAAGTGCTCAAATCTGAGACATCTTACAATTTTTCAAGGAACTTTAACTTTTTTTTTTTTTTTTTTTTTTTTACTTGCATCTTCTTAAAAAGGTTTTAATGTAAAAACTGCCTTATAGCTGTATTATAACTCATAATTCTGTAAATAGCTGTAAGGCTGTGGAAATTAATAATGGCTGTATAAAATGTGCATTCACTACAAAATGTGGGAGGCCCCGGTAGATGCCTGGTTGACAAAAGGGCAGTGAAATGTTAATGATCTCAGTACAGTAAAGACGAGCAGTTGTCAGATCTGTGATAGTGACCATGGTACTAGCTGCAACAGCCAAGTAAGGGAGCCAGAGACTTTGGGGATTTTTCCATGACTAACTGCCCATTAAGTTGAAGAGCCTAGTCATGCTAGGCAGAGCACTTAGCTGGCATGTAGTCCTGACAACAGTGTGACAGAGCTTTGAGTGAGTGCTCCGGGGGTGGGAACAGACTAATGGTAGATTCCCTGATCAGATTCTTCATGACTACTGTGCGGCAGACCATGTGACGTAGACCATAACAGTGTTGTGTGGTTTGAGTCTGACCATAGCAGCGTAGTTGAGGGGGGGGGGCAGCAAACATATCTGCAACACACAGTGTGTGTAGGAAGGGCGCTGGGAAATTCTAAAATGATACTACAATTTCATACTATGATGATACTAGGTGTGGTTTACCAAGTCTGAAAAATGTCAGACCCTGGCTGATACAGACAGATCCTGATTCTCAAAGCCTCTCAACATTACATAGTAATAACCACTGGAAATCAAATGTGAGACTGTGTGAAAATGTTCAAATCATAGGACTTAAGTTTGAAAAAAAAAGTGTCCTCCCTACTACATGCTAGGCAACAAGGCCAGTGGAAACAATTCAAACTAAAATGTTGCTTCATTCCTGAGTTCAACTGATTACAGTCTTCAAACTTTTAATCTTGAATGAGTCTAAACTTAGATGAACCAAAGTTGTCAGAAACGTTCTTGAATTAGTTCAAACAAGTATGGTGTTATAGGGTACACTCTGTGTCCTGACTCCTGAACAATGCATTCTAGGAAGCATTAGATACTGCTAATGGATAAACGTGGATGAAAATAATAGCTTTTCTTGGACAAAGTGAAACTGACTGAAATTGCCTTGTTGTCCAGGCATAAAAAGCATAAGGTGTTGTCGTGGAAAATCAGCCACTGAGGTTCGGACAGCGTGAGGTATTTATTCATGCATAGAGAATAACACACTCAATAAAACCTTGTGTCCATTCCAACTAATACAAGCAAGTCATCACCATTTGTGCAGTACTTGGTAATGCCTCTAACTCCTTAGGAAATACAAAATAAGCAGAGTCAAAGCTCTTCTTCCCGGTCTCTCTTTGGCAGTTGTTAATGTTTAAAAATTGGATAAGCTGTGGCACCCATCACACCAACTGACACATCTTCACTTCTGCTTTCTTGAGATGTAAACATGACCTTAACTTTCAATAACATCTCCTCTGTTGGGACATAGTTGTTTTTCTCTGTACTTTTCCAGCACTCGTATGTGCACATAATATTGCAAGCATACACAAGGTATTTTATTTAATTCAGCAGTGTTCCATAGTGTTTATGATCAACAGCAAAAACCTTTTTGGGGGCCTCAGGTGAAGCTAGAATGATCATCTTTCCAATGACATTGTTTTCTGCTATGTTATCACGCCAAGGTTAGCTTAAATATCCCAGAGTATCAGTCAGTATGAATTATCTTTTTTTTTCTTCTGATAAGTGGTCTCCCTAGCAAAATATTTTCCCGCACCAGACTTAAAATAGTGAATATGTGATGGCATGGAGGGCCTTTCTTTACGTATTGCGCAACGGCCAGTTGTAACTTCCCGGTTCCACATTTATGTAGGGAACACTGATGTTTACATTTCGCGAGTGTGACGGGTTATCGTCCTCCTGTGCAGTTCAGGGACAAGCTACTTCAATTAACATATTCGAATGAATTGTGGGACACAGAACAGATAAAACATGGACACTGTGTAAAACAGATCTTTAGATCACTGGGTATGTTACTGACTGTGTAGTCAGAGCATCAGATCTACTGCAGGCTTTTGTTCGTCACTAACACACCTGATTTGAACATTCATTGCCTTGAATGTTGATTAAATCAGGTGTGTTAGTGAAGGGCTGGAACAAAAGCCTGCACACCCAGTAGATCTCCAGGACCGAACTTGGGCACCCCGGTGTAGTGAGATTTTGACAAGCCACAAGCTGCGGTGCACACAATACATTTATTAAGAAAAGATTTTAAATGTATCAGGACCAATAAGTTACTGAGAACTAAAACAGGAAACTGATCCTTATTCTGACTTAAAAAACAAGGGAAGATACAACCTTTAGTATTGACCTGCCACTTTCAAAATTAAGTGTGTTTACGTGCCATTCACATTCAGCTTTCTGTGTTAACGTTCTCAATTGTCAACAAATACTCATATTTAGCTATGAATTGACAGATACTTTTTAGTCATTGTGTCATTGGTGTCCATTTTTTATGGAATATTGCCTCCAAAGCTATGGAATTTTAACATGTTGATTCAGCTCCTTCCTACTGAGGACTAAGGCAAAATCAAGTCGAGTTTGTTAAAAGAAAAACAATAGATTTCCCATGATGGGAATTCAGCAGTTCAATGGAAGCCCACAAGCCAATCAGTTTGAGCTGCTATTTTGCAACAAAAGTAAGCACATGATGCACCCTTGTGGTCAATGCATGTACCAACTCATACCAACATATTATATACACTGTAGATAATAAATCATATTGATTCATGTTGTGCCAAGCAATCCAGCATCCGATGGCCTTATATTCCTATCTGATCCACGCCAATTACTGAGAGTATACAAAGATTCGGTCTTACTTTTCTAAATAATACCCTGAACAAATTTTGTTTAATGAAGAGTGACACCCCCCACCGAAAGAGTAGCAGATGTTAGTAAGCATGTTTAAAAAATAATTCTGCTCACGGTCCAGCGCTGCTTAAGCCATGGCATGCCGAGCGGTTGCACACCATGGTCTAAACAAACAGGCGGTTGTGCAGATGTGAGGCTATTCAAGTGGAACCTGGTGGCATGCAGGCAACCTTTCTCTCCTTTCAACTTGTAATAGAAGAATGCTAGGGGATGTGAACTGCCCCCTGTTCAATTCCTTGTGCTGCATTTCTGCATTACATGTATATGTTGCCTCTTGCATCCTATCTATTTGTTTAATTTTCTTAGATTATTGACCGATATGGACAGAAGGTTAGAATTCTGCTCACTGAATTCCTTATTTTCAACACATCAAACAATAATTTAGTGTTCAGTACATGGGAGACATTTCAACAAGATGCTGGGGACCATTTCATTATGCTGTAATTTCTAACTACAGCAACAGCAGAAAGGATATAAAAGGCTGTGACCACAGGGTGGTTGTCAAGGCACTTTGGCATTTACCTGTGGAGAGCTCTTTGAGGACACACAAAGGGCCTGTCAAGGCCTGGTTTGTGATGCTGTGAATTGACATTCACTCCCCAGCGCTGTTCTGGTCTCAGGGGAACTTTCTCACACACACATACACGCACACACACTGTCATTGGTGATTGAGTGACTTTCAAAATGCCTGTCCTTTTCAGCAATGGCCTTACAAAAGCTTTTATGCCAAAACAATATTGAGGGGGAAGCACATGACCCTCCAGCATGGAGTGAAGACCACCCTACCCTGGCAGCATAGGGGAAGGAATTCTGAGAGTGGGCATGTCCTAGTCCCATAAATGGAACTCCTACCAACATTCTCAAAATAGAATCAGAGACTGTTCTGTGCCCAATGCATGCATGTGGTTACTATGTTCTATTCTCTATGAAGTTGTAATCAATTTCCCTATCATTATGTGTCTCTTATAACCCAATGCATTCCTCCCTCAACATTTGCTGTTCCTCGTTTCACTTTTAACCTAATGATTTTGTGCCGGTGTAATGAAAACTTCAGTGAAAGTCCTTCCCGAAATACCTTTGGGGTCACTCCATTCTACCAGCAGCCGAAGGTTGCAGCAGCCCCTGCATACAAAACTGCTGTTTCCACAGGGCAGACATGCCGGCCCTCCTGCACCTCCGTACTGCCAAGACCTCGAAGGCAGGGCTTGAGACAAACCTGGTGTAACTTTGCCTATCATTTACTGTTCAATAAACCCCTTTATAGAAAAGTAAAATATTCTGTATTTAATGTAATATCAAACGTTTCTTGTGGAAGTATGTCTACATATAAATATATGATTGCTAATCAAATTTGCTTCATAACATCCAAGTATTTTACAATACAATGCAAATAAAATGAAGAAAAAAAATCTAAGTAAGGGTGTTAAACAAACTTAGTGGTGTGCAACTGGGATGGGGTGAGTGCTGGTGCAATGCTAAACTGTCCTGGGCTGTGCCATTTGTCGGCCTGTGCCTTATCTGATGCCATTGGACCTGCCAGCTGTTGTCATAATATAATCCAACAGATGGCAACCACATTCCTTATTCCTTATACGTAAAGAGTGAAGAGCAGTCTTGCTATTATACATTTCTCTTCCCTCTGGTGAATGTGACGATTTGCTCCATATTCAAACCAAAGTCTAACTTCTACATAAATCTGAATAGGACAAAAGCATACAGTTAAACTGGGGTCTGTGGGGTGACAGATTATTTTTGAAAGTGTCAAAAAATCCACTGTTCAGTTAAAAAAGAAATGAGCTTCACATCTTCCAAATGTTTACTTTAAACATTGTACTGGGAAAATGCATTAATAGTCTATCTGGGAATGACAATTTAAACTGAAACAGGTCATCTCTTTACTTAAGGAGCAGGGTTTCAGCAAGTTCTCATACGAGGGAGGGGATAATTGACATGAAAAAGAGAGGGTATAATTGGATACAAAATTGGGAGAAACAATGGGAGTAAAATAGGAAAAATTAAAAGGAGCGGGGTTTTGTCTTTTAACATAACATGCGATACTATTTGATGCACCAAGCATTTACAAATCTGACTTTGTGTGTGCTTAGAGAATGCAGTAAAATATTTTCCTTGGGTTCAATTCCAAGATGACATCAAATTCATTTAAAGTCCCAATTAATTAGCTATATAGAAACATGGAAGTAAGATGCCCCATTGATATAAAGATATTTAGCCTTTTTTTAACAAACAAAAAAGTGATGCTGCTTTATATTTTAAAACGAGCATTTGTACATCTGACTGTGAGCTTCACACAATTATGTACAAATGATAATTGTAAGACTACTCATTATTTTCAGAAAAAAACAACAAAAGGTTCCCAACTAGCCTACTTTCAGGGAAAAATGTTTCAAACAAAAAACTGACTTTGACACAGGTTTCACAATGTGCTAATGGGGGCTCTTGTGATGACAGCTCATACTCACTGTACTCCAGGGGTATTCCCTATATATAACCCATATACTGTGTGGTCCCCTACACAACCCCAGTGAGGTAAACGAGCTAAACATAAAGCATTGATCACAGAGACAGATTGGAGACAGTACGAACATAAGATGTACCTCAAATTCACTGTGTTGAGTCTGCACATTGCACCACCTGGCTATGGGCTCCGGAACCACCTCCCAGTCCGTGGTCTGCTCCTCCAGGGCACGTACAAATGTGGATTTACCTGCCGCTGCACAGATTGGACAAAGACAATAATAAGTGGCCACAGTAACTAACTCTTTGTTATGATCATTGTGTTAAGGCACACTGCTACATTATAATCTGTGAAAAGAAGGTTACTTCTCACCAAAAAAGTATTTGGTCATAATTCATACATTTCAAATTGGCTAGATAACGATAGCAAGGCTCGCTGTCTTTTTTTTTTTTTTTTAGACGCCGCCTCTCATAAAACGCGCCTTAATGACTCAAAACAGTGCAACAGCAGGTTAGTAAATGAGCTAAAATAACTAAATATAGCATATTACTCTGCAGTTTTCCGTGCGGGTTAGAGCGATCGAATTGTTAACTTTGTTTATGACAATGAGCATATTGCAAGCTCAAAAAGACTTGGCGCCACATTCCATCGGACCACATTACAAAACATAACAGCAGCGATGTCTAGTTTGATGTTTAATTAGTATAATTCACAATAAGCTGATAGCTAGTTTAGCGGTATTGTCTAGCGAACGTTAACTTATCTTGTTTCATCATGTTACTATACTTACCAATATTGCCCTCGATAGAAATCCGTTTAATCTTTTTTTGTAAACTATCGTCCAGGGGACTGGGACAGGCTCTTTTCGGCGTTGGCGACATGATCTTTAAAGTATTAGCTAGTATCTAGCTAGATTGCCAGATACCTACGGAGGATAAACAAAAACAACTCTACCCCTATTAACTTTCTGCTACGGATCTGAACAGACCGACAGTGCTTTCTGCTCTAAATTAGAAAAGGAAATTACAACACGGAAGTTTGAAAATGGCGCTAATATCAATCAGTGTGTCACGTAGTCACGTGGTGAAGATGCCCCGCCTCGCATTGAAGCTAAAGCGCGATTATTGGTTATACGACGTTGTTGTTGCCAGGGCTACAATATGGTTATTGTAGGCAACTGACAGCCTCAAGTCGAACCCCAGACGTCACATTTACACTTCATTTACACGTCATGCCAAATTCTAAACCATGTAGCTGTATTGGCGAAATACCTATACAAAGTCACCATTGAAAACATTTGCCTTATAAAGGGGACATTATATCCTTTTATAAGGGGTATAATACGGCTGAAAAGTCACTGGTGAAAACAGTGTCCCTTCAACTGCAATGTATTAAACTATCCTTATCAACATCCATATAAGCATATTTAGGGGGGATATTTCTGTATTAACCAGAGTATAGAATGGCACTGTTGGTTCCCAAAGATGTCAAAGTATTTTAGAAGCAGGTGCAAATGCTTAATAATTGAATTGAATTATTCCTTTTGAATTTCATATAATACTCATGTAATTGTAAAACATTACTGTTAAGACCAAGTTAAGTGTTAAGTACTGTATAACTTTATGGTGGCACCCAACTGAAAAACATTGAGCATCATATGAAATAGGAAATGTCTGTCACACATTTTCTTTTGAAAAACTGAAAATGAGAAAAATGGGTATGTATAACCTGTCAAATCTGGCAAGGACTTCAGACTTATTGAGCCCTTTAGACAACAGGTCTAAATAAGACAATTTGTTAGATCAAAATATTTAAAATAGTTACTGTAGTTGTGTGATACATTTCACTTATATTAAATCTAATACGAGCTGCTATTATTAAAGCACACCACCACAAAGTCATTTGGTCAAACAAAACTTTTATTGTCCATATAAACAGCATTTAGGTATCGTACCAGAAAAAAATCCTGTAACTTTAAATATATTCAATCCCATCAAATAACACATTTGTATACACTATTTACAACTTTCTCATCAAAAATGTGCTATATATTACAACCTAGAAAAAAAAAAAAATTTAGTGTTGAAAGGGCATTTGCATGTTGTTGAAATCTGTAAAATTGTTCTTGGGGAGAAAAAAAAAAAAAGAAGTTGGTATGGATGTCATTTTACAATACCTTAAAGCGCACTGCATTACCATTATTAACTTTCAGGTTTACATTGACACATTCTTACAAACATTCAGAGAAAATTAAAAAAGAAGTAGTCACTATACATTTTAAAATAAAAAATAAAAGAAATTAAAAAAATAAAGTTATTGAAGAATTAGTGTTTCCAGTAAGAGCCATATCACCAAATATTTAAGATTGTATGGGAAATATCTTTCTTTACTTTGGAGGTGGGGCATAACAAAACTCAACTCAGAAAGTGCAAACCATGACTGACCAAGTGAACTAAAACAAGACTTATCAGAGGGTACTTTTACAGTGACTGTTTCATGCTAACAAAGCTAATATTTTCTGCTTGGAAATTAAAATCATATACAACCATTTAATTTGCGCACGGTTTGCAAGGCAGGTCTCAGGAAAAAAAGTCTGGTTCATTTACTGTAAAACCCCAAGCATAGTGATACTATGTTCAAATAAATGCGAGACAAAATCAACAGGTACTACACATTTCATTTCAAAAGACCCACCCTTATGCGGTTTAAACGACTCACCATCCCTGCTGCTGTGTCCTCTTACATGCAATACAGAATTAACAGGGTTTATTCTTCAATAAATAAGTTAAGCAGTCAAATTAATTTACATCATAGAAATGGAAATGTGAATATTAAGATAAGGATGAATATTAGTACCCCTGTATTAGAATGTACGCCATAGAGATTTAGATGAAGAAATTGCATAGCAAGCTAGTTAAACTAAATTTTGAATGTCCACCACAATCCTTCTGTCCATTTAGGGCACAGGCTATCGATTATTTCTCACAGAAAAGGACAACAATGCACTTGATCTGTGGCGCAATATTCCACTAATCCACAAACTAACAGACAGGACATGTGGTGTGCAATTCTGGCATTTTGTAGACCGATATTAACAGACTTCCTGAAGGGAGAGCAGGAGAAAACATTCTGTGTCATGCCAAAAAGGAAGAGAGAAAGGCATGACAACATACTGCAAGACATTCCAGCCATTGGCTGAAACAAAATCACGGTCAACATATAGCTTTCCTCAATATTATAGGTTATGTGATCAGCAAGTGCTTTTAAAAACTTATAACTGAGGCTGCATGATATGATATCGAAGCACCAAACAATAGCTGGCATTTAAATTCCCTTGGAAAAAATATTAATATAACTGCTGTTATTGTTTAACAAGCAAATCCTCTCATCCACAGGTACAACAGGGCAGAAAAGAGTATTCCATCTACTAAAATAAAAGTATTATTTTTCAAATCCATTGATTTAAATTCTACTATTCAAAATATCGGTAGAAACGAATGGATGGTGGGTGGTCATGAAGTTTCTCATCTCAAAAGGAATATAGGAAGTATTCAGTTGTCTGGGCTCCCACCAATATGTTCAATCGTCAAAAAGGTTTTCAGCGACCATGAACGTCTGCATAGTATGACTTTTTTCGTTTTAAATTGTTGCTTTGAAGTTTCTGCAAATGCTGCATAACTGACATTACTCTTCTGCACAATAACAAACTGTGCCAATATGAATATAAGAAATACCAATGCCTTCTGTGCCACTGCATACCTTTTTTTTGTAAAACAAAGCTAAAGTCAGTCAGAGAAGTTAGTTATATTAGGTGCTCGTGCATTGTAGCTGGCAAACAGGTTTTATAAGAGCTCGCCTGCATCCTGTCATGTAATTACACATTTCAGAAAGGTGCAGAATATTCTGTCAGCGTGGTTTGTATATAGCTGTCTGTGTGCTACCGGGAAAAAAATACATTGCTATAATGATTTGGCCCTTGGATAAGGGAAAATCAATAAGAAATCTAGAAATACTTTTTTTTTTTTTTTCTTCTCATTACAAGGTAGGTGTTGTTCAGACTACGCTGAGCTACGCTGTTCTCCAGAGATTGCTGTGCTTAAAATGCCTACCTCTCTCACATATCACTGACCTGCCAGAGGTGCCAAAGCAATCTGAGAAAGGCCACTGGCAACAACTGAAATTAACTGGAATATAGGAATATAAATGCAAAACTTAAGAAAATAAAAAAAGATTTTTCAGCAGGCATTACAATCCAGGATGTCCATATAACTTAATATATGTAGTGTACATGATCATTTATATCAGTAGTATGGAATTTATATTGAATAATCACATTCATTTTCAACAGAATATTCCGCTGCAGTCATGGCTAGATTAGAGCTTTTAGACAACTTGTAAATGTTAAGCATCTATCACTTGCACATACCACTGAACTGTCTCAAACTTCTCATCAGACCATCTCTGACACCATGCTGCATCTAAGGATTGAAAATCAAGGTTTTTTCCCCTAACAAAACAGACACATGCATTACTAATCATGTGTAGGAAATGTACTCTTATAACAAATCCCCTAAACCCCAATCTCCCCAAAGGTACTGTCCAATCAACTCTCCAAAAGCAAGTCAGCCATGTAAAACTAGTTTTCTAAATAGTTTTAGGTCTTCAAATCACCTACATTGTGGATGTGGTCTGTGGTCAGTAGGCCTGTTACAGTATTGAGGAGAATCATTGTAGGCACTTGAATACGTCTTGAATTCTTGAGGGGTTTAGGATATCAGCGGAACATGGCCATAATTCACAATATAATGTAAAAGTGAACCCACCTGCAGCAAATGTCATTGTCACCCATCTACAATTAGACCTGCTGCCATCACCTTGCAAAAAAAGCTGCCTTACCCATAACACCATAACATTCTAAGAAAGGTTCCCCCTAATGTTATCACATAGTAGCACATAGAGCAAAGCCAGATTTTCTGTATGAAATGAGATGTTCTGCTGAGTCCGTCTATCTGTCCTTGGAGGTCAGTTTTTCAATCAATTCCTGGAGTGGGACCAGTTCTTTTCTGTCTATCAGGTTAAATTCCTGCAAAAAAGACCAAGATAATAATTGAGCATACTGTTCACAAATAAATCACAGGACTTTGAATGTCCAGGAGCATTTAAAAATGAAGACCGTTTTAGAGCTTCAGTCCAGTTTTTAAACGAATAAACCGCAGTCTACATGTGTATACTTGCCAGTCATTTTGTGCAAATCTTTCTCTGAAATGACTATGTTTGCAAAAACAGGGCTCAAAGACGCTTGTCCAACTTTAGCCCTTTTCAAACTTAATTGCATCAGGAGACACTTACCAAAAACAACAAAAGACAATGATTATATATATATATAGCATTATGAATTGATGCAATGTGTATTTAATAGGGGCTTACATTTGAGCAAATGGCAATAGAAGTCAAGAAAAACCTCAATACCAAACAAAGGCATGGTGAACTACATGTACCTGAACAAAGAAAATGAAGTGCTTGAAAGATGTATTGAGATGGGCCTCTTCCTGCAGCTGAATTACTGCATCAAAGTGTTGGTGGTATATGTGGGCATACACGCGGAACAGACGCTTCAGGATGGTTTTGGCGACAGACATGAAGTTCTTCGGAAATGGGACCCCTAAGATGAGACAGAGGGAGCACTCAGCATTCACAGTCGCATCACATCATTCTAAAAGAACCTGACACCATAGAATTCAGCTCTGACAAGGATCCAGCCTGCAGTTTCACTGGGCTTTCAGTGGAAAAGGTGCATAGCAATATACATGAGAAATAAAAAGACCATTTTTATCAAAGGAGGCAGAAAAATCACTTCAAGCAAAGAAAATTAATAAGCGTATAAAAAAACCCATATCTGTACTCATTTAAGGAATCACTTAATGCAATCTATAGGTGGAAGAGACAGCATCTTAGTTTCTAAGGACATCTTAATTTATAAGGCAATGAAGACCAATTTTAAGCGGTCACTCAATAATACTGTCTAGCTGAATGCACACCAGGGACTATGGATTAAGAGCATAGAGGATAAAAAGTGTCTCTACCTATTTTTGATGGGAAGAGCGTCTCATCATCCAGCTGATCCTGCACCCAGGTCATCAAATAATCAATATACTTTGGTGCTGAACACTTGATTGGCTTTTTTATATTGGTGCCATCAGCCCAGTGGTACTCATACCTACAAAAGAAGATACATTTTAAAAGGGCCCATAATATATCCTGCGCGTGCACGCATGCACACACATTTGCTGAACATGCAATTTACTGGAATATTTTCCGGCCTCATTTAGATGTCGTGTGCAATTGAAGACTGGCAGCCTGGCGAAGTGCCAACGTTTATGCTAGTGCTGTACATTCATTAGTTTTGATATTAGCTATGTAATTTTGCCATTGTCATTGTCTCGTCACTATGTAAACAGAAAAACTAGATCAAAGGAGAGTAAACGTTTACAAAACAATTCATTTGATCTGCAGAGCTCTTGAAGTTTCAAATTTTTTGAGAGACACTGAAAATTCTGTCTATGAAAAGAAGGAGAGTTGTGCTCTCCATTGAGGACAAAATAGAAATGATTTATGGGCGTGACAAGAGTTAAAGTATTTCACTTTGGAATAGGGAAAAGTACAGTAACAGACAGTAACTCAGCAGATGACATTAAAAAATGTGCTACGTGTAATCATTTTCCATGCATGTAAACGGCAATAGGTGTTGCAAGGGGGAAAAGATGAAAATAAATGTTAATATACTGTAACCAACCATGAAAAATACTTTTGATCATACATTTTACATTTTTTGGTGAATAAATTAATTTGCACATATTCACATTTTGAAATTGCATTGACTGTTATATTTATTTGAAATATTACTGGTTTATCCAAACATGTACCTGCCATACCCAATGAGATATGCAGGAGCATACTGTATATGAAAACTCAAATATGAATATGTATTTTGCTTTCAAAAAGCCATCTGTTTTTCATAATTAAATACAGGATATATATAACATAGAATAAAATGCATCGTAACCATCATTTAATGCGTAAGTGTACCAGAATTCTGACATGCATGCAAAAATAGATAGTCAGAAGCCTTACTTGGGTCCCGCTGACATCACAGGGCAGCTCTCCTCAGTGCAGAAGTCAGTGATAGTCCCATAGAGCATATTGATCTGGTTGAAGAAATCTACAGCTAGGAAAGAAAAGACGGGTGCATCACTAAGCCTCACTTCACAATCTAACAAAACCTGTGTGTTCTGTGCAGAGCAGGAAAGGAATGAAGGAATGTGGGTGCTGGGCCTGTTCTTCATGTGAAACTGTGGACAGCGGGGCCGATCAGCAGCATGGTGTGTCCAAGGACATAGGCCTGATATTGGCTCTAGGCTGTAGCCATCAGGATGTGCCCTCAGCCTCCAAAGCAAGGACATTGCACACGTTGTCTTTCTGGATAGCCTGATGCTTGGTTAGCACTGAAATCCGTCAATAAGATTCTCAAGCTCAGCTACATAAATGCACTACAGAGAACCATAAATAGTGCAACATTGTATAAGAAAGGCCTATTGCTTGAAAGGATACCAAGGTCCCTGATGTTTTCTTAACAGCCCCCTGAATCGGGTCATTAACAGCATCATTGTGCAGGGCCAAACAGAATATACATTTCGGGAGTCATTAAAATAGTGCTTACAAGGCAAACACCTTCCTCAAGCAATGCTGCTGAAGAATAGGAGCATAGCCTTGATTTATGGGATTGAACTGAGTAGGAGATGGCTTTACACAAAGCCATTTATGTGACCTATTAGATCTTTCAGCAGAGCACCCTTGGAAATTATTAAAAATGATTAGTTGGACCATCTTCAAATTCAATTTAACAGTCCCTTGAGCAAAGTTCCTCCTGCAAGTTCATTTTTTCACGCATTGTTGCTTGAAAGGATACAAAAACAATTGCATCCATTAAAAAGCAGCACATATAATTTTCATGGGCATCCAGGATTGATCTTGCCTTACCATCAATACAGTGAGCATCATAATTCATTGGACAGTGACACATTTTTTGTTATTTTGGTTCTGTACTCTAGCACTTTGAGATTGAAAGGATACAATGACAATGAAGTGCAGACTGTCAGCTTTAATTTGAGGGTATTTACATCCATATCGGATTAACCGTTTAGAAATGACAGCACCTTTTGTACATGGTCCCCCCATTTTAAGGTACTACAAGTATTTGTTGAATTGGCTTCACAGATGTGTTTCGTTAGGCAGGTGTATTCATTTGTGTCGTTAGTGAATGCAGAAGAGAGCTGTTGATGACTAGTCTTGATTCTAGACTTTGCAATTGCCTTTGGAGATTGTTGTTGGGGTGTGACAACATGAGGAAGACAGCAGTGTTGATGCAAATTAAGCTGGCCAACATAAGGCTCAGAAATGAAAATCAATCAATCAGGAACATTGCAAAAACCCTGGGTATGCCCAAGTTTGGTTCATCATTAACAAGAAAAAAACAGCTGGTGAACTCAATTATTTCAAAAGACCCGGTAGACCGAGGAAGACCACTGTAGTGGATGGTGAAGAAAACGCCCCTGACAACAGCCAAACAGATCAAAAACACTCTCCTGGATCCAGGTGTAGATGTGTCAAAGTCTACCATACGTAGAAGACTACACCAGCAGGACTACAGAGGGACAGAGGGTACACTACAAGATGCAAACCACTGATAAGCCTGAAGAACAGAAAGGTGAGATTACAGTTTGCTAAAAAGCACCTAAAAGAGCCCCAAGAGTTCTGGAACAAAGTCTTGTAGACAGATGAGACAAAGATTAACATGTACCAGAGTGATGGAAAGAGGAAAGTGTGGAGAAAAAAAGGAAATGCCCATGATCCACCTCCACCTCCATGATCCATGAAACATGGTGGAGGGGGTGTTATGGCTTGGGCCTGTATGGTTGCCAGTGGAACGGGCTCACTTGTCTTCATCGATGACGTGACTGCAGACAGAAGTAGAACAATGAAATATTTTATCTGCTCAGATAAAACCAAATGCCTCCAATCTCCTTGGGATGGCACTTCATCATGCAACAAGACAATGACCCGAAACATACTGCTAGAGCAACAAGGGGTTTTTAACAGACAAAAAGTGGAAAATCCTTGACTGGCCGAGTCAATCACCGGATCTGAATCCAATTGAACATGCATTTTACATGCTAAAGAGCAGACTGAAGGCAAAAGGTCCCCGAAACAAGCAGGAACTGAAGATGGCTGCAGTACAGGCCTGGCAGAGCATTACCAGGGAAGATACCCAGCGTCTGGTGATGTCTATGCGTCGCAGACTTCAAGCAGTCATTGCATGCAAAGGATATGCGACCAAATATTAAAAATGATTACTTTACAAAAGTTGTACTATGTACAAAAGGTTATATAATTTCTAAACGGTTCATCCGATATGGATGAAAATACCCTCAAATGAAAGCTGATAGTCTACACTTCAACCTCATTGTATCATTCAACCTCATTCAATCTCAAAGTGCTAGAGTACAGAACCAAAATAACAGAAACACTGCCACTGTCCAATGAATTATGGTGCTCACTGTATATGTTTGGCTGAATTGACAAAGGCTAGGCCTCGATGAATCCATCAAATTGGCACATTCCAACCAAATGCTGTCCCTGAGTTGAATTTGTTAGCAACATTGCAAGCCCATCACCCAACAAGGATTCTCTTGGGAGCATTTATATTGGACAGGAATGAACCTCAGATATATGACTGAAAAACATTACAACCGTTTGACTGAAAGGCAGTGTGAGTGCAACACTCAGACAGACCATACAAATGGCAGGGAAAGGTTAAGGTTCACTGGCAATGAGGATGAGCTGTCTACAGGCTGACCTCTCACAATGTACGACCTTGAGATCTCAACCAATCAGCAGCATCACAGAGGAGAGGACCTGGGGGAAAGCTGTGGCATTAACCCAACACAGATTAGAGTGGAGCATGCTCTACAGCCACAGAGCCAGCCTCTTCCACAGTGTTATTAGAATGTTGGAGATTAATATAAAACCTATTAAGAATCCCCAGTAATTATGCCATTTAGCAGACGCTTTTATCCAAAGCGACTTACAGTAGTGAGCGCATACATTTTTATTTTCAGTATATGTGGTCCCAGTGGGAATTGAACCCACAACCTAAGCGTTGCCAACGCTGTGCTCTACCAACTGAGCCACACAGAACCACCAGGCATCTCTGACTCAGATTTAACAGGCATCTCTGACTCAGATTGCTCGCCTTAGTTTTATTTGCTAATGGCACATGCACTGATGACTGTTGTCTTGTGCTCCATGTGTCCAAGTGGGCTCAGGGGAAATGAAATGGGCTGACACGCTTTTCCATGGTCATTTGTCTTCATGCAAAATGGCAAACAAAGCTCTGACACCAGGGTGAAAAGAGAGAACGGGGGGGACGGACGGACTTAAAATTCATGTTTTTTACTCGAGGGAGAAAAACACAGTGCTGTTTTTGAATCCAAAATTCCTCTCAGTGTAAATTTCAAGCTGGTTTCACCATTGCAAATGTTCCAAATGGAAAAGGGAACCTCTCAAAACTGCAGTACTCGGATGCTGAACAAAAGCATAAATACAAGTGCTGAGGGTGTTGTTTATCAACGAGATGCACAAAGTCGTCATCCATTACATTGTTCACTCTGAACCGTCTAGATCACAAATCAACCTGACCAATCCCAACCCCTGTTAAACATTAATTGCCTTTAATTATACAAATTGGACGCAGTCCAATACCTGAATCTAGCTAATCTGGACAACTGCAATTCAGTTCCCTAACTGGCAATGGGAAATTACTAACATATGGTAAGTTTGGGAAATGGGGTTTTATAAATTAAACAAGCCTATCTGCGAACAGTACATTTTTACTGTGACAGGATACATGGACAGTATAGCAGTATAGGAAATAGGTTTGCCTGCTGAACCGAGAAAGGCCTGCCATTCCTCCAAGCTAGGAGACCTGCAGTGCCAAGTTCATTCAAGGTAGCGTGTTCAAGTATATACAGAGATACACAAAGGGAAAAAAAGTGTTTGAGGGGGATTAACTGTCATGCAAGTGTTACATTCCTTTATCCAATAAACCAGTGCATTAAATCCAATCTTGCCGTTTTTAGTACTGCAAAACTCACCTACTATGAGCTTAGCAGAATGAGACTCCAGGTCATTGGAGTTTTTAATATGCTTTCCCCAGCTACTGATGATATGAATGACTTGACCTTACCCCCTATACACATTATTAGATATGTGACAATAACACAGCACTGGTTCTTGGGCACTCCTTGGAGGGAGCTGGTTTCATGGAAGAATTCACATAACTGATCTGCACACTATCAAGACCTTCTGCATGTGCCAGTTTCCGCTTCCAATAAATGTTGTAAAAAAATTAAAATAAACTAACAAATTAATCTTCAGTGACAGTATGTGTTATGCAGCATGTAGCTAGCCAGTTCCTCAAACTTCAGCTGGATATCAGTTAAAAACGTATGATTTCACATGGGAGGGGGAATGCAAGCATGAAATGTATTTTCTTCAATAAATCTGAAATTTCACACATACCAAGAGCATTTTCATATCCGTGCCTTTGAAAAACCTTCTCCACAATATTTACAGTAGCTGAAAAAGCAGTTTTTGTTCCAGCTTGGCTGGAATGTGAAATCTCACACTGTTTCCAGTCTCTAAACTTAGATAAATAGAGGACATTTGACAATATTGAAGGTTTGTTCAATAGTGCACCCTTAACTTGAAATTTCAAATGGGCACTACTTAGGGGTGTAACGGAACACAAAAATTACAGTTCAGTAAACCGTAATGTTCCCAAACATGAGACTTGAATGATATGGGAGGGTCTTCAAGCTCTGGCTTCTCATTTGCGTTTGCCATAGTTATATCTTTGGGGGGGAACTCAGAGTTTTGAATTAAGTTCCACACACAAGTTCTGCACATGCGTTAGTGATTAAAGCAAGATTGCATTTGTTCGGTTTACAGCACGTACCAAACCGAAAGTCTTGTACCGAACGGTTCAGTATGAATACGTGTACCGTTACACCCCTAGCACTCATCAGTCCTGACAGTACAGTGCCCTCATTATTAAACAACTGCTACCACCATCCCTTGATGACACTGTGAAAATGGATGAAATGAAGCACCAGCTGCTTCTTGTAATATCACCTCCGCTGACAGATAAGTTTCCATCTATGAAAATCAAACAACATTTTCATAGTTTCTCTTTTTTACTCACCCAACAATCCCAAATATATTGACCAGTCCTTTAAACCTCTATTGCAGGCTTCAGCTAAATCTAGATCTAAACAGATCTGGTTACATCAGAGTATGGAAAAGTATTACTTTATTGTGGTTTGTTAGGTCTCACTGAAAGTGTCGCTTGATGTTTAAAACGATCCAGAAAACAGCTAAGCATCAAATCGCATGACCAGTAGTCTCAATGCTCTGTCTAAGACACCCTGTCTAACACAATCTTTCTGCTATCTGCACATAATAATCAAAGGAGCACACCAAACAAAATATATAATTTCATGATGATCATTACTTAATATACATGTTGTCGATCCATCCACATGGCGCTGTTGATACTTCTGGGGTTATATCCATTTCCTCTTGAGCTGTCCAAATGGCAAATAATTCACAAAGACAATCTACACACCAAGATCACACAGACCAACTGTAATTCGTGTTGTCTGGCTCAGCTAGCTGGGACATGAAAATACGGATCTGAAGGACGGTTTTCTAATTTAAAATTTAAAAGGCCATCTTAACCAGTCGGACCGGATGGGCAGCATTTGAACTTGAAGTTATTATCTGCCTTGCAAGCTAACTTAGCTACCTAGCTAATTATTAAAAACTGAATGATATAAAGTTAATGTTAATGGCTTCAGTGGTTAGCTATAATAATGAAGTTAGCCACTTTATGAAATTAAAAAAATACACTAATCATAAGAAGATATGTTGTTAGCTAATGTTAAGTATGTTGGTCTTAATGTCAAACAGCACTAGCTAACTCATTCTATGATCGCTATTTCACAGTTCATGTTTATTACATAAACTTAGCAGGTTAGATAGTTAGCTAGACATAACAGTAGTTAGTAGGTTTGATGTGGAACTGTGAGTGAAAAATGAGCAGTTTAGCCAATTTTCTCTCACTATCAAAAATTTGTTTTTGTCTCCTCGCTTACTGCCAACAACACTTGCTAGCACATCACTAGCAAGGCTTAAAAAATAAAGATCAACCATGTCAATATTCATCTTAATAAAATTTTCATAATGTCAATGCGTGGCCAGAAAAAAACATTAGAAATTAGTCTGGGTTATTTTGATGAGTAGTTTGTCTTTTTACGTTATTTGAAAACTGACTCCCATTATATTTGCCATTTGGACACTCACCACTCACGGGGAAACTGACAAACGCAAAAGTATCAACAACGCCATGTGAATGGATCGACAAGACATGGTGAGTAGTACATCATGAAGTTATGTATTTTGGTCGGAGTGCTCCTTCAAGCTCTCCTTAGAGCTAAGCTTTAAGACACTATACATTCTACTATACTATTCTTCACAAATGTCTCAGTCAGAGAGACATTACTAAAATGTGCCAAGCTGGTCTACTTCATACTTCAAATATGCAATTCAAGCCCTTGTAAACTGCCATTGTTAATGAAGTACTGTATTCACATGTCACATGAAAACCAAGTGAGCCACAACTGGCTTTTCATAAAATGTACTGACCTCCATTCACCAAGAAGAAAACATAAATCAGGGGTTCCAGATATGTTTCTGTCTGATAAAATCAATGTTGGGCTATGTTGTCACAATTCAGCCCCACTGAATAACTGTTTGTTTGTTCATATATTGTTTTGTTTTTCCAACCACATCAATTCATGTTTTTTTTAGTTTTTTGCAGAAAATATTCTGCCAGTGTGTAATTCCAGAAGAGATTCCCCTCTAGACACTCACTGACAGGTTGTACATCTCATTCCCAATCAAGTTGCAGCCTAGTTCTCCATGCATTTATTTCTTAAAAGAACGGTAAAGTGACAGAATAAATTCAATTTCATCACACCCTTTGAGTTTTTGTACAGTTCCAGAAAGTAAGAGAGAATCTGTGGGTTAATGTGACTTTAACAACAAAAACTAGAGAACATAAATTGCAACAATGCTGGCTGTTCCTTTAGACATTTTTTTATGACTCAAGTGTGGATGATTATAGAAAATTATTTAAATAAAAACCTCTGGAAGACTGGCAAACTACAGGCATCACAATAAACTGACAAAGCTTAGAATGAAGGGAGATAACTCATAGTAACCACTCTCTACATTAAAACCCTCAGGACAGTGTGACTGTAAGATGAAGGGATGCCAGGATTCTACTATTAAGAAAGGCTCCCCAGGAATCCTTGAGCAAACTGGAGAAATGTTGTATACATGGGGGGGGAAGAGGTTGCATTCAACACTGCTATATTGGATATTATTAGCTATAGTCATTCATGACTGAATGTTTTAGTGTTGAGTAAGCTAGCTCAGGTGAGTGTTTAATAGAGTCGTAAGAAATGTGTCTACTCCAAAGAATTCTAACCTTTTTGTCCTCCATGCAGCATGCAATTATCACCGGAACAAAAAAGTTCCTTTCAAGTAATAAACTAGCAGTCATGATGACACATAGGGTTCAAAAGTTCTGGACTACACTCAGATTTTCCAGGCAGCCTTCGAAGGGGACAATTCCCACATCAGACCATCTCTCCTGTTGACAGACTGTCTAGTAATAGCCTGCTGTCAAGAACAGTTCAAACACCCTGAGAGAGAGAGAGACATTGGCAGAACAGGCAGGCTGTTATTGAGGGTGAATCCATGCTTACTGTTGACTGCGACCCACTCGTTGAGGTCTTCGCCATCGGGCAGCATGACCGCCATGCGCAGGTTCCCGCTCCCCAGAGTGGCCTCCGCATGTTTCAGCAGTTCATACTGGTGAGAGCCTTCCGGAATGTTCTTCTTTGGCTTGAATGTCTTTGATGAGCGACTTCCACTATTGACAGCCGGGAGAGACGATACAACCGATTACATAACCATTCCTACAAGCTCCTTGCTGCACTGGGTACACTTTGTGAAAGGAACTTAAAAAAAAAAAAAAAAGAAGCAGAACCTAGAACATTGGTACCAAATACCCAATAATTTGTATAAAAAAATGTAATATTATCTGTGTGCCCTATCTAGATGTTGACAAAGGAAACGACATTAGTTTTGTTAGAATCCTTGGTTCGGATTCCAGATTCTCCAGTCTTATTTGCAAGACTTCCTTGGAGTAAACAGGAAACAGTAATTCAGTAAGACAGTCTTTTTTTTTTTTTGAGGGGTAAATATCATCATAACCCTCAGATTCAGATTCAACTTATTTTTTTAACCTTCGGTGAAGCAACAGTTAATCACGTGGAGTAAAGTAATTGTAAGTCAATTATGCCCTTTACTTCTAATTTGCTTTACTTGTTACTGTTAAGGGAGTTACAATAACCCCAGTACCTTTGTATTCAATGCGAACATTGTTCGCGCTCAAATTGTACTTGGGTGCATGTGTGGACCTACCTTTTCTGAATCCTGCTTTTCCTGACACACCTTGAAAGCTACATTCCACAGATCATGACTTTGCATGTCCCACTCTTTGTTCAAAGCTTTTCTTGGGCCAGGAATGCCATAATGCATCATCCTTAGCTGCAGTCAAACTATTCATTTCAACATTCACAGGTGCTTTGAGGGCTGGCCTTTAAACGAGTCAGTACAGATATCATGACATTTAAATACATGATGGAACAAATGCATGGAAGCTGCAGGGAAGGCTAATTCCGGGTTCAGGTATTTCTTACAGGTGTAAACCTGCAGGGGCTACTGTGGTGAACTATAAGTACATAACATCAATGCATGCACTTAGCAGACGTTCCTATCCCACGACTCACAACAATACAAAGATTTAATAACAAATTAACACATTTTAATATCACTGTTCGCCTAAAGCCCATGGATGTGCCCATGATGACTTATAGTGTATGATTAATTTTAAAACTGCGGTGTTTCTTCAAAGAGAGTAACAAAAGAGAAATATTTCAAGTTGTTTCCAAAACGTGCTTGAGTGACAATTGGGTAACAATATTGGTTCTCTCAGTCAACAGTACTTAACACTCATCCATTATTATTAGGTTGACTTTTCTTGGAAGAAACCCTACATACACATATTGAGGGACAAAACATAACTTGTGAAATGCTTAATTTAAAATGTAGGCTATAACAAAAATATTCAATTAAATGAATCAATTGCATTAACAAGGAGCTAAAATAAGTGGTTGTAATCAAATAGAAATAATGGTTGTAATCAAATTTTGCTTTAATACTGGCTTTTTATAAACTTTCCCCAGAGTAATCTGCAAAACATGCCCACACATGAGTAGAGGAGTAACTTCATATCTGGATTTCATAAATATTCAGACTAATAAGGGAATATTGGTGTGAATACAACTCAAGAACCTAATTGTATTCATAGGTCCGTCACAGAGCTCAGAAAAGCACACACTCTCTTCCAAGAAGAGTTTTACCAGCTGCGACTTTATTTCAATCTGCAGTCAAACGGCTGAACTGCGTCTGAGGAATACCTTCATGTTCAGCTGGTTCACACAGAGTGCAGCACAACGGACCAGAGATGTCACTGTTGCACTATGAGACTTGGACAATCCAGCTGACAAGAACCCTCCTTCCCTTGGGATTTGCTGCGGCCTATTATGTGCCGCCCTACAGGCCCAAGTTCTTATTCATCAGCTGTGAGAAGACTAGACATCGCAAATTACCTTCAAATAATTATTTGAAAGAAGGTACAAAATTAACTTTATTGCCCTTGGATTTGTTATAGCCAAAATGTTATTTATTCCCTTCACCAAGACTTTGAATGTGGCCCTTCGAAGGTATTTTCTGGACAGCCATCCAACTTTCTTGGCACACTCAATTACAGCCAGACCCTAGCAACCTTCAAAGGCTGTATCCTTTCATCATATACTGATATAAACATGCCAAAACCACAAAGGCAGCGGGCAAGGCAGAAGGACACTGAACAATATAATAATGAAAGGAACAGGAAGACATGCTCTGTCTGGACTATTTCTGTTGGAGAAATGCAACAGATGGGCTTTGCAGGCTTCTGACAGCATTGGAAAATGTTAAGTGTTTGCTATCACATCCAGAGTGAGGAGAATGCTAAATCCAAAAATCAGTTGGGCCATTTACCTCCTAAACCAAAAGAGATTCTGCCTCTGAATTCCTTTCATAACTTGATTACGCTCAGATAGGGCAGTGACACGAGGCTCTCTTCCCAGGATACAAGATTGACCTCTGTATAATCACCCTAATTGCTGAGAGAAAGTAATCGTATCTACATTTCTAAATCTAGGTTCAAACTACACCTTGTGGAAAAAAGGCTGAAACCAATGTACTTTCTTTGCTGACACATGCAGTATATATATATTACTATCAAAACAAAGGAGACATCAATATAAAGTGTCTTAGTAGGGCTCTGGGCCACCACGAGACAACAGAACAGCTTCAGTGGGCCTGGAAAAGTGGCTGGAGTACTGCTGGAGGGATGCAACACAATTCTTCGACAAGAAATTCCATAATTTGGCATTTTGTTGATGGTGGAAAACGCAGTCTCAGGCGCGGGTCCAGAATCTCCTATAAGTGTTCAATTGGGTTGAGATCTGGTGACCGAGATGGCCAAGGCATATGGTTTACATCGTTTTCATGCTCATCAAACAATTTACTGACCATGTGTGCCCTGTGGATGGGGGCATTGTCATCCTGGAAGAAATCACTCCCATCAGGATATAAATGAAGATGAAGATGAATACGCAGAATGGCTTTGTATTTATTGGCATTTATCTTGCCCTTTAAGGGGTTGAGGAGACCTAAACCATGGCAGAAAAATGCACTCAACACCATAACAGAACCTCTAGAACCCTTCACCATGGGAAGCACTCAGACCTGTAGTTTTCTTTTGGCGTGCGCCTCCTTTACTGTGAGAACAGGGTGAAGGATGACTCATCTGACCATATTATTTTTTTCTATTGCTCAGTAGACCACTGCCTGTATTCTTTGCACCATTTAACTCGCAAATGTGCATATTTAGGAGTAATAAGGGGTTTATGCACGGCACCCCGATCATAATATCGCGCTCTGTGGAGTTCTAGATGGAATGTTCTTGATGAAACTGCCTGCTCACGCCATAGATTGATATTTGTGTCAACTGATTCAGTTGCCCGCATGTTTTACCTTACATCTTGAACCAATGCACGGACATCACAGTCAAGGAGTATGTCCTTTCGATCAGTTTCCCCATGAAACATCAGCAAGTTGAGCAGTATTTGTCACCAAAGCTCCTGCCAAATGTGCCCCAACAATCATCCCTCTTTCAATCAGATCTCTTCTTCTAGCCATGGTAGCCAAATTAACATGCAACTGGGCTTGCATAGCAATTTTTATGCATGCTTTGATATTAATTGCTTGATTAACTCAGGAACCACACCTATGTGGAAGAACCTGCTTTCATTATATTTTGCATCCCTCATTTACACAAGGGTTCCTTTTATTTTTGCAGTTACCTAGAGATAATTGTTTAATTAAGATGAATTACTCACCTAAGTAATCGCTAGCAAATTGATTACCATCAATGGAACTTTAGCCAGGCCCAACTTTCTCTGATAACTTTATGACTGCGCAAGGGCATCACCTTACACGCAGGGCATGACACCACACATGTTCATGTGGGTACTGGGCTGCCGTCTGCGGGGTTGTCGTGTGACCCAGGTGCAGCCATGCCCAACCTCAGCATCTGATGAAAATTATAAATATGCTAACAGGGGGGCCTGTCCCTTCCGCTGATTAAACCAGGCAGTCCATCGCTCATGTGTACCCCCATCACACCTGCCGCTGTCACGGCCCTTTAATCCTCTGACATGGGACACAGATGCTGGGTAATATCTCACTTACTCATGCAGCACCGGAGGAGGTCTTTATTGGTGTGACACGTGACATAACGAGCGAGGCAGAAGGGTGTATGCATCTGCTCTCTAATCTGAATTATTACATTAAGCACTGGTTCAGGGCCTGGAGACATTCAAGTCATTCATTTCTAATGCACTAGCCATGAATGGGATTTGCATTTCAGATAAATCATAATTAATGTACATAAAAACAAATATTACATTTTAAATGCTACATATTAAACAGCGCAATCAGTAATGTTCTCCTGCCTGTACCCTAAAAGACATTTAGCTTGGTCACCTGCATAGCTGATTATATTGCAATGGAGTTTTCAATTATATATTTTTTTTATTCTGTCATTTGCTGTGAGGAAGTGTGGTCACATACAGAATGTACCAAACAGAGCCTTCCCTTGCTCCTAAATGGCACCCTTACCCATAGCACAGCAGCATCGGGGCTTAAATATCAAACATGTACGAACAATGATGTATTCATGAGTCACAAGAAATCTCCCTGCAGGAGTGTGAAGTTAGCTGTATTATTTGAGTTTTCACTCTGACTCATTTCTGAGCCAGTCCTAGAAAATAAACACAGGTTAGGCTATGCCCCTTCATGTATGAATTGGAAGCCAAGTTGCCTTTTGAAATGCAATCCAAATTATGTCTATATTTTGACTGAGCAGAAATAAATGGGAATGATAATATAGCATTGCACTCAGACAACATTATGGTAAGATACGCCTTCTTTTCTATGAGTAGATAAAAACTTTGTGACTGACTAGTATGAGTTACTGTAATTAGTCCTTCAGGCAATATATATATTTTTTCAATTAAGGCAATCTATTTTACAGTAGAGTCTTAAACTTGTGTATGGTGTCCACACAAACATCAGAAATGCCTGACAAAGCATTCACATCAGTATTGTCCACTGATCCCTATTTATAACAAACCAAAGCCACAATTTGCTGGCAAATTGCTGGTATCAGACATTAACACCACACCGAAAAATTGTTACATCAAAACCAAATTAAACTTATGTAACACTCAAATATATAAATTGGTGAAACAAAATGACCTCAATCACATCAAAATTATTCAAGAAAACATGCTGCTGTGAGTGGAATGAGGCTCTAGTCTAGTTACTAGAGAAACCACAACAAAGAAATTGCACATGTAAAATGTTCACAGTAAACAATTTAGCTCTAGTTGTGCAATTGTGTACAGGTTTGAAATACAGTATCATAACTTTCATATTTATCATAACCAACAGCAAATGCAACCTTTTTTCATAGAGTTACGTATACCCATTTATAGCAATGGTACAAATATTGTTCACCATAGATGCACAGTAAAAATGAGTCTGATTGTTCTCATGAGACACATCGTTGTTCTATCTGTATATTTGACATTTTGGGTATAGGGAGAAAATCTATGGACTTTTGGATTTACAACACTGAATTAAACTGCACTGGTGTTTAATCAGTGACTCTGATGTGGGACACTGGTTGGGATAGCGTGGCCAAATTAACCAAGTCTTAATTTCCACAATATGCTATTGTACGGTCTAAAATACGAATCGTGTAAGCCTGCGCCATAATACACTCTTTTTTTTTTTTTCATTGGAGGAAATTCGCAAATATGTCTATCCCCCTTTCTGCTCCCGGCTACAATTATAATTCTACATTCAAATAATTTGAATAATATTCAGTCATAATCTTCGCCAGTATGCAAGCATTAAGGCTAAAGATCAGACAGGCAGAACTATAATGTTACAACAACCTCGCCTGTGACAGGAATCTGTGCTATTTTTGACAACGCATGTTAAAATCGATGTGGTGGAAACTTAGCGCATCCATACAGCGAGGTTGCTCGTTAGCTCGCTAAATTGAACGACCGTTCGGGAAAATAGTTTTTCGTGCCTGAGTCTGAGATGCATCAATATTCACCCAGGTATCGATTCTGTTAGATGGTTTCGATGGCTAGCTACACGAAACAACGAAGAACACCGTCGTGACATGCACCATCACGAACGGAATTCGCAAGCTAATGTTAGCTATAAACAAAAGTGCGAGGCTATTTATAAGATAACTAGCTACTTCACTAGCTAACGCAGTTAGTTCACGTTAACTAGCAGCAAAGCCTAGCTAGCTAAACCGCTTCACTAATCATATGTGAGCAATATTTGCGAAGGTAGCAAGCACTAGCTGGGTCAACCATCAACAACAAATGTACTGCGTAACGTAGACACCCAGGTAATCGTTGATTGTCATTTTTGTCCATTTCTGTCCTAGTTGACTAGCTATTTGCACAGCAGTACAGGTAGCTAGCTATCGTTCCCAGTTGTAGCAAGAACGGAACTTGATGATTAACCCAGACACAAGTCACTGCGCTAGGTGTGTAGCTATACTTACAACAAAAAGCTCATTTCGCTTTGTGAAAGAGGCTCTCCAATAACGCGAGCAAGAGAGGCTCAGAATGTATGTCCACGGCAGCTGCAGGGCACGACTTAACAACAGTCCAACCAAAACCAGAAACAAATAAAGAGGGGCACAAGCTCACGCACTGCTCTCGCTACAGGATCTTGACGTCTAATGCCAAACTTCTTCTTCCTCTCCAAAGTCTCAGCGGCCGGGTTCCCGTGTCTCGCGATAGTCAAAGTATCGTTTTATGGCATCATGCGGCCCACGATTAAATCCGCCTAACACAAATATGTATAGTATACGGACACAGTAAAGTGGAGACTGGACACAGTAAAGTGTTTATCAAATGTGGTTAACAAACTATCAAGATCGTTGAATATAATCTGCGCAGCATGAAGCCATAATAAACGGTCAGATCAAACGAAGGAAACCCCTAAACAAATTGGTGTCTTCAGAGATAAACTGGCTTTTAACAAATATATCTTAAGTGTTGATCTGTTTATGGGCCTGCAGCTGTTTCCTGATTTAGTAAGCAAACACAGCCTACAGTACTTCCACAATGCATATGAAATATCCACCAGTGGAGAGTTCACAAGAACTGCAGGACAATGGGAGGCCATGTGCAAATTTAAAGCCAGGAAAGCCAGTGTTGTGGATATTACTGGCTCTGTTTCCACATACATCTTCTGATTTATAAAATTGTTATGATATCAAATAACATGGACTATATTCAGCTGTGCATTGTAAAATAAACTGATGCCATTTTACTTCATTTGTAGTACATTCTGTTGTAATCAAATTATCCGCTTCAGTCCCTATTGTGGTACTGAACATTCTTTTATAGCACATGAATTGCCACAGAGTCTAGATAGCTGTGAAAAGCTTTCAGTTGATCAAGGTCATAAGCCACACTAATTATAATATAATAATATATGCCATTTATCCAACGCAACTTACAGTAATGAATGCATACATTTTTCAGTATATGTGGCCCCAATGGGAATTGACCCTTCGCTAAACCACGCCCCAAAACACAGACTGGCCAATCACAGCGCAGTATTTGACAGACTCCGACAGAGGTCCGACAGTTTTTTGCTGCTCTCCATTGACTTTGGTGGACAAATTTGAGATTTTCTTCATTTTCGAGCTGGTTTTGTGGATTTTTATCTAATTATGGTTAAACGTTGTGCCTGGGGAACTTGTAACAGTGACACTCGTTACCCAGAGAGGTTGGAAGGAGATATACGTTTTTTTTCCTTTACAAAACCAAAATCAAATCCTGAGCTAACCAGAGTAATGTCGTTACAGCACACTATAGGCTACTAATGTTACGTTAGTTAGCTAATGCTAGCTAACTTACTACTGAATGTAACGTTATATAGGCCTACTGCTTTTGCTTTTAATGATTGTAATAGTGAATAGAGACCTACCCAGCTTTACAGGAACAGTGTTGCTCCTTAATGTCGTTGTCCTCTGTCTCAATCGCCAGGTGATGCGGTGGTTCACTTTTACTCTGATCTGTAGGCTTTAGCTTCTATCTTAATTTTTTTTTACATCATTTTGTTGCTGAGTCAGTGTGATATCTTGAATATAACCTTCAAATGCATATTGTAGACCCTTCTGTCTGCTTCTATCTGAAATCGCTTTTTCTATTTTCCCAAAATTTGACAATATTTCTCCAGGGAGTGCAGTTAGCGACAGTGGGAGCGCCATGCTGGCTCCGAAAGCTTGACGGACTTAGCAACAGTAACTAAGGGGGCGTTGGACCGCCTTTAGCTTTGATTACGGCACGCATTCGCCGTGGCATCGTTTTGATAAGCTTCTGCAATGTCACAACATTTATTTCCATCCAGAGTTGCATGAATTTTTCGCCAAGATCTTGTATTGATGATGGGAGAGCTGTAACAGCTGCGCAATGTCTTCTCCAGTACATCCCAAAGATTCTCAATGGCTTTAAGGTCTGGACTCTGTGGTGGTCAATCCATGTGTGAAAATGATGTCTCATGCTCCCTGAACCACTCTTTCACAATTTGAGCCCGATGAATCGTGGCATTGTCATCTTGGAATATGCCCATGCCATCAGGGAAGAAAAAATCAATTGATGGAAAAACCTGGTCATTCAGTATATTCAGGTAGTCAGCTGATCTCATTCTTTGGGCACATAACGTTGCTGAACCTAGACCTGACCAACTGCAGCAACCCCAGATCATAACACTGCCCACACAGGCTTGTACGGTAGGCACTAGGCATGATGGGTGCATCACTTCATCCGCCTTACCCTCATGCGCCCATCACTCTGGAACAGGGTAAATCTGGACTCATCAGACCACATGACCTTCTTCCATTGCTCCAGAGTCCAATCTTTATGCTCCCTAGCAAATTGAAGCCTTTTTTTCCGATTAGCCTCACTGACAAGTGGTTTTCTTAAGGCTACACAGCTGTTTAGTCCCAATCCCTTGAGTTCCCTTCCCATTGTGCATGTGGAAATGCTCTTACTTTCACTATTAAACATAGCCGTGAGTTCTACTGTTGATTTTTACGATATGATTTCACCAACGTTTAAGTGATCGCCGATCACGATCATTCAAGAAATTTTTCCGACCACATTTCTTCCTCAAAGATGATGGTTCACCACTATCCTTCCAGGTTTTAATAATGCGTTGGACAGTTCTTAACCCAATTTTAATAGTTTCAGCAATCTCCTTAGTTGTTTTCTTTGCTTGATGCAGGCCAATCATTTGACCCTTCTGAAACAGATTAACATCTTTTCCATGACCACAGGATATGTCTTCCGACATGGTTGTTTAAGAAATGAGAAGCTACTCACTGCATCAGTTAGGGTTAAATAAGTTGTTGCCAGCTAAAACATATTAATCACTGCAGTAATTATCCAATGGAAGGCTCTTACCTATTTGCTTAGTTAAATCCAGGTGGTGACTTTTTTTTGGGCCAGGCAGTGTATATGTTCAGTTTGTAAGTTCCCGTTAATGTTCCAGCGACATAGAAAGCAATGCTAACCCCGCATTCCAACAGGGGGCGATACTAGGCGACTAAATCACCCAGTGGGCGTTGCCCACGTTTGAATGGCTTTCTCAAAAATGCTTCCGACGTGCTTACAAAATTTGTGCATGGTAAACGAATAGTTCATCATAGATTTTGAGAATCTTTATTATAAATATTAGTTGGCTAGCAGTATTGTTTCCTTCAATCATGAACCGCAAACTCAAACTCAGAAGGCTTTTTACAATTGCAGCCATTTACTTGCGCTGGAAACGACTCGCAATTTGTCTCCTGTATAGGCCGGGAGCCAGGTCCACCCCTCAGGATGTTGTTTGCTTAATTTTTTTCACTATTATTTCTTGTTAGCCTATACCTTGGGCCATCACAAGTTCATACTGACCACTCCCAACTCGGGGCCGTTTGGCCTCAGGGGCCAGAAAACCCCCTTTTCAGGAAATGTTTCTGGCGAAATTATGTAAATGCAAATATTAAGGTGGTGCAACTGCATAGATTGTCCTACACGTATGAAATTTTGCATGGAGTATCCTGACACATAGGGGAAACTAGCAGAATAGGATTTGGGGGCTTACTGCCTTTCTATTGTCAAATATCACCCTCATGATACCCCAAAAGACAAAAAGTGTCAGTCCGCCTGACAAATTCTCATCAAAAGTGATTATTTTCAAGCACTTTATTGTACATGTCACTGCCCCATTTGTGTACAGAAAACTTCCCAGCTTTATGAGCTTCAATTTAAGCCCAAGATGAACCTTCTGTCTTGAAGATTACACTTGCTATGGCCTAAGTTCTTCACTGTACCTCAAATCGGAGAAAACTGAATTTTCAATCACTACCCTTCCAAATTAGTGGAGCAGATAACTGCAAATTACAGGAGAATCGTTCATTTCTGGAAACAAGCACCAAAATTGGCACACATACCCCTTGGGGATTGCTCTTTGATAAAACCCGTTAGCCACCAAAAATTCAAGATGGCGGCCATTTTTCAAGATGGCCGCCATTGAATATACAGTAATATTGCATTTCGCAATAAAATCGCAGAGACTTGTCCTATTTGAATGATCTTGGTGTCAAATCATACATTTTTCACTATGTAGAATCCGAATTTGGAACCATGGACTTACTCACTGGCTTCCTTGTACCATATATCAGTCTCGGAATCCTAATATTCTGCTAAATTAGAGGTTCATGTTACGTCTGACTCGGCTAAAATGCATGGTAGTGTATATCGTAGTAGTGTTAGAGGTTTAGTATGTGTAGCATCTTCCTGTACAAGGCTTCCAAACTGGACATGACATGATGCGGTGGGGGGCAGGATTATTACAGAAATTACATGTGGGACCAAAGAGGGTACTGAACACACCAGCCACCATGAGGAGACAGAACGAGCACAAAGAGTGTTCTTTGAGAACGTAGAAAAGCTCTCACAAGCCATGAAAGATATGGGCAATCCTTTCCAGGAGGAGAGTCGGGACCTGCTTTCGCTTGATACAAAGGATATTGCCCACCACACTGCCGCCGAGCTGATTGGCACACACCTTGAGAAATGCAAGGTCCGTTTCCAGGAGTTTATGAAGGGACTGGAAGGGGAAGAAGAATCCACCTTCTATGAACCAATCAAGAAGAACAGGGTTGACTTCTTCAGACAGGTACCAGCCTCTGTTGACTCTTCAAAGCAAAAAGTGCTGAAGGAAGACTGTCAACTGTTCTCCAAGCTGTTCATATCATGCCAGAGCAGAGAGTGTGACTTGAAGGAGTTCTTCCGTCATGAGAACCAGTCACATCCTGCTGCCCTCAGTGATGGTGGCAAGCTCCACACCTGTCAGAAATCCCACCTCACTACCATTCTTGAGAGCCAAGTTACAACCCCTGAGGCAGAGCCAGACGCCGACACCATCATCATTGATGGTGCAGCGTTGGTGAACAGTCTGCCCCCACGGAGTTCAAAGACGTTCGAAGAGTATGCAATGCTCGATGTCCTTCCTACAATACAAGCATACTCTACCAAGTACAAGAGAACAGACATTGTGTTTGATGTCTACCGGCCATCTAGTCTGAAAGCTGAAACTAGATCAAAGCAAGACTTCCCAGCTTTATGAGCTTCAATTTAAGCCCAAGATGAACCTTCTGTCTTGAAGATTACACTTGCTGTGGCCTAAGTTCTTCACTGTACCTCAAATCGGAGAAAACTGAATTTTCAATCACTACCCTTCCAAATGGGATTCAGCACTTTTCTTGTGTCAATATAGGCTATTAATACATATTCTTGCAACAATATCTTAATATATACTAGGCTACTATGCTATCTGAAGTGAAGACAATGAAAAGTGAATACTGTATGTTAATGCCCACAGGTGGACAGGGTTATCATTGTATAAAGCAACAGATTGAGCAAAGGGCGCTGTCACACAAAACCAGGAAACCAAATATGCGTTTAAGTATATTTATTAAAGTACAGGCAACACAGGGAACAAAGAGGACTCTAAAGTGGCACCAAATAAAACAAAAACTGAAATGAATAAACCCAACCCTCCATTTGACAGGTGCAAAAGGCACCCCTAAATACAGTGTGTGGTGCACGCTCTAAACTGATGTCTAAACAAAAACCAAAAGAAAATCTATGTGATGTATAAACTAGTCATTTGTCCCTGTGTGCAAAAAGTTAGCAAAAGATCTAAATAAAAGTATGTTGGTAACAAATGTAACAAAAGAATAATGGGTTAGGGTTACGAAGGGGAAGGAAAACAAATGCTCTTGAATGCTAGTCAAACTATAGGCCTAGTTGGTGTACTGTATAGATAGCGTGTAATTCAATACATACATACATACATACACGTAGTGCACAGTAATCAATCATGAAGCCACCATCAATAGAGTAAACTGTCTTATTCACCTATAAACATTCAATGAAGCTAAAGGGAGAAACTAAACAAAGGCTACATTTATACAGCACATTTTTTGGTTCTTAGACCTCTTTGCTGCTCATCTATGCTGTACTCTGGCAAATAATCTTATTAATGTACCATATTAGTAGAAGCATATGTCCCAGACCCTGAGTTTGTTTAAGCCATAGCTGTCTCTTCTATTGTTTTGTCTATGTGGAACGGGTTGCCTGAGACATGGCTACACTGTTTGCTTTAGCATGCAAAAGTTGAAGAAAGTAGCCTATTCTACAGTATGTGAGGAATCTCTCTCATTTCTGCTGGATTGAGAAGAAGAAGTTGTTTGGAAAGTTGTTTAGGTGGGCTTTGTATAGTCATTCAATCTTATCGCATTATTCATTGACAGGACTAATGCTGTCCATATTCCATTCTAAACTGTCCGGGTTCTTCCGGCTCTGTATTTCTCACAGTTTCTCTGAATAAATGATATTGTACTATGTGGTGAAATGCATTAGCTTATGATAGAACTTCAGCGATCCGGTGAATTTTAATCATCATCACTTTCATCCTCTTCCTCATCATCATCCATAGTATGGATTTCAT